>CM062212.1:17095000-17802500 GCA_031216445.1 Lateolabrax maculatus | reverse complement strand
AACACACTGTGAACAGGACGGACGAGGGGGTGCCAAGGCTCTCCTGAAAAATGACAGCTAGTGGAGGCGTTGACATGAGAAGGAAAAGTGTGGAAGACAAGTATGATCATAAATTCCTGGTGCGTGGCAAAACTGCACAGTTTTTCTTTTGGCTAAACCGACCTGAAAATAATAATCAGATCTGTGAAAACAGGCACAAAGGTTATACTTTATAAAGTATATTTAAAAAGGCGTAGGAAGATGATGTTGTGAAATTGCTCCACTTTAAAGGTTGTGCAGTTGCAGGTTTTATTTAAAGTGAGCTGAGGGGGCGGTATTAAAAAACGTGTGGTTTATTTAAGTGTAAGTTTGTCTTTGTGTACACCATGAATCCTTTCCGGTGGAATAAAAGTACATTTTAAATAATTACCAAGGCCCAGGTGTGTTACTGTATGGTATGGGAAAGTGCTTGTGGCATTGTAACACAGTTATTATGCAAGTTATTGTGAGCACATGTTAGAACATATTAGAACAGGTGAACATTTTGTACCACATCAGAGGTTTGTATCTTTCATCAAGAATGTCACAATTCCTCAGAGGTTTTCTATGTCGTGTGTGCAGCTGCTTCATACAGCCTGCATTCAGTATATGCTGACAGTACGCTCATAATGTGCTTGTGATGGCTTGAAATGCGGCACTTAAGCTTAATCCTTAATGATTTCTGTAGTCTTGGGATGCACACAAATTCACAAACTTTCTATACACGAACAGGCACGCAGCTTTAAACACATAGTGGACACACTTGCATTTATGACTGGTGGGAGACAACAGTACATTGGGGTAAACGTGCATCAAATCACATACACTCTGTATAAAAACAAATGTATTTAGTTTATCTTTTTTATTACACAAGTGCACACACGCACTGGCCCGCACACACGTCTACACGGTGACATAATGGCGAGGCTTTCATGCGTCTTGTGCTCACATCTCTCCCGGGACACATCTGTCTCTCCTGCTGCAGCTGCCGTCTTCAGGCTCAGCCCATCTTGCCTGACAGCCTACATTGTAACTGAAAGGTGCTAGCAACTGCCGGAGTGCACTGCCTCCTCAGTTGCACTGCGGCACTGACAGACTTTTTTCGCATGTAACGGGATGCTTTCCGATCACTAAACATAGAAGAAGAAGCGATTGGTCTTTAGTCGTCGTATTCAGACAGAACTGTTTAACCCATAACTGTATGTCCGTCTCGACTGCTGCGCATGTCATTTTCTAATATACCATACTGAGGTCAGCTGGTTAATTTACTGAATACGCCTCATCAGATCCATTTTGGTAGATGGTAGATAGTATCCGTCTATGTCGATGGAGACCTTATTTGGATACAGCCAATCAAATCATTGCATAAAGCAGTAACATCAGCGTGCAGTTAATGCTGGCGTGCTCTTTACTCTTTAGCATCACTGGGCAGACAGTGTGTTGTACAGTTACTTTGTCTCTCCTTCTCTACGGTTTAACACTGACACGCCCCTCCAGCTGCTGTCAATCAAACACAGACAGGGACACGCCCCTCCAGCTGGCTGAGATGGAAGGAAGCTTTTCTGATGTTTCCTCCTTTTAATAATGAAAACCTATTAACAGTACATTTAAAAAAACAAGTTGACATTGTTTTTGACTACAAAAAGTGATGACTGAATATGATTTTAGCCGGACTTTAAAGGGCCACTCCAAATTTGTATGCATGTAGATCGGTTTACTGTATTTGATTGCAGCTACTTATGGTGTAAAAAGAGTTTATATATAATCTCTTCAATGATTCTGGAGTAGCTTAAGTAATAACCCTGATGACATCATAGTGATGCAGTGTTTCCCACCTCGGACCCTCTAGGAGTGTAGTATAAATATGAATGGTGATGATACGTTGATACTGCTTACGTTTTTTTTCCTACTTTATGGATGTGCAATACTATGGATGTGCAATACTAAATCAATGGATTGCCGCTTTTCACAAATCTTAAACCCTCAAATCCAAAATGCAGCCATATATTGGTATGCAACCCTACTGATATTTTTCTATCACATATCACAAAGAAAACAAAAACATAATTTGTCATCCATATCAAGAACTAAAAAAATAAAACTTGAATGTGAAGCACTTATGCCAGGGTGTGTCAGTGTTTTTGTCCCTTCAGTGGATGTTGTACAATCATTTTCCCATATCAAAGAGACCTGTTCTGAATGCAAGATGAGTTAGATGTGTTTTGAAATGTTCACAAAGGGATTTTATTGCACATTTTGTCTGCTAGAAGTTTTGCTGTTGCTGATCCACTGCTGCCAAAGCATTATAGTTGCTGTTGAAAATCGCAGAGCACCAATTTTGTCGATATTCACTCTGAAACCGCAATTGAGGGATCACAGGGTCAGTTATGAATCAGAAAATTGTACAACTTCCTCTCCTTTTCAGAAGCAATTGAATGCACTTAGAATGCCCCGCGGGTCACATTAACATGAGGCTGTTTTTCTTAGCTCTTGAAAGGCTGCTATTTTAGAGATGCAAGATTTTTTTTTTTTAACTGAACACTTTTGTGTGCTCATATTGCATAATCATCATCATAATCTACTACACGACCTGCCAGTCCAGGGCTACAAATGTAGGGGGAAAAGTCCAGCTACATAAGATGTTATGGTGCAGTAGCTTTATGTACCAGTGTCTCACCTTAATAAATGACCCATAGCCCTTAGGCATAGGCTACTCTTGGATGACTTTATATTTAGATTACTTACTTTTAGACTGCTGTGAAATACAGTATATATATATATATATATATATATATATATACAGTATATAGAGTTTGGATTTTCATTACCACCTCCCATGAGCCATTCAACTTAATGGGATTGTTGCATTGTTTCACTGATTAAATTACCATTATCCAATTAACTGACTTCATGTCCTATTACCATATGGACAATGTTGTCTTTGTCATACCTGCAGTGATTTAATTTGTAATAAATTTGTTTAAGCTATTTGTTGTATTGTCCATTTAATTTACAGGCAGTGTGGATGATTAGCCATAACTTGAATTTCAGTTTTGCACATAATGACTACTTGGTGAACTTGAGCCTGGCTGAAAGCATTTTTCACAAGTGGATTTCAGGGCAAAGTATATCTATCTTTTTTAGACAAATGGTTTCTAAATTGTGGTGCGGGGACTGTGTGAGCCGCTTGGGAAGGCTCTAAGGGGTCTTCATGAAATGAATTGAAGGAATTGTTTTGTTTCATTTTTTTTCCCCGTTCACCAAGAATGACTTTTCTGATCGATGTGTCTCTCTCACACTCTCTCTCTCCACTGTTCTTCCTCTCCATCAACAATGCAGACAACCAAATTAGATCAACAAACTGAGCTGCTGACTACACCCAACACACACACACACACACACACACACACACATAGATACACACAACCTTCCTCACTCCTCCATTTCACAACTTTATAAAATAATTTCACCCTTTTGTATATTTGGGCCTGTTTTGAAAAAAGACATGTATATCTCTCTTTCATAATAAAACAATACAAACCATATTCCCTTCCCAATTATATCCAGATAGAAGCTTGAAGAAATAGTAGTGCATTTTGGGAAATACCCTTATTCATGTTCTTGCCAATAGTTAGATGAGTAGATTGATACCACTCTCATGTCTGTATGCTTAATATGAATCTGTTTTCAGCAGCACACAATCCATCACAGGCGACCTTCGTACTTTATTTTTGTGGTGTAGTTATGTTATTGAACTGTAGTAATGTAGTTGTGACAGGGACCATTTTTTTATTGGTGTGTTAATGGTGACAACCTGACATCTAGGTTATGACAGTTGGTTTGTGACATGTGGTACATCCCTGAGCAACGTTGTGACACCATCAAGTCCTGAAAATCAACAATTAGCAAACTTGAATACTTTGCGAAAAATGCGACTTTAGTCATTTCTTGCAGTGAAAAGGTTGCTGTCTGACAGACAACTTCAGGGCCGGATAACTAAAGGTGAATTTTGAAACCTTTCTGGTGGTCATTATCACCCAACAATAATGTAACTTTGGCATCCAACAAAGGCAGCAAAGCGATGCATTATCTGTCCCAGGTATTTTGCTGTATTGTTGACTTTCACAGCGTATTGAGAATAAATGGAAGCCAGTTACAGCCAGGAACTTACAAAATCAATCTCAAAACTTACAGTCTGCTTTCAAAAAATGGTCCCTTTGAAGAAGCACCCTTAAATAGAGCTTTGCAAAAGCCACTGCGGCATGGCAGTATGTGACTGCAGCACCCCTTGAATGCTCGCCTGAGTCTCAGAGACAGATGGGCACCACACATACTGTTGCTGCCTCGTTTCTCCCGTCTTTTCAAGCTAAAGAGGTCTAATAAAACATCCCAGCAGAGAGTTGGAGTTGAAAAGAAAACTCTAACCATGTTTTGCAAATTATAATAATTACGGGTTGCTTAATGAACCAATCAAGGCCATAAAATGGCAGCATCAGCACTGTGCTGATACATCAGCCATCTACAGAGGCAGCAGGGTGCAAACTGCTCCAGTGAAGCAATGAAGGGACATTAAACACCAAAACACAGTTGAGTTTTTCTAAAACGTCACAGCGGACCAACTACTTTAGGATATCATCATTACCCTTTCCAATATCCAAAGAGTTCATCTGAAAGTGAGATATGAAACATTTGGAAAATAAATAGCTGAAAACCAATTTTCTTTTTTTTTTTAGGGTAGGATGAAAACCTAGTACAGTGGTTGTCATCAATCCCTAAATTTCTTTATTTCTTTATTTTTTTTTTTTTTACAAAATACAGCTTATTATTACTGTAATGCAAAACCTCAGGTAGGATTTCAAGGGTTCAAATGTCCAAACAAAACTAGGAAAAACAGCTTCTCCAAGGAAGACAGGAAAGAAAAGTTGCATGGCTTACAAACTAACCCTATTATTAAAGAAGAAATAACAGTACAGGACTCATTTCACATGTGACACTATTCCACTGACTCATATTACACTCCATTTGTTTTAAAGCTTATTTTTAGATGGAGCTTTGGTTTGCACTTTCACAGTTCAGTGGAAATCTCTGTTTTTAGCCTTGATGAATCACTATTCCAAACGCCCTCCAGACCTTTAGGTTCATAACATCAAATTAATAAAGAGGCACTTCTTTGTGTTTTGTATTAATTGAAAGATGATTTAGGTCATTAATTTTACATCTGTGTGTGTCTGTTGTGTCTGTGTGTGTGTGTGCCCTTTTTCCAGGCAAAATGGGGAAACAGAACAGCAAGCTGACCCCTGAAGTGATGGAGGACCTGGTGAAGAACACAGAGTTTAACGAACACGAGCTGAAGCAGTGGTACAAGGGTTTCCTGAAGGACTGTCCCACCGGGCGGCTCAACCTGGAGGAGTTCCAGCAGCTCTATGTCAAGGTGTGACTCCACCGACTCACTTTCAGTTGATGGATTGCACACACACTGTATGCTTCATCACTCATTTGTATGTGCTCGCCACAAACAAAATCAGCACACAGAACACACAGCTGACAGAGCATATACCTCAAAGTGGATCTCACTAGAGTTCAATAATGCAGATCATAGATTTTGAATGACTGGTTTATTTTTCAAGACATTATTATAAAATCGTACATTGATCAAATAATAGGAACGTAGTATTCCATTATACTATGAAATTGTACAAAATTATAGTAGGAGGTTGAGGTAAATTTGTTTAGAACTACATTAATTTAATCTTTTGGCCACATTGGGGTTGTGGAACATGTTGTAAACACAAATTTTACAACTTATCACCTCTACAGTTCGCAAGTTAGCGAACAACAGACACAGAGAACTGTTCCATATTCTCCTTTTAGCTCTGTTTTGGTCTCCACCAAATCCTGAGGGAAAAATCTGGCTCTTTAGCAGCTTAATGCTACACTATGTTCACTAGTCTAGTTTATATGTCCATCACTCCTTAGAGCTGAGGGAAACTACAGAGTTATGTGATCATTTCCATGGGTTCGTCTGGGCCCCCTTACACTTTGGTGAGTGTGATTATTTTAAAAGAACTGGCCAGTCCGTAGAGTCTACGTTTTTTTTGTAGATATCATAGAATTCACATTTCCTTGCAGCACAAATAAGTACACATTTTGCATGAGGACAGGCTCCAGTATTAGTATTTGTAACCAGAGTAATTGCCATAATGGTAGCATTATTATTAAAGCATTAGCAACAGAATCACTCTATCACTAGCAGAGGCATCAGTGTCAATTATTAGCTGTTTGTTAATTTTAAACAGGCCAACAAAATGCATTCTCAGTGGGTTTTCCTACAATTGACAATACAGTTGCAGGATGGGGTCACATGAAAGCTTTCTGAATCACCACAAAAACCATCGAGGGAAATTTCCTTCCAATTATAAACCCTGCAAGATTTTTGCAGGCATCCTGCCACGTTCCCATTCGCCACTCCTGTATCTGGGCAGAAAACCAGCAGAGAGGCAGTTTTCAGAGGTGCTCAGATGATTATCTTCTCATGCTAATATGTAGCCTGCCGTAGTTCATTACCTCTGACAGAGCAGACTGAATTTATTCCATTTATTCATTTAGTCTTATAAAATAGGCAGGAACACATACATAGAAACATTGATCTCATAATGAAAGAGAACTTGTGATAAAATAGCACAATATGTGGCTATCAATATAGACTTAAATATTAAAATATTCACTACTACAATAAGTGTTTCCACTACTAGAACTAATACTACTAAATAAACAAATCGAAAAAGAGGGGTTTTACTGGCTCAAATTAGACAAATGCCATACCTCAACTGTGACTTACTGAACTTAATTTAATAGAAAAATAAATGTACACATGTGGCAGGTCCCAATCACCCTGTCTGAGATTTGGATTAACTGTTGCATTATTAAATTAGTATTAAACCTGACCTAGTCAGCTTTTGGTAAAAGGAGCATGGAATTTGTGAGCAGCCACCTTTACATTTGAAAATAAAAAACTCTTACAAAAATCACAATACAAATGACTTACAGTACAGTACATATATTACATTATCTCATAATGTGATCAATAAACGTTCTAAACACAATTAAACCCATGTATTGTCTGTGCTTTAATCAGTTAAATCCGATTCATAGTACTGTATACATGATAATACTGTATGTCCCTACTTTGCTGTTACATCAGGCTTATCTCAGCATCTTGTGTCCTCTGGTACTGTATTCTTTAACTTCCTAAGACCTCTCATAGAAGAAAGCGCTGTGAGAAGTGTAAGAATAGGCATTAATCTTTTATCACTGGTGCCAGGACATGCTGTATAACCAGAGGGAGCAGCCGTTTCTTAAGACACGCCTGGGCACTGAGGTCATAGGTGCACTTCCTCTAAATGCCATCGGAGCTCATGTATCAGCAGCAGAGAGACAAGAAGAGAAAGTAAAACAACATTTTTTGTAGGCATCAGAAGTAAGTAAAGGTATGGCTGCCATGATTAAACAAAGAAAAAAAAAACAGAACAAAGCACATCTATCACCACCTGGAATGACATATTCCATTTGGACCAATTTGTTCCATTAAAAATCTACTGAAAAGCATCAAAACCCCTTTAAAATTGAACCACAAAAATAACCTGGACTCCTGGGAAATAAGATACAGTTGGCAGCTCTGATAGAGGGATACAAAAGAAATTGGATGGAATATCCCCCAAAATCTCTCTACAGCACAATACGACGGCTCACGGGGCAACTCTGGCAGGAAAATCTGCAGCCGCACAAAGGGGGCAACACAGCTCAGATCTAAAGGGGTCTTGTAGTCTTCTGAGTAAATCCTTTATTGATGCATCCTATTGTGTCTCTAGGCAACAGTGTATCAGTGATAGGGCTTTATTTAAATCCAGAGGGCTGATAAGTGGAAAAAAGCTCTGCCGCGACCTCACATTAATGGGACAGATTGTTCCTGTGAAAAGTGACTGTGTGTGTAAGTGTGTGCGGTTGTGTGGTGGGGGGGTCATATGTTTAGTGGGAGGGAGAGGGAAACAGAATAATGTGTTTGCGTTGGTTGAAAGCGAGAAACAGAGACGGGCAGAGTTGAGAAAAGTAAGCAAGTGAAAGAAAGTGTGTATACATTATTTATCCAATTAGCTCCAACGGAGACATGCACCAGAGTCATGAGAAATGTCCGTGAATGTGTGTGTGTCTTCGCTGTGCATACACACACGAGACAGTCAAGGTACGACTCGACCTGTGCACCGAGATTTTTATTTTTGAACACTCCCGCACTCGTCCTCGCACCTTCAGATCTCCCCACATTTGCACAGATCAGAGTTCTGCACCTGTGACAGTTGTCCAAAAACCCCCAGCCCACAACCCCCACCCCCCCAGCAGGGTGCTAAACGCAGTGTTACATCCACTCGGCTGCTTGCCTGGACTTAATGTACCATTTTAGTTGGAAGTAGACACACTGTTCTATCGCTTCGTCTTCTGATTTTTTTCTGTGTGCTCTGTCTCTCACTCCCACTGCCTTTGTGAAGGTAATCAACTTTTAGGGTGTGAAAGGTGAGACAGAGGAAGAGAGAGATAAAGAGGGATAGTTGAGAGGGAGAGGCTTGAAAGAACAGGAAGGGAGAACGCATATAGTCCACAGTATTTCTTTGAATACCGTAACCAGTATTATCACTCCTTACAATTCAGGACTGGGGGGGTCATGAATTACTTGGTATATCATTATAAAAGAACTCATTAAAAGTAATGAATCTCTCTTCTTTGCATGGCTAAATGGAAATAGAAATTAAGATTTGAATTTGTCGAAATGGTTTCCAGAAGATAGTAACACAATTTAAATGTCCATCAGTAATGTCAGTTCAAATTAAATAGCTTATCTAAATACATATTTAAGTTAAGAGGCTGAATACATATATGGACATACTAAAGTGACATTTTCAGATTGTTTTGTTTGACCAACAGTCTAAAACTCACTATTCAGAAGATCTTCAGATATACTCTATATAGATATTCAGTTTACAATGATACAAGCAAAATAAAGAAGCAAATCGTTATGTTTTAAGAAGCTAAAACCTAGTTTTTAGACCCACTGTGTTCATTTTATTTTTTATACAGGAATAATTTCATTGTAATACCAAGTTTGGAACAAGAACATTTTCGTTAAAAATCACTTGTCACTCTCAACATCCACCTGCAAGTTTAGTGCGACGAGGCCTTGTCTGTCTTGTTTTTCATTTCCCGAGAGGAGTGTCACTATTCATAAATCCTGGTCAAACTGCGCGGGATCATTAATCTGACCTCCTGCAGGTTTTTGTCTCCCAGTGGATTTTCACTTTTAGCGGCATGGCCAATGCCAGACAGTGACATAAAAATGGAAGAGAAGCCTCGGTGACAATCCACACTCAAGCTCTTGCATGCCACAGCGTGTGAAATTTCTCATCCCTGACAACGCCAGCCGCTCTGGGAGCCATTTGTAACAGGATAACGACACTCCCTGAGATGTTAAGGTGATAGATTTTGCCACTAGATTATTTTCCTCTTGCGCTTGATGCAGGCAGAGACAGCAGCCACACAGACAAGTCAACAAACACACACATACTTTTAGCAGTGATCCATACACATGCAAAACACACCATTTATTCTTCTGTTTAAAACAGGAAAATACTGTTAGAATCCTGGTAGCCCTGTCAGATATGTTGCTATAGTCTGTCTATTCAGTATGTTAGTGTGTTGGTTGACAGTAACATGAAATGAGCATCAATATTGCTGAGCTCCTGCCAGTTGGTGTTCTGCTGTTGTTATTGTGACGAGGTAGCATTTCAACGCCAGTCTGATGGGCCTCATTATGGTTCCTGCTACACAGCAACTCTCTGTCTCTTCTACTCATATTACTCTATGTTATACTCTGTTATTGCCTCTATGCGGAACACATGCACGGAAATACAAGACAACAGAAACAGAGAGAGTTTGATATATATCAACTGTGTATTTGAGCTAGCAGTAGGTGTCATGGTTTCTGGCAGGTCTGGAAAGGTGTAAAATGTTTAGAAAAATGTATGACATTTTGAAATGAAAAATATAGACATTTAACTTCTGGTTTGTTGCTTTAGATGAGAAGCAATAGGAAGGGGGGGGGGGGGGGGCTTGCTGTAGATTGGAAGCATTGTTATGACACTGGCCCACGCACGCGCACACACACACAGACAAACACAGTCACACAAATGCTGACCTGAATATAGATGTATGGATGGATGGATTCCGCTCTGTTGCATCTCGCTTGCATAGCCTCAAGGCTTTTGCTATTGACGCGTGTGGAGTATGTGTGTGTGTGTGTGTGTGTGTGTGTTTGTGTGTGTGTGTGTGTTTGCCACTCCCTATCATCTCCCCAGACAGACAGACAGATCGCCAGGCAGAATGATAGGAAGGTAAATGGAGCGACAGACAGACACTGACATCATCTGGCCAGCAGCCTGTTTCTGTGAGGAAACATATGTCGCCTGATCACAGGAGACAAAAGACAGATAGAAAGGACAGAGATGCAGCATTAGATTGACATGGAAAATTAGCTGTAAAAGCCCGCCATTTTCCGAGGATCAGTTGTCTGAAATGTGACACACAGTGGAGCCACATGATACAGATATATATGATACGATATACCAGTAATAAGCTTACGCCAGCTGATAGTTTTGGTCTGGCCAATGTATTGTTTGGGCTCTACTTTAAATATGTAAAAGAAATATATCAATAACCATTTTGAAATGCATACAATGTGCATGGAATTACTCATTTGTACAACAGAATTTTGTGGAACAATACTTTATATAATCCCACTGTAGTGGCCATTTAACCATATTCCAAATATATAGATAAATATTCCAAGAAGAAGTTTTAATGATGCAGATCTCAAAATCCTGGCAGATGGTTCCCATCCTAGGGCTGCATTTCAGACCGGTCCATTGATGTTCAAATCCCATTAACAGTACGCAATATAAAAAAGCCTCTCTACTGTATGTTTCACAAGCACAACATTGTTGCTTAACTACATACATACATACAGCACTATCCCCTGTCAGGAATAATAAAGATATACATGTCTGTATAGTATGTGTATTTTAGCAATTAAAGAAAGAGTAATTGCAAATATCAACATAACCTTAGTCCACCCATAATTTACTATTCAAATATTGACTTGTATGATTTCATAATATGTAAACTGAAACACTGTACCAAATACAAATGTTTGCTTAACTGGCTCTTACAATCATGATATGTTTTTACTGAAAGGCGATAAACGTTAATAGAGAAATGGCATCGGTTAGATATTTGTGCTTCTTTATTTCCAACAACTTGATTCAACTGGAATAATTGATCACCTTCACACCAGAAAGTGGGATCCTAGTATTTTCCCTTTTACAAGAATACAGGGCGGCCGATGGTGTGGGTGTATATGCACTGCAAAGCTGGTATCTAACTTTCACAATATTGCATAATGTCAGTTGCTCCTCTCCCTCTTCTCTGTCTCACTATATGTCACTCTTCCTCTTTCCAACCTCCATTCTCGTCTCTTGTTTTTTCCTCCATCTCTCTCTTTACCCACTTCCTCTCTCACCTCCCTTCCTCTCCGTCCAAGTGGGCTTGTGGCTGCCATGCACTAAAAATAGCCTTTGTCATCTCAGAAGCTCGCAAGCTGAACACGAAACAAAAAATCCTGTTTATGTGGTTCAGCAACATGAAACGGTTTGTGCTTGTGACTTATAAAGACTTTATATGACTTGCGCTGTGCCCAAATATAGAAAGAATCCTGACTCATTATTCAGAGCTCAGAAAATTTGAGGCGCACAAACCGTAATGATAAACCCTGGACAAAATGACTCACTCATTATGATAGAGAGTCGTTTGCAATGTTTACAAAGCACAGAGGGAAGGGAATCTGACAATGAATTAGCAGACTGTAATTTTCACAAAGACAAACAGTGTTTTCTCTTGACTTTCAGAACAGAAAAGTGGTGTTAATTGCAGAGAGTGTCTGTGTCAGTGTTTACAGACGGGATGCATGCGAAATGAGCTGTAACAGAGATCATGGACACAAATACACTCAGAGTGGCAGAAAAGAAGACAAAACAATAGATGCATAGAGACGGATAGAGGGAAGATGGACAGATGGTTGGATTTATAACAGTAAATTGCTTTTGACCTATCAGCTGCTCTCTGGGCTCTTTGCAATGTCTTACTTCGGACCTTGAAGTTGTGATTGAATTATTAAGCAACTTTCAGCTGCTGCTGCAGTGTGAGAAGAGGAAAAAGGTTAGTGAGTGCCTTTAGATGAACAAAATAAGATAATAGGGCCTATGCTGGGAGGTAATCATATTCAGACTGAGCTGTGTAACCATTAGCACACCCTCTGTAAGAATACACCAGTTAGCATGGTCGAATGGTGAAGGCCGAACCTCTCTGTGCAGGTTTAAATCCCACAGAGCACTGGGGTGCTAGTGAGAATACCCTTCGACGGGTTAACAAGGGTTCAAGCCACCATGTCAGCAAACCCATGTGAAAGACTCATAATCCCCATCAGTTTGACATCTGACCTGCATATGGAAGGAGAGAATAGCCCTCAAAGCAATCTTAGTCCTGTATCATTTCCATTTCTATTATTTATGAATAGAAAGATTATGACAAATGAATAATATATTTTAGCAGGACTACATTGCTAACTAAGTAGTATGTACTTAGATTACATAAATTATGTCAAGATATCGGTGTGGATTTAATATGCACTGGAGGTCAAGTCAGGTTGTCTTGAATTTGTCAAAGTACTCTGTAGATAAAATGGTCCTTGTTAATCAATGGAGACGCCCTCCTCTTCCCAGCTTGTAGTGCTTTGGAGTAGGACATTATTAGGTTTGGAGCCTGGCTTTCCTTTTCTCTGTCTCCCGCTCCATTTATCTCATTTTTACTCTCTTGGTTTCTCTGCCTGTGTCTTGCCTTGTATAATCGTTCTTATTTGTTGCTGTCAGCTTATGTTTTGTCTGTTAACTCTTTGTCTCTCTATTTTTCCCGCTATTTAATATTCTGCAGTATTTTTGATCACAAGAATGGCCCTAACATATCGACAGTTAAAGGAATAGTTTGACGTTTTGGAAATACGCTTATTTGCTTTTTTGCCAAGAGTTAGACGAGAATATCAATACCAATGTCATGTCTGTACGCTAAATATGAATCTACAGCCAGGAGACAGTTAGCTTAGCATAAAAGGTGGAAAGGGAAGCCTGGCTGTGCCCTCAGTATCTCTAAATATTACTAAAATATTACTAAAATTGAAATATTGTTTGCTTAATCAGTACACAAACAGAAATGTAAAAAGGTACAAGCTTGAACTGCTTCTTGACCAAGCAGTGACCAAGAGTTTTCTGGAGACTCCAATTAAGATTAAACAAATTAGGTGTTAATTCAGTAAAACAGTAAAGCAGATTTTATAAACTTTAAACAGAGCCAGGCTAGTTGTTTTCCCACTGCTTCAAGTCTTTATGCTTATGCTTGTACTAGCTTCATATTTAGTACAGACATGAGAGTAGTATAATCTTTTCATCTAACTGTAAGCAAGAACCAAAATAAGTGTTATTTCCCAAACTGTGGAACTATCTCTTAAGAGGGAATGAAAATTAGCCCCAGGTTGAAAAACAAAAAATGTTCATTGGAAGCACTAATCAGCCCTAACAACATTACTTTAAACTGGTTTCACCCAGATCCCACCAGTACTCACTAAGGTATTCTAAGTTAAGCCTCTGACTGTTTATTTGAGGTGTTCCTCAGGGTTCAGCATTGGGTTCACTTTTATTTTCATTTGCAAGCCCTAGGATTGTAAAGTCTCTGTGCTTCTGATGTTCTGATCCTGCCTCATATTTAAATAAGTAGTAAGTAAAGTTAAGTTTCAGTTCTCTCAGCATAATCACTGTCTCTTGCTTTCTCATATGTTCTCTCTTGGGAGTCATTAAAAGGTTGTTTAAGCATCAGGCCAAAGACAAGTAACGTTTCTGTTGTAACACATCAGAGAAACAGCTGTAACAAGGAAATAACTCTTGTTAAACCTCTCACTTACTCTGATTTTTAGAGAACCGGATCCTGCTATCTTTACATGTGCACAATATTAACTGTACTGCAGTCTTGTCAATAGATCACTTCCATAAACTATTAACTGTCTGCTAAGTAAAGAGACTCAGTGCTAATTTGGTTCAGTTGTCGTTCAGACATTTTGTTCTTTGCAGGCTTGTCATTTGTCCTCGCTGACCCAGCTGTCCGATTAGCATATATTAACATGACTTAACTGCTTGACAGAGTGAAACTATTCTCAATGCTGAAGGACGGGATAAACAGGGCAGTTGTGGAATCAAAACTATTAGAGCGATGAGAGCCAAAAGCTTGTTCTGCCACAAAATGACTCACTAACAACATTACAGCTCTTGTTACGGTTTAGATGGTGTCGTAATTGCATCTATATGATTTGAACAGTTGGATAAACACATTAGTAAACTTGTAAAAAACCCATTTGTGGTCATGAAGACAGTGTCTCTTAATCAGCAAAATCTGAATTTAATTCGCCAAGGGCACACTATGTCAGATAATATGGCTGCCAGATTCCCAAAATGAAGTTATACAGGGAGCTTGTTTTTCCAAATACAGTTGATCCAAAGCTAACATTAGCTAATAAGTACTAATCACGAGGTACAGCTGAGATTGATAAGAACGTCAATAGTTTTGCAGGTATTTATTTGACCACAAATTAAAGTATTGGATGAATTAACAATGTTGACCTGCTCGTGGTGCTAGAGGAAAAGCATTTGACCGGACTTCAAACCTTCCTAAAATGAGAAAAGTGAAAAAACAGTGAATAGACAGGCAGGTTATGGGAAGAGAGAATTGAAGGGTGCATTTTGTACCCAACAGACCGAATTACCTCCTCAGGCAAACTCAGTCACCAGAGAGTGGGCGAGGTGAGTTACCTGTGAGTAAGTGGCTAGAGAGAAAAGATAAGGGAAGGGTCAGTACTGTCATCTTAAGGCAACACATTAATACACTGCACAGCAGACTCAAACTAATCACAGGTCTGTCTGTTACCTTTGTCATGAGAATGCAGCTAGAACTATCTTTGCATGCACCTCAGGGTTAGAATAAATGCACATTCATTTTAGGTCCTTAACTTTAATAAATTGACAAATATGAGGGAGATGATATACTGTAAACCATTTAGATATCCTGTGGGTGTTTTAGCTCTCTCTAAGTCAGATGGAAATAATGTTGAGGCAGCAGTACAAACACATGAATGTTTGCATGCAGATTCAGAAGTCTAGGGTTATTTCATACACACACACACACACACACACACACACACACACACACACACACACAGACTCAAACATGATTGGGCAGCCATGAATGATTAATCTATGTTTGAGGAGGAATACCCAAGGAGGTTTGATGAGTCACAAGGCATGGACGCATAGTGTCTATATTGAACCATACTGAGATATCCAGAGAAAATGGGAAAGAGGTTGTGTGTTGTGTTTTTGTCGTGTGGTATTCTCTCACTTCATCTCCCTCTTCCCTTTCTTTCCTCGCCTCTTTCTTCTTCTTCCCATCCTCTCTGGCACTGTCTCTTGGCCGGGCTGAGCGGGAGAAGCTTGCAGGCCGATTATGAGCTTTTTAAAAGGTGGCTTCAAAATTGCACAAGCTGCCGTGGATTTATCTCGTCGAGCACTTAAGAGACTAGCCATTCTGGACACACCACTGGCAAGTAAAGATAAAGTGAACAAGTCTTCCCTTCTCTGATATTCTGCCCACTTTGGATTGCGTCACAAGGAGCGTAGGGTTGTCCTCAGGTCTACCTGCCAAACCTGGCAGCCAGCAGTGAGTCACACTCTGCTTGCTGCCGTGCTTGGCTGCTTTCTGTATCTGATTCTGTATTTGATTTTTGTTAGATGTGACATATTTTTTTATGCTGATAGGTTGATAAATACCTTTTTTGTGCATATTTTAGCAACAGAAAGGATTGTTACTAATCTGGGGCTATTGATGATGTCTGATGTATTTACTTCTCATTGCAGCCTTCCCATTATTTCTCTCCACTAGCCGTTATTTCCTCCGTGCCAATAACTATTCTCCTCACTGTCCCTTTAGGCATGATATACGTTTGCACACTCAATAGTTGTGCTGTCATTTACACTCCTAATGCAGAGTTAGTGCTGCCAGATGGGTGTTTTGTAACCACAGATAAACCAGGGTCAGAGTCGGGTCTGCTCCAAATTACTCTTAAATCACAAGCAGAATGAGTGCAGAACGGCTGATTCCTGGACTGCACACAGTGAAGGCTGTGCAATATGACCAAACTCTCATATCCCGATATAGGTCATTTTCATATCGAGATAATTATTCATATCACGATATAGCACATTTTCTGTAAATTCAATAAATAAATAGTTTATATAAAGTGACCATATGAAAAGGCCTATTTTTTATTACATTTAGAATCATATACTCGACAAATAAAATCTTCTTTCTCATACTTTTTAGAACCAAATTTTAAATTAAGCATGTAACAAAATATATGACAGGAACATAATATATGTTTAGAATTACCCCATTCTGGGTCACATTCACTCTCCTCCATCTTTGTTTGTGTTGCTTTCATGCAACTTTCCTGTCTGCATCTTCGCCGTGCAGAAGAACGCAAAGCGTCATCCATATGCTGAAAAATATTGCTGTAAAGAGTGTGATTGACACAGCAAAATAAATGATAGAGCATACTATGAAACGATAGACTTTTTTATATCATCAAATGATTTACATCCTTTTTGCACAGCCCAACACATAGTCAGTCATATATTCAGCAGGGATATGTAGTCAGCCATTCAAAGTTACATCAGTTACGTCAAAATAACGGGAGGGATGGGAGGGGGGTTTAATACTTCAGCAAACACTCCTCGAGCAGCTACTTTTATAAATATTCTCAAGGATAAATTACTGCTAATATGTTTACCTTCGGTGACACTGACATCACAGCAGAGACCCATCTGAGAGCAACAAGAGGACAATTGAAAATGCATTTTACACAGCAGAGGGGATTGCGAGTGTGTGTGTGTGTTTTGGATCTGTGCAGACCCTGGAGGCTTGGAAGCAGTAGCAGCTACAGCTAAGTTTCTGTTGCTGCCTGGCATGTCACTGAGGGTTTATGTAAGAGCACACGCAGGCTCCGTCTATCACGCAGACTCACACACACACATACATTGTAAATACCCCAGAAGTGGATTATGCATGTATTCCCTCTCTCCCTCCCTCTCAAGCCGTTGCATTCTGCTCAGTGAAGAAGCGTCTAAGCGATAGTTTGCCGAAGCAATGTAAACAGCCATATGCAGCGACAGCCAGTGCTGTCGAGCCATGGTCCTGCTAGTGTGTTTCTCCAAATAGGCTTGACTGCATCTGACAATGTTATCTAAGGGATGCATGAAACATAAGGCATTATTTACACAGCCACAGTGGAATGACAGAAACTGTAAGAAACAAGTCCAAGCTAAAGCCTCATTTCTGAGTTAGCATTATCCTTAACTGGGAAATACGGACCTCAAGTGCTTTGAAGGGCAGGCTGACCTCCAAAACCTGTGGTTATATGCTGGGGAGATGAATAGCCAATGGAATGCTCGCTAAATATTTATTGATTACATTAGAGGCAGTGACTGTAGGACGCTTAAGCAAGGAGAGATGACCTTGTTGGCTTCATGAAAGCTGAGTGAAAGGCTTTAGACCATAATTTCTTATTTGATGTACAGCTCAGATCTATTATTATTCTATTCTATTCTCTGATGTTCCAGTTTTGGTAGTCACTGCAGTTACGACGAGGGATTCATTTTTCTTTTGGCATTAGTCTTGCAGGTGATGCTAACATTTATCCATGGGGCAAAATGATATTGAACCATCCATATTGCTTAGGGAGAGGCAACCCGAGCGCAAATGAGCTCCGAGGCTCCCAGAAGTGTGTGCATGTGAGTGTGTGCATGTGAGTGTGTGTGTGTGTGTGTGTGTGTGTGTGTGTGTGTCATGTTTTAGCCTGTCTCTGGACTGTGGAAGCAGCAAGGAGAACAGAAAGATATGGACAGGGACAGATTTGGATTCAGACACTATCAGTGGAAAATAGAGGTACACAAGACAGAGCATGGCATCGCCATGGCAGCGGTCCAGGGAAGGCATTATGGGATAGTGAGTGACTGAATAATTACCCGTTGGGTCATCTTCCGGGAGATAGGGTGGACGGGGGCGGGGTCTGTTTTGGCAGTGTATTGGCTTTGTCAGGTGGGATTAATTACAGCAGACATATAGGGAGAAGGTTCTAATTATATTATTTGATCAAGATATAATGAATGGCTCAAAGCTTTAAGGCTATAATACAGTACTTTTATAGTATAATATAATAACATCAAACCCCATTTGTGATACTATTTATGCCTGATATTTTGCCGCTCTGTATAGCAGCTTTTATTGCTCACAAGGGCTCACGTATTCTCAGGAAATGATGCGGAAGACGACATTCACATCTACAGTTCAGTATTACCATTTCTATATATTTATTCAACTTTGTACAGACCAAATCAAAACATCATTTTGTCTCTTGACTATCAAAGGAGCTATTCGCACATCCAAGATGCAGGTGCTTTGGAAAGTATCACTTCAGTCTTGAGAAAGGAAGAACCTACCACACTGTTCTGGCTCAGTGTCACGATTTATTGATCATACTAATCTTTCGGTCCCTCCGGGCCTTTGTTGAGAGTTGCTACTAAACAATTCAATGACTGGATATTTAATTTTATTTAACTGCTCTAAGGAGCTTTGGGATCCAACATACCTATTTATGGTGCCCTCAAGATACAAGTATTTCATAAGATTACACAACTTCGAATGACTTATGAAAGCTAATGTTTTCATTCAGTAGTTTTGCAATTTCGGTAAATATTCTTGTAAATATACATAAGTATGTGTCGTAGTGTCTCACTTTTTTCTGGTTTTCTTTTCTTTTTCTTATGTGTGGACTTTAATGTGACAGATTGAACATGTCATAGGTCAGATATTGAGAGACATCTATCTCCGCTTTTCTCTGTGTTGAAAAAAGCTAGTAAGTGGACCTTGACTTAAGATTTAAGAGGTTTTGGCCGCTCATCAAAATAAAATATTTCTACATAAACCTTGCTTATGCCAAGTTCTGACATAAACATGTTATAACTACATAACAAGAGATCAAAGGACAGTCAAAGTAAATCTTAGTTAATTGTCAATGAGTGTATAAATCTCATTCATATTGACAGCAGATGGGTGGGGAGATATACACCTATCAGGATGCTGCAGCGATCCAGAAAGATCCCAAAACTTCTAACTAGAGGCTGCTACAGATCAGTTACCATTATTTTTTTTTGTATTTAGTAAGTACTCAGATAACAGAAATCCAGTTACATCCAAACTGCAGCTGCCCAAACTGCAACAGAATGTGCATATAGTAAATAAATCTTCATCGCATTTAAATCCTGACCCTTGGGAGCTCATCACTGGAAGCTTTCGAGCTACACGATGTCTGTCCAGCTTAGCTGTTATCTGAAGAGCTGGCAGCGCCACTCAACACAAATCTGGACGGAACATTGCTGTTACCTAAGTCTGAAGTTATTTTAAAATCAAACACGATTCATTTGTCACGTGTTACTGATGAGCTTCTCATCATAGGATTGCTGTTGAATCACTTCTTTGCGTTCTGAGCTGTATTATTCATCTGTTCTATAATCTTGCAGTCAGTCGCTGTTCTGTTAGTGTGAAATGGCTTTCATTTAAGTGTGACTAGTGGAGTGCGTCGTTCTATTTCGCGCTATTTCTCTCACCCTTTCCCTTTCTCTCCTCCCTCTCTGTTCGTGTCTCTCTACCCTCTCTTCTTCTTCCCCTCCCTTCCTTTTTTCCTCCCCCTCTCTGGCTTTCCCTCTTTCAGTTTTTGGATCGGCACCAGTGCCAGCTTGCAGGCTGATTATGAAGGCTTTAATGTTCCATTTAACAGCAGCATGTTTTGGGTCGTGTGTGTGTGTGTGTGTGTTTGTGTGTGTGTGTTTTTGTGCGTGTGAGTGTGTATGTGCCCGTGCGTGTGCAGGTTGGGTGTCGGCGCAGGGTATCTGCCACACACTAAATGACACACGCAAACACTGCGACATTAGCCTTTATTGAGCCAGCTGTGCCTGTCCGCCTGGCTCTTCCGTGAGCGGACAGAAACAGCCTGGCACTTAACCTGTCCTTTGATGGCCAACTCCAAGCAGCCGTATCAAACAGCGGTAACGGCAAATCAGAAGAGGAATAAGACTTAATGGAAATGTTAACAGCCTAATATCCGTAGCTGTAAAGGCGAGGAAACGGTGGCTGCAGGTCCTGACTGGGTCATTTTGGCTGTTAAGTGGTAATTGTGTGCCATCTAGTGAAGGTTTTGTTTTTTTGTCCTCAACGGCTGTTGTCCATTTCTCTGACATCTGACAAGGCTTTTACATGTGACCCAGACAGACGAGATGAACCAAAAGAAACTCAGATGGAGGAATGTCACAGTCTCATCACCCTGCCCCACTTTCCTTCTTTCTTCTCTCCATTTTTACATAACAAAGTGTTTTATAACTTGCCAGATTGTCGAAGGAGCCGCAGTGGCTTTCTCTCCCCGCATCACTTCCCCGACACCTTTCCCCCTCCCCCCTCCGAGTCTTCCTTCCCACGTCCGTCCACGTGCCTCCTGTTCCTCCGGGGCTCGGGCCGAGACAAGGCCGTACGGGGGCAGGAGGCGGCGCTCGTGGGAGGGAAGCCATGTCGCGTTTGTGCAGAAAGCGCCCTCCTCCCCGTCCAGAGGGGGCTTTCTTCCTCAAATTAGTTTGGCTTCTCCGGAGCAGAGGGGCAGATAGGGACCTGGACCCCTCTAACACTTTCTCTGTCACACTCATTTTACTCTCCTCTTCCATCTTTCCTGTTTTCATTCTTCTGTCTCTCCTCATTCATCTCTTTGGTCCCCGACATTCCTCTTTCTCTGCCCCCCCGCCCCTTCTGTCTGTTAACTTCTCACTGCAGTCTGATCGGTTTGCAACTGCAGCAGAATTGACACGGGTGGGACCTTATTGCAGATGGGCAGCTCTGCAACCCGAACTGACTCTTAACTGTCTAACCCTGTCTTAGTCATCCTCCTCCTCTTTCTATCTGTTTCTTTCTCTGCCTCCTTTCTTCCCTCCTCTCACTTTTTATCTCCCATCCACTGCACTCTCTCCCCTCCCATTAGGATTCACGGCCTTGACACCGCCCCGCCCCCCCCTCGTTGTGAATGCAGACAGTTTTTTGTGTGCAGGGGCAGTCACTCTTAGGAGAGGCTAGGGCAGCATCCTTGCCTTTTTCTACACCCTTGTATAACGAGACTGTCTGTTGGACACACGGGCAAGGACACAGTGTACAACAGTCTTGTTCCCCCTGAAACAACACGTGCCTCCGATTGTTTGCTACGTGAAACTGCTGCAGATTTTTTCCAATTGCTTTGAAAGTTCTGGCTTAATTTTTTTAAGTTTTGAGTGTATTGCCGCTATAATCAAAATGTTTGTATTAATAATGGATTTAATGACCAAGTTATGTGAAAGGGATCGCTCTTAGCGATTAAACCACAGATAATAATCACCAGACTCTGTAGTTCCCCTCAGCTTTACAGCCCTTTTCAATGCGTCAAACTCATTGTTTTAGTTTTGCAGCCAGCAAATGTATTGTTTCAATTCGCTCCCACCGCTCTCGTCAGCGTCGCTTCTAGATGCTGAAGGTAGATGCAAAAAAGCTCATAAACTCTGTACACAACCTGTCCAGTATCAAAGTTAGCACAGTTGGCAACCAGCTGGTGAACATAGTGGAACATTTAGCAGCTTAAAGAGCCAGATATTTCCCTCAGGAGTTGGTGGAGACCAAAAACAGAGCCAAAAGGAGAGTGAATATTAGACTTGCATTTGCCAGGTGGCCAGAAATACAATTCCAAATTAATGTTAATGTTGCTTTGGAACTGCTGGATGTAAAAATAAGCTGCCTCCAGATGACCAAAAATTTAATTATTACAAAAAATGGCTTAACCTTTATTTAAAGCCTCTCTTACTCAAAAGCTTCCTCCTGAAAAAGTGCACTACTTTCTCATCACTAAGTCTAGAAAATGTCAGTACAAGCTGCATCTGATGACATTTTGAATATTCAAACAATATGAGCCAGCAAAAGCCAATGAGAGTTCAAGAGCATCTGACTCTTTCTTTTTCAGAGATTCCTTTGCTTCTGATGTTGAATGTCTGTTGAAAATAGTTTATATAAATACAAAACAAACTACAAAACATTCCCCCAAATGATAACACAGAATGAAATATCTCCTCCAGTTTGTTCCATTTCCTTGATGAAGGCCGTAACACCAGCTCTCTTTTGTTTACACAAGTCCTCAGAGAGCAGCCTCGCTCAGCTTAGATTACCCATCGGCTGTAAGAGTTTTTATCAGAGAGGTCAAGTGGAAGGTTACTTCTAATGAATCGCTCGGCTTCTCGCGGCTACCCCCGAGGTTCATGGTCTACAGTAGACGACGAGCGGAGCAGGTGCTCAGCGTTCATCAGCGGAGTTACCGCATTAACCTCTGACCTTGTGTTCATGTAGCGCGGGGCTGCAGTGATGACACGGATGGCTTGGACTTCCGACATGCAGAGGGGCTTTAAGTTTTAGCCAATACCGAGAACAGAGCTGATCCATAGTATTTATTTTGATATACAGTAGAGTCGCACAGCCGCAGACTTTGGCATCCCTGCACAAAAACAGATTATGGTCGAGTACAATCCATTTTTGCAACATCTCTCTATATGTGCAAAAGGCAAAACATATTTAATTTCTTTTGACTTTTTTCATTGTTCTTTTTATTCTATCTTTGATAATTATTTCATGGTTTAGGGTTGTTGTAAGTTTCTTAATTCTCCAGTACTGTACAGTTAAATCCTGGTATTGGTCTGGAGCATCACATCTAAGGGAAAATGTATTGTATCATTAGTATTTGGTAAATTTGGCAAAATCTTGTGAACTTGACTTGAATTTAAAATACATCTAACAAGACTCAGAGTCTACAGCCTTATTAGTGGCAGGTATAAGGTTTACCATGTTCACCATCTTTGTTTAGCATGCTAGCATTTGCAAATTAGCATTAAAGACAAAGTACAGCTGAGGCTCATGGGAATGTCATTAGTTTTACAAGTATTTGGTCATGGTAAGTAAAATACAACTTAAAAAAAATACAATTTATTGTTATATTTAGACAGTTTGAAGTGACAGTTTTCCCAAGGTAACTAAACTATATGTCTTCTTTAAGCCACCTTGCAGTATGGATGATTATACAAACATACACATGAATACACAGAGCAGTGATAACATTTGCAAAGGTAGTGCTTGAAGCACTGCATGAGAATAGGAAATCAAAGTTCACTTAATTACTGCAGGTAATGAATATCCATCGATTTTGAAATCAAATTGTTCTTTTTATTTCATTATGTTCCAAATAACGCCATCCCTTTTCATTAATCTGTCCAGGCAAAAATCTGATAGTGGCCTCACTAATTTGAACTACGGTTTATGTATGAAACATGATCTTCATCACCATGCCACCCCAGAGATCTGAGGCTCTGATCCTCAATGAATCACTTTAGGGCCATAGTTTATCACACGTTACATCTACGTTCTGTTTCTTATTTTAACCTAATTTTAGAGTCCCACAGTGGAAGATTTATGACCCCAAGCTACTGGCATCACATTATTTTTGGAAACTTTGGAAGACTTGATCATGAAAAAAAAAATATATATATATACTTATGTTTATGTCCTCCTCCCCTGTGTTTTCACATTCAAGTTCTTCCCGTATGGCGACGCGTCCAAGTTCGCCCAGCACGCCTTCAGGACCTTCGACAAGAACAGCGACGGCACCATCGACTTCAGAGAGTTCATCTGTGCTCTGTCCATCACATCACGAGGCAGCTTTGAGCAGAAACTCAACTGGGCCTTCAACATGTACGACCTGGACGGAGACGGCAAGATCACACGGGTGGAGATGCTGGAGATCATCGAGGTATCACAGCACAGAACAGTCTTGTAATAATATTTTTAAGAGAGCTAAATGGATTTTTAAATTATACTCAAGTTAAAAGAATTAGTAACCAGTGACAATAAAGTAGCATCTGTGCATTTATAGGTAATACTTTTAAATGTATAACATATAATAATATGTGTGTTTATATATATATATATATATATATATATATATATATATATATATATAGGAATAGTTCTGGACATAGTTAAAACATTCTTGGAAATAAGTTTATTGCCTTTCTTGTTGAGAATTAGATGAGAAGATCAATAGAAACTCTGTTTGTATGGTAAATATGAAGCCTGAAACCAGGGGACACAACAAGCCTGACTGAAGGTAACAAAATCCACCTGCCAGGGACCATTATTGTGTTATCCTGACTTTTCCATATATGTAAACACTCAATGCCATTGCTGAATTGCTGTTTTTTCACCGATATTGTCTGATAAAATCAATCAATCAATTAGCATATTTACTGCACAGGTACTGATCTTCTCATCAAACTCTCAGCAAATAAGCAGATAAGCCCATTTCCCAAAATGTCGAACTATTCCTTTAAAGTTCTTTTGCTTTGTTACATGGCTACAGTTGGCAAGCAAATTATACATCACCACATGGCTTGTGTGCTTTTTAACCTGCTGAGTCACAAGGATGCAGCATTTTGTTTTTGTACCTAGATAAAGGTTATACAACACAGGCTGAGCCTGAAGGGTCCAACAAGACACAAATTATTCATAAATAGCAATAATGTGAAACAAGCAACAAGAGGCAAAAGTGCATGTTTAGAGCAGACTCATCTGGAATTTGGGGTACTTGGTGTCTCATGGATAGTATTATGGCAGCCTGGTGTCAGTAACCAACAATGCTATTTGGAACTGCCAATGTGGCTATTCACACCTGGGCGTGTAGATCGCAATTTCCACTTTAAGTGAAGTAGTGTTGCAGTCCAGAGTCCTTTTCTGAGTGGTGGTTGTTTGCCAGAGACACTGACGAGGAAAGTGCTGTGTGGAGATTGCTGGTGAGGAGCCCTTAGCCATCGCTCTTCCCCCGCCTTTGTTTACAACAATAATAACACTTGAAAAAGCTAGGAGGGTGTCTGTTGTCACTTTAACGTCGTCTAGTTTGCGTTTCTTTAATGTATTTTGACTGCGAAATTATTTCTACAAATTATTATATAATTATTATTATTATCATTAAGTAATGATTTCACAGATAGAATATCCATACATGCAGATGCAAATAATCAGTACTAGTTGTAAAGTGGTTCCACTGATCTGTACATAGTATAAATATAGAATAAGATGCTTGCTAGACTAATCTATCACATTCTGTTCTGTCATGTGGGAGGACATCAATAAAAATAGCACAGACTGTGGTTACTGTGCGTCCTCATTATTTGGTCAACACATCACATTGTCTGAACAAATACAAACTCCAAGGCAACAGAAGACACTAGAGAGTAGTCAGAAGTCGACTGACAGGCGATCCAGCTGTGCTTCATCGGTGCTGTCGCCAGATGCCGGTTTACACCTCACTTCAACACACAGACATTTCCCCGATTTGTCTCTCCTCGTGTCTTTTCTCTCAGGAAAAAGACACACACACACACAGTGAAGGACACGTGGACGCGTTAAGAGACTCGAGGTGTATGTCTTCTAACAATCTGCTGCTCTCTTCCTCCCCCTGCAGGCGATCTACAAGATGGTGGGCACGGTGATCATGATGAAAATGAACGAGGACGGCCTGACGCCCGAGCAGAGGGTGGACAAGATCTTCTCCAAGATGGATAAGAACAACGACGACCAGATCTCGCTGGATGAGTTCAAAGAGGCGGCCAAGAGCGACCCGTCCATCGTATTACTGCTGCAGTGTGACCTCCAGAAATAGGCCGGAGGGCGAGCGGAGCGCTCCACCAGCCGCCACGGACTGCACAGAAAGAATTTCATGTTCCATTCAGTTTGCAGCTATTTCCACTGAAAAAAAAAAATATGCTTGGACTACCTTTCAATGGATCTGCTTCTTGTGTTTGAAACACTCGTGTGCATGAGAATGTTATTTGCTATAAAAAGATCTACACACAACATACAACAGTGTGCGGGTGCAAGAGTGCGGGTGCACGCTCACACCACAAACACACACACACACAGAGTGCACACACATAGTACATACACACACATCTCTCACTACATATGAACACCTCGCACAAATAATATATATAGATATATAAATATGAATATATATTTAAATTATTCAAAGATCAACTGCCAAAATGTGAAGTGTGCAAAGTATTTTCCATACAGTTTCATTTTACTGGAGCTTGAGCATCAGCGATGTGCTACGTTGAATTTGCCGCTACTCTATTTATTGTTCCAAGTTTACTGACGCTAGCTGTATGTGTTTCATAATACTGAGTAATGTCGACTGAACCAAATTCCTATGATAATGTATCTGCCTCCAATAAGACACTCTATCCATCGTCTCGAATATTAGCTCTAGAAGAGATGGATCAGCGTTTGACCAACTTTTCCTTCCAAAACATGCTTGTACTGTTGGTAAAGAAAATGTAAACGTAGTTAATTTGCATGCCTTTAGGTTCTGCCTTAAAAATCTCCTCATTTTGCATCCTGTAATTGCAGACAGAAAGCCTTATCAAAGCAGCACGGTGACACCCGGGAGAAACCGTAAGAAAAGATTTTTACTGAATAGGGAGAAAAAAATCACACTGCAGTAGGTCCTTCTACAAGTATTGTCGTTTGGGATGTACGTTTTTGTGACCCGTCGAGATGTTTTCTTTTGACTGCTTTAACTGTGGGAGCATGTTTCCTTGTAGATTAACTGTAATATATGTTGCTAAGAACTAAATCTCTGCCCCTCTGCATCTAAACACACAATGTCATTACAAATAAGATGTTGAACATGGAGGAATCCATCATTTGGAACCAGCATCAGAGATAAAAAGAGATAAATTGACACTAGGATTCCCTAGAGAAGGAATTAAGCTTCCCTTGGCTGGACTTCTGAAATTAGATTAGAGAGAAGTATCTATAGTTGGAAAGCATTTTTATCAAACTTAGTTAAAACCTATGTGTTACCATCACATCCACCTTATTCCAATTAGCCTGCAGATTGCATATCAATACAATGAATTCAGAGGAGTTTTCTTTCTTTGAGCGTTCTTTGAGCGTTAAAGAGGAGAAGAGATAAGGCCCGCGCAGCATTTTAACATTCTTGTTTGTCTTTTTCAGTGGAAGTAAATGAGTGCTGAAGTAGTGAGAGGAGCAGTGAATGGCGTTTCATTATATACTGTAACTAGTAGAGGACAGCCCTTATTGTAAAGCCATGTGTTTAGTAGGTTGGACAATTCGCCCTCCCCCAACCCTCGAAGTATTTCTCTCTTACCAATCAGTCAATCTTTTTGTACTTTTTTACTCCCCTCTCTCACACATTGTACACGTACTGATGCACACTAAATGTAGAGAAGTTCAGTGGAGCGTGGTGCCTCCTAAAAATGATTCGGAAACAACTTGTAAGCCCACCTGTATCGTTAAATAAGTTGACCTGGCCCTGTCTGAAAGCACCGCAGACACTTTCCAACCTGCATTAATGCTGCCAGTGTTTAAGAGCTGAAGGAGGTTAAAGGAGGTGTGATATGTCATCATAAACTGTGTTGCAATAAAGATCCAGCATACCAGTCCATCGTCATCCCTCAACAGTGAGGCCCCCCCCCCCGTCAGTTTGTAATCTGAACTTCTTTACATGAACATCTTTGGCCAGACAATGTTTCTAATTCCAACTCTGTTATTACTATTATTGCTTTCAAAATACCAAATGTAAGCAAAGGCAACCGTGTACAAGGATTCTTTTGTAGCATGTATTGTGTCCCTGACAACATGGCTGCACTACTCCCTGTGTTGTGATTTAATCTAATAAAAGGAACTCTATGGGCTCTTGTCTGGTCTGCTAACTCCACAAACCATCTTCTCAAGCAGTGGTCCCCTCTGCCGCACCCCCACATCTTTATCAGATTACCAGAGATTTTTTCATACAGCTGAACTTCAGTCTTCTTTTTTAACCATTCATCCTTTACTTTTAGCTGACTATTTAAACTGTTTAGCCATCAATTTTGGCTAATTATTTCAAGTTCTATCCATTATTTTTAGCTTTACTTTTCTTTCCACTTCTTTAACTTGCACTTGTACCTGGCAGCTAACTGGTTATTGTAGCAAAACCTAAGATCTGAAACAACAATTACCAATACTATTTGGATGCACGCGTTCCTCCTAGATAATATATTTAAAAGAAAAACAAAATCATAATTTCTCTTCTATTATCTATAATTTCTCGGTTGGTTGAAGGTAACGTCTGTGTATAATTCACACCTTGCAAAATGATAAGCGAATGTCACCAAGGATACAAGATGACAGAGAACAGCTGCCCACATACAGTAGAGCTGATAAATATCCAGTTTGGTGTGATCTTGGGTTATCCCTTTTTTATGAACTGAAGAGAAGCATACAAAGATTAAATTTCTTGATTTATCAGTCCAAGAGATACATATGAGCATCCTCCAGTTGAAAAGGTGTACTGATGTACTGCTTACTTAATGTCCCTTTACAACCACTAGGTGTCACTGATGAGCCATACATGTTTTTGTTTTTTAAATAGTTGTTTTTTGCCAACATGATTTGATGTTTGTTTTTCATGTGGATTTATATTGCCAGCAACAATAATAATTTTTTTCGTTCAGTGGAAACTAATGAGAAAGCCTTCTGTTTACCCATGACTTATTGGCACAATACCACTGGTTACACAGAGTTCACTTGGAGGCTCGCGCACGCACACACACATACACACGATATACAGCAAACTCCACATTAATACCCCAGGGACTCCACCATCACAAGCTGTGTGAAGCTTCAGGCAAACCTAAGAATCGGGCCACCCCCTAACCCCTCACATATGGAAAATGCATACAATCTATTGATCTGGATGGGTTCACACAGAGGACGGCACTTCCATTACGTTACATCTACAGTGTGTAAAAAAGGGAGGTTACAGGAGCTTTTAGAAAAGGAACATTTATTTTACAGAAACCATATACTTTAGTCAGTACTGATCAACTCAATTTCATATCACACACTTAATGACCATGGTTAGCTTTAAATTAAAAGATTGTAGAAGTATGAAAAGGGGGACAACGACGAGAGTGAAAAAAAATCTGCTCGGATAGATTAACATCTTTCCCAGGTTGAGTTCAATGACCAGTCACTATCTAAATCCCAGTAAAAACTTGTTTCCTGCCGAGGAGTTTGTCCTGCCTGTCAATCAACCAAAAGGTTGAAGTCTTATTCTGAAGATCAAACTGAAAGGTGAGAAACAGCACGCTATGTGACTGGAATACAACAGCTCCCTGCCTTGATGTAAACTCACATTCTGCCAGTCTAACCAGCGTTCACACGTATGTGATGATGGAAACAATAAAACAAAAAATAATTATCTTAACTCCCCATTTCAACAAAAATTATTTAAAAAATGTAGATCATGGAACATGTGGGGTTTCGTACAGATAGAAAAAGAAACATTCTGGACTTGGAGGTCACGGGGGGACTGGTGGATGGGGTCGGGGTGGTGGATGGGGTTTTACGGAAAACTACTTTGGAGGGTCTGTGTTGATGCCGTATTTTTCTTTTAGAAGCTTCAGCTGTTCTTCTTTCTTCTTTGTGTCCATCTTCTGGAAAGCCTGCAAAAAGAACAGATACAACTAAATTACATTTAGAATAATTGTATGAAGATATATGTTCAAAACCTAGATTCTATTAAATTCCCCAAACTATATTTTTGTTAATAAAGCATATTCCACGATTGCCACTCTGAACTGGCGATGCACACACATGCTGCAATGCTCATACATACTCTGTTTGCGTTGTAGTAGAGGACCACCAGGTAACGGTTGCAGACGTTGAAGCCCGACAGGTGGTCACAGGCGTTCTTGGCATCAAAGATGTCTTCATAAACAACGTAGGCTGTTCCTCTTGATTCGGGTGTGTTCCCTCTGAGAGGCAAGAAAAGAACAAAACACACAGCAAGTGACTACAAGACCAATACGTGTAGAGGCCCACAGGTGTTTAAGGGAACTTAAAGGGTACATGCAACAGAAAAACACATTTTAATGGAACTAAAGCTGTTGAGAATCCATTATTGATCTGATGCAAGTACTTCCTTTGGCCCATTTGGCTGACGCAAACCCCTCCAGAAATCTACTGTGCGTAACCACTTACGTTCTGATTTGGCGTATGGGTCCATATTTCCCAAAGATATCATACATTTCCTCGGCTGTGATCTTGTAAGGGAGGTTCCTGACGTACAGGATCCTGTTCACCTCAGGAGGTAATCGTATCTGCAGCACACAGCAAGGAAAACACGTGTTACACACCTCTTTGGACAAAAGGTTAAACCACAGAGAAGTCAGTGAGGATGCAACATAAACCAGTTCATGTCACACATGTGGCGCACTTTCAGTGTTTCTTAATCCAACGGAAACACAGACTTCGGCGATCCTTTAACCTACACTGCCGAAAGGATACACGTTTCTTCATCCATTTGACTCGTTTTAAATTATTAAATTAGTTCTTTTTGGCTAACAGATCTATATCAATAATGACTTTAGTAACCCAGAGGTCATATTAACAACCCTTTGATGAAGTCAACGTTTAGATGAAGTCCTGTGTTGAAGCACCAGTAACCACACTTAGCTTAGCACCGATGTTAACATGTTTACAGAAGCCTACATGTTGCCACAGTTCTCAAACATCAGATGGCCCGAATAAAAAACCACAACAAGCACATGTGTTGTCTACTAGAACGCGTCTCAACACAGCAGAAACTAAATAATGTCGACTGCGGCGTGTTTTAACTCAGGCAGTGTGATTGTTTTCAATCTGTTAGCATGCTAAGCTATCTGCTAACACGGGGTGGCGTAGGAGTGACAGTGAGAGTTACTATCACCACAGAGGAAACCGCCGCCTCGCTCACACTTACATTGGCGCGTTTCGCTGCTTGCATCGCCATGGTGAATGTTTTTTTGTGTGTAAAGAAGACCGCTGAAAAACAAACACGCAGTTTTAACGACTCTTCACTCTTCCCGTCAAAATGGCGGCTGTCCCGAACCGGTGACGAACTTCCGGGTCCGGACAGAGCGGACCGGACCCGGAGGCGGTGCAGCGCGGGCCGCTGCTGCCCCCCGCAGGACGACTGTGGAACTGACGCAGAACTAAACCCACCCACCAGGCGTCCTCAAGGAAGCAGATGAGGCCAACACCATCATTACATTTGTTTACAAAGACAACTACTTATATATGTTGAAAGAAAAAAAAATAATGTAAAAAATAAAAAAATAAAAAATAAATAATTTTATAAAATTATAAAATAAAAATGAGCATAATTCGTTATCTTAGTTTTATTACTTTACTGGATATGGTAATACACTTACTGCAATTATTGCAACTAATAATAATGTCCACAAATAAAGAATGAGGATATCTTAACATGTTGCGTTCAATAAGTAGATTCATGCCTTTGAGCTTATAAACAAATCAAGAGTGAAAATGCCAAAAATATTCAGATACATTATCAAAAAAAGTTCTCAGTGATCAATCTCAGGGGGTGATTCTTGACCAAGGTTATTGAGGGGACAAAGTGGGGCACAGCATCACACGGTGAGGGCCCACGGTGGCAGCAAGAGGGCCTGTGTTTCATTTCTTCTTGTTCTCGGCTCGCCATAGTTTGTGAACACCAGCTAACATGAAGCGTGAGGCTCACTTAACGTTTGTGGGGTTCTACTGATAACTATTTCAGTATGGACAAAATGAATCAATTGATAATCAATAATAAAATGAATGTGGGATGTAGTTTTACTGTAGTGATCCTCAGGGCAGTGTATCTTCTGCCCATGCTGGCAGTGATGTCCTGCAGCACAGGGGACAGACTCCTCATCTGGCCCAGGTCAGGACTGAGGTCAGGAACCTGTGAGCGACCTGAACGCACAGACATGCACAGTTTGGTTTATACGCAGAGGAAAGAATAAGTTTAAACAGGCATTTTGTCATCAAATGTCCTTGTTCGCCATCTTACCCAGAGGATGAGAACATTATTCTTCCAACTGCTCCAAATTGGCCTTCGACTGAAACATGATGACACATCACACTTATTGGACAATGTTTTGTCCAATTTTTTGCATGCTTATATACCCAGGTAGCCTGAACAGTCTTCAAGTAAACAAACTGACAGATACCTTGTACTATTAGAATAACTACACTCTTCGTTCATTATGGTGGATTGGCTCCCCCCAGTGGTGTAATCCAGCCAGGGATATGTTGCATGGATTGGATGGCAAAGTGCTGTATGTATTTGCATTACTTTAAATGGGGCAGTACTCAGTTGTAACTGAATAGCTGCCGTGACCATGTGTTTCAAATCCAATATTCATCCAGCCAATTTTTCTTTCACTTTACTTTTACTGAGATGAATCACCAACAACTAATGTATAACTGTCACTTTCCTGGATCTAAGGAAAGTGACAGTTATACATTAGTATAGAAAAATACATCCACATGAAAATACTTGCATATTACTACATCATTTAAATCGTTAAATGTGCCACATATCAACAGAAACATGATCTAGTCTAGTCCCTAGGAATACGCACGACGTAATAGGCAATACATTTAAGCAATAACTATTATTCATTTGGCTCATACAATCAAATACTTGTATTATATTTGCTATATAGAGACAGTAGATTGTCTCTGGATAGACCCACTGGCCCAGTCTGTTATAAAGTCTGCCAATTCCCTGGAGTCACTTGAGCATGTGCTGTGGTCAAAATAAATCTGATCAGCAAAAAGTAAAAAAAATATATATATATAGATGCTGATTCTTGTGGCCGGGGACAAAATTGCAAAATTACTTTTGTCTGTACAGTGGTTGTGTAAGACAGGTATGCTGCTGCTACTAGCGGTGTATTGTTTAAGGAAGAATCGATCTGTAATCAAATAAAACTTCAACAACACAAAATATTCTGTGGAGACAGCAAATCATGCTGCTGCTCTACAAAGGATGTATCAACAGTCGACTGGACCTACTTGGAGTGATGTTTCTGCTACATTTATCTCCACACAGTGGCCGGTTTTGCTCTCATCCTGTCTGTGAAGGGGAAGGTGCTGGTGAAATAACTCCTGAAGCAACACAACACGGTTACACCAGGCAGAGGAAGACGTTTAGTTCATTTTTAACACTTGGCAATCACAAGCACTCACACATTTGGCCTAGTTATAGGACTCATTTGTCAGTTTACTAAAGAAATATTTAAAAAAAACTATAAAAAACTTACTTAACTTACTTAAACTTTTCGGCTTGTTCAATCTCTGTGCGTCTCTGAGTGTGACAGAGGACAGAGGACAGTTTTATTTTGCTGTATGATTTGCACCATATGTGTCCTCCACGTACTTTTTTTTGTGATGTATATCGAAATATTTTCCTAGTCCATACATGAAAAGTAAAACTATTCAAAAAATGCAATCCATTTAATGACACTGGCTGCTACTGCCCTGGGATGGTTGACCTGACGAGTGTCTCCAACTGGTGTGAGGCAGCTTTGACCTGATAGTGGGTAGTCTAAATGGAAAACAAGATCAATCTGGACATACACTAACCTTAGATCAGTATTCCCGTGAAAACGATTATTGCTGTTTCCTTTTTCAAAGCAGCACTAACAGAGCAGAGAGGACCGTGAGAGGAGAGAGGTGAAGCAGGTGAAGCAGGTGAACGTGTCAGCGACAGTTCCGGGTCAGGGGGGGGGGAGCTCGCGCGCGCCGCGTGGCCTCAGCCTACTTAACGTTAGCGACCGAGCAGCTAACCGCCGCCAACGTCGACCTGCGCTCGACTTGCGTTGCTTTACGCTTAAAAAAAAAAAAAAATACTTTCAGAGGACGTTGAAACGGATCGTCTGCCGCGCAGAGCAGACCCGCCGGGCCCGGGGCCGCCCTGACTCACCGGCGCTTCCCGTTACAGCGTTGGAGGAGACCGTTGGGCGCCGCCGTTAGTTCGGTGAACCTGAGCTAACGTTACCGCCGCCATCGCCGTCGAGAGTTTAACCGGCCCCGGCGGGATCTCCTTGAATACACCGGGTGAGTTACTGAGTGCAAGGACTTCTTGAAGTAATGTTAAATGTTTGTTTGTGTGTGTGTAAATCTAAAATATCGTGATAATGTTCCCACGGTTAATTCAGCAACTGCAACTTCACCTGCCGGTTAATTTTTCGCGGCGCTGAAGAACGTTAGCGGACTAACGTTAGCTGATGTTGTTTTATCTGGTTGTGTCAGATCACCTGGGCCTTAAACAAAACACATGTTGGGCTGAGGGGAAATGTAACGGGATTATTTACTGGAAAAAACTGTGAAGTTAATGACGCCTATTTATGATTGTACAAATGAATTAAACCGATTCTTGAGCCTAACGTTACCGTCAAAAACGATGACCATTAAAATGATGGGTAAATTAAAATGGGTATGGTTTGTTAGCGATGTGACAGCTCGGTTAGGTGAACTGCTCTCATCCACATGCATAAGTGTTCATATTACACTCAGTCTAATTCATTTTATTCACTTACTCACTGTCATTGAAGGCAGTAGTTGAGGCTTGTGTTCTAATGTTAAGTCCCCTCTGTCCCTCAATTAACAGTTAACAAATCAAATGTAAAAGTGTAAAAATAGTTGAAAAGGGTGCTGTAAAACGTTTTAGGGTTGTAGGTATATATGAGTGTTGTATTTCTATCGTGGTGGGCAGGTAGCATTGTTTTCTTGTATGGCTGATTTTGTGTAGTTGTTTAGTATGATTGAATAGGTTCATCCTCACTTCCTCTGTTTTCCATTGCATGCAATTGATTAACAGTGTGAGTTTCTTGTTACATGTGCTTTGGGCCTCATGTTTTCAGATTTCCCACTGCATGTGCGCTCAGCAAGATTTGTGCAAGCTCCACCATCTCTCGTGGACATCAAAAATCAAAACAAACGCCGTGAGTATTTGGGCATATGGTAACATTTTCCCATCTCCCGTAACCAATTTCCTGGGGGAAATCCTGAAAAGCGCTGTAAACCTTTTGTGTGTTGGTGTTTCACTCGTTGTTGTAGGAATGTACCTTAATTCCTGGCGAGTTGATTACGGCCCACGTCTCTGATTTTGTTCAGTAATTTCTGAGGCTGTAGTTCATGTGTTGCCTAGTATATTATCTTTCTTGCAAAGATGACAACATATTGTTGGTCTGCAGTTGTTTCTAAACAACATTTCTAGGATTTCTTATTCAGTATTATCTTGACGGCAAAGCAGTTGACTAACAATGTCTAACATTTGAGAGGGTTAGATTCTTACATAGATAAGTATAACTGTATGATTAACATTTGTTATGCACATTTAAAATATTTCAAGAATAACAAAAAAGGAAAATATGAACATTATATGATTACATCTAAATTAATAGTCATTTTGTGTGTGCGTTTTATGTTTTCCAGATAACATCCGGTGCTGACACGGCTGTGTTGATGAGAGGTGACAAATCATGGGTAGCTGGAATTCATGAAACTGCCAAAATGTCTTCAATCCTAGGACTCCCTTCACGAGGATCAGATGTAACGATTCTCATCACTAAGGTCCACTTGCACCCCCTTTGTGTACTTGTGGAGTTCTGGGGGAAATTTTGCCAGGAGAAGACAGCAGATTATGAGTACCTAGCCAATGACATTCAGTCTCCTGGAAACACATTTCAAGAGTTTGAAGGAAATCCTGGTGACCAGTGCTTGGTTGAGATAGATGGTACTTGGTACAGGTCCCGCATAGTCTCAAGAAATGGCTCAAAATACAGTGTGTTCCTCATTGACAAAGGGATTACATATAGCACCACCACAAGTAAACTGGCATGGGGTAATAAGAAGCACTTCCACCTGCCCCCCGAAGTGGAATTTTGTGTACTAGCTAATGTGTTACCCCTCTCACCTGAGAACAGATGGTCTCCAGTGGCTCTCGGATTTCTGAAATCTCTTTCTGGGAAGTCTGTGAAGGCACATGTGCAAGATGTACTGGTGCCGCACAGAACCTTTCTCCTGCACATCCCTTGCATATCCAAACAAATGTATGAGATGGGAATTGCCAAGAAGCTGTCTTCAGACATGTTCCAGGACTTTGTTCTTATGTCACTGCAGTCCCACAGCGGAACAGAAGTGTCTTCAGGGACTCTGCAGATCTCCATGGGGGCAGGTGACCGACTGCACAAGCAAGAGTTCTTCATGTACCCAGAAGTTCCTGCAGGAACTGTGGAGACCGTCATAGTCACAGATGTGACAAATCCGCAGAGGATTTTTTGCCAGTTGAAGGTGTTTTCACAAGAGTTGAAGAAACTCTCAGAGCAAATCACACAGGCATGTGAGGGCAGAATGGCCAATTGCATAGTAGGCCCAGAAATGATTGGGTTTCCGTGTGCTGCAAGAGGAAGTGATGGCAGGTGGTACCGCTCTGTTCTACAACAGGTATTCCCAACCAACAAAGTGGTGGAAGTGTTGAATGTTGACTATGGAACAAAACAGTTTGTTCAAGTGGAGAATGTAAGACCACTGGCTGCAGAGTTCTTCAGGATGCCTGTTGTGACTTACATCTGCTCCCTCCATGGAATCATTGACAAAGGGGTAGGATGGACAACAAGTCAGATTGACTATCTGAGGACCCTTCTTCTGTACAAGACCGTGATTGCCAAATTTGAGTACCAAAGCATCTCTGAGGGTGTTCACTATGTCACGCTCTATGGGGATGAAAACACAAACATTAACAACTTGTTTGGTTCCAAGGAGAGCTGTTCGCTTGAGTGTGAAAAAACCCTTGGAGATTACGCCATCCGAAGCAATGCATACAGCCGCCAGCATCCAGCTCATCAAAAAAGTCAGGGTGAAATGTTAACTCCTGGACAGGCTGTAAATGAAAAAGAGGGGAAAGGAATAGTGGAGAAGTTGCCAGCTGAAGACCTCTTTCTCAACTCCTCACACGTGGCAGTTGTTCAGCATGTATCTGACCCATCAGAGTTTTGGATCCAAACACAGAACTATACAAATGAGTTGGATGAACTGATGAATAGTATCTGCCGTCTGTACAAAGATTCAGTGAATAAAGATATGGTGAGAAGTCCAGCTGCTGGGCTCTACTGTGCTGCCAAGGCAAAAGATGGTGACTTTTACAGAGCAACTGTGGTTGATGTTGGTGAGACCCAAATCAAGGTGTTCTTTGTTGATTATGGAAACACTGAAGTGGTTGACCGAAGCAACATCAGGACCCTTCCTGACAAGTTCAAAAAGCTGCCACGCCTTGCACTGAAATGCACCCTGGCTGGTATCAGGCAGACAGATGGGCGATGGAGTCAAAGTGCCTGTGAGTTTTTCATCAAAGCAGTCACAGATAAAGTACTAAATGTACACGTGATAGCAAAATATGATGAGGGCTATGTTGTCCAACTAACAGATCCTGAATCACAGGGAGAAAGAGATCTTACTACACTGATGTGTAGTTCTGGCTTTGCTGAAAGAGCTGAGACACAGACACAACCCAGAACCAAAATGACCACTCAACCTGCCATTCTTCCTCCAACACAGCTTACAGATGGCAGACTCTCACGTGTGTACAAGAACAATGGAATGTCTTTTCAGACCCCAAACACAGTTTCCTCCGTCAGTAATGAAAGACAAATTCCCATATTCAAGGAGCACATGTTTCCCATCGGAAGTGTCCTTGATGTCAGTGTGTCTTACATCGAAAGCCCAAATGATTTCTGGTGCCAACTAATACAAAATGCAGGGCACTTGAAATTGCTCATGCATGACATACAGGCTTATTATGCTGGCAGTAAGTTTCAGCCTCTTATAGAAACAGCTTGTGTTGCTCGCCACCCTGATAATGGAATGTGGTACAGGGCCCTTGTAATCCACAAACATGAAACACCTCATGTGGATGTGTTGTTTGTTGACTACGGCCAGACAGAGACAATCTCCCTCTATGACCTGAGGAGGATCTGCCCCGAATTCCTCACTCTGCATGGCCAAGCTTTTCGATGCAGTCTGTTCAACCCTGTTGACCCCACATCTGCCACTAATGAGTGGAACGAAGAAGCAATAGCAAGGTTCCAAAACTTTGTGGAAACTGCTGCATCCAACTTCGTGATTTTGAAGTGCACCATATATGCTGTCATGTACAGTGAGCAGAAGATTGTTTTCAACATTGTGGATCTAGAAACTCCTTTTGAGAGTGTCTCCACCAGTATGGTAAATCTAGTCAGTGCACCTCCCAAGAAAGCCACTGGGCCATCTTTCCGTCTGGACACTTACTACTACTCTACGCACAACGTCAAAACTGGAACAGAGGAACAGGTCACAGTGACGTGTGTGAACAATGTCTGTCAGTTCTACTGCCAGCTCGAGAGGAACGCTGATTTGATAAAAGATCTCAAGATCAAAGTGACCAATCTCTGTCATCAGCTTGAGAATGTAAAGCTCCCACCGGTCTTTGGAACTTTATGCTTTGCGAAGTACACTGATGGGCAGTGGTATAGGGGACAAATCAAGGCCACTAAGCCAGTGATTCTGGTTCACTTTGTGGATTACGGTGACACTATTGAGGTGGAAAAATCAGACTTGCTTCCAGTTCCCAGAGAGGCTAATGACATCATGTCCGTGCCTGTGCAAGCAGTTGTGTGCAGTCTCTCTGATGTCCCTGCCAATGTTCCCAGGGAGGTGAACAGCTGGTTTGAGACAAGTGCTACAGAATGTAAATTCCGAGCGCTAGTAGTGGCAAGAGAACCTGATGGGAAACTGCTTGTTGAGCTGTATCATGGAAACACTCAGATTAATTCAAAGATCAAGAAGATGTTTCAGATTGAGATGCACACTGAAGACCAGGTTGTCTACCAGGGTTGGAAAGCACTTGAGGCTTCAGCGAATCATGTCCAAAAGACTCCAAAAGCTGTCCCAAAACAAGCTGCAGAAATGGAAGATCACACTAAAACCATCAAGAAAAATCTCTCTGCTCCAAAACCAGCACGTCAAATAACAGATGCCAACATGAATCTGCAGTCTGCACCAAAGCCTATGCGCCATGTTTGTGAAAATGGTCAGAAGGTCAAGGCTGCTCCGCTACAGCTGTACAGACCTCCACATCAAAGGCAGCCATGTGGAAGGACAGCAAGTGATACGGGAAATGGTTCTGAGCCAGAAAGTGCCTATGTCAAACCAAGAAAAGAGAGTATTCCCATTGAAACAAATCAGCTCAAGTCCAAATCACCTGGCACAGAGTGTCAGAAGGAAAGCAGCATTGAAACACTCCCTAAACTTTCAGACCTGCCCACAAAATCCATCACATTCGGTATGGAAGCTGATGTTTATGTCTCACACTGCAACAGCCCGTTGAGTTTCTATGTGCAACTTGTCAGAGAGGAGGATGAAATATTCTCCCTTGTGGAAAAGCTCAATGATCCCCAATCCACCCCCCAAACTGACGACATCACAGCCGTGCATCCAGGGGACCTCGTTCAGGCAGAGTTTGCAGATGATGCCTCGTGGTACAGAGCAGTTGTAAGAGAAATCCACGGTAACACAATGGCTCTTGTTGAGTTTGTTGATTTTGGAAATACAGCAATGGTGCCAATTTCCAAGATGGGCAGACTTCATAAGTCTTTCTTGCAACTTCCGACATACAGCACACACTGTATGATGAGCAAGGCTGCAGCACTTGGAAAAGAAGAAGTGCTTGATCCAGAAGTGGGGTCAGCTTTCAAAGAAGACATTGGTAGTAATGGAGAAAAGGTGCTCAAGTGCAAGTTTGTCAGGCAGTCAGGATCTGTGTGGGAAGTCAGTCTTGAAGACAGTGGTGTGAATCTCATGTGTGAAGTACCTACTAGATGTTCAACTGATGGGTCTGAAATAGCTTCAGAGAAACTTGAACAAGTCCAGGGAAAACCTGCCCAGGACTCTGACATCAGACAAGTGCCAGAGGACTCACAGAAATCTCTTCTGAACACCTCTTCCCTCTGTTACCACCAACAAGAGTTTTTAGAAGGACAAAAGTTGGAGGTCTACATCACAGCTACAAATGATGATCAGACCTTTTGGTGTCAGCCTGCGGACTCAGAAGAGCTTAATCAGGTAACCTCAAATGTCTCCGAAGTTGGGGATGCAGCTGATCACACACGTCTTGACCGAAGTGCTCTCTCCCCTGGTAGCCCATGTATTGCTCTCTTTTCAGAGGATCATCTTTGGTACCGTGCAGAGGTAATCGCCAAAGATGGAGACGAACTGTCTGTTCTCTTTGTGGACTTTGGAAACAAGTCCCAAGTCAACATTTCAGATGTGAGGGAAATACCCCCTGACCTGATGGAAACACCTCCACAGGCATTTTTCTGTGAGCTTGAAGGCTTTGATGCTTCACATGGATCCTGGGACAGTGGTGCAGGTGAGGAGTTGTCAGTGCTTACATCAGAAAAAGCGTTACAGCTGACTGTCAATAAAGTAACAAGAGAAGAAGGAAAAATCAAATGCCTTGTGCAGATGGAATGTGAGGGCCAGGTGATAAACGAGGCAATGAAAACCTGGTGGAAGAGCTCCACGACAGAAAACAAACCTGGGGCAGTTGGACTGACCTCTTCATACGAAACATTGTATCCTGAAAGCCAAGGAATTGATACTGCAGTTGCTTGTGTTCACCCTCAGAGAGACTTCGGTGAAGAGCAGAGCGGTGGTGAGCTTGTTGAGCCTCATACAGCAGAGGAATTCCTAAAACAAGCAAGTAGTCCAAAGAACAGTAAATGCTCTGCAGATTTTCTTCATTCTGAGTCTTTAGCGCAGTCCCCAGAAGAAGAGAGGGACCAGATTTGGTCAGAATGCAATATAATCACTGGACTTCAAATACTGAGAACGACAGACAGCCTAAGAGAAACCCCCTCAAGTGAAGAGGTGAACATAGTCCCCACTACGGTGGTCTCTCGAACCAAACCCAAAGACATTTTGCCATGTGATTGCAGCATAGACGAAACCACCTTGCCTCCACTCAATAACAAAAGTGACCAAGGTATTTTGACCATGAGCTGTGTCAAGAGTGCGGTGGAAATTGACAAAGGCACTGAAGAGGAAAGTGTTTCAGGGATGGACACTATGGGGCCCGATGACTTAAATACTCAATTAGATGAGAACACTACAGAGGCCAGAGAGGAGTCAGACATCGCAATGACTGACTTGGAGTCTCTGCCTGGAGAGGTGAATAGCTACAACATGGAAAGCAGCTTTGACATCATCAATATTTCTGGTAAGAAATGCATTCATTTTTCCTTTTTTGTCTTTGTGTTTGATTAATTAAATGATATGATGCATTTCAAATAAGCAGCTAAAAGTAAATTTAGTATATAGAAATCAGGTTGATATGGAAGGTAACAGTGTTTCTTAATTTGGTATTCTGCTCATATTTTATTTGCTTGTAAAGTTTGGTCAACTCACAACTGAAGGTCACCTGTTGTCAAGCAATGGTCAGTAATTGTGTGGAGTTTAGGAATTTAGCGTTTGTTGTTTTCTTCTTTTGCATTTCCAGATACAAATGAGGAACGAGAGAGCAGTGAGGTTACAATTGCAAGGGATAATTCTCCTAACAGTGTGACAACTGTGAAAATGGTAAATTGTGAGTGAGATACACACACTGACTTGAGTACATATGGCTAGATCGACTTGATGAAATCTAATTGGGTGTTGTGTTTTTCTAAAGGTTCCCCGTGAAACAGTTTGTCCCAGGGAGAGCATTGATCTGTGTGATACAACTGATAAGATTTCTAAAGACTTAAAGCAGGTACATGAAGTTGTTTGAATAGTTACGCACTGTAGATAAAATTACAGTTACCCCATTAAAAAAATACTTGTCTTTCCTCTGAATTGGAGAAGTATGTATTCATAGGTTTGGTGTGATTTGCTGATTTTTAATTGTATGTAGCAAAAGCGCGTAGTGAGATGGGGTCTTTTTCGTCTTCCATGTTTCATAAAATACATATGGAAAAACTCGTAATGGAGTAAAATAATTGCAAGGACATGATTTTTTAATCCCTAACTTTTACTTCTGTGTGTTGTCTACTTGTAGATTCAGACAGAATTGGTGCTGCCCTCCAGTGTGCATCCAACATTTGGTGAGGGATTTCTAATTCAAACTATGCAACACTCGTACACCGTAGACTTATGCTGTGAAATTATCCAAAAAAGGGTTATCATTTTTAAGGCAAGCTATCACATTAACTTACAACACACTGTAGCTTTAGGTAACTAAAAAGAAAAGACAGAACATTAGAGGTCATCTTTGTGACTTTAACCACTTTATCCATGAAGCACAGGCCAAATGTAGGAGTTTCAGATGGATATACATTTAGTTTACTCTGTGTTCTGAAATTACTTTATGTTGATGATAGAGTGTGATTGTGATTGTCTTCACAGATGCTCCCACAGAGCAGGGAATTGAAGCTGGAGATGGTGTCCCAAAGGAAGAGGTTCCATGTGTAACCACACATGTCGAGGTAAAGTTATGGAAATGCAGTATTTTTAATGGTAGTTTTAAATAGTCATTTTTACGACACAGATGACTAATTTGGGTATCTGTGTATGATGGTTTTACAAGACATCACTGACCTAGTGTGCACTACACAAAGCCCTCAATTGATGGATAATCTGTTTGTTTTAGAATGATGGGATGACTGAAGATGACACCTTGGCTCAGAATGAGGATACACATTCAGGTTTGATTACATCTCAGAATATTTGTTTGCCAAATTGAATTGTTGCTTTAAACACCTTTTCAGGCTTTTCTTTTTTTTTTCTTTAGCATTTATGTGTACACACAGTGTGCACAATAATAATGGAGAAATGCAAACATGAGCCCTGTTTGGAAGGAATAGTTAATCAAGTAGTAAAACACAGTGGTAAGCGGGGTCATTGTTAGAATACTGAAACCGTGTAAACCATTTTAATGTCACACAGTTGTGCCAGTAAAAGAGGCTTCTTGGACTATCTACTATGTTTTCATTAGCAGGGAAGCACTCGAAGCCTTTAGGCAACACATGAGTCGTGTATCTAAATAATCTGTCTTTGCATCTGCAGCCTTGCTAGCTGTCACTGACACAGCAGCCAGTGAGCCACACATCTACACAGCTCCCTGTCAAGATTCGGTAATGGATTTGAATCTGCAGAATCCTAAACTCAAAATGCCCAAACTTGTCACGTTTGACATGTGAACTCTGTCTTTATTGCTGCTCAGGGTGACGGTGTTGAAGAAGTGACCTGTTCTGTTGAAGATGCCTGTTTGACCGACGTCTGCACAGGTATCAGACTCCAGTGGTTACTGAATAAACCACTCATTCCTTTTTATTACTTATCAGTCTTATCACAGCACTGCTGGCAGTGGATGCAGCATTATTTCTTAGTATGCAATGTTTTATGTTTCAATAATTTGTAATTTGCCCTTTGTACTGCAGATCCAAATGAGTTAAGTGATGACAGGGAAGTTACCAGTGCAAGAGATAATGGTCTCAGCAGTATGGCAGCAGAGGAAATGGTAATTTGCATCACACACAGTTTCCCCATGCGAGGTATATGCTTCTGCAAGTGTTATATAGAGGTTTTTCAGGCTTTGTGGTGTAGTTGCAGCTCAGGGTGTGTGCAACACAGGCCTCATTTTTACTCAAGAAGCTATTTAAAGGTGAATACTGTAGATTCAAATATAAAAGCAAATAATAGCCGAGGCCATCATGAACAAATTAAGGCAGGTTGCTTATAAAGGCAAGCTAAAAAACACACAAAACTGTAGCCAATAACGGTTCACATGGAGCTTGTTCTGTGGAAATACATTATGTGGAATTTACCATCAGCACAACAACAGTTGTGAAATAGTCACCATGTTACTGCTCTGAGTTTATCTTTTACAGAAATGCCTGCTGATGTTAAGCTGCCATCAGTGAAACTCAATGCTTCCTGTAGATTTTTCACATTGAAAGCCTACCAATAATGGGAATACAGGAAGTGAAATGCTGGAAGTGTTGCATTCACAGTAACCTAAAATAGATCTGGAAAACATACAGAGTTGGTGCTGTGGGTTAGGGTTATCAAGACAACTGGCAACATGGAGAAATCCTTTGAGTTTGGATTAACTGGGATGCAGGTGAAATAGGAATAAAAGCCTCTAATACAAGCCTGCTCTAAATAAAAACCTGGTTCTCTCTGCCATTGTGCTGCGGTTGTATGTAAAGTACTATATACAGTATAAAGTACTGTTAATTGATTGTGTATGAAATCTCTACATTAAAATTGTGCTATTCCTTAAATTTTAGGTCCAAAATGAATCACTGCTTCCTTGTAGAGCGCTGCCTCATGAACTATTAATTGGTGAGTCATTTCTAACACAACATACATAGTACACCATAAGATGGACAATAATAAGTACTGCAGGTTGGACTGAAGACGAGACCTCGGCTCTTCATAAACATAGGAACTTTCTAGTTTGTTCCTATCATCTTGAATTTTTTGGATGTCAAATTGGATCTTTAGATTTTTCCATATTCCTCCTCCTCCTCTTTGATCTACTTTAATTATTTAGAATATATTTTACAGTTCATTAAAATCACTATGACATACGATGTTTGTGTCCCCTTCCTCTGTGTTTGCAGCTCTGCCAGCTGACACTGAGCCACAAGCCTGCACAGTTCCCTGTCCAGATTTGGTAATAGAGATCAATGAACGCATTTCTCGAAATTAAACCCCAAAACGTCACATCACTGACACATGAATGCTGTCTTTGTTGCTTTTTAGAGTCACCTGGTTGAAGAGGTGACCTGTCTTGTCGGAGAGATCTGTCTGGCAGACGCCTGCAGAGGTGTCACACTTGATGAAGAACAGAATGTGGCAGCCATGCATTGCGATTCATGGCGTAAGTTAATTTCCAAAGAAACATTTTATGAATGCCCAAATAAGTCCATTCTCCAATGTCAACACTGATCTGGATTTTCACAAGGACCTCCATGTTTGACAGTAAACATTAATTCAATTATTTGACTTCAGACCCGGACCATACTCTGCTGGTTTGTAAGTCTGATTATACTGATTTCTCCCTGTTCTTTCAGACCCAGGACAAGTAGCTGACACACAGGACAGTGAGCAGCTGGTGCATACACCCCCCGAACAAAAAGAGGTAACTGTTTGCATTCAGGGGGAACAATAATATTCCATTTTATTGTTGAGTTCATTTGAATATAAAAAATCTACAGGGTTGATGGACAGAAGGTGTCTGGCGGTAAAAGAGTATGTAGCTGTGGACTCACTGACATGGTGTTAATTAGGCACTCAGGATGTACTCAAAACAAGGCTTGTGTTGGGTGTTCGTCAGTGTGTCTGCAGTGCACGTTGCTTAGGCAAATGCATTTTCCACACAATCGTGGATGCATAAACCTGGAGGATCTCCGTTTTGAGAGACCTGGATGTGTCACCTGGAGTACTGATAGACACCAGGACACTGTTGCATGTTACCCTGGTTTCTTTGTTGGTACAGAACATAGTGGCAGAGATGGTGAGAAACCAAGACGCTATCGCAGCTCCACACACATGATCAGAAACTTGGACATTGGTAGAATCACGCGGGATACGAATAACCAGGTTTCTCACGGTCCATGTAAACATCACATCCCCAGTAAAATAAAAACTAAACTAAGACTCGAAACCCAGGATACTAGTGCACATGTAAACACACTCATTGTCCGTGTTCTGAGTTTGTTGATGATTTTCCAGGATTTCAGCGATGGTGAAGAAATGTCACCCTGTTCTGATGATAGTTTTGGTAAGCGATAATAATTTAACTTACAATTATATTTGGTTTGGGTGAAAATCATACTCATAAGTGAAATTGAACAGTTTTAGTATGTAGTAGTGGGATACCTCAGAGAAAATAATACAAATCTAAAAGTTTCTCATGAATACATGCTGCTCCACCTTATTCATTCTGATCGCCATCACTAGCATGTTTCCTTTGCAGGATTTTATTTACAATCTGTGATGTGTGTCACATGCAATACCAAATAACCAAATCTTTGTTTTCTTTCTTTAAGAGGCCCAGCTGACAAGGATAACTCATCTCTCTCTGATAATCACTGACAGTTCTGCTGATATTCTGCTTGCTGAGCAGCAGCCAGAGGAGTAACGACATGCTGTTTTCTTCAATGTGCGTCAAATGGAAATGTATCAACTGCACATGGCTTTAAGTTTTAAAGAAACGGTTCAGTTCAGTTTTGTTCTTTGTTGCGTTTGTTCTGGCAGTTTTGATTTATTGACCTGGCAGATCATCTTAATCCTTTGGCCCGTCAGCTAATTTCATTGTTCCTATTGGAAAAAAGTGCCTTTGTACAGTAATAGTTGTCAATACCATAGGAGTTTGTCAGCATCTATGTGGTTGCCCAGTGTTACTTAGAGCACTGTTGTGTTACAGATGATCTGTTCTGATAAACTGCCCCATAATTCTTTGGAAAGTACTGAATCTTTTGTTGAATGTAAAATACTGATTTGAATGGCTGCGCCAGGTTGATACACAGCAGTTTTCAAGAAAGTTTTCTGTATTTTGTGTGGATATGTGCATGCGTTTGCATTTTTGTTGGCACAATAAATATATTTATGTTGGCACAATAAATATCTTCACAGATCTATGGAGATGAGTCACGGTTCTTCCTCTCTTATTTTGAGTTTCTTAACCCAATTTAATAAGGAATAACACTTATCACTACCATGAACTAGGTTTAAATCTGCTGATAATTCCAAATGTGATATCATTTTGTACTATTCTGTCACTCTTAGAGCATCTCAGTGTCTAATGAGGTTTCATATTTGTCCCTTTCAAATGTACCTGGGGATGGTTTCCATAGAGACAGTGACAACGAAAGGGTTTTCTAATTTTACCAGTTAGAGCAGGACATCAGGGTTTAGTTTGCTTTGTTTAATTAATGCAAGTGCTGGTGTGTTTGAAAGTGTCTCCTGAATGAATGATTTGGTGCAGCCTCTCAGAATCTTTCAATATAACTGAATAGTCCAAAGTGAAAAGCACACAATCTCACATGTATTTGTATACAAACCAGATTTATTGGATTTCTGTTGTGTATAAATGTCAGACCGTAAATGTAGAAAAGTAGAAGGCTGTCACATGTCCCTGAACCAGGATGAACAGTACTGTGAGTTGTGGCACATGGTATCTTAAAACAACCTTTTAGTGTTTGTATCCTTTCAATGATGATGATTTGCTTGTGTAGCTGTCCCCTGTAGAATCAAGATGGATATATTTAATTTGCTATCTTGTCTAATAATAAAATCATAAGAGTTCTGTTTTTAGGAACCTTTCCTAACCCACTGATTGGATATGAATCTCATTATAGGCCTTATCATGTAATCACACTGCAATCATAATGTAGCTTGCCTCTGCTGGAAAGATGTATCCAAAGAGACGCGCAGTAATTGTGTGAAATAACATTATCTCAGTTGGCTTCATATACACTCAAAAGATTAAAATGATTTCTAGAAGAAATTTCTGGTAGTAGTGAAGATGTCACTGACAGTGAAAAGAAGGAATTGTTCAGCTGCTCGTACGCAACATTCAGGCCTCATGAAACAAAACACTGGTCCACTGAGTTTTATCTGTAGAGAAAAACAAATCTTTTCCTGCTGGTGAGGTAGAGATTATTTTTCTTATCCATTACTGCTCCAAAATGTAATCCTGAAATGGCGAGTAGGCCTGCCTTGACGTTTTGGGACCGTTCCACTGGGTCCCATGCGCCAGGTGGATCCCTCATCTGACGGCCAGACGGTCCCAGGCATCTTCTGCAGCACGTGAGGCAGTTCAGATGGCAGACTGAAGCACAGTGACATTAGTTCCTTGAATGAGGTTTTCATCTTGGCCGTCAATAAGAGGGTCCCACTGGTTAAAGTTCCTGTCCATGCCTGCAAAATAGGAGGTGAACTTTAGCATCGTAAGGGATTGAGATGGTAGAAGTGGCCGGTGAGCGCTTCATTTTTCTTACCGAGGTGCCGTTGCAGGAAGGCTAGTGTTGCTTTGTTGGACAGGTCTATGGCGAGCTCTGGGTCGATCTCTCCCTTCAGCTTCATCAGCTTTCCGATCCAGTTGCCCGTCAGGAAGGTGAAGTCTGGGAAACTCTGGTGGACTGTGCCTCTGATGAAGGAAAACACCACCACAATGTCAGAGGTAACAACATTCAACAAGACTGACATTTGCACCCGACTTCAGTTCTGTCCCTTATACCTGATGGTGATCATTTTCCTCTGTATGACGGCTGAGTCCAGCTTCTTCATGCGGCTGATGTTCCCCGCCCACTGGAACTTCTCTGAGTTGATGAAGAAGATTGGCTGCTTCACCCGAGGAAAGAGCTCGTCATCTAAAGGGAACATCCAGGCGTCCAGCGCTACGCCGCACCTGGTCCAAGAGTTTCCAGGGAAGGTTATTGCGAAATACAAAGTGGACACACATTACTTCAATATCTACTGTAGATCTAGATGGTTGAAACTTTTTTATACTAATTAGTGGCATCAACATTTATCTCTTGGACATTGTTAAATTTTGTAGTCTGAGATGGAGTTAAATGTATTCTTTTACAGTCAACTTTTTTCCTTCTTGCCAATTGACAGATTCTAAGTACTGTCAATGCTTATGTTGTATCATATTCCTGCTTCTCCAAAGCAAGGAGACATATTGATAAAGGAGACCTGGATGTACACTTTGAACCCACGTACTTGAATTTAACCTCTTTGCACAGAGCTTCAATCACTGTTGCTCCCCCGAAAGAATGCCCCATCGCTGCTATCCTACACAGATCCATGGAGTTCTGATGGCCAGGAGACAAGAGGAAAATGGATGATGGGCTTAAGAACACTGAAAAGTTTACTCTCAACTGTTACCTAGGTGAAAGGATACATTTGGTGATATTCTATATTTTCCTTTTTTTCTGACTTGCTAATTTCGCTGCTGTTAAGAATTCTTGTTTCCTTTTTCCCTGTAAATTTTCTTGGAGACTTGCAAAGGCCTACGATATAAAAGTGAGAGAAATTCAACATGCTGAATCGTATCTACTGTAATGAAGGACATGAATATAACCCTGTATTTCCTGCTGACATGCTCAGACTTGTACTATCACTATCTATCACTATCTGTCATATTTCCATTGTTTTGTTACTAAATGTTGCGTGTTGCTGCCTTTCTGCCTTGTGATCTCGAAAAGGTTACCTCCAACGACGTCCAGTCAAACTGTGTTTGCAAAACATTTTGCACTGGTATCCCTGAGTTGATGTCAATGAGTCTATCCAGAGCCAGAATGCATTCATCTGCTCTCTGTTTCACCTGAGGAATGACACCAAAGATTGACACAGGTTAGGATAAAAGTTAAAAGAACATGCACATATTGCAAAGATAGCATAGATGAAATGCCAAGATAAAAATGTGGAGAAGTTATCATGTGAAACATCAGATGAAACTGAGGAAACAAGGATGTGGTTTGATTTGAACATCAGCTTCATGCAGCATGTTGGTGTAAAGATGTTGTGCAATCCAGCTGCTGTCAAATCTAAACCCACATTGTATAAAAGAGGAATAATGTCTCCACCTCTGCCTTTTATACAGAAAACACATGGATTTACCTCCCAAAGTGCACAACATAAATACATGCCTGTTTATTTCGGAGGGGGAATTCCCTCTCTCCGTGCTGCAGAGATCTGTAGTACATCCACTCTTTAACCAAGCTGTCTTGGGCTGAGGCGGATGTTTTAGACGCCTTCTCTGACTCTGTCTTCTCATGGAAATAATACGTAGCTGAGGCTGACTCGTCTCTGCGTGAAAAAAAGGAACGCAAAATGCTGCAAAATTACAAGCTAACTGCCAAAGAAAATGGAGTCCAAAGTTGAAATGAATGATGAATAAAACTTCCTTTAAGATTACGAGGAAATACTGGGTTTCAGCATGAGCTCACAATACATCCTGTTTCAAGTGAAATGGAAAAAAGAAAGAAAAAAGTGTCTATGTTGCTAATTGATGTGAAATGTGCGAAATGTGATCTGTGCATTGATTATCGCTGTCGCTAGTTCAACATCTCTCACACAAACCCGTACACAGAAACAGTGTGTGCAGTTTAGTTGCCCGGTTCAAGCCTGGTTGTTGGGCTTGAGCTTTGTTTATGACCGTCGTGGTCTGTATTTGGTCGGACACTACGCAGACTCATTTGGCAGCGTGACAAAAGCACCACTGGCTGAGCAGCTGGACTGACCTCAGACCACAGATGCAGCCAGGAAATGTGACACAAAGTGAGTCTCGTGAACTCCATCACAACACCCGCCCGTGCTTTTTCTGTGGCTGTAAGCGGCTGCTAAATATTCAGTGGAATACCACTTCAATCCACATGAGTGACGGACTAACTGCGGCCATTATGTTCATCTCCATATGGTCCCCTTGTCTATATACTGAAAAGAAATGTGATGACCTGGTTGGTACCATTGTCTGCACACCCTTTCCACTCCTACTCCACAGATAAACATACAGCCGAAGCTTGCAGAAGAGACTGCCCTCTGTTATTGTTGGCTTGGCTAACGTTCAACTACAATTTCCTCCAGCTGACATGTGACCTTAGTTTCACATTTTCAGTGTACATGTTGTCAGCCTGAAGTTTTATTACAGTTCAAATACCTAAAGAGTCTGTACATGGCAGCTTACATTAGGTCTGTTTGAATAACTGATGTACAGCTGTCCTCCAACCCTGATTTGTGTACTATGAGAAGCCTTCTTTTCATATCAGCTAAAAGTGTACTTAATAAATAAAAATACAAATACCTGTGTTCCACGGACGCCACAATGAAGCCTTGAGAGGCCAATTCTGCACATACAGCTGAATACAAAGTCCTATGAAAACACAGAGTAGATGTCACTCACGCCATTCCCTGAAGCTGATAAGGGAGCAGAAGTTGCAAAATTGTGTTGTGAAGTTGTGTTAAAATTGATTGTATACCTAAAGGCTCCAAGGCCATGGGAGAAGATGACTACAGGACATTTTCCATTTGATTTAAATGGAGCATCCAAGTAGGCTGGGATCTTAAAGGACCCTGAAATAAACAGATGAGAAAAACAGAAGCTTTTTAAAGGCACAGTATCAGTGTGTTTTGTGCATTTTGGCCAGTTTACTAGAACTTATTGAGACTTTTTATCACTGATGACCATTAACCAAAGCATGTTGTCGTTCAGGCAACTGCTACACTACTACCCTACATTTTTACAGTGGGAAAATGAACTTGCAAAGTGGAAACTTACCATGGTTAAGTAATAGATCATGATAGCACCATTTCTGCTTTCATTGTTGTCAAAGTTGCAGTTGAGAAGCGCAGACTGATTTAGAAAGTCTTCTCTGGATTACTGTGCAACAACAACCCAACTTTGACTAACATAAAAGTGACGCGACTGAATTAACCTTCTCAGCTGGTTCAAACACTGTACAGAGATGAGGGGAAACCAACATCCACTTGGAAGAAGTGAAAAACATTCAAAAATCTAAAATTATGGTATACTGGGAAACATTTTGAGGAGTAGTATAAAGTATATTACCAAGGGAAAAAAGTCACTGGCGCACACGGCTGCTCTCATAAAGTGTATGTGTATTTAGTGTAATATATGCAAAAACACTAGTATGTTCCTGGACAGACAGACTAGTTTAAACAGCATACAAAACACATGTGAAATGTTCTGAAATGTAACTTATAGAAGTTAAATTACCAAAGAGGTAGTTGAAAATCTTTTCACTGAAAGTCCTGTTGATTTTCATGAAGTCTGCCAGACCGTTAAAGTACTCCCTGCATGGGACCCAATCTGGTTTTTCTGCTTTTTCTGTCTCTTGGCAAGGATAGTAAAGCCGGAAGAAGCTGCCCTGTTATCAAGACAGACACAGAAGTTCACACAATTTGGCACACAAATACAAAGACCTACTATCATGTGATAAACAGAATGTTTGTGTACTGACAGTCTCTGTGTCATGCCGAACTTTAAAACTATTGTACTTGTTGAGCTGCTGGAAGAAGGACCAATGAATGATTATTATCAACTTCTTACTGCGGAAGACTTTCTGACTCTGTTCTCCACAATGACTAAACAAAGAAGTGAATGCTACATGAAACAACAATGCTCATCCAATATGCCCGTCCAGCTTTTACAGGCCATGATCTCCAAGAAATGTTATCCCATTTTTTAAATATATGCCTTCTTTTTCTTATTTGTCATTTTATTGGACTTTCTTTTGGGGAAGAAAAGCATCTGTTACACTCTCACTCCTATAAGAAGCACATAACCATTGCTTATTTGCCTCTCTAAATAAAAAGTAACACATTGGCACGGACAAAGTCAACATGTCCCATGTGATCAGACGGCTGGCTCTGCTCTTACCTGTGCAGTGTGGTCCATCATGAAGTCAGTGCATCCCACAGCATTGGGGCCATTGGCTGGAGGGATCCCAAGATGATTACTGCAGGAGTTCCCCATGGCGAAGAGACCGAGCGTGTACCTCCTCTGGTCTGTCAAACGCAGAAGACACTCATTTCATCAAATAGTCAACTTGTCAGGAAGCAATGACGGTGACCTGAGAATGATGACAGTCATGATAGAGTAACCAAAAAAAAAACCAAAAAAAAAAAACCACTGAGCTGAGCTGCTGATAATGATTTCTTGTGGTGAATTTTAAATGTCAGCAGATTATGAAAACAGCTCCAAATTCAGCACTTTTATTCAACAGCATAAAAATGCTGAATGCTCTTTTTTTTTTTTCTTTGCACTATTGGTGATATATAGTGATATTCAACGATTGTTAGTCAATGGGAAATAAGACTTCTGTACGCTGTCAATCATCCGCTTTCCCACTTTTCTGACTGATCGCAGTTTTGAGTGTTAGCTCCATGTTATGTCCATGTCTGAGGGACGGGAGGACAACAGTGACTCAGCTGTAATAGTTGTTCCGACGTGTAACGCTCTTCCCCAGATGTGACTGAGTGCCCGCTCTTGTTTTTCTAACAACCTTCCAGGTGTTTTCGGCGAGCTGTGGCTGCACAAGACATGGGTGAATTTCGGCTGTCGACGAGAAAAAAAACCCAACAACAACATGGCTTTTCGAGCCGTACCTGTCCTCGCCCGCCCGTAAATCTTCTTGACTAACACCTGAACAACTCCTCCATGAGAAAACATCGACCTCGGTCAGTCACTTTCAAAAGCCAGCTAACCTCGGTACCTTTCGGTTCGCCGTTAGCCACAAAAAAAGACGAAAACACGAATATAACTGTTTAACAAAAGACAAGGCCTACCGGAGATACAGAAGTAGCTGGGTGCCAATGTTACTACATCAGTTTCGCAACATTACCACGAACTAATTTCCCTTTGCGGAGATAAGAGAGCCGGCGTGAGTCACTCGGGAGTGGTGAGTGACAGGTTAGTGTTAGCCGCCGCTAGCATGGGAGGGGGCTAACCCAGAGCAGTGCATGGGGAGTGTTGCCCCCGGCCCCCCGGCTGCCTGACAACTCCCCCCCAGCTCCCGCCTAACACCGGCTCACACACAGCCTGCGGTGAAAGGGCTGCTCGTGTTTTTCATATCTTAATGACAGCAAGAGGATCTCAACGGGTGTCCTCCTAAAGTCCGTCCTAAAACTGGCTCAACTGATCTCCACACGGCTCTGGTTGCGTCCGGCTGGCAGATCCGTGGGCACGTGCATTTGTTGACAACAACTATCGACGATTATCGATCGATACGTCCATCGATGAGTTGGCGAGGCACGGCGCTCGTTTCAGGGCAGTCACAGGCACGCAAACACGCGCTGTTCTGTTCTGTGCTGTGCTTGGTGCCAGTTACTGACCGGGACTTGACAACGCCTCCTCGCCTGTAGGGGGCGGAAGTCACGGAAACAAAGCGAGCGGAGTGCGCGTCCATGGAGCAGAGTCCCGACGAGCCCTGAAGAGGGATGCAGCGTTAGCGACGACAGCTACACGAAACTTGTCCGTCGCTGCTGCCGTTGAAAATGAAATTGGTGAGTGAACAGGCCGTTATCAGAGTTAAAGTTAAAGTGAGAGTAACAAGGCGTCTCTAAATCACCCAGAGCGTCTGTAGTTACGGCCACTGTGTTAGCCTCGCAGCTAACAGCCCGGTGTTGGTCCGGTGCTGTGCGACATGTCATGTATGCTGTCCGTACAGTGACACTGATGTCACAGCAGCGACCTACAGACTGTCTGCCTGTACTACATGAGATGTCCTGTTTCTCCTGCTGCTGTATCTGTCATGTGTTGTGTTGTGTTGTTGTGTTGTGTTGTTGTGTTGTATTGGACAGTTACAGTTGTGTTTTTCCACGCGTGTCTCTAATGACTTTCCTCCCGTGTCTTCCAGTATTGTCTGTCTGGTCATCCGACATTGCCTTGCAATGTCCTCAAGTTCAAATCCACCACTATCATGCTGGACTGTGGGCTGGACACCACCTCTGTCCTCAACTTCCTGCCCCTTCCCCTTGTGCACAGGTGAGTCACTGGCACCAGAGGTAGTGCCTTTATTTATTATGTGTGTCTATCTATCTATCTATCAAGGAGGTAGACTTGCCATCGTTTTGAATCATAGTGGATTTTTCTGTTTTATTTCTTTTTCAGCCCAAGACTCTCCAAGCTACCTGGTTGGGTCCATAAGGATGGTACTTTAAACTTGGAAAAGGTACGAGAAGGTGTTTATGTTGTCTTTAATTCACCATTTCTTTCTTTTCTGTAAAGTGAAAATGTATTCGGATTCGTCTGTGAGGAAGGGCTACAAAAGTAAACAAACTCTTTCTTTCCCTCTTTCCAGGAGCTGAAGGAATGTGCTGGAAGAGTGTTTGTGGACTCGCAGCCAGAGTTCTGTCTCCCTGAGGTAATAAAGTCAGCCACCTCCATAGCTAAAGGACATTTCTTTTGTGATGCTTAAGGCATCAGTCAAATGCTTCAAATTAAAAGGAAATTATAATGGCAAATATAATACTGTACTTAGAATAATAATGCATATTATGTCTAAATAAATTTTTTTTCCCATTTATATTTGCCACAGAGAGAACTGCTTGATTTATCTACCATAGATGTCATCCTGATCTCCAACTATCACTGTATGATGGCCCTGCCCTACATCACTGAACACACAGGCTTCACTGGGACAGTGTACGCCACCGAACCCACCCTGCAGATTGGAAGGTGAGGAGATACAGGGGATGAAAAATTAATCATAGGAAAATGTGCATGTTATTTTAACAGTTTCTTATTTGTATCATGGTTTTGTAAAAAGAGAAAGCCAGAGATCTAAAACCAACCTGTTTTAAAGTACATTTTTGAGTCATCTCAGGAAAAAAACAAACCCTGATGACACTGACGTTACATTGTGAATTGTTATTTTCTGTAGACTGTTGATGGAGGAACTGGTGAACTTCATGGAGAGAGTTCCCAAAGCCCAGTCTGCCACCTGCTGGAAGAATAAGGAAATACAAAGGTAGGTAAACTGTTGGGGGAAAACTGAGAAAGTACAAAGAAAAGACCATCTGTGGGTGGTTGTAAGATCTGTTTCTCTGTTATTTTGTTTATCTTGACTTACTTTACAGATGCATTTAACATCATACAGTATCATATGTATAAATAAATAATTTTATCATATTAGGATGCTCCCTGGGCCGCTGAAGGATGCAGTAGATGTGTGGACGTGGAAGCGATCCTACAGCATCCAGGAGGTCAACTCTGCCCTCAGCAAAGTGCAGCTTGTGGGTTATTCACAGAAAGTGGTAAGAACCTCTTTTTCTCCAACAGACATACACTAATACTGACACTGAGACAAGTGTCAGGCTCAAACAGTACGCTGTGAGGGCAGGATTCATTATTATGCTTGTACATACTACTACAATAGCCGTATGTGTCCCCTTTCTGTTTTTCTTTATTTTTGTGTTGAGTCATGGTGACAACCTCTTTGTTTCTCCAGGAGCTGTTTGGAGCTGTACAGATCTCCCCCTTAAGCTCTGGTTACTCATTGGGTAGCTCCAACTGGATTATCCAGTCTCATCATGAGAAAGTCTCATATGTGTCGGGCTCGTCCCTCCTCACCACACATCCACAGGTAAGGTCAATACGCTAAACATGAACTCGCACTTTTTGGAGCAAAATGGTTGAGAAAGTGGGATAAACAAGCTTTTCTGTTTACTCCAGATATAATGCACAAGGGACAATTTGACTTTGTTTACTGAACGCTTGTTTCCGTCATTCATAAAATATTTGTTTGGAAGGTGATCTTTGAGTGTTTTTGTCAGAGAGAGCTGGAAGAGAGAGATATGATAATATTAAACAAACTGGAACTTCTTCCCAGGGCTGCTGATCATTTCAAGTATATCTTCTTCTCTTCTCCCAGCCCATGGACCAAAGCTCCCTTAAGAACAGCGATGTTCTGATTCTGACAGGCCTCACCCAGATGCCCACCGCCAACCCAGACGGCATGCTGGGAGAATTCTGCAGCAACCTCGGTAGGTTCACATGTACTGAATAATGTGTCGAAAGAAAGAAAGAAAGAAAGAAAGAAAGAAAGAAAGAAAAATAAAGTGTCTGCTGGATCAAAGTTTTAATGCGTTTATTATTCATCTACTTGTAGCCATGACGATTCGAGCGGGAGGCAACGTGCTAGTGCCGTGCTACTCCTCAGGGGTGATATATGACCTGCTGGAGTGTCTGTACCAGTTCATCGAGAGCGCCAACTTGGGGACCACGCCCTTCTACTTCATCTCACCCGTCGCCAACAGCTCACTGGAGTTCTCTCAGATCTTTGCTGAGTGGTGAGGAGCTGTTTATCCAAATGTCCTTGTTTTAGAAATCCGTCATTGTGCAGTACTTCGAAGGAAAGCAGCAATGAGAGAAAAGGAAATGATACAAATATGGCGACGGATTAAGATAAAACCAACATACAGTGACAGATATATGTTAAAGCTGGGTTCTTGTTTTCCGGCAAAATATGTGTCATTCAGAACAGAAGTTAACTCCTTTTTAGTAATATTTCACATGGCCTTGTGATAGTCATATGTCACTTAATACATTTTATTTGTTTCAGTTTACGTATTGAGAGGAGAGCTCAATGTTTGACTGTGATTCATTATACATTCAAAACAGTGCAGATGAAACACAGCTAGTGTTAGTGTTGAAGTCAAACATTTACAGTTGTTGACTGCAACAGTACACAGTCTACTGATTATAATGTTCTGCCAAAATGGTGCATTGCAGTAAACACGAGTATTGTGATGTCTGTGAAACGGCTGTGTCTTCACACAACTTTAATGTTAGTTTAAAGGCATGTAAACACGGTCAAAAAGCAATCGGTTTACAGCAGTGCTGACTGGCTGAGGCTGTCGAGAGTTAGGGTTCACTTGATACCGTACTTGTTCTCAGCCACCTTTTGACTGTCCTCCAGGATCATTGTGAGATATTCTGATTACATTTAAGGTTTTTATTTTTTTCCCTTCATTTTAGGCTTTGCCACAACAAGCAATCAAAGGTGTATCTTCCAGAGCCTCCATTCCCTCATGCAGAGGTGAGTCCTGCGGCTGTGTCTCCTACTACTGAAGAACAATGCTGCATTTCAGAGATAGTGGATGGTTGGAGGTCCTGGTTTTCTCTTAGCAAATGAGCCCTGAAAAGCTTGGAAACGGTATCTAAAACCACATGCAGCTATCTGACGTCAGTACATCATGGCAATGTTCACTGTAAACCCTACAAAGAGATGCTAAATGTGCAGTATTTACCCAAATTCAGTGTCCAGCATTACATGTCAAAATCCATTAAAACACCAGTGTGGTAAACAAGTACATTTGGAAAGCATATTTTTACATTTTATGTTAAACAGCCTTTGCATGGAGAATCACTTGAAATATCTTTGGTCCAATGTCCCCAAACAAACTATCCATATTTTGGCAGCCTGAGAAACAATGACCTGACCAGCCTCTAGTGTTTTTAACGATGTCTTGAGCTGGCGAGTGACGCGCAGGGAAACGATGATGTCGACTTCTCCCTGACGACTCCCCGCGTTGTCGTTTCAGCTGATCCAGACCAACAAGCTGAAGCACTACCCCAGCATTCACGGAGACTTCAGCAGTGAGTTCCGTCAGCCGTGCGTGGTGTTCACCGGCCACCCCTCCCTGCGCTTCGGAGACGTGGTTCACTTCATGGAGCTGTGGGGCAAATCCAGCCTCAACACCATCATCTTTACTGGTAACCACAGCTGTGCTACAAGCACTTCTATATCACACAGTAGACATGGAAAGAGTGTCATCCTGTAATTATAAAGCCAAAACTATGCTTCTAAAAGCCTCTGTGACTCTTCTTTCTTTCCACCAGAGCCAGACTTTTCTTACCTGGATGCTCTGGCTCCATACCAGCCGCTGGCTATGAAGTGTGTTTACTGTCCCATTGACACGCGGCTCAACTTCCACCAAGTATCAAAGCTGCTCAAGGAAGTCCAGGTACAGTCAACCCCTGTTTGTCATGTTACCATCCCATTCATAGATATGGTAAATGCACCTTTTCTCTACCAATCACAGGCGGTTGTGAGAGAAATAAGCAGTAAATGGACTGCACCAACATGAGATGACTTTGTAACCAGGAGTTTATGGACAGAATCGTCTTTTTTATGAAGATGAGTTTGACAATTGGCAAATGGAATGAGATAATGACTGGAAAAATATCATGATTGTCTAGCTCAGAAATGGCTGCCTCAAGGGTTCTTTTGTTTACAAGCAACACTGGTAAGAGGAGAATTGTGCAACAAACAAATAATCAGAGACAGAAGCAGTCCTGTGGGTGAAACCGGAGAATGGGAACAATTTAACAAACTAAATGGCAAGTAACAAACAAGGTATCAGAATAGATGAGCAGTAGGGACCACACAATAAGTCCTGAAATGCTGCAGAGACAAATCATTGATAAATTGTACGAGATTCAGTTGACCCTATAGTTCTTGTACGATGTCAAACTCCTCATTTAGTCAACCAAATGGCCTCTTTGCATGTAGCGGACTTGTGGGACTCCATAAATGGTTGCTGTGAATAGATCCCATTCAGTTTGTCAGATAATCAGTAATCCTCAGTTTTACTGAGGCAGATTTAAATGGAAGTAAACACATTTGTCACACTTTTGAATGTGTCTTTTACATAGGGAAATATATTAACCTTTAGCAATTATCAAATGAACCTCAGCTGCATAAATCACTCTATCTCTCAGTCCATCACTTTGACCCACACGGATATATCATAGCAACTATTGGATGGATTGCCATGAAATTCTGTACATTGGGGACATTCGTGGTCCCCAGAGGATGAATCTTCCTGAATTTGGTGAACTCCAGATTTCTTTCCTGATTTTTGTTTTTTCCTTTATCGCCATCTTCAGGTCCAACACTGTCGTTCACGATTAAACACCTGCAAAACTAATGACATTTCCATCCGCCTCAGCTGTACCGTTTAAGGCTAAATCCCTTGTCAGCGTGCTAACTGACTGAGCCAATAGAGCTGTTAGCATGCTAACGTGGGATTTAAAACTAACATGTGAACATGTCAAAACGTTACTTGCTAAACACCAGCATGTTAACACTGTCTTTGTTATGAACATGCCGGTTCAGTGTAGTACACGGCACATCCAATGTGTGTAAAAGCTACTTGAGTTAATCCACCGCAGAGGACCATCAGGAGTTTGACGACCGTCCTCTGTCTTCCCCCTCCTGCAGCCCCTCCATGTGGTGTGTCCAGAGCAGTACACCCAGCCTCCACTGACCCAGTCCCACCGCTCCGATCTGATGCTGGAGCTGCAGCCCCCTCCTATGCCCTACAGACGCTGCTCTGTGCTCAGCCTGCCCTTCAGACGCCGCTATGAGCGCGTCTACATACTGCCGGAGGTGAGCCACACCAGAGCAGCAATTCGCGCCGCTTGAACTCCAGTGGGCATGAATATATTCTTGTCCAACTTGTCTGGTTAAAAGGGACCTAATAGACACAGTTGACAATGTTGAATAAAAGATAAAACTAGTACCTTTGGAAACAGATGGTGAGTGCATACTTTGAATCCTCTCATGTGTTGGTAGGAGGCAATGACATATGGTGGGTAGAAAAGCTGACAGAATTAAAGGGAGAAACATATTATGGAAATGTTCCAACTCCTGTCGGGGAACAGGTGGCCAATTTTCAAGTCTAATAGTTTGATTCTTCTTTTCCTAGCTGGCCAACTCCCTGGTGCCCTCGGAGATTAAACCTGGCATCTCCCTTGCAACTGTGTCTGCAGTGCTGCACTCCAAGGACAACAAACACACGCTGCAGGTGAGTGTGTGTCTGTCTTGTGAATTTGTTGCATAAACATGAACGCATAAATATGGACACCATGGCTTAACTTTGGCAAAAAAACAAGAAGAAAGTTTTCCCTCTCCCGTGTTGCCAGTCGGTGCCCAAACCCCCTCCAGTGCCCCCCAGCAAGAAGAGGAAGCGGGTAGTAGAGGAGCCACCAATAGTGCTCGCCCCCAAACCCCTGCTGAGTGGAGCTGTGCCCCTGGAAGCTTTCCTGTCCACGTTGCAAAAGGTGTGAAATCTGCAGACACACAGGCCATTTTCATTATTGTATCCATTGCTTGCTTGTATCCATTGTGACATGCAGGAAAACACATCTTGTGCATTTCTACCCTCCCCCCGCAGCATGGCATTACAGAGGTCAAAGTGGAGGAGACAGCAGACGGACACATTCTGCACCTGCAGGCGGAGGACACACTGATTCAGCTGGAGGAGGATGGGACGCACATCGTCTGTGACAACAACGAGCCGCTGCGCACCACACTGAGAGACCTGGTGCTCCGCTTCCTGCAGAAACTCTGACCGCAGTCCTCTTGACGCCTCCTTTATTGTTAGTTTTTTAACAATATTTCTGCTTCACTGGACTGTGGACAGCAGCAGAGAGGACAGTGGAGGACATGATGAAGAGCTGTGAACCGGACTGTCCCCACCTCAGCCATATTTAACATTGTGACATTTACAGTAGTTTTACTGTAAAGTCAAGTTATATTTTGTAAAATAGCATTTTGTATTAAAAGATTTTTCAAAGATGTTGAACATCATCTCACTGCGACCTCCTCATTAAAGAAACTAATGTTGTGTAGTGTAATGAAAACGCAGAGATGATCCGTCACGAGCTCGGGGCTTCCCAAAGGAGGAAGCAAGAAAAGAAAAAGAAAAATGTTGCAGCCATATACTGTAAATTCCTCTGGGTTCTCTCTACTAAATTTACATGTCAACTAATACATCTTTATTTTAAAAAAAGGCATTTGAAACCCTTATGTAACAAGTTTAATCCAGATCTCAGGTCAGTTTGCGATTAACTCATCGGTGGAAGACGATGTGGTCGTTTCCAGATATGTTAAAGCACAAGCTCTCAATCTAAAAGGCATGAACAGGTCAGGTGCTTTTAACTGGGTACGAAATGTTCTCAGCTATATTTGAATGAAGTGTTCTAAGGCTGTAGTTATAAAGAGGGAACTGTTCTATGTACACTTAAAGTCAAACAGCCATAATAGATATCTACCTTTTTTTTTTACAGAAGACAACCACAGGTGTAAATAAAATCAGTGATGGCTGAATTCCATTTAGCTGCTTCAGTTCCAGGGTCATGGTAATGTTCATGCTGGCTCATTGCTGCCTCACTGTCATGAACAGAACAGAGGCATCCTTGATGTTATTAGCGACATCTGTGCTTTTCCTGCTATGACGAGTCAAAATGTCTGCTGTCAGAAAGGCCCAGCAAACAGCTTGTGGAGGCAGGTTTTATGATTGGTAGCTTGGTAAAGATGGTGGTAATCAATCAGTGCGACGGACGCTTATGGAAGATTTAAAGCCAGATTTATACCTCGTCACAGAATCCAAAAAACTGTGGTCTGCATTTTGGTACATTGTGCTCTTGATTGAGAGTAGTCATATGCAGAGGTGAAACAATTTGTCAATTAATCATTTTAAATCAATCCCAAAAATGAATCACCATTTCAAGTAAAAATGCCAAAATGTTCACTGGTTCCTGCATGTTAAATATGATTATTTACAGGTCTTATATGATAGTTAAGTGAATATCTTTGGGTTTTGGACTGTTGGTCGGTTAAAGTAAAACATCTGAAGATAGCATCTTGGGCTCTTGGAAATGGTGATGGTAATGTTCCTGCATGTGGGTTATTATGCAAAAAAAAAAGACTCCGGGTCACTTGTTATTTGTGTCAAAATATTTAATTGGTGCAGGGTTTACATGCAGCTAAAATACATTTAATAATATGCTTTCAATGTACAATATCTTACAGTGTACTACATGACCATTGCTTTGATAATACAGCTGTGTGCAGCAGGAGGAACATCTAGGATTGATAAATGTCGAGGGGTTCTTAGGCTCAGTGAGACAAAAAAAACAAAAAAACTAACAAAACACTCCCCCACCCCTCCAAAAAAATAAAACAATCTTTCCCTTCAGTGATAAATTAACAAAAATCACAAACTTGGACAGATGCATCAAACTTTAAATAAAACTGCTTCTGTTTGCCCAAATGTGATGTAAATCAGTCATCTTCAGGAAAAAGAGACAAGGTATCAACGTTTGTTGCGTTTCAGCGGGTGTAGACATTAAAACAGAGAGGGCACATTGTGTATGTGGTTCCTGGCAGGAAGAACAGACAGGGGACAGGGGCTCCATCAAAATTATACTGACTGCATGTGTGGAACGAGGCCAGTCGTGGTCCTCCACGACAGGAACAAGTTAGTATAAGAGGTATAATTGGCCAGAAATGTAACTAAAACATTGTTATGTTATTATGAACTCAAATAATAAAAAAAAAAAAAAAAAACGTGGTAAACGTGTAAAGAAACAGTTGGCATTGTCCCCTCTTTGTTCTTCCTTTAGTATACTGTAGTTACAGGCAGTGCATTTGGAAGGTTTGTAGTATGATGACATCTTCTCCTGGTGCGACCCAAGCATCGTTATAAAAGATCTTAACTTAGTCTTGGTGCCCGCTGAGGCTCATTTGGTCTGAAACAGACTGTGGCTTGGGGAACAGAAGTGGACAGCAGAGGTAGAAGGGCTTTCAGAGGGCAGGTGATGGAAGTTGCCAGCGTTGTTGTATAAACTAATTAAAACACAGGGAGGGAACCTGACAGTCTCCCTCTGGCAGTAGAAGTCCAACCTCAATGTGAAATGATTTCTGTAACAGTGGCTTTACGTTGGACGTTCATTGCTGTATTTATTACAAAAACCCTTTGAATATAACACATTTGTAAATATTTTAGTATTTAGAATTTGGTGAATCGATATATGATAGGAAAGTATTCAAAACGTAGGAACTAGAGGGCTAAGATTAAATGAGGAAATATTAAAGCTGCTATAATCATTATTTATATAAAGACAATGGCTCAAAGGACTATGTGTAATGTAAATGATTGAGTATTATCAGCCGACTCTGTCGTTTCCCTCAGTCATATACAGCATATTTCGGCTCAAGTGTTTTGGTTTTCTCAGCAACTTTCCTGTTTTGGTTCACTCTTTTTTCGTCTGCAGGAGGCAGCAGTCGTCGGCGAGAAAAAAGCTCAGATAAAACCTACTGCGCCATCTGCTCAGCACCAAGTTAACGACGAGCTGGTGACCATGGTGGAGCATTTAGCAGCTAAAGAGCCCGACAGAGCTGGAAGGAGAGTGAATGTTGGATTACATTCATCAGAAACACGACTCCAAATAAATGCTAATGTTTGCCATATCAACTTAAAAAGGTGATAATATGTCAGTGTTGTGTCTGTAACTTGTCTCTGCTGCCCCCAAATGGTCACAAATTGTTACCGCGGCTTTAAAGAGAAGATGAGAGATGTGGGCAGAGGGTTAGGTAAAACTGATTTTGGATCTCTGAAGACACTGTCCACTCTTTTTTTTTCCCTAAAGTCCTCACCTGTCAGGCAAACGATCTGTTCAATCCTAGGAGGACCTAAATGTAGTCCAAGCAGTAGAGTGTGAGCTCTGTGTGGCGCTCCAAGATATTTTTGGGTATGGATGGTAAAGCATATATGTCCGTGACTCAAGATACAGTGCTGCCACTGAAACTGCTTACACTTGTCACTCGCGCGTTCATCTGCACTCTTGGTGAGTCAATTTTGCCCAGGGGGCTGTCTGGAGAGTTGATTTATCTGCGGTCATCATCAGAGTGGGGTGGGGGGTGGGGGGGTGTCAACCTGATTAATGTGTCCTCTGCCTCGTCAGCTGCTTGAAGTTCATCCTCGTCCTCTACTTGGATTCCTTCTCAGCGTCCAGTAGTGCGGAGCTGATGCCCAGCTTCTTCAACTCGTCCACCAGATCCCCGTTCTGGTGCATCTGGAGCAGGATGTCGCAGCCTCCCACAAACTCGCCGTTGAAGTACACCTGAGGGATGGTGGGCCAGTTGGAGAAGTCCTTGACTCCTGTGGAAGGCAGACGGCGTTGATGTCAAGAGTGGGACAAATAAACTTAAACCAATGCAATACCAGGTGTCAGGCGGAGAGAATCATGGCGGGAGTACTAACCTATTACAGTTTAATATAAGTGAATTTCAGTTTAAAAAAACAATAACGGGGGTTTCTACAGAAAAAAAAAAAAGTAATGCAGGAAGTGAAGTTTTGTTGTTACACCACTCAGCAACAGTTGTGTACAAACAGAAGAACTGAATAGTTAGTATGGGAAGTGACAGCCACCATGACAGAAACTAACACCACAAAAAGTGACCATCAAATGTAAATGCAATGATGGTAAAGGAAAACTCCCACCAATTTCACACATGAAGATCAGTTTAGCTGTCATGAGGACTACTTAATCTGTTGAAACTGCACAGTTGTGATAAGCCCACCCTCACGAAAGTGCAGTGCTTAAACGGCTAAAGCTCCCCTTAAATAACGCGCTTCTGAAATGCTTTTAAAGTTTTAGATTACTGTATCGACAGCGTTGACAGCACTAGACTTAATAAAATAAGCCATTTTTCATTCAGAGTCAGAAAATTCTCAGCTTCTGGCACTCTTACTCCCGTCCTGTCTGTCAGACCACATAGGACCAGTTCCTGAAGAAATAAAAAGGGGCACAATGACACCCCAAACTCTGAGGATTTTGTATCACTTGGGAATATCCAGAACACGTTTTACAGTCCGGCCTGCCTGGTCCAGCTTTCACGGCAGTCGCATCAAAACAAAATCCAACAGTAACACTAATACAACTGACTCACCTAACCTAATAGGAGCTTTGCACCGCCTGTATCTGGTTTCACTTGGTATCAAACTGCTAGATACCACAAGAAAAGGTCGCTGATTTACATTTACGACTGCTTGGAATAATGCATGAACCACTTAATTATGTTCATGGCTCTGAGGAAGTATTCCCAGCAGACCCATCTCATTCTCTGTTTCAACTTCTTCACATCCAAATGAGTGAACTGCCTTCATTTGCTCGTTCTTCGACAAGAAACCGCATGTCACACATACATACACACATACCCTGCCCCAATACAGAGCCCGCTTCAGCTGGACTCCCCGTGAGTCAGCATGTTTTCAGCAGGCCCTGCATGACTTGGCATTACACTGCTGTTGCCACATGAGCCTCAGTTGAATCCCGTTAAGAAGGTCAGTGCTGATGTCACTACAGAAAAGAAAAAAAGAAAAAGCGTTTCCTCGTTCCTTAAGTCGTGCGCGGCCGCTGCCAAAGACAGAAGAAGGTCCCGGCTGTGAAAAGTCAAACACGTCCACACTGATGGACGGTGCGGTGTCCGACCCGGAGGGGCCACACCCTGGGGTCCCGCTGCAGAGCGCTGATAAACAAACCGAACACTTCGGAAATCTCCAAATCTAGCTGGAGAAGGACACAAAGCTGAGAGGTGGGGTTTGGCTTGAAGGTGCCAAGAAAATAAAACAAAACAACAACAACAAAAAAACAAAACACAAAAAGGACAAAGTGACAGAGGCTAAAGGAAGCACGCAGCCCTGTGGGATCTGGAGCAGTTGTGCTGGACGCTTCAGGTGGACAGCTGGTCGCCGTCCACTCACCTTGTCTGAGCTCCTGGTCCTCCAGCACGTTGTAGGCGGCGTACTGGTCCACGCCGTGCATCCGCAGGATCTGGACCACGGCGTTGCTGAAGCCGCACATGGGCTGCGCCGGCGTGCCCTTCATGAACACCACCACCTTGTCCTTCTTCACCATCTCGCCAAGGTCCTTCTGGACGCCCGCCGCCGCGCACAGGGACCGGGCCGGGGCCGACCACACGCGGCCGGCGGCGGCGGCGGCGGCGGGTCGGGGCAGGTAGGCGGCCGCCCCCGACCGCAGACACCTGGCGGCGGATGTAACGAGGCTGTTCATGGTCTCTGGTGAGCTGTGTGTTTCTCTGAGGGCAGGAGACGTCGCAGGGAACTGGATCGACCCGCTTCTGCGCGACACGGAGAGGAGCCAGTCAGTCGACGCACGTCACGCTGGTGAGGAGGGGCGGGACGTGGACCCTGATTGGACAGCGGCGCGGAAACAACTTCTAACGTGATTTGCCATTGGTGCAGCCGCGCGTCAATAACAGCCGTTACACAAGGCTCACTATTCAAAGCGAAGATTTAATCAAAATAAATTGACATCGCCACAACTATTGAGCATACTCAATCGGTTTTGTATGTTATGTGGAAAAAGCAAATATTTAAAACGTTCAAAATAATTACTTCCCGGTCACAGCAGCACTCAAGAACTTCCGGGGCGTCCCGAGCAGAGAGGAAAAAAGAAAAGGACGGCAGCAGTTTGAAAGATGGCGGCGCACATGCAGAAGAACAACAAACCGGGGAAATCTGGAGGTAAAGAGGCTCAGCCTCTGATAATCGCCAAAACCCCGGCGGAGGAACAGCGTCTGAAGCTGGAGAGGTTGATGCGGAACCCGGATAAGCTCGCTCCCATCCCGGACCGACCGAAGGAGTGGAACCCGCGGGCCCCGCCGGAGTTCGTCCGGGACGTGATGGGCTCCAGCGCCGGGGCGGGCAGCGGCGAGTTCCACGTCTACCGGCACCTGCGGCGCAGGGAGTACCAGAGGCAGGACTTTCTGGACAAGATGGCAGACAAGCAGGACGAGGACGAGGACTACCTGGATAAGGTGAAGCTAAACAAGCTGCAGGCCGAGGAGAGGACGGCGAAGCGCCGGAAGAAGCGGGAGAAGCTGAAGCTCAAGAGGCTGATGGCGAAGAAGGCGAAACTAGAGGCCAAAAACAAGGAGGGGGACGACAGCGACACGAGCTCCGAGAGCAGCGAGGAAGAGGAGGGGAAGGAGGAGAGAGAGGCTGACGATGATGCCGAGGCTCCCAGCTTCATCATGGGGAAGAAATGACGCCCTCTGTCTCCTGCGGGGAGGAGGACTGGGTTTAATGCTCCAGGTGGGGGGGGGGGGGCTGATCATGAGGCCTTTGGGGGGACATGGACACTAGAATCACATAACAACCTCTGAAAGAGGAAAAGAAGACAAAAAAAAAAAACAAGAACGAAAAACAAACATTTGGAACCAGAGAGACTGCGCTCCCTGTTTTTCCCATTCTAATGCCACAGCAGCCGGGATGGACGGTCTAGTTTCATAGGCAGGGGACCACCTTGAGTGGAGTGATGTGAGCGGTCAGTGTCCCAGCTGGAAAAGAGACATGCTGAGACATTTTTTATGATGCTGTCCACAATCTCACTGAATTATCAGCGGCTCTCATGTTTCAGCTGGCAGACCAGCTGTGCTGTCGTCCTCCAGGGCTTCTTTAGTTTTCCAAAATTTTTAACTTGATTGGATTGTTGAATCTTTGGAAAATGTTCTACATTTGAATGGTATGTTTTTAATAAAAAAGTGAGAATGGACAAGCAGGTGTTACGCAGTTTGTTCACATTTAGACGTCTAAATTCTCTTTTTGTTGTCACTGTTGCCTAAGTTATGGGGGATACGATATCACAGGGTTGAGTAACAACTAAGGTAATATTAGAAATGCAAGTGTGTGTGTGTGTGTGTGTCTTTTTTTCAGTCTTTGCAGCCTTGTGAAGCTGCTCCTTGCAAGGACTATTGCTTGTGGGCACAACAAGGTTGCAGAAAGCAACCCAAAGAATGAAAAGGCGTGACTTCTGGAGACTCAGGGGCTTCACGTGCGATGTTCCTTGGACAGGCTCCTGCTTTCCACGGTGGTGGTGGTCTGGCTGTGTAGCCATCACCTTTCTTGAGGCAGGTAGAATAAAACCAGACTGCCAGATATTGTTTGAAACAGGGAGAGCTGTTCCTGTCAAGCACTGTCCGTTGTCACAATAACTTTTTTTTTTTGTAAATGTATTTTTTATTTTTTAAATACAAAATATTCAGGCACACACTGCTTCAACTTCTGTGATATCATAAACTAAATTATTAAATAAAATGTTGCCTCTGATGTGTTGAACACCTTTATTGAAATAATTTAGCGACACAGGGCTGCGGAACAAATGAGACGCCTGGTCCAGTTATTTAGTCTTTTAGTCTTAGTCCATGTGCTGGTGCCACACATTGATTTTATTTTATGATTCTCTTTCTTGTGCATCTTCACATTTTGGCTCTGTGTAATACAAACTGTAAGTGATTCTGTTCGCAGACGGGTGACTTCGCTCATTAAAGATGCATCGACATTCCCCACTGAGGTCGAAACAAGAACACTACAGAACTGTAACAAAATGTAGGTCACTGCAAAAAGCATGGAGAGCACCATGTTTCACAGCTTGTTTTATGAAAGTTTTATTAAAATTTTATTCCATCATATTAAGATCCAAAATGAGGGTTTAGGTTCCCACATATTCTTAAGTGACTAAAAACTTTACTCTGTTCTTTGATACATGTTTTTATTAGTTTATAAAGTGAGGCCATTACATGTCACACATACCAAAATGAAATGTCACAATAATGTTGGTTACAAGGTTTTACAGCTCCAGAAGAAAATAAAAGCAGTCTCTGTTGACACACACGGTTGACTAGTTCATTAGACCAAAATAATGCTCAAGTGGTCATCTTTAAAACAAGCATCAAACAATAACAATTGAGGAATTATTATAGCAGTGCAACATTTTATAAAAGCTCAGACAAGAAGGATCTAAAATATTTTGTTCTTCTCCAGCAGCCATTGAAGATTCGTATTAAAATTATGATAATACACAATTTTCAAATCCCACAAGTCACCAAACTGGACAGAGTCTGACTTTCTAAATAGCTTCAAAATGCTACAAATTAATATTATCCAGGCGCGCTGCTGGATAAGGTTGCATTCAGCCCTCTCATTCATTTGAATGAAGCCAGCCAGCCCTGAGCTGTTATAACACAGCGCTGTTTCGTATTATGCCGCATCTTTCTCTCTCCCCTCATCTCCTGTCATTTCTCTACTGTCACTATCCAATAGAGGCTTACAATGTCTGAAAGGCCTCCCTCTTTGCACTGGTGGTGAGAAGGCCTTGATCAACAAGAATTAAATAAACGTCCACTTGCCACTGGTCTCAAAGATAACAGAGTTTTTTTTATGTGCAAATACTATAACCTCAGTATGAACCTTGGCTACAGCTGCTCATTCCTGTTGTGAAAGCCAGACTGTTCATTCCTTAAGTCTGGGTTGGACGTGTCAGTGAATCTCTCTGTTATGAGAGTTGGTGAGATTTATTACAGAAAACCACACAACCTGTAACCTAACACACAGTGATCCCAGCTGATTCCTTCACTTTAACGGGGAAGGACTTTATGCGACGGCCTCCACAGACAGAGTTGTATGAACCGCAGCCTGCCGAGAGGATTCAGGTGGAGTTGTCTCATTGGGGGAGTGGAAGCCAGAGTTGATCAACACCTGGCAGGTAGGTTTCAGCGTGTTCAGGCAAGACACACCGCCTCACTTTGCCTTTTCTTCATCCGTATTCTGTGAGGAAACCTTCAGAGCGCCTTTAACCGCTACGAGTGCCTGACATCTTGAATTGTTCTCCCGTCTAACCTCGCAATGGATCACAAGTAGAGAGTGAGACTGAAGTTAAATGAGGATGCAGGACAAGGCCAACGGGGATTCACAAAAGAAACCAGGGGAGATCAGTGATCAACATGCACAGCAGCCTCAAGGTACTGTGACAAGAAATGCTGTCTCATGCTGATGGTTAATATAGACCTACTGTGTAACAATAATATATTAAATCACTATGTACAAGAAAAATTGTACAATACTTTTTTAATTTGTTTGTTTCCTCCCTTAACTGAATTTCCTTTTAGTCATTTTTCAGGTAGGCGTATTTGACATTGTGGCATCTGATTGCCCAATCATGCAAAAATGTTTTCACTTGTTGATGATTCTACTGATTTACTAATCATGACCAACACAAAATCTCCCACGCGCTATACAGTTAAAGGAGGGTTTCTGAAACTACTTTAACAGCGTTCAATAAGGAAAGCTGCGGTATTTCCTGCGCCAAGTCTCTGTTTTGTCTTCCCCAGATGAGAGGAAAGCAGTGCAGAGGAGAACCTTCACCAGGTGGATGAATGCGTTTCTACAGAGGGTAGGGCATAAATCAATACGGTTTTACTCTAACATTATTCTTTTACGCTTTAGCTCATAAATGCAATCACCAACAAGGTCTACAATGTGTTATTTCCAGCGTGATCCTCCGGTTGAAGTGCACGACCTGTTCACAGACATTCAGGACGGCAGAATACTGATGGCTTTGCTGGAGGAGCTGTCCGGGTGCAAACTAGTAAGACTGAAGCTGCACAAGGCAAAATCTCACCAAGAGGAAAAAAAATATTAAAGAATTTGCCTCTGGCCTGTTTCAGCTCAGCTCATTAGCTGTGCACCATATTTGTGTGCCTTTAGGACCCACATAAATGTCAGAATGTCAAACCAGTCCCTTAAACGTTCCTTTTGTAATGTCTTCCATTAGCTGTACAGGTTTAGGTCGTCTTCTCACCGCATTTTCAGACTGAACAACATCTCCAAGGCCCTGGCTTTCCTGGATGATAGACATGTGAGTGTGTTTGCTCGTAAGTCAACACAGTGAGGTTGTTTTGACATGTATTTTTTTTTACATTCAAAGCCGGAAAGACTAGATTGCCGACGATGTCTCCTCCCTAACCCTCAGGTGAAGCTGCTTGGCATCGATGCCTCTGGTATTGCTGATGGCATCCCTTCTGTTGTTCTTAACCTTGTCTGGAACATCATCCTGTATTTCCAGGCAGGTTTTTCATCATCATCTATCACTCTAAGGTCTTAATGTGTTATTTCACTCCTTGCCTGGCTGTTTGTCTTAGTCACTGACCTTCCGTACCCTCCGCTCTTTTACTCTAATACAGGTAAAGGAGGTGACAAGAGGTCTCCAGAGACATTTGTCTTCTAGCCTCTCTTCCTTATCAATGAGCAGTTACTCCTCCTCCAGTGACCTCTCACCCCAGCCAAATGACATTGGCAGCTACTCCTGCAACACCCTGCCAAGCAAAGGCAGAAAGTCTGCCAGGGAGCCAAAGTACCATGGGAAAGCAATCAAAACTCTCCTGCAATGGGTCCAAAGATGCACATCAAAGTGAGTCTGAAAAAGATCCAAGTGCTTACAAGGTAATTATTGTGAACCCAAACATATACCTACAACTACAATGGGTGAAGCAGAATGTGTGTTTTCTGTTATGTAATTTCAAATGTTCAGGTTTGGAGTGGAGGTGCGTGACTTTGGGAAGAGCTGGAGGAGTGGGCTGGCATTCCTAGCTATGATTAAGTCCATAAACCCAGCCATGGTTGACCTGAGAGAGAGCATGTCTAGAGAGCCAAGAGAAAACATCCAGCTGGCTTTCATGATAGCCCATCACAGTTTGGATATACCACCTCTGCTGGAGCCCGAAGGTAAAAGTTTAGTGAATAGAAAAATGCCTCCCACTGATCAATTTTAATCCACAAGACAAGTATCTTTCTGCACCTTCACCTAGAGAGTACCACCAGTGCTAGAATGCCACTTCGGTGTAATGATACCACCTATCAAAGGGCCTTAGGAGTAGGAAGCACTTGTCCCATTGCAGACCAATTTAAAAGTTAACCTTTGCTAGAAGGAAAGGTCATTGCTGTGTGTAGTGCCAATTTTATTGTAATATAGAGGCTCAAACTTGCCCCCAAACAGCAGGACGGTGTGAAAACAGTCTACTCTTCTTTTCACAGATGTGTCGTGCCCTTCGCCAGATGAGCAGTCCATCATCACCTATGTGTCTATGTTCCTGGGATATTGTTCAAGCATAGAAGAGGTCAGCATGTTCTGAATAGGTCGACATTGTTGCCTTTTCATTTTCTTGCAGAGAGTTAGAAAATTCATACCATTCTATTTCCCAAAATGTCTAACTGTTCCTTTAGATACTTCTTTCAGTGGAATCATGTAACTACCATTCAATAACCCCATATTACAGGACCGTACAACAGATATTGAAGTTCCTGAGATCCCAAATTTTGGATCACTCGAGTCAGTCAGCCTTGGAGAGACCCTCGCTGATGACCCAGAAGCGCAAGCTTTGCTTAAAGGCTTGGAGAAGAGCAGCGAGCAGCTACTGTGGAAAAGGTGGGCCAGAAAACCCTCAGGGAGCTCCAGTGCCACACTGCCTCACACAAATGGAGCGGTTACTTCTGACCCCTCCCCCAGCAGCGGTGACATCTTTTCATCCTGTCGCAGCCAAACCGTCACCCAGCAACCTGCGGGCAGTGCCGCCACCTCACCATTCGACAAAAGGGAAAGCAGGTGTCGGGGCACTTTAAAGCCACCCAGTCCAATGGACGCTGGCGTAGTCAGCCAGGAGATCAGATCGTGGATGGAGAAAGCACCTGCGGATCAGGGCTGCAGCAAGCCGAGAGTGGATGAAAGTCACTTTTCTTTGAGCTCCGAGGAAGGAATCTACAGCTTGTCAGCACTAGACTCAGATGAGGAGGAGGCCTACAGCTACATCCTGGATCTGAATAAAGAGGTTTTTCAACCATATAATCAGATGAAAAGGCAAGTACCAAGGGTCGAAGAGGAAACAGCAGAAGAAATGTTCCTGAACGGACAGCAGACTGAGGAGTCAAAACATCGGGAAGTATTTGAGCTGTTTAACAGCAGTGGATGTAAACATCAAGACGGCTCACGTGCACAAAATGTCGAATCGGATGTCAGGGCTCAGTCAGTGGTTCATAGGAAGTTTGATTTGGACAAAAATGAAAGCAGTTCCAGAGAGATGGCAAACAATGGAGCTGTGTTTGACATGAAGCCAGAGGTAGAAAGCGGAAGCAGAGAGGAAAGTGAAGAGGAGAGAGTTGTTAGAGGACAGAGTAATGATGAGGGTGATTATTGTGAAGACACGAGGAAGAAGGAGAAGACAGAAAATGGCAGGCTGATGACACATGGATATGACAGAACAGAGACTCTGGTAGATGAAACCCAAAAAACGAAGCTTTTTGAAGTGACTAGTTGGAAGAAAGAGGTTGAGGAAGAGACTGAAAGAGGGCTTTTTGAAAGAGAGGGGAGAGTGGTAGACAAAGAAGAAGAGGGAGAAAATTTGACAACAATTGATGAAAGGCAGGACAGAAAGTTAGGGAAAGAAAAAGAGGAAGGGGATAATGTAAAGGATGAAGAGAGGGAAAGTCTAAAAAGTGTTGTGAATTTAGGAATTTTCGAGGTAGGAATAAATGAAAAAATATTAATTTACAAGGCTGTACATGAAGTCAGAGGAGCCGGTGCAACAGGAGAAGAGAATGACAGGGAAGACAATGCCCCCAAAATGGAAGTTTTAACTTGTAAAGATAAAGCAAAGGAAGAATACAGTGATGAAGGCATGAATTCAATGGAGTTTGAGGCAACGGCTGAGGATCAAAACTGGGAACTCGAGATTAAGAGACGTAAACTAACTGACAAACAGGCAACAACGATAGACAATCCTGGTAAAACTACCCCAAAAAAGGACACTAATGATAAGTGGACTCCTGCCTGCAGTGCAAACTCTCAGTCATGCAGGTAAGTCATGGCATTTGTGATTTATGAGTCCAAATACAATTGACTGTTTGCTATGCAATTACGGTACCCTTAATTATGGTACAGTAACACATGCAGTTTAAAGTGATAATGGTGACAGAATGACTTCTCAAAATTGAAACTCACACAAGAGAAAAGCACTAATTGATGAGTTTGGTTAGACGTATCTTGTCTACCATATCTAATGCAAGTTTGGCTGGAGTTGTTGGAGTGTAAACCTCCCCAAACCAAATAAAATAACACTAGCAGCTTGGCTCGGGTGGATGGTAACAGCTACATTTGTGATGTATCCAAAAAAATGTGATGTATTTGACTTTGGAAATAACTTTAGGTTACTATTGTAGTTGGCATGCTAGACTGAGATTCTAGAACGCACTGTTTAATCCATTTCTTACACTTCTGCTCTTGTGTTCTTGGTTTTGTGAAGGATAAAAAAGTCACCACCATCCAAAGTGAATATTGAATATCGCTCTTTATACAGCCCCAAGCGTGCCGCTTAAACTTCAACAAAGATTGAAGTGCTTGTCATTCAATGGCCACTTTACAATCTACAAAGATACAGATATTTACATTTTTATCTGAATTTGGTTCCATTGCCTTAACATAACTTCTATTTCTCCATAATAAAAATGAATGTAAAGTGCATTCATTCAGTCTGGCTCTAACACTCCTGTGTTTCATCTACTTTCCAACAGAGAGGGCGGATGCACTCTTCAATCGCTAGCAGCCTCTTGTGACTTAACCCCATTAGAGCTGAAAATGCTCTTGGTCCTGTGGATTCTGCTCTACAGCTGCTTCGTCGTACCTCAAATGAACCTCTGAGTACCCCTGCAGTACACCCTTCTTATTAAGACATGCTTAACAGCCCAGTTTCCACTAATGAGCCAAACAGGGACACTTAGGGCTGGTTTGACTCTTTATCTGTGTCACTAAATTTACCTCAAGGCAACATTTAATGATTCTTGCTGCCAGCAGAAATAATTTGTCATTTTGGGCTATCATTTGAGATAAACACATAATGCTGTTATCCCCACTGATACACATTTCTCCTCCCTCTTGGTCTCATAGTACACAAATTATTTGACATGGTTTGTGGGGTGTTTTTTCTGAACGCATGTCCAAAGGTTTATTTGATTTATTTTTCTGGCAGAAATACTCTCTGTCAGTTGACGTTGTCAACCACATGGTGGCAACGCAGCATCACAGCAGCGACTGTCTCACATGACACACTGTCTCTACAGCATTCTGTCGACTGCTGAGAATCCCATATGACCTGCTGTTTAATTAGAAGTTTTATCGACATGGTGAGAGTAAGATGATAATATTTAATGAGCGCTTTGACATTACAAGACTCTCACTGTGTCACTTGTGGTTTAGAATGTGTACTATTTCACTGTTTTCATCTCAGATACTATAGTTAAAGCTTATCTACAATACAGGCTTCATCATGACATTTTTGCTACAGTGATATATAAATAATAAACCAGATACCTGTCATATATCTTCTGTTCCTTTCCACGATATAGAATCCGCTATGTAAATACTGTATTTCTAGGCACATATAAGCACATGTATAATAGCTTTGTTGGAGTACCAGTGTGTGCACAGTGGAACTGAAACAAGTATGGATCAGTTACATAAGTGTTCAATATTCATGTTGACTTGAGAATGTATAGTAAAGGGGGAATGAGTATGCCCTATCCTCACTTTCCACCAAATACACACACACACACACACACACTCATTGCTCCTGAAATTCTAAGAAACTAAATTGTTTGCTTGGAGCTCAACCCATGGGTCAAAAACTCAGGCCTGGAGATCGATACACTTTCAACACTGCCGCCACCCCCGCACAGAGCCACAAGAACAACACTTCCCCAAAGCGGGAGTTTTTGGCCGGTCTTATGTTAGATCAACCTGCGGCATCTTTAAATCAGGCCAAGCCAGGTTAACAACACAAGAAGCGATCATGTCTGTTATGTGTTGTTTTACATGTATAACAGTGCTGGTATCGCTAACGGGTTGTACAGCAGATGTGTCGATTCTGTCTAAACTCTTCAGCGGGCCTCTGCGAAGGGAACAAGAGGTCAATCAACAGCAGCAGCTCAACACATCAGCCCTAAATACAGCCTTAGCCTTTGAACCTTACCATGACATGGCTACCAGAACCACTGCTGAGCCCGGGGTCCAGCAGGAGCAACAGCACAACATCTTGTTCTCGCCCCTGGGCCTGGCGTCAGCTCTGGCCCCGCTGTCCAGGGTGTCTGGGTCCGAGAGTCGGAGCCAGGTTATGGAAGCGTTGGGGCTGGCAGCCAACTCCACAGAGCGGAGCGTGGAGGCCATCATATCTGCTCTTACAGGTCTGCAACATAGCCTCACTCTCCACGAGGGAGGGGGTGGGGGTGGGGTTCAAAGGGCAGAGTCAGAGCTGATGTAGTTAATGGGGCTGAGGGTATGACTGAAACTGAGGATGGGGTTCATGCTGGGGGTCAGTTAAGAGTATGGAGCAGCCTACATATTGATGGAAAACCCTCACTAGACTGTGATAGGTTTTTGCCTGGCCTCAGCACACTGCACCCTCTGCCCTCCAACACCAGATTTGAGATGTTGATAAAAGACTTGCGAGCCTCTGACAAACTTGAACTTTACAATTATGTGTATTTCAAAGGTAGCTTCTTGTTGTAGGGGCGGCGAAAATTGCGGTTTTTCTACATGCATATTCATATTCTCAACACAAGGTTGGGAAGTATCCCAATACTGTAAGGATACAAACAATGACAGATGTATCACTTCATTGCTTTGCAAATGAGAAACGTACGCTTCAAAAACACGTTCAAGTGAAAGCTTAAATGAAAATGAATTGCAGCTAAATTAGAAAAAGTTAAGTCAGTACACTTCCAATATGTGCTCATTGTGTCAATGCAATACCACCCACTGCATAGCATATTGAGCATGTGTTTTTTTCATCAGTTATTGTTTTTCATGAAGAGCAGATGCTCACTTGAAACAGTTGGTGGTAGAAAATTCACACAGCGGGTGCTTTTTTATAGGGGTGCAACCTCTATGTTTGCCAGTTTCTTTTCCTATTTCACCGTTAACCTGTTTCCTTTATTAATGACACATAAATCCGGTCGTCAGCCGTTTGAGCGGCGCCACACAGTGCCACAGAGCTTCCAGCTCAATGCTACGTCCGGCGTGGAGGTTGCCATGATGTTCAGGGACGACTCCTCTGAGGTGATGATGCTATATGACACCAACTGCTCAGCCACAGTGGTGCGGCCCAGTCAGAGCGCCTGGCCTCGCTGCTCCTGCTACCTAAAGCCGAGCTGCAGCCCCTGGAAGACTGCCTCTCTGACATCAGCATGAGATTTTGGCTCAGCGACCTGAAGCCGGGGTGAGTGGGGAGTCCATACAATTATTTGTCCAGGCTTCAAGATATCTGTCCTTGAGATTTCTGTTCCCAGCCCAGTTTAATAGAGGTGAATGGAATTTTATTCGTGGTGCTCACAGCATTGAAAATTCAAACATTAAAAAAATTCCACAGCATCGCGTCTTCCTAGAAGCCATTGGTGTGTTTAAATCCACCGGTGTCTGAAACCTTCTTCAAATCATCACATGAAACAAACATTTTTCCATCTTGTTTCCCACGTAGTTTTCATTCATTTAAGGTTTGACAGGAGCTTTTTTTTAATTACGTCATCTCGTTGCGCCCTCTTCTTCTGCAGTGGTTTAATGGCACCTGACTGGAGAATTAGCACCACCAACTGTTTATCTTTATGAAATAACTCCTAACATTTGCAAATTCGCCCTAAATTTGGATGGAAAGTTACTCTGAATAGTCCTCAGAAAATGCTGTCTTTTTTTCTTTGTAATTTTTTTTTCATATTTCATTTTTAAATACTGGGAATGCCATGAACTGAACTCCATTCACCACCATTGTATTGGGTAGAGGCAAGGGTTTAGTGGTAAAACATGTGGTGGTTTGAATCTCCATATACAGTGTACCATATGGGTTTGAGTGTGTCCATGCTTATCCTTGACCATACAGTATATTGATCCCAGTCACAACACAGTGCACAGTCATTGGTCCCCCTGCAGTCATTTGCTTTCTGCTGTTCGGTAGCATGATGAATGATGCTGAGTAGTGTCTAAGTCAGCAGTAATTACTGCTCTCCATACATCAGTGAGCGAAAGCCTGCAGTACGGCTCACACAAGTTGTAACAAGACAACTTAGAGCAAATCCATTCACACATTGATTGTTGTTTTCACAGGCGGGCAGAAATCCATTTACCTAAGTTCCACCTAAGGAAATCCTACAGTTTAGAAAGCCTCCTGAGGAACTCTGGTGTTTCATCCATTTTCTCAGACTCAGCCGACTTCTCAGGAATATATTTCAGAAGAATACGCTGAAACTCGTCAAGGTTAAGAGAGAACCAAAATATCCTATTTTTCTTTGTCAGAATGGAATACAATGAAACTACCAGGTATAAACACTTTCATACATTTCTGACTCTCTTTATTCTTTCCATCTCTGTTCTCTCGCTGCTCCTGTTTCTGTTCCATTGCACTCAGGCTCCTCACGAGGTTATGCCGGAGGTGGAACAGACCAAGTCAGAGGATGGGGGGAGACCTGACATCACACTGGACTTCTCTGTCGCTCCGACAATTACCTTTAACAGACCATTCATGCTCATAATCTATGACGATCTAATGGGGCTTGTACAGCTGAAGGGGAGAATTATTGATCATACAGATGTCTAGACTAGAGTGAACATTAGATTCTCCTTTGTTTGTTTTTGCTATGGACATAATACTGCATTCACTTGCATTACATAACAGCTTTGGTTTGTTTTCTCCCAATAGTATGGCATATCTTTTTGTGAAGAAAATGTATTTCCAGCCATTTAGTTGCAGAGCGTGTTTTTTTTTTTTACCTTCAATTTTCCAAACATTACACAATTTTTTGTAGTTTATTTGTCCATTTTCACAAAATGATGAAAAGACATTTAAATGGCAGTAATTTACCCCTGTGACTGAATCTCTGCTATCCTTGCAAAAACATAAAACACTTTTCTTCCATTACAAAACCATTTGCTCCTTTGTCATTTCTTCACTCTGCAACCCATTTCCTCCTATAACATCTCTTCATCGTCTTATGCAATTATCAGAAATGGCTTTGCAAGAATATCAAAGGCTTATTCGCCAACACAAAAAGAAAAATCACAGAAAACAGTGTAACACTTTCACACTGCAGTAGAGTTTAGCAGCTCATTTTTACCTCAGCGTCTGACAGCCTTGAGGAGATGTTGCGATGATATTTAGCTCATTGAGGAGATGATGAATAGAGGATAGTCAGATGAATAGGACAACAGATCTATCACAAGTATCACAAATGTCAGCCTATTAATCAAGAAGGGTCCACCTGACTCCTTGAAAACCCCAGGTTTGTGAGCCAATAGGAAGAGTAAGCTCCCTCCTTTCCTTACTTCTCTTGTCTGTGTCTGTGTTTGGGTCCAAACCTACTAACTTTTACAGTACGTGTGTGTGTGTGTGTGTGTGTGTGTGTGTGTGTGTGTGTATAGACTAAATTATATTTTTTGAGCTGGAACCAAGTTAGTTTGCATTGCATGTTCTATTCCATATTGTTTTTTTAAAGAGCGTAATCTTCACTAATGATGAATTTTAATTAAGCGAAAAACATAATGGAATAAATGAAGTCACAGGCTCAATCAATTCTCGATTCTAAACTGATATTCGATTGAATAGAAAAGAGGGCAACAATTTTTGGTTTCTTGCTCCAGTATACTCTGTGCAAAATCAAATGATGTTATTGTGTTGTTTTATGGTTTGGCATAAAGCAAAATAAGGTTTAAAGTCATTCAGATTTTCTGGCATGATATACCAATATTATCTTAATCTTTCAACTTTAAATTAATATTGCTATCAAGATGAATCAACAGGGAATAGACCTTGAGTTCATCCCATCCATCAGCTATACCTGCTCATCCTTGAGGGTTTCGGGGGGGCTGGAGCCAATCCCAGCTGACATTTGGCAGGAGGCAGGGTACACCCTGGTCAGGTTGCCAGTTAATCACAGGGTTAACACATAGAGACAGACAACCAAAGCAATTTAGATTCAGCAATTAACCTTATTGGCTATGTGAGTTATAATACGGTTTCATGCTAACAATTCTTTATTTCAGAATGGATTTCAAGTGAAAATCCGAATGACTTTAAAGTCTGAAAGGATCTCTTTGATGTTTCCCTGCATACTGAAAGACCAGTGCTTTTTTGGTGTGTCAATAAGTGATCATTATTAAAAACATGAAGGTATTTGATGCAATACACTACAAAGCAAATACATCTATAACACACATTTTTTTTTTATAACAGCCCGTTATCTCCCCAGTGGTTCTTTACCTTCTGATTGCCAAGTAAGTTGTGTTGCATCAGTAAAGATAGACGAGTCAGATATCTCAGGACAGAGACTAGGGGCTAGTCTTGGTTAATTTTTGACTGAACAGTCAGCTGATTCTCTGTGCTCCTGTATATAAAGGGGAAGTTTCTGCAAACAGTCTGCAGCAAAGAGGACATTAAAGGTAAGCATGGCATTTTATTGAAATATGAAACTATTTTCATATAACTTTAAAATTTTGATATATTACATTTTTATTCATTGGTAAAAAAAAAGGTTTGAAAGTGTAGCTTTAAAGAAGGTGACATGGTGACTTCATATAAAATCATTTGGATTTGCTAAATCAGATCAGTTTGTCCTGTTTAATTCAAAGTTGCAGTTGCTGTGCACTTGTCATTTCATTAAAAGAATCACTTTAAAAAGGGGTCTATATTATCTAATACTACTATGAGCCCAACTAACCTCCTCCAATTTTCCCTGGACAGGCTGTAAAGATGCGTGGGATATTTGCAAGTTGTGCACTAGCAGCAGTGTTGCTGGCTGCAGTCTGGGCAGACCACCACCACCACCACGGCCATGAGGAGATGCACCAAAGGCAAGAAATGAGCTGCCACAAGCTGTCCTCTCCCAATGCTGACTTTGCCTTTGCCCTCTACAAAAGTCTAAGTGCCAAAGCTGCTGCCAGAAAGAACATCTTCTACTCACCTATAGGCATCTCCATCGCCCTGTCCATGCTGTCTACTGGGGCCAGCGGTGAAACCCACCGTCAGCTGTTCTCAACCCTGGGCTACAGTGCACACACCCAGGCACAGATCAATGAGGCGTATGAGCATTTTCTCCACATGCTTGGCCACAGCCAGGCGAGCCAGCTGTTGGAGGTCGGCAACGCTGCTGCAGTGCGCACTGGCTTCAATCCTCTGGAGAAGTTCCTGAAGGATATCAAGCAGTACTACTCTGGCGAGGTCTTCAACGTCGACTTTACCAAACCTGCTGAGGCTGCAGCTGAGATCAACAGATTCATTGCCAGTAAAACCCAGGACAAGATCAAAGATATGGTGAAGGACCTGGACCCTGCCATGGCCATGGTGCTGATCAACTATGTCTTGTTCAGAGGTAGGACACATATGCAAGCAGATACGTTCTCAAAGAGTACAGACCATGCATGCAGATAGCCAGCCACTTTGATTAACACGTAGAGACGCAACATCTACACAAGTTCAGATGCTCATCTCCTTCTGTAGTTTAAGGAGCTCAAGGACAAAGCATGCCACCAATATGTAAAACAGACCAGTCTGAAAGGTAGCAAAAGAATGCGAGACAGTTATAGTGCATATTACAACATTTTAAAACAAATAACCACGATCAATTGAGTTGGTATGGTATGGTAACTACATTGCTCTCATCTTATCCCCTCTCCACTACCTCATACAGGACAGTGGGAGAAACCCTTCGATGGTAACCTGACACACAAGGCAGAGTTCAGTGTGGATGAAACTACTAAGGTCCAGGTGGACATGATGGAGAGGACAGGTCGCTTCGACTTCTATCAGGACGCTGACAACCACACCAGCGTCATCATGCTGCCCTACAAGGGCAACACTTCCATGATGATCGTCCTGCCCGATGAAGGCAAGATGAGCGAGGTGGAGGGCTACATCAACAAAGAATACATCAGGCACTGGCATGACTCACTCTTCAGGAGGTAAGAGAGGAATTTGATTTTCTTTTGAATCCTCATCCTCATGGTTGTAGAGTGTATCATAGAGAAAGTGACAGTGAGGTCGTTTGTAGGATCACAGGGAATGTCTTGCCATATGTTGGGCATTTATGCAGCGAGACAGCTTAATCAGTGACTGGACGGAAACAACCAGAGAGTGAGAAGATGTTGAATAAATCAAGTGTATTTGATTTGCTCAAAGTGTCCATATATAGTACAACTCGAGTTGAGTAAACAAGCTGTAAATCATCTGTATATTTCTGTGATTCTGACACTGGTGATGTTCTTTGTTTCTCAGTTCTGTGGATCTGTCACTGCCCAAATTTTCCATCTCTGCTGAGGCCTCCCTGGGTGACACACTGAAAGAAATGGGCATAACTGACGCTTTTTCAGACAACGCTGATTTCTCTGGCATGTCTGACGAGATCAAGCTCAAAGTCTCAAAGGTAGGGGCGGCAAACATACCTTCACACGTTTGTTATAGGAATTGCAAGATTTAAAGGAATATGCCCTTTTCATAACAATTACTCATGGAGGAATACCAACATGTCCGCAAATAGAATAGAATAGAGTGGATGCTGCAAAGACCCTTTGCTAGCATGTATCTTCTAAAGTTTTCCGAGACCTGTGCTCTATTTTAAACTTAATTCAAACCTGCTCCTGGTTCCTCCACAGGTGTCCCACCAGGCTGTGCTGAGCGTGGATGAAACAGGAACAGAGGCGGCAGCCGTCACCACCCTCGAGGTCATGCCCATGAGCATGCCTGACACCATGACACTCAACAGACCCTTCTTGGTCTTCATCCTGGAGCACTCGACGAGGAGCATCCTCTTCATGGGCAAGATCAACGACCCCACAGCCGTGTAAAGATGCTAGGGAAATGAAGGTTACATTTGTTACATTCACACACTGCAGTAAGTTTTTTTGTAGCCACAGAACAATGGCTCATTTTTTACCTCGGCATCCAAAAGCCCCATAGAGATGTCACAGTGATATTAAGAGCATTGTGGGAATGATGAATAGAGGATAGTTTGATGAATAAGACAAGAGATCTATCAACAAGTAACAGAAATGTTAGTCTGTTAATCAGCTTTCAGTCTGTCAGCATGAAACATTTATTACTATCTGTCATCTGCACCTGGCTAGGTGTAAAAATGTCTAAATACATCATTATATATTGTATCCAGCTGACTGTTGTATATGATACAAACATTAGTCGATATCTCACTTGAAACATCTGCTTAAACATTGAGCCACTGTGTTATTCTGCTGTTGCTGTTTCAACATCGTTCAATATGAAGTGTAATAAAGACTTGTCATGATGACCAACTGGCATTTTCTGTTATTTTAATCTTTCAATCTACTCTTGAGTTCACGGATCCAATCATCTTGACTAAGGGCTACAAGATTAACACTACCAATTAATGCTACATTTTTGGGAGATGGGACCTGTCGTCCATTTTAAAGTGGAAATTAATTTGCAGGAGTCTCTTTATATTTCCCCCCATCATTTGATTTCTGTAATTGTGTGATGATTATTGTAAGCTCAAACATTTTCCGACACACATATTTAGACCAAAAGTCCCCTGCTGCACCAACGGTTCCTTACCCATGTGTCGAGCTGTGTTGCATCAGTTAAGATAGATCTGTTTGGCACAGGACAGAAAAAGAGGCTGGTCCTTGTTCATTTTTAATAGAACAGGCAGCTAACTCTTTTGGATCAAATGTATGTAATTGTGAAGTTCTGCCAAAGTGAAACAAAGAAGACACTGTGGTATGCATGAAATATGCTGAAGGTTTTATATAATTTTTGAGAACTTAAGTATGTGAAGTATGGTGGTGGCAGACATGTGGTACGGTAAGGCTCATCTATACAATGGTGGGGCTCAAATCAATGTATGAATTTCATTGTGAATGCACACACAATAACACAGCACCCTCTCCGAACAGCTAGTGGAGGGTAATTTTGCCTGAGTCCATCCCCGGGTCGTTGGCTAATGTCACTTGCAGCACTAGACTAAATATCATGGCTAGTGATCTCAGAAGCTGGCGGCACGAGTCCCTCTCCTGCTCCATCTCGTGCTCCCCTCGCTCATCCTCCTCCCCCTGGCAGGGGAGAAACGGGCCCCTGCTTGACCATCTTCCCCCCTCAGGTGTCGATGAAAAGCTGTTGTCCAACACACCCACCACCTCTTCTGTCCGTGGACATTTGAAAACAAATTGATCCATAACACAGTTTCGCAACTTACTTAACTAACTAATTCGGCTTACTAATTACTAATAGTCTGGAGAAAATAACTGCAACAGCTAAGGCAAGCTTCTAGTGTACTCGCAAGGCGTGCTCACGTGAATGACGTGATGTGTGACAGAGTAAAGCATCCCCGCTGATCTCTGAACAGCGACATCCCTATGCTGAATACTAATGGGGATAGTGAAGGGTGGATCTGCTACTGAACTCAGATCACTACACTGCACTGCATCATGGTGTCTAAAATGGAGAGGGTAGGCTTATTCTGCATGGTAACTTCCATGGTGTAGCCCACCAAGCCATACCCTGCTGCCGCCTGTGAGCCTGTATACTAAACTGGTGGTGGTGACGTCTCATTCCAACTTAACTGTCATTGCATGCTCACTCAGGAGCAGCTGGGTCTGCTTGGTTTCCTCACTGTGTGTCTTACAGAGTTCCCGTGCATGTCAAATGTGTAAGCTGGAGAGATGGTCTCAGCACAATGCCTTGTGATAGAGTAGAACAACACTTAAACCACTTATGACCATGGTAACTGTACACAACAAAGATGGCGAAAGAAAGCAGAAGGCTGTCCAGATCCTCAGTGAGGGCTGTGCCTACAGCCTACACAATGCCCCTTCAATAAGACTCTCATACTCTTTACAGTACTCCTCTTACATCTCCTGGCACATAATCCATATTTTCTAAACTGTACAGTACACTGTTACCATTGTATTTATACATTTCTTATTTAATATATTCATTACTAGATTGGGAAATTTTGAAATATTTTCTAATATTTCCCCATAATGTTATCCTACTTTATATTGACAGTTATTGTCCAGAAATTTTACCATTTTGCTTACTGTCACTTATTTCTCTGCACATTGTCCCTGCAAGATTGAATATGTGATAAAATGTAACCTGAAATTTGAGATGGTCTCTCTGCTCAGAGAACCAGAGTCACTTATATAACCTTCCATTAAGTTTGCTACATTGCATGCTGCAGTAGGCTTTAGTATCTTTGGGATTTTAGCTCATATTACCTCAGACAGCCCTGTAGAGATGTCACAGTGATATTTAGCCAATGGGGGAGGTGATGATTAGATAACCGTTTTCTCAGTAAGTCATCAAATCACAAATAACAGATGTGAGTCTGTTAAACTGTTTCCAGTCTTTTAGTATGACAATTTTCTTATGTTATAAAGGTCTAAATACATAATTATATATTGTGTTTCATACAGTTCATAAACAGTGGTGTGTGTAAAGTATTGCAACAGGTTTCAACATAAAGGGAAGGGAAGGGATTAGAAGTGGAAATAATTTGAAATGACAGTTCGGAATCAGTTGCTTCATATTTCCTTCATATTCAAAGACTCCTGAATTCTTCTGTTTTATTTGATTCTGTAATATTGTTAGGATTGCTGTATGCTTGTTTGCGAACAACCTTTAGACTATAAATTCACCCGTGCTGTGTTGAGTGAAGTGAAGATAGTTTTGGCAGAAATCTCTCAGCACAGGACAGAAAGGGCTGCTCCTTGTTAATCTTTAATAGAGATGTGAGCAGACTCTCTTCAATCTAGCGAACATAATAGTCAAGTTTCTGCCAAACTGCGCTAAAGAGGACATTAATGGTAAGCATGGATATATGCTGGACATATATATGAATATATGCTATACATGTTGAGGACTTACACATACATTTAAGTAGTGAGTGACATCTGGAATTAGGGAAGTTTAGAAGTAAACTTTTCAAAATGTGGTGACAAAATGTGTTTTACGGTTTTAAGCCTTTAGATTACTATCAACTGTATTATTTTCATTCATTATGTTATATACAATGTTTTAAAATTGTATCATTTAATTTAATTGTAATTTTTGTTTGCTTAGTTTTAGTTATACATTGTACGTCAAATTATATTGTGACCAAACCTTATTGAGCAAAACTAACAACTTCCTCTGGATTTTCCTGTCTTACTGACAGGTTGTAAAGATGCGTGGGATATTTGCAAGTTGTGCACTAGCAGCAGTGTTGCTGGCTGCAGTCTGGGCAGACCACCACCACCACCACGGCCATGAGGGAGAAATGAGCTGCCACAAGCTGTCCGCTCCCAATGCTGACTTTGCCTTTGCCCTCTACAAAAGTCTGAATGCCAAAGCTGCTGCCGGAAAGAACATCTTCTACTCACCGCTGGGTATCTCCACCGCCCTGTCCATGCTGTCTACTGGGGCCCGAGGTGAAACCCACCGTCAGCTGTTCTCCAGCTTGGGTTACAGCACCTTAAACCAGACTCAGGTCAACGAGGCGTACAAGCATCTTTTCGACGCGCACGGACACAGCCAGGAGACTCTGCAGCTGGATGTCGGTAACGGTGTGGCCCTGCGCTCAGGCTTCGAGCCTCTGGAGACGTTCCTGAAGGATGTCCAGCACTACTACTCCGGTGAGGTCTTCAACGTCGACTTTACCAAACCTGCTGAGGCTGCAGCTGAGATCAACAGATTCATTGCTAATAAAACCCAGGACAAGTTAAAGGATACAGTGAAGGACCTGGACCCTGCCATGGCCATGGTGCTGATCAACTATGTCTACTTTAAAGGTAAGAAGCACGCTCAAGTCCCTGTCCTCTGTCTCTCACCACATGTGAAATAAATCAGTTTGAATGATGTACACAAATCACTAATAATTTGTGCTCCCATATCTACATTACTGTCATCTTCTCCCCATTTCCACCACCTCATACAGGACAGTGGGAGAAACCCTTCGACAGTAGGCAGACCTACAAGGCGGACTTCCATGTGGACAAGACCACCAAAGTTCAGGTGGACATGATGACGAGGACAGGTAACTACAATTTCCATCATGACACCGGCAACCACACCAGCGTCATCATGCTGCCCTACAAGGGCAACACCTCCATGATGATCGTCCTGCCGGATGAAGGAAAGATGAGCGAGGTGGAAGGCCACATCAACAAGGACTACATCAAGCACTGGCGAGACTCAGTCTCAATACAGTAAGGGGAATCAAATTTATTTTGGAATCCTCCTATTTGGCTTTAGATATAAAGTGTGTCGTAGGTAGAGCAGATAGTGTACCCATTCAAAGGGATTGCCTTGGCGTATGTTGGGATCTGGAGAAGAAAACATAAAGTAATCATTGGCTGGATGAATATAATGTGGATGAACTAGTGATTGAGAAAATGTTGACTGGACTGGATTTTTGATTGACTTGAAGCAACAAGTAATGTGTTCATGATTAGCACAGTTTAATTTAATCAGCCAAGCCGTAAGTTGACATTCCAGTGATTCTGATGGTGGTGATGTTCTGTGTTTCTCAGTTACTTGAACCTTTTCCTGCCGAAATTTTCCATCTCTGCTGATGCCTCCCTGGGTGATACACTGAAAGAAATGGGAATAACCAACGCTTTTTCAGACAACGCTGATTTCTCTGGTGTGTCTGACAAGGTTATGCTCAAAGTATCAAAGGTAGGGGAGACAAACATTTCTCTTTAGGTTTGTTCTGGGAATTTAAATTCTTACAAACAACATGGGAATATACCTACCCCGCTGCAGAAACAACTGCAGAATAGTGACATGTACCTCCAGTGGATGCTGAAAAAGACCCCTAAGCTTCGACATTTTCCCTAGACCTGCACTGTGTTTCAAACTAGACTCTGACTGCCTTTTCCTTTTTATGGCTCCTTTTTCCTCTACAGGCGTCCCACAAGGCCGTGCTGAGTGTCACTGAGAGGGGAACAGAGGCGGCAGCCATCAGCGTCTACGAGCTCATTTTTTTAAGTTTGCCGCCATCCGTCGTAATTGACAGACCTTTTTTGGTTTTCATCCTGGAGAACTCCACCGGGAGCATCCTCTTCATGGGCAAGATCAACAACCCTGCAGCCATGTAAAGGCACAACAAGGAAGATAAGAATCATGAATCGTACGTGTGCATCTGTAGCAGCAACTACTTTTATAATTGATTATTCGTTTCAGTCATTTTTCAATCAAAAATGCCAACATTTGATGGTTTTGGTTGGTATCTTTTGACTGTTGGTCACTGTTTTCTGATATTTTATAGACCAAACAATTCATTGAGGAAACAAACTGCAGATTAATCAATAATGAAAATAACTATTGTTTGCAGCCCTAATGAGAAGCAGTTTGAGGTTCTGCATGTAAGCATGTGCACGTTTGTCTTTTACTTTGAAAAGATAATACAGGGGGGCCCTGAAAACAGTGATTTATTGATTTAATTTTGCTATTCATTTTGCACCATGACATCAGATGCACAATAAATAGATTACAAATATTTGAATATGAGTCATTACTTTTATTTAATTTCACACATCGTCCTTGGTGAGCTGTTATTGTCTCAAATCTCATCTTTCCCTATCATGACTGATGCCATGTCCATATTTGGTCATATATTATAAACGAGTTGTGACCTGTTTCTAAGATAACCATTTTTCAATCATGATTTTTCAATATAAATCCAGCCATGAGCGTCAGCTGGAGGAAAACACTCTAGTAGCTAAATCCTGACAGTTTTATTGAGCCGATGATACAGCAGAGACAGGATGTGTAACCTGATGGCCGTCAGCCTCACACGACTCCTCGCCCTTTGACCTGTCAACAGAGGAGTTGCTGCAGGGGCGTTTGCACAATCAGTACACATACACTTTGTCTCCCCTGTCAGCACCCACACACAGGAACTTCTGAGTAAGAAATGTCTGAATCAGAAAGCTGAGTGGGCAGCTCTTCAGAAGTGTCGAAACGCTTCCAATCTGTCCAGTGTGCTGCACACAAACAGGTACTGCTGAGGACCGAGAGGCATTGAGTTCTATCAGAAGCTGCACTGTTTTGCAGGGTCAATTTTGGGCCGACTGCCGTTCTATATTTGACCCATGTGAAAGTTTATTTAGCATTTTTGTGAACTATTTTTTTATGCATGCTGTTCAGTTTTACCTTTACATTTTGCCCACTGTTCAAGTCAGATCATGCTTCCTATGATCCTGATACTGATATTTCCACTTACTCTCCTGAAGTCATGCTGCTTCTGGACTCACTGCAACCTTAAACTGAACACAAGAACCTACTTTCACTTCCTTAAAGCTTCAGACTTTTTTCATTGAACCCTGTCTCACAGTGTCTCAGAAAAATATATTTTGAGGATACTATGAACTACATAGACAATTTTAAACGTTATGATATATCTTATCAAGGTATTACAGCTCACATGAAAGATGAAACCACAACTTCAGAGCTTATTGTGTACCTTTGTCTACTAGTTAATATTGTATAATGTTGCTAAACATATTCTGCATGTACCCTGAGCAATCCATTTTTTGTGTGTGTTCTGCCCTGCTGGTGGTGTGGCTCCTGGCATAGCACTGTCGGTCTGTCTGTCGATCGGTAGGTCTGCCGCTTTGGTCCAGACCGATGTATCTCAGCAGCTGTTGAATGAATAGCCATGACATTTTGAGCAGAACATTGTGGTGCCCAGAGGAGGAATCCTAATGCCTTTGTGTGATCCCCTGACCATTCCTCTAGCGCCACCAGCAGGTCAACCTTTCACGTTCCCAGTACAATATGTCAGCATTGAGACTTTGGCACAGAGTTTTGCACAGACATTCATGGCTCACAGACGATGTGTCCTAATGACTTTGGTGGCATCCTCCATCAGCCTCAGTCATACTTAGCTTAGCATCAGCACGTAACATTATTACTGTGAGAATGTTTTCATGCTGATGTTAGCATTTAGCTCAAAATACAGCTGTACAACTTGTTGTTATAAACTGACTGTTATTAATTGTTTTATTTTTGTTCGATTTTATATTCATGAAATAATTTTTCTCTCTTTTAAAACTTACAATGTCTATATAAAGTATTATACAATATACATATACAAAGGTATAGATATTCAGAGTCATCAGTGCTGCGTGTTAAATATTGTTTTTTTTGCACATATTTACATGCTAAGTACTGTAAATGCAACTTATAAAAGTACATTTTTTTATTGCAAAGTACCTCTTGCAGTTCAATTATATAGGCAAAGTTAAGTCTGCACTGTAGTATGCCACCCTCTCCCTCTGGAAAACATCACAAACTCAATATCATTTCTGAGCTACCGCACAAAGATGTGTTCATTAGTGTCGAGCTCCACAGCTCTCCCCCTTCTACTCGTGAAAATCTCTCAGATCTCTCTGCTTTGGTTATTATTCCTGCCTGAAGAAGATCAAATGCGTGGTACGCATGCAAATCAAGACATGATGTGACACATTGTGAAGTGGGCATCTATAATGCATACACCGTCAAGTTGAGGGTGTGCGAGTCCTAACGCCAGTTATTTTAGTCTGCCACTCTCATTCTGTTGGGATGTGACGGGAGGAGAAACAGCGTCTCACTGCAGTGACAATGACTGACAGACACGTGCAGGGAAAAGACCTGAAAAATGAACTGATGAGCTGACCTGGTATGCTCGGGTTTTTTTGTCACACATTGTATATTCCAGTGTTCAACTCATGCATGATATCAAAACAGGTACTGCTGCAATCTAAAAGAGGAACTGCTCAAGCTATTCTGTTTGTTCACATACCAGCTGCTGTATGGTGTGATCACACTTATGTTTTGTATTCTGAATTACAGTGTGAAGATGTATTTGCTTTTATTTTTTAATTGGTTGTAAACTACAATTTCATGGACACAGTTTGTTTACTGCACATCTTTGTAGGATGTTGCAGCTATGCTGGACCTCACAACAAATCTGATTACAGTCCCTGTAACTTTACTTAAAGCTGCTATAATCAATATTTTTATATTAACAATGGTTCAAATGAAATGAAATACACTGAAGTGACAAACCCACAGATAATTATTAACCACTTCTGCAGTCTCCATCAGCTCTGCGGAGCGTTTTAGTGTCTTTCAGCTCATTGTTTTGGTTTTACGGCCTGAAATTTTACTGTTTTGGTTCACTAAGTCGTTTTCAGTTGCAGGCCGCTGTTTTTAGCAAAAAAGGTCTGATAAATCAGCTCCATTATATTATCAAACAGCAGGCAAAGATAGTAACTAGGTGGTGAATGTAGTGTAGCATTTAGAAGCTAAACAGACTGTTGTTACTGGGTTTTCTATCGTCAGGTGGTCTGAGACACAACTTCAAATGAATGTTAATGTTGCTCAGTGTTTGCCGAGGTTTAAATAAGCAACACGTTCACCAGACCAACTGAAAAATAATGTGATGATATGTCAATGTTGTTTTTACAGCTTGTTTCTGCTGCCCCCAAGTGCCCAGAAAATATGTTTATGTAGGTTTATGAAATTGTGAACTTTTGCTGTATCTTCTCCGGTATCATAAAGAAATAACTAAATATGACCATTTTTTCAGAGTAAACCATGTCCTTTTGCACTCATTTTGATGTGCTCAACTATCTAAGCAGAAGTAACAGCTGGCAATCAAATAATTGACAGAAATCAGATTGAGGCTGATAGAGATGGTATAATTTAGAGCACGATAAACAGTCAGTGAAGATAGATGCTGATAAGACATTTCCCTGATGGCAACCACATTTTATAAGATACAGTGAAAACTGTTGATTTGTGATGAATGAATCACATTTTATTAGGAATCTGGGGAACAATGGGAGAGGAGACCGCATTCTGCTTGCTTACACAAGTTTTGCGTGCACTCCTCTTGTTACTGCAACAGGGATGAAGGAACAACAGTCCAATTTTGGGCAGCCTAGAAACTGTACTGAAAGAGAGCTGTCGCTGTCACTGGCTGCTCAACCAGAAACACGTCACACAGTATTCACTTTTTTCCTCTTTGGATTTCACAGTTACAGATCTTTTTACAAACATGAACGTTTGCAGGTTGTCATTCCTTCTCTGTCATTATTTCAAAATCCGTCCTTGGAGGGCAAAGTATGATTTCACAGCAACACATGCACAATAAACCATAAATCAGTTTGAATGAGATAAACCTTGTTGACCGAGCAAAAGGAAGTACAAGAACAGATCCACTGTAAAGACCAATTACCATAAAAACCACTAGAATACTATATGCATTATTACACCTACTATACACAAAAAGAAGCACTGGAAAAAATAAAAGGTAATAGATACACAGTGTATACACCCTGAAGAACGGTAACTACAATGTCTTCCTAGTAACACGTTACAGTTATGTGGTTACGAATAGTGTATGAGATTGTTTAGTAATTACATTACAGATACTAATCCCAGGGTCAGCTTGTTTGCTGTGTTACCCGGAATTCAGTTAGGCTTGATATTATAAGCCTTAAAGTCTTGTTTTCTTTTTTCACATGTTAAATACAAATGATTTAACACATTGAAAACGTTCAACCAGAACATGTTCCATGTGAAGCATAATGTAAATAAATAAATGCAGATCATACATATCACAAATACGGTTTGATAGCATTAAAGTCTGAAGGATCATAACTTTTCATAAAGTCCACTCAAATATGTATTTTGCTTATTGTTAGTTTTCTGGGAAGTTTGAACTTCAATATACACTGAAAGGAGGTTTACACCTTCATCTGCTGAAGATGAGTTTCTCTTTGCTCACTTTAAATCTGAGTCTAACTCATGGATGTACACGCCTGATTTTGTGAAATCCAAACTAGTTTGGAAGTCATTCGTGATCAAAAATGCAATTTACACAAATATGATGTGGAAACTTGAAACATCTGTCACAAAATACAGTGAGAATGGACCTTTACAGTGAAGTAAGAGACACATCTTGTGACCAGTAGTAGTATTTGCATATTGATAGATTCTGGGTTTTTCAGTGAGGCAGAAGGAATAGATGCGATTTGAAGAATTATTTACTAGTTTATTGGATTTTTTTTCTTATTATTAATCACAGCAGATTATTTTAATACAATTCCAATATATTTTGGGAGGGGATCATCTGTTATCACAGTGAAAAAAAGGCCATAACTTGCTTTTACTCAGCAGTATGCACGTACACACACACACACACACACACACACAAACACACACACACACCAGCAGGTGGCACTGTTGTGTCACAGGAACAGGGCGGGGGTCTCTGCACCTTTCCATTGTGCTCTACTCATTTGAGTTTGTAATTTAGACCAAAATTAAAGCACAGCCGCCCCTCCGTTCATTGCTCCACTTTACACATCAAAGTCAAACGAGTTGAACGCTCGGAAGGTTATGGAAAGGCTCTTTCTCCTCTCATCTGTTCTCATCTGCGGGCTAGCTGCGCCACAGTCTCAGCCAGGGAAAAAACACTGAAGGGGGAGTCTACCCAAAAAGAGAGCAGCTTTTTGTGTTTTTTCAATCAACTTGGACAGTGTAAACAGAAGCAAAAAAAAAAAAAAAAAAAAAAAGACGCTGGAGCCAAAGCTTTAATCTATCTCTGTGGAGGATAAAACGTGGGCTTCTATTACACATTAGCTCCTAATTTATTTTTCTTAATAACAGTGAGATAGGGGTTGTTTATTTATACAAATCTAGAGTTAAGATCCAAGATCATAGCAGGGATAGTTTAAAATTCTGTTTTAGGGTGTATTTCTCATTAAGAAGCTCCCCAGGAGCGGGGACAGAAAGGCTCCTCCGCACAGGCTTTGGCATTGTAACCAGCCAGAGTCCCATCACACAAGTGTCAATGATAAAAACCCACTGAGCGCACGAGTGGAGCAGACCTAACACGGCGAACGTCTGCGTATAACCTCGTTAAATGTGCATCAAAGCCGACAAAGAAGACGAGGCAGGAGCCAGGTTGACAGAAGGAGGCTGCTCCTGCATCAAAGACAAACAATAAGGAAACTGATAATGTTTATTATTTATGCCTGCCTTGCCACACAAAGTAAGAGATGTACTGTGAGAAATCCAACACCTTTTATGTTGAGGCCTCTGTGGCGGAGGGGAGATAAACTCACAAGAAAGTGAACAAAAAAATGTTTGCATGCACACGTGTGATGTTTGATTACAGTTACTCGCGCTGACAGTCCAAAGCGCGTCGCTCGCTAACTGTGGTGACCTGCGCGTGGGCGCCGTTGCCGCGCCAAAGCCATCCCGAGCGGCGGTGGCTGCCGCCTCTTTGTGTTTTGAACGCGTTTGTTCGACGCCACGACCCTAAAATGGGAGCTTCCCACATGACAAATGGGTTCAGACGTGGCACGTTTCAACAGTCAGCCCGCTGTGTTGGGGGATTGACTGCCTGTGTGTATCTCAGTTGTACTGTATCAATCCAGGTCAGTGGTGAGACAACAGCTGCGTTTCATTATTATTCCCCTGTCATATCGCATCAACCCTACAGACTCACGGCGCCCTCCCCGGGTTCTTGATACATGTGTTGACTGTTTTTTGTGGGGGTTTTTTTACACCTGCAGCTCTAAGGTGTGTGGCAGTGTGCGGCTGATCCATCATATATAATGCTTGGTGAAATTGCTGCTGGGCTGTTATGGACATCCATGCATGCAGACACACACACACACACACGCACACCACTCCACCACCTCCGACCTGTCTGATAGAGGCAATCAGTAAAGATTTACAGGATCATAAAAGATACACTGCAGGTGTTGACATAAGCAGCCCAAATAAACTTTCCCTCCCTGGAGTGTTGTCATGTGTGACTTTAGAGCTGAGCACGTTGCTGTTGAAATATCTGGTGAGAATTTAACTACAACACTTTGAAGAATATCATTTAGTAGTATTGGCAACAGCAGCGCACTGAGCACTGATGGAGTATGGTAAGAAAATGGCTGCCGGCCAATTAAAGTCCTGTTTAAAAACACACAAAACAGCGGGACTCACTGTGGTCAAAGGGTGCAGGGGACATGTTGACCCAAGTTAGAACAAATCAGGAGCTATCAACAAACACTTAGCAAGTATTTGCTCCAAGTCAACAGCTACCATACATATTAAATAATGATAAAGTTACTTGAGCAAAGAGCGTGTTAATGAACCAAAGTAGTTCTTAGATATCATTGAATTTGCACACTGACCATTTTCTTATTTATTTGTTCCTGATTAACTTTGAATCAGGACCTAAATGGCACACAATTATTACGTCATCTTTACTTTCTTATTATGCACCCATAAGTACGTAAAGTGATGTCATAGTGATAGTAACTGTTATTTTTGCACCATGAGCAAATCCACCTTTGCATGATTAATACATGAGGAACACAAGCCAAAGACAACACAAAAACACAACATTAATAATCAAAAACAGAGCATGTTTATATTAATATTCACATCCATATGCCATATTAATTAGCTAACGGCCATTGTAGATGCTAGCCAACTGACTGAACTAGAAAATACTATAACTGATATATGGTCTAGTATTGTATAACATATTATCAAATGTTATAATTGAGATTATTTTAAAAAACAAAAGGTTCAAGCTTTAGTTTCCTTACTTACAACTGTTTATGTTAATACCTTCCTTCATTCACAAATGTTTCTAACACTGTCCATTGCCACTAGTATGACATATGGATGTGAATATTCATGTCAGTGTGTTCTGATTATGATGATTCAAAGGTTTTTTAAGAAATCTGTTGTCTCTGATGTGTGTTATTCATGAATTAACGGTGCCATCTCGAGCAAAACGTTTGGCAGGAGAACGCTCTACCTTACTTGAGGGAACATAAAAATGGCAACAAAGTAATAAAAGTAAGATGATCATGAAGTAATGAAGCCTCCCTGGTAACAACACGGTCTGATGCACCACTTCACCAGCGGAGACTCAAGAATAGCAATTAACATGTAGATAACAAGTAATCATTAATAATTGCATATCTAGCATTTCACACCTGATTTAGAGTTAAATATCAGACAGGTGTTAGTATGCAGACAGATGTCAGGTAATGGGATCAATCGTATGTTTATGAACCAGTGTCATAAGACACTGTATGTAGTAGTCTGTTTTTAAGTTACTTATCATGATTTGATATATTATATACTTATTGTGATATCTTATTAATCATGTTTTATAGATCATGATTTATTAAACATGTTTTTTAACATGCTTATAGATTGTAACTTATTATAAGTTACAATGATCTGATATACTACATCATATACAGTAGCTTTTATCTTTGCAATGTATTGTATTCTTTTGTATGCCACGTGTTATTAATGGGATTTACACTTTTCTCAATAAATTTCAAAGACAGCTGTTGGGAAAAACTTTTACTCAGAAACTCAAAGGCAAGGTCGGGGTCACTTCCGTACTGTACTTTTCTACTGACAGCAGTCTGCCCCCTGGTGGTGGTTATATAGTTTCTACAGCTCAAATAATCCTAAAAGACTTGCTCCACTCTGCACCTGCAGTAAAATGTTACATTACAAGCTGACTGTTGTGTCCTGCATCCCACTGCCGCACAATACACCGAGACGCAGAGCTGTTAAAGAGTGCGGCTGCCGATTTGACCCTCAGCACACTGACTGAAAGCGTGCGCAGCTTTAACCCTGCAGGGTGTTCACAACACACTGACAAACAAGCCCGGGTGTGTCTTGAGATTGAGCCGCAATGTAGAAAAAGTCGATGTCAAACAGTGTGGTGTCATCACTGACAATCTGCTCCAGGGCAAACCCTCATTGCTTCTTCTCCTTCACCCCTCCGCCTTCACCTGGAGCCGCTATTATTCTTTACCGGTTTCTTCTACTCAAAAGCAGAATCTGGATTGTGTGTTTTGACAAACACGGAGAGCTGCCGCCGAGCCCAGCTCCTACCAAGCGAGGCGGTGACTTGATGAATAGACAAAAAACACAATCCCGCTCCCGTGGCTTAGAGTGGACTATAATCAAGATGAATGTTTGTTTTTGATTACCCGCAACTGTCAAAAACTCTGAGATGTAGCTGAATTTTTGACAGCAGAGAAACTCTGGTGGACAGAGTGACATAGAGAAGGAGAGAGACAATCAATGGATCATCTATTATGTCCGGCGCTTAATGAAAAGGCTCTGCTGCAGATGAATAAAGTGCTGCCAAAGGGAAGTCTTCAGAGGCCTTCTCTGCCTTTAGCTTGAAGTCATGATCTGTTTAATACTCAGGCTGCTTGTCCTCCGTTATTGACCCGCTGCTTAATGGCTTTTCTTACACAAGCATCATTCAAACTGCACTTTATTGCTGTTGTTTTCCTCCTCTTCGATTCTTTCTTACACCACTTATCCATTAAGATACTAAATTATATTATCTATCCATCTATCTGATGTGGAAAAAAATACACGGACACTTCTTACCACATTATTTTGTGTACTTTTGGTCTGGGGATATTTTTCTTGGTTTTGAGGTCAATCAAAATTATTTAGCTTTATTTTATTATTAGGGTTTAGCTTTGGTCATGAATATTGAATTCTATTGAGAAATACTTTTGAAACCAGGGTATCAGGGGCTTTAAATTAGCATTGATTTTTTCAACGAGCGTTTCCCAAACCTTTCTTGACCATAAAAAAACATACATCATGCCTTAGTGCTTTAGTTGTGTGGATATTGTAGAGTAAAACAGATGGAATTCATTTTAATTTAATGTTTCACGGAAACATTTAGAAAGAGAATTTTGCAACTTTGCAGATATGTTTTTGAAAAAATATATAAATGTAACTTTTAGGAAACAGGACTGGTCGTAGTTCAATGAAGGGAAATAATAATGTTGCAGCATGCAATGATAGTTTTGCTTCCAACTTTCTGTCTACATGGGGAAGGCCCTCTCCTATTTTACACTGACAGCTCTACCTTGCATAAAAAAATGGTTTTCTGTGGAAGAACCTGACTGGTCTGCACACAGTCCTGACCTCAACCTCCATCTGATGCCTTTGGGATGAATTGCAACATCAGCTGCAAGCCAAGCCCTGTTGCCCAACACTGGTGCCTGACCTCAATAATGCTAAATCACTGCAGCCAGGTTCCAAAATCTTGTGGAAAGCCACCTCAGCAGCTTTTATAAGAGTATATGCTGTAAATGGCCATGGTTTTGATGGGATATTAAGCAGTCACATATGGGTGTAATCTTGGGGTGGTACACTTTTGGCCACATATATCTATTTGTCCTGTATATGTACTCTTGAATTAGATTTATGAATTGATGTTGTACTGTATGTAGATATGTCTGTTACCTGCAGCATTAGCCCATAAATCATCATGGAGCTGTTGTCTTCACTGGAACGCCGATGTTGTCTCTGTGGGACAGCACAGTGGAGCGACGCTGTGCCGTGTCCTTGTTGAAGAGCTCTCGGCGGTTTATGTGTCCGCTGGCACTGTGAACCATGGCCCTGGGATTTATAACACCTCATTACCGAGCCGTCATAAAACCCTCATGTTTATGAATGTTAATGCTTGTGATTTATATAAAAATGTCAGCTATATGTCGCCAGTTGAAAGGTATGTTAATTATCGGGGGCGTGGGGGTGGGGGGGACTGACTGAAAGACTGACGGACAGACAGACAGACGGAGATGTCAGATGAGAGGAACACCGTGAGGGACTGGAAAGTGAATTTCCCGTGATGACTTTTATTCCCCCATCTTTTTGTTCTTCACTTCATGCTGGGCAATTTGTCATGAAAGCTGCTTGTCCCATGTGGCATATCTGCAATCAATTAATTATGGATATCTCTGCTTTAGCCACAGTCAGAACTGCCACTTTCTTTGGTGCCAGTTTGTGGGCGCTGATGATGATTCTTTGTTATGGTGATTAATAATTTGATGTACAGAACAGTGTGCGTGTGTTTGTGTGTGTGTGTGTGTGTGCGCGCGTGTGCGTATCCCACTTCACATGGCATCTCACACATACACTGATGATATCTGTCTGTGGAGGAGATAAAGTAAGCCAAAGGAGAGAGCGAGAGTCCCTCCCTCTGCTATTCTCCTCAGGAGGTGACACACTTCCACATCAAAGCTGGATTGTAGCTTATTAGTGTGGCAGAGTGAGACTGGAGGTACGGTTCAAAAGCTCGTGCTCGCTTTCAATTACACTTTTGGAGACAGATTCGTATTTATATCTAGTAGAAATGTGATCATCAAAGCAAACAAAGCGCCGCACGCTCACCCTCCTCTCCCTCTCCAGGGTTAGAACTCCGGATTTGAGCCAAAACGATCGAATTTCATCACTGCACATATAAATGCAATTTTTTATCCACTTAGCCTGGATAAATCTGATATGTTCGCATCACTCCACGTGGACGAGGACCTGGTTTTAATGATGAGGTCTTTGATAGTTTCCATTACAAACTGAAGGTTGCTGTGAGTTTGGATCAGATGGACCTGATAGGAAACACAGTGGAAACCTATCCATGGCTAAAACAAACAAGATTTCCTGAAGCAAAACGGGTAATGTGTTCCAGTTCCTCTAATAGATGTCATTTCAACTGTTTCAACAAAGATATGACCTTCTGGGTTGCCCGCTTTTTACCCGCTCCAAACCTGGCTTGACCGACAGGAACTGCATTCCCTTATTGTGGCTTTGAGTCACACAGCTCTGATTGATCTCCATTGCTCCCCCCTCTGCCGCATCGTGCCGTTTCTATCGCCCATCCAAAATTCAAATTTGGGCAATAGAGCAGGGGCTGGGTTGAGATGAGGCGAGATGCACAAACAGCAGCGACGCCTGTCAATCAAAAGCAAACACAACCCCAAATATCCCTCTCTTTAAAGCTGCACTCATCAATGCTTTTATATTGACAGTGGATCCAATGACGGTGTGTGACGGGAAAGCGTTGAGTGTAGTGACGAACCCACAGAGGATTATCGCCCAACTCTGCAGATGCGCTTTAGCGTCTTTCAGCTCGTTGTTTTGGTTTTATGGCCGCAACTTTACTGTTTCCGTTCAGTCTCATCAATATTGCCAAGCAAGTTTCCAGCAGCAGCAAGCAACCCTTTTACAGCAAAGAAGCTCTGATAAAGATCCAGTCTACAATACCTGCTCTGCACCAAACAGGGAACTGAATTTTTAAGCTTGGGGACAAAGGACCTCTTCTTAAAAGATTTACATTTCATCACCTTGTAAAGTTTTTATATTGAAATGTGTTAGCAAAGGATTTCCCTGAAAACTAAAACAATCAGCTAAAAAGAGCTACAAAGATCTGTAGAACAGAGGGCAACAGCAGGGTGGGGTGACATTTCTCTGTGGACCTTGTCACTATAAGCGGCACCTTTCATGGTCATTTGAGCCATTGTTTAAACAAAAAATATTGATCAGTGTAGCTTTAAGATACTCTCACATTTGGCTCCAACACTCAGCCCTGGTTCTTGCCACTTGGATGAACCGGCCCCGTCTTTCACTCAAAGTTATTTTCGAGCAATTTTCTCCTCTCAGTCTGCCGTTGAGATCCAAAAATCTCCCACAGCGACTGCATCCCCACATATACAGTTCATTACGACACAGTCTGAACCTTCCAACCGCTTATCAAGTTTAGATGGAGAGGAGACAGTAACACCGAGAGTTTCACCTTTCACCTCTGGAATACTCCCAAAACATGCAAGGAATCACAAGAGTTTGTCAAACAATATGTTTTCTCAAGTGGTGTCTGCTTGAAAATGTGTGTGTGTTTGTGTGTGTGTGTGGGTGTGTGTTAGGAAGACAGACAGACAAAAATTCCTTTGACCATCTTGCTTTCCACAAATCATTTTCATCTGATTTTCATTAAGAATGGATTCTTAATGAAAATCAGATGAAAATGGCCCAGCCAATGTTTATTTGCTAAAACAGTGAAATCCAGACAGCGAGCTGACCGTGTTCAGTAATGAGAGTACAGCGTGTTTTGCAAGCCACAGTGCCTGTGTTTGTTGCTGCGTGTTGAACCTCAGCAGCGTGTTTCTGTTGATCCTCCAGACGAAGCGTCCCTGCGCGGAGCTGTTGTCTCGGCCCCGCGAGGCATCTGTGTTTGTGCCTTCGTGTGTTCCGGCGATAAAGCGGCCCCGCCCGGTGTTCCTGTTGTGCGATGGGCTGAACAACCAGGGGGTGAATGGGCTGTGAAGTCCTCGTGTCAGCACAGACAGCCACCTACAGTCTCCAGAGGGGCTCCTGACGTGATTGCCACCAGCGTTATTGTGTTTCCCTTTGATGCAAAACCTTTGTCACCTGACAGCAGTTTGCGACTTCTCTCCTTTTCCTTTTTTTTTTTTAGGAATATTTGGATTCAAACGGAGAAGATTTAGTTGGAACACACATGGGTGGCTTTTGTAGAACTGGATTATTTTGGAAAAAGATGATATTTTGTGTGTGTGTGTGTGTGAAGTGGTAAATCATGAATTAAAGATGAGGCTGGAGTTTTGCTATGGCAGTGAAGTGCTGGCACTGAATAACAAAAAGCTGGATCACTTCAAATTTCTACAGATGCCATTCACATCACATCCCACTGCATTTTACAAAAGTACAACTTATTTTGGGCCTGTGTTTATATTGTTGAGTACCTAAAATCCCCCAAATCCCTCAGCCAGTATAAATAGAACAATGGGGCCAATCTATACCATGAAAAGCAAACTTCCCAGCAGTTGCCGGTGTCCCCACTGTTGTCATGGCAACCGTGACCAGTGGCACACCAATCTGCTCTGTAGAAGGAGAGGGGAAACAGAGCGAAAACAGCCAGCAAACAATTCACCATCAGCTGGCTAATTAAGGACAAAAACAACAAACAAGGCCTCACACACAGCCTCTCCAGTGTTTTTTTCATTTTCTCCTCCACCTGCCTGGATCTTCATGCGTGGTTGAAAAGCACAACCGGAGAGTCATTCTCAACATAACGCTTCATCAGAAAATGCGTGTGGGAGAATATTTAATGGATAATTGAGCCGGTGTGATGCTGGGCAGTGGGGGGGTGGGGGAGGGGTGTAGGCGAAGGGCTCCAGAGGAGAACAATCAGACAGGCTTAACAAGCTCTCACTGGCTTCTCACATCAGTGTAATTAAACAGGCAGCCCCTTCTGAACCGTTCAGGAAAAGGTGAGAGTGGTACAGTTCCATGTGGCTGCACTTTTGATTCGGATTTCTAAATATCGGATCATGCTCATTTTCAAACCTGAATAAGGCTTATCCATGTTGTATGAGGCTTGCTCCAACTGCAATATGGAAGTCACCTGTGTCAAGTTCAAATTGCTGTTGTCTTGTGTGTTTACGTCAACCAGAATTTGTTCTCTCTTGTTTTACACCTACTCAAACAAACAAAGTCAGCTCATAAATACAATATGTTTCATAAGTGCTGATAAACTGGAGAGTGGAACAGCAGAAGTCATCCAAATGTGATGAATGTGCCTCTAGATGCCTGCTGGTGTAGTGAGTACTCGCAGTCCCATTGCTCTTTCGTGGATCAGTTTATACTCTGACACAGGTGGTTAAATAGAATAATACGTAAAATATATAATAATATAATAATTTACAATAGCTTCCTCCACTTTCGCTCTCCACTTCCCCCTTAAAGGTCAGCACTGTCAAAACAGTTTGCTGTTGGTCAACGGCGCAAATTTGAGAAAGATTTGCAGAGATTTGCTTCAACCCTCTGAATGCAGCGATTCCACTGAAATGAACTGACACTTTGCCCTTTTAAATGCTGTTGTGACCGGGACTTAATTGCGAGCACCCAAGAGAAGTCATGCTGCGGAGTGACCGACTGACATTGTCCATTAAACATAAAAAGATAATTGGACTCAGCGTCAAAAGCAAAGAGTGAGAGAGTTTCAACTAGACCTGAGTCCCTTCCTGCACTGTATTTTGTCTGACTCTCCCCTTAGTTTTCCAACAATCATGAACATTAAACAAGCGCACTATAACGTTTTAAATAGAGGAAAAGTTAGTTAACCTACAGCTTACTGCGTGTGTGTAGCCTTGATGTGTATCAATTTTAATATTTGCACTGATTATTTGCTTTAGTATTAATTGAACTTGGTGGGTTGTAATTTACTTACATTCTTATTTTGTGATGAAGTTTTTGCTTTGACTGATTAATTGATCAGTATTATATGATAATGTGACCTCTTTGCAAAGTTTGTGGTCTTTATGTTAAGGTTTAGACTTTGATCATGTAACATTTTCTTGACTGAAAACGATCGGATTAACTACATCATGTGGACTTCAGGTGACAGCGAACAGTTGCAAACAATACACTGTTATTGGCCATTCAAATGTGGGACAGATGGATGACAATAAAATGTAATGCAAACAAGAAAAGAAATAGGAATGAAGACAACACATGTCAGTGGAGTGATTGTCTGGCTGGACAAAGTCAATAAATCCATCTTTGAAAACATGAGAAGAGCAATAATAACAAAACATGTCAAGTCTGTTAGTCTACTCTATCTACTCCTCTGGGAAAGAAGGATTTTGTTGAAGTTTTGCTTGTTTAAAGCAGTATTGGCCTAATCTCTATCAACAGTGACTGATCTTCTGACGGTAGATACCCTCAAAAAGGTCAGCAGAAGGAACACATCTTTTTTCTGCCATAGCTGCAGCGTGTGAGGCCTGATATCAAGAGTAGAGAAGAGAGTCCAGCCGGGAGGCGGACTTGGAATCGGGGTCAAAGCGATGAGTGAGAGGACAAGAAATGCCGATGTTTTTAAGCGAGGATAATATCTCCGAGCTTTGGGAGGGAATCAATATCAATCCCCGATTTGCTTACAAGGATTTGTTTCCACTGGATGCCTCATACACTTATATGCCTTGGGATGTGATTTTAAAGGGGATCCTTGACATTTTGATTTTTCACTTGGCTGCAGGCTGCAGTGTTTCTCTATTGTGAGAAAGCATAGATTGGCCCTTCAGTTTCTCTGTAATGTCTTTTTGGACCAGATTATTTATTTCCTACAGTCTCAGCGTCCACTGAGAATTGGCCGTTATGTGAATGGTCAACAAGCTGAGAAAAAGTTGGCCGTGGCTGAAATTTTCATGCTCTTCGTCCATCAACAGTCAGTTACATTTCTGTGCTTACTTGTGCCCCTTGGGATGTGAATTTCATGGACAATAGCTTTGCCTGGCGGGTGCAAAATAAAAAGACAGGTTGATTACAGCCATTCAAAGCGTCCCAGTTTTCTGTAAATCTTAATGAAAGACTGCAGGGTTTAACCTCTAACTATGAAAAATAACAGGGAAGCGCTGCATTCATCACTGGGGTCAGTGGTGAGTTCTGCTGCAATTTTAGATATTTCTGTTCATTTTTTAATTAATGCTACCATGGTTAAAACTAAAAAACTTACAAAACAAATGGTACAAGAAATACGTGATTTGATTGTAATGACTCTCTGTTAAAGATTAATAGATACCTGTATTGCTGATAATCTAGGTGGATTGAAGTGTCAATTTCGCCCCAAATTACAAACAAACCATATTTTGTCAGTGGAGAAACTGGAGAAATTGTCTCTATGGCAATTGTTACTATAACTGTTGACAGCGTGTTCTATGGATTATCCAGAGTAACAGGGACATTGTAAATTGGAAAGAGATGTTACTTTTTGTTTTGTAAAGCGCATTTTCAATGCTCTGTACACCACAAAGTCAAAATCATACCTCTGTTGTACTGGGCTGGAGGTAGAAAATCTCCGGAAAACATCTGAAAACCTGGACATCTGCTTTCTCTCTCGGCTGTTCCCGTCAGGGGTCGACCACAGCGGATATCTGATTATATGATTTGCATATTTGATTTGGCATAAGTTTTACGCCGGATGCCCTTCCTGACACAACCCTCCCCTTTTATCTGGGCACTAAGAATGCACTGGCTTGTGCAGCCCCTGGTTGCTGGGTTGAAAGCGTGGACATCACTGGTGGTAAATAATACAATTTAAAGTAATCGCGCGACCTTTCGGGAAACACATTTATACCCTTCTTGCCAATCGACTCTCATGTCTGTACGCTGATTGTGAAACTAAAGCCAAGAGAGGGTTATCCTAGCTGAGCATAAAAACTGAAAGCAGGGGGGAAACACTTCAAAGAGGGGGGGTTCGGTTTTACGGGGTGCTAAAGACTTCTACAAGACAACTACAAGAAATCACTGCTCCTGGCCAAGAAATACTCACGAGAACTTGTCTTTTTAACGCTTTGGCTTTTCTAGGAACTAAACAAAATGCAGTTAGTTCATTGGTGAGCAGCAGAGGTGCTGGCGATCTTATTTTTTGAACTGCGGACAGAGCCAGGCTAGCTGTTTCACCCTGATTGCAGTCTTTATGCTAAGCTAAGCTAACCATATTTAACGGACAGAGACGAGGAAAGTATCAATCTTCTCATCTGACTCTCAAGAAAGCGAATAAATGCATTTCACAAAATGTTAATTATTGGTTTAAACATTGACAAATTGATAGACAAGATGGCAAAAAAACCCAAGAAAACCCGAATTACTTTCACAAAAAGTCAGAAATATCCATCTTCCTGTCTGCCCTAAACCTAGAGAAAGAGGTAGAGGAGACGAAATAGACTAAAATGGTGTCACCTGGACCTAAAATGATTCTAAAGCAACATGCAATTGATCTGCACTGCTGGAAACCATCCAGAATAGCTGAGGGAAGCTTGAGTGTGAATGTCGTTTTTTGTCAGCCGCTCAATGATAAGGCATTTGATTGAGGCAGGGACCGGAAGGGTGACTTTTTCTCCTTTTCAAGTTTCAAAAGGAAAGGTCTTGGACCATCACTACCTGAGGAGCCCCCCTTCAAAGAAACTCAATTTTCACTTTAAAAGGCAGACTCATCTGCCACCCTTGCATGGCCCCTCTCTCTCTCATCCCTTTTCTCCTCTGCTCTCCTCCTGAGTCCACCGAGTTGTTCCCCCAGCCTGGACGAAGGACGATTACACAAATCTGTCACCCAGGAAATCCCGACACTTTATTTCCTCTCAGACAAAGAGCCAGTGATGGGTGATGAGTTTGTAGCTGCTGGGGGATTTGACAGACTCTGGGGGAATAATAAAGCAATTTCAGCCTGCCAGGAAAGTCGGAGGAGGGAGAGGGAAAAACACACACGAGGAAGATATAAATCACTCGTGTGATGGCTACAGTTTTTGGGTGGAGAAATGAGACACTTAAATTGTACAGAGAGATGAGTTTCTTGACCAGGGCATAACTGTGGTGTAGAAATTGCACAGTGGCCAAATAAAGGTGTATTTTAAAGGGTGAACCCTCAAAAATGGGTATTATGTGATTGGTGGGTCGCAGGGTGCTTTAACAACCTGTACATAAAGTGACACAAAACATAGCATAAAAAATAAGTTTCATGTGTGAATGTGAGTTTGAATTTCTTATCTGACTTTGACCAAGCCAATTTGAGTGAGCAGATTTTTTTTCACTTGACTTGAGTCTTTATATCCAAATTGAGCATACTGAGTTTGAACAATTTGAATTTGGTTTTTGAATTTTTGGTTCTTGAATTTTCTATTGGAATATGTGAACCATAAGTGTATTTAATATTTGACCTTTGTTTGACAACTTAAAAAATAGGAGGATTCTGACTGCATTAATTCACAAAATATTATAGTGTTATAAATATAATATTATAATAAGTGATATTGAAATTTCAACATCAAGAACTCAGGAGTGATTGAATGTCACAATCAAGTACTCAGTTGCTTATAAAATCCAAATAATTATGAACATGTTTTTGCTTCCATACATGCGGCCATGCAGCGTTAGTGAAAATACCACATTCAAAAGGATGAGACTGACCCAGCCAACAGCATTTTAGAGAGAAAATACCATAAGAACCAACTATCTGTGTGTGTTTCAGAGGATGTAACCTTCAAAGGTATTTCTGATTCAGTATTTGAAATAAAAATTGATTATGCTATTATCAGTAAAAACTTGAATGGAATCTTATCAAATTGGCTGTGAATTCTATTTAAATATATTAAATATACAAGAAATGTTGCATACATTTAAAAATGTATATATATCTTAGTTAAATATATATTTCATGTAAAACATTTTAAATGTAAAATCATAAAAATATAAACATTTTCAGGAGGGGAAGGTTATACAAAATTGATGATTGAATGATATGACCGGAGCCACATTATTTTTAAACTATTGCTCACTGTGGAGTTGCCTCTTGGCATATGTTTTGTACAGTGAAGGCAGCAGATGCTGTGCATTGCTTTGTTGAATAAAACAAGTGAATCATTATGTATTTTTGCAGTTGGGACAGTGAAAGAAAATATTACCGAGGTAACATTTCTGACTCTACATAACAAAACACAGGGTGATTATCATATATCACTGTAGACAAAACAAAACAACTTATCTCATTATAGTGCAGATCCCACCACAGGCTGGCTCTCTGCTGTAGGGAGCATCCAGCAAATGTAAATTGCTTCAGTCAGACAGTAGACACCCAACAACTTCCTCACTTCATATTGTAAATCCACGGATGCAGTGGTTTTTGGAGATTCGCAGTCTCACAGTGATATTTCACAATGACGGCAACAACTACTATCAACCGCCCCTAAGCTTTTCATGTCGTTTCTTTCCTGACATCCCATCCATCATTAACTGTCACCTCATGAAGTTCCAGCTGAAGAAAAGAGTGCTTTTCTTTCCCTCTCATCAATCGACATTACAAAATTTTTCAAGTTCAGCTCAAACTGCGCAAATCACCTGCTGCGTCGTGTGCGGGGCCATGTGGCATCAGCAGGCTTGTTTGATTACAGAAATTGTGTGAACTTTATTATGGTAATGGGAGCCTTTCAAAAACAGCACCTTGTAACCAGTGCATTCAGTTCTTTTGAGATGCTGCTTTAATGGCACAGCAGACTGCATAATCAACCGCAGGTTGACATTTAAAGCAAGAAAATTGCAAATTGGAGTGCCGTGTGTGTCCACTGGGTTAATGGCGGAAGTGGTGCTCGGTGGTGCTGGGTGGGACCAACATCTGCTGAGAAACAATCTGAGACGCAGATCTGGATGCAGGATGCTTAAAGTGGCTGCCCCTTTTCTTAGATGGGGCCACTTTAGCTTTATCTGACATGTTCCCAGCAAAGAGAGGTGGAAAATGGAGAGAGAATAGAGAAAGAATTCAACCTCCTCTCATAATAATCTAAAGTGATGCAGCTTCATGGATTAAAAACGGGCTGTGTCCTGATTTCTATGCAATGTGGGTTTGTATTTACAAATTGGAGGACGCCAGGGGATAGAGCTGGTTTGATTAAGAGTGGTGCAGTGAGTAATATTCACACACACATACGTACACACATAAACGAACCCAACCTGCAATCCCCTTCACACACACAGTCTCACTCTTACAATTCCGCTCTGCTGCGCCTCGCCACACAGTGCAGCGCTCTGGTTCAACAACTCCCTCTGTGGGGAGCGAGGGAGGCTGCTTCAGCCCAGCCAACCATTGGAAACTCATTATTACAGTACTAAGTGATGGATCATTTCCAAATGATCTCCACGTACACCTCAACAATTAAGCCACCAGCAAGGCAATTACAGATCTGCAATATAGCGGTGGGACACTGATATATTGCCGAGCTTTAACCTTTGGGCTAGCGGACAGATTACACTTATTAAGCCACAGTGTTATTGGACCAATAAAAATCGTTGTGCAGCCATATCAGCCCACATAACTGCAGAGTGGACATTTTTCTTGCTGGAGGACTGTGCTGGTAGAGGCGCGGGCGGAAAGCGATGTTTGAGGAGAGAGCAGGGGAGAGGTCAGGCTAATCTCTGCTTGCTGATGACACTGAATTCATCCTTTTCATTCTGGCATACATACATTCTGTGCAGACACGAGAACTGACTCTGGTAATATTCTAATTTTTAGGCAGCCGTTGGCCCACCACTTTGGTCCAGACTGAAATATGTCAACTATTGCCATGTCACTGCCATGACATTTTGTACAGACATTCATGTTCCCCACAGGATGAATCATTTTCTCATAGTGCCATCAGCAGGTTGATATTTGTGGTTTTGAGTGAAATGTCTTGATAACTATTTGATGGATTGCCGTGGAATTTGGTACAGATGTGCGTGTCCCCCCTCAGGATGAATTGTAACAGCTCTGATGATCCCCTGGCTTTCCTTGTAGCGCTGGTCAGAATTTGAATTGAATATCAAATAGTTTTATGATCAAATTGCACACATTCCCATCAGCGTTTTGCACTTTGTGCTTATTAGAAAATGCTAGCATGCTAAAGTGCTAAACTAAGATGGTGGAAGTGGTGAACATTACCTGCTAAACATGAGCATGTTAGAATTGCAAGTGTGAGGAGCAATTTCAGGCGTCCCTGGTTCCAGAGCCAATTCATTTTCCCATTGATGAGCTTGTGTGATGCACAGTTGGAGTCCATCAAAACTCGCCTGGTTGAATCACTATTTTTAAAGGTGTTGATTAAAAGTTGAAGGTACAAGACTCCGTACATGAACACTTTGGGGGACAAGTTGACCACGTTGAACTTCCAAGGTGCATTTCAGCAAGAAACATCCAATCACGTCTGGGTTTTAGGCAAGCAATTTTTGCTGGATTGAAGAAAACTGTTTACTTGCTTCCTTTTCTGAGAATTACCTCCTTCTAAACAATCAAAAGTCAGATCCGTTTTACGTCCCCACAGAAACAAGCGTAGTCTGCCAAACCATAAGTTACAGTTTATCTACAGCGACATTAACTTGTGGGCAAATTCACATAAAGCTATCAGCTGAAACTCGAGGTGACAGGATGACGGGAGAGAAATCACTTTAAATTGGGTGGATGAACGACGAATCCATGCACATGGGGGAAGAAAACCCACAACAACAACGGGTGAGGGAGTTACATGCTGATGAAAGAATGAAGAGAAACAGATTGAAAGAGAAAAGATGGAAATAAACTAACAAGCTTTTTCCCACAGTAATGAGGACAGATTAATTCAAAGCCACGTGCTGCCGCTAAGGTCCTTAATTAACTGCCTCTGCGTAGAAGCAAAGTTATGAGTTTGACAGCAGCTCCTTTCTCTTTCTTCTTCGGGGCCCTCCTCCTCCTTTTCTTCCCACTGATATTTCATTAAAACACCCACATATGCTCTGTTACTTGAAACATCTAGGAATATATAAAGAATGTAATATTTGAATTATCTAGGGAACAGGTGGGGATGTCAATTCTTTACACCGAAAAACAGACCACCTCTTGTTCTCAGCTGCATCATTGTGCAAAGTGTGTTTTACTTAGATAACATTCCCAGGTCTTTCAGAGACTGGTAAGACTTTGTTCACTGCCAAAAAGAGAGATAATTAGAATATTAATGCTGTTCATTTTGAAAGACAGTTACATAAGACATTCTGCAGTCATCATTCTGTATATGTCTGACTTTTTTAGGGGTTCATTGAGAATTTCTATAAGATTATTCCAATCAATTTCTCCAGACTGATCATTAAAGCTTCATTGTGGTTAATTTCCTGAAATTCAAGAATGTGAATTCTGAGCACGAGGGCCACATCTAGAGTGGAGAATGGAGCAAAAATGAACTTTTCTTAAATGACAAAAAGAACTGAAATGTCTTTTTATCACAGGAATAGAAGGGGCCATGTAAGTTAAATACCTATGGAGCAAGGCCTTCGTTTTGTGATGCCTGCTCGAAGCACTTGCCCACAGTTTCCTTCACTTATTCATCCAAGCAAGCTTAAAATACTTTTTATTCAACCTCAGTTTATCAACAGACAAGGAAGTGACAGACAGACACATGCAGCTTCTTTTTGTTGAGATAATTGCAGATTATGATGTTTGACAAGAGCCTAAAAAAAATGCAACTGCAGAGTGAGACTACAGCAGAGTGAGACTTAATGTTTCATTTAGCAGTGACAAAAATAAAGATGTCTTTTATTGGATAGTTACAGTGATAAGGCAGACAGGAAACTGAGCAGAGAGAGGGCCGCGACACACAACAAAGGATGCTGGCCTGAACCGACAATAAACCGGCTCCAACTGGCAAATTAAATCTCATGAGGTACAGTGAAAAAAAAAAAATATTCTTTAAAAAAAGTTGTGCTGCAAAAATGACTTAATTGAGAGGGATTCATCTTCAATTTGTCTCTCCAGTCACACACATTGAGAGCAGCCTCGGGGGGTACACCTTCACGCAAATATGTAAACCACACGTATATCCATGAACACCCACGGGCAAAAAGCCATGTGGGTATACATGAACAAAAACACACTGTAGTACCATACATAGCTTAACCAAAATAGAATTACAAGTACAAGTTCCAATTCTGATAAATTTATCTGATTGAAATCAGTCACATACTTTACATCCATTTATTATTATTATTCACCTATTATGATATTAATCCAAGCTAAAATTTGGTGTTATGATGACTGTTTTTACTTAATGTATTACAGGAGTGTTATAGTAGCTGCTTGACACTTATTATGTTATTTTTGGTGGGCCTACTAGCTGTGCACACCCACTGGCTGCAATTCTTTTTGATAGTGGGGGGAAATTGAAGAACAGTTGGGCATTCTGGATGCTGATAAGGATCCTCTACAAGCAAATCTTCACCTCACATCATTACCGCACATTCAACCGCTTTTTTGTTTATCTGCCCCAAACAGCCAACTGTATGTGGCTTTTGAATGTCATGTTAATTATCTTTTAAATGAATTTGTTAAGAATATCAGCAATTGATATCGCAGTAAATGTGACCTTAATTGGACCATTTTCTATAGAAAACCAACATTTCCTTTGAAGCTTTTTGGGTTTGGTTTGTGTCAGGGTCAGTCTGATGAGGCAGCCGGCAAATGAATCATATTTTCTTCATGTGGAAAGTTGATGTTCTATAAAAGACCACCAATACATAAACTTTAATTTATAGAAAATGTCAGACAAGTGGGTTTGCAAATGGGAATCCAATTTCATGTTTACATGTTGAAATACAACACTTTAAAGAAGCAGAGGGAAAAAAAAGACATGCAACAAAATGGACACAGACTTCAGTATAAAATGGTAAAATAAAATGAACAAAACAGGCAGTTTTAGTCCAAGTTAAAATTAGCATTACATGTGAACAGGATAAAATGTATGAAATATGGACATCCAGACTTCCTCCTGATAACACACTCAGAAACCTGGCTGGCTTTATGAATACAGCAGTTTGAACAGAAGCAGAGAATTCAAAACTCAATGTCATGCTCTAGGTGAGTGCACCACACGCCTTGAAAAAGCTTTTATGATAACCAGAATTAGAGTTTTTCTTCCAGCTTTGGAAATCTTCAGAGACAAACTTTAACCCTCACCATATGCAAACCTACGTCCAAACCTGAATGCTCCAACTAAAATAGATAATGGAGCATGGCTACTTGGGAGCTACTGTAGTTTACCTCCTACACTCATCAATTCATTATACATTTTAAACATTATTGACTAATGTTAAATATTTCTGATGCCATCACAGCAATGCTGTTTGGGATTTAAACTTTTGTTGTTGGACATAGTATAAGCAACAGCTGCTCACGTGTTCATTTATGAAATATAATTCATTATAAAATGCGTAGCTTTGTCATTTCTCTGTTCCAGTGTGCCCTTTACCTAAATTGTTGTATTGCTTTTAAATCTGAGAACAAGCACTCCATAACAAAACCTATGTCTCTGTTTGTTTAGCGCCCTGGATGAGCTGGAAGTAATAGTTTTGGTCAATCAAGATGTGCAACCGTCACAGAAAAAGAACTGTCGCAAACACAGATAATGACAGAGCTCCATGTGGCCCTCTCTGGCTCCGTCGCGGAAGCTGAGCTATTGATTACAGCTCTGTGGGAGAGCATTGATTTTTAACTTTGAGTGAGTGAGAGGACCGAAAGCACTCAGCAGAGGGAGGGAGGGTTCAACTTCAACAGCAAAGGGACAGTGGATGGGAGACAGGGTCAGGGCTTGACTGAGTGAGTGAGTAAACCACTTGCTTCTCCTGAATCATGTTGACCATAACACTACCTTTTAGGCTTCTATTTACTGGTCCTTGTCTAATGTGTAATTCACTTCTTCCTGTGAACATTTTTACTCTGTCTCACTCACACTTTTTTTCACATTCATCACCACATGGTGTGTCATTTGTTGAACAACCAGTCTACAGCCATGTTAGCAGCTGCGTGGCGCTGTTCTAATGCACAGCGATGCTTTAACATCAGCATGCAAACATGCACCACAATGACACTGCTAAAATGCTGATGCTAAGTAGTATTTTCTTTATGTTGGGGCTGAGGCTGTTGGGAATGTCATTAGTTTTGCACGTATTAACCAGAGTATGGGACAGGTTTTGAACTGGTGATGGTGCAAGATGAAAACTTAGGGGAACACTAAAGTAATTACAATTTATCCTGAGGGGGACATGAACGTCCAAATTTCCCAACAAGCGATCCAGTAGTTGTCAAGATTATTCACTAATAAAAGCAAAAATGTCAACTCCATTGTGGTGCTGGAGGAGAAGTCAGGGGATGACTAATGCCAGTAGGACTCATCCTCTGGGGACCATGAATGTCTGTACACATTTTCATTGGAACCCATCTAATAGTTGTTGTAGTTCTGTAACCAACCGACTTGTCATTCATACAGATATTTTTTGGTGAAAATGCTACGCCCCTCTCAACATTAATGACACCCTATGAAAAGGTAAGTGCTCTTTTTGCAAGGCCGCTTCAGGTGGGTCGGAGGTCAGGGTTTGTTTTTTGCATCTGAATAGCCTTTTCTAGATTATTTTTATTTTAATTTTTTTAGTGCAGTTATTTTTTCTATATAATGGGATTCTTCTCCTTGGCCACATATATTTGACTCTTCTACCTGGATGAGCCTGAAGTCGAGAGTGCAAACCTTTCCATATTGTCAGATATTTTATTTGGTTTATCAGGATTTAAAATGATTCAGTGCCATGCCTAAGATACTCCCAGCAGGGCATATACTCACTGTCATTGGAGCTGAGATATTTGATTTAAAGACTGTCACTCTAAACACCTCTGGCCTCCTGCTCTTAACCAACGCAAAGATAAAAAAAAATGAATGCACAGCACGTCATAAAGTAACATTGTTTTGCCACAAAAGAAGCACTTTTTCCTCTGACAGATTGCCTCTTTTCAATGTATCCTCCAGAGTGAGGGATGAGTTTGTGAGTGAGCGGCCTAGATGGACGGATTGGAGGGAGTGAAGATAGCTGAGAGGAATATTGTCTGATGACCCTGGAGTAGATAAGCACAGGCCCGAGGCTATCAAATGATGACTTTCTGAGCTCCAAACCAACAGCCCGCATGCTGAAGTCTATAAGGAGACGGAGAGAGAGAGAGAGAGAGAGAGAGAGAGAGAGAGAGAGAGAGAGAAGTAAATCAGGAAGCAAAATGAGAGGGCGGATGTCGGTGGCGGCCAGCTAACTGGGTTAGTGTAATAATACCAGCAAAGGTTAATGTTTACAGATGCAGAGAGGCTAATGCAGGGCAGTGCTGCATAATAGACAGGACGGGTCAATGGGACTGGTTAATTGTCAAACTAAATGGCTTGTGATTACAGCCTGAGATATTCTGTGATGGATGTGACTGGAAGAGCATGACCAGTGAATATGACCTTATAAGGTGTGCTCATTTAAAGATAATGGTTCACCTCCACCACCAGTTCTGTGTGCATCCGTACGGAACAAACAAAAACTTCCTGGTTATGTGGTGTGAACTCACCAAACTTAGGTAACAAAGAGTGAATGTCATTGAAAATAACAGTGGTTGAAAATAGATTGTGTTTGCCGTTGTTTCTGTGGAAGAAATGGATGATGGTGGCCAAAGCTAATTTCATTGACTTTGAAGCGGGCCTCCTATTTCCCTGCTGGCGTAGCTTATATTTTATGTCTCGGGCATTGATTTAATGTTGCAGTAGTTTCCCAGAGCTGCACTGCAACAAGACAGATATTTGACATATGTGGCTGACGGGTGAGAGGACAGCAAACATATGAAGATTGTCTCTCGTGTCATTTTTAGCATTTATCAATATATAATTGGTCAATTTGGGTAACAATTCAACACCATGACTGTCTTTTCACGTTAGATGTACTGATCACAGAGGCCACTAAAATACAAAAAAGACATTTGCTATTTCATGTTTTAACATTAACAGCCCCGGGGTATGTTGTTCATCTGTGCCGTGATCCATGTTCATTAAAAAATGAAGTGTGAAATTCATCTATGAATGGCTACATTTATTGACAATTAGCATTAAATGAATATTTAATGTTGCATTTAATTTATAATTGACTTTGTCTTTATGTGCAAACAGAAAAACTAATTTTTCTTGTTTTGTTTGACTTGAATGTCTGTGAAGTAGGAGAGAAATTGATTTTTGAATCGTGGTGTGTCCAGGCCTCAACGCTCATTAAAAAAAACTGAAAACAAAATTGTGGAAACTAGTTGTTGATATACTGTAATTTACTTCATTTATTAACTAATGGACCAACAGACCGCATGACTGCCTGACAATGTCACCAAAAATACTAATAACTTCTAAAAACACTAATAATGTACATTATTAATGTTGTATAATAACCCACAGTGCCTCCCTCCTCTTATGCCATTTACACTATCATGTGCACTGACTTTGTAAACAGCCAATCGTATTTTTCATTATCATCAAAGTGACTATTGGGTGTGAAGTGTTATTAACTCGGAGACAAAATGTCTTGCTCAAAAGCGTCTTTACTTTGAATATATGCAATTACTTTGGCTGTAAGGCAGTCCCTCCATTCCTCAGGCTGTGTGTGAACGAGGCCATTGTTGAACTTAATCAATGTGGCTCGTAGCTTTCAGGAAATGATGGGGGGCGGTCAAGATGAATTGCCCCGACACACTCAATTTAGACCCCATCAGGAAGTCGTAAGTGTTAAATGGGGAGAATTATTATTATTATTATCCAACTTGTTCATTAGGTGGTTCTGGATCATTTAGCCTAAATAAGTAATCAGTTTGTATAGCAAATGATGTTAGGTCCCGTGGCACATTAAGTCTTCAATTTGGTTAAATTTTTTCTACTTAATTTGAGCATTTTTATGTGTTTTTCTTTGGACAGCTTCTTTGCCAGATAGTGAGGGGGGCTCTAGCTTTACGACTGTTTCGCTCAATTGTTTGTGGTAAACAGCAACCAGAGACACACCCACATGTCTGTGTTTTATATCTTTCCACTTGATAATTGTCCCGTGATCTATTGCTCAGTGAAGCACTGGAGTCTAAGATTGAGCTCTTCTTGCTTACTGGGGTGAAAATTTTCTTAAAGAATCATTTAACAGTTGTCAGAGGTAAAATCCGATACCTGCTCACTTTTCAGTGAAAAGCAAGAATGACCATGTTTATACGCAGGGCAAAGGTTCACAGGTTTGCTTATGTATTCTGCTTGACAGTTTGTGAGATTACCTTGGGAAGTATCGTTTGTTATCACTAGAGAAACATTTCTGTTGATGCCTCTCAAATGTCAGGTATCGTTAAGAAATTACGTAGCCTGTGCACCTCCACCACCTTAATGAATGATTTCATGGTTATACAAGTATTATTGAAATAAGGTTGAGACTCAGGTTCTCAGGTACACATAACCCTTAGTAGTTACCAAGAAACTAGGAGGGCTCTGGAACTAACTGCTAATTAATGAATAACTAAGTAGTACTTAATAAATGACTCTCAATAAAAATATATGCAGAACATCTAGTTTTTAGATAGGGAAGTTATCTTGAAAAAGATATTCATAACCTTTTGGGAGCTCCAGATTCATGTATTATAGCCTACAGTATTCGATATTTTTGATGTAAACAGAAAAACATAATGTGTTCCTATGTGGTGATAAGGAAAATAATCTGAAAAATAATTTTGTTTATTATTGACATTCATAGTGAAAGCTCACAAGCGTGTGTGTGTAATTGTGTTGTGTGTGTGTGTGTAAGGACATATTGTTTTATGTAGTGTAGTGGGCCAACTCCAGGATGAGGACTGGCAGGACCAGTCCTAATCCTGTTAGGGAGAAAGAAAAATATGTGGATGTGAATTTTTATCAAGTCATTGTTATGGCTCATATTTTCATTAAATACCTCCTTAATATACAATACACCATGGCTGCTGAAATTTCCAATATATTCAGTATATATTGAAAATTTAGAAATTATACTTGAAACCAAACAATAGTAAATTGTGTACACAGAGCGTGGCAGCACAGGAAGGATGAAATTGCTTTTAGAAGCCTGGCATGGTGACTTAGACAGAGGGAGAAAAAAATGAAAAGAAAGAAGAGAAGAAATACAAACAGAAAGAGAGACAGAAAAGACGAAAAAATAAATAAAGAAAAGAAAGACACCCACGACACAAAATTGGTGAGTGAGCGACAGTATATGTTTCCCGCTGAGGCTCGGCGTCGGGCAGCCCGAGCTGCTTGACGGATGGAGCTTTTAATTGACTCCATCGACGTGGGACGAACGTCGGCCAATCATCAGAAGAGCTGATGCAAAACAACCGAGGGCTTTTGTTTCCAACAGAAGGGCCTCCATTAGACCAGATAATAGGCCAAGCTGTTGATATCTCTCTGCCCTCTATCGCGTCTGCTGAAGGTAGACGCACTATCTCTCACACCCATCCAGATGTTTTTCGTCTGACTCGCCTATCATTCCACTTGATATATCTGCTGCGAGAGTGCTTCAGTTAAGTTCGGCCCTCTTTTTTTCTCACGCATTTGTCTAATAGTGATCAACATCAATACAGTCACGGAAAACCAAGTTAAAGCAAGCACCAACATCCTCTGGTCATTCTGTCTTCATATGTACAGCACATACTTCGCTTTGGAGAAAAGAGAATAGATAAATATCTTCACAAATCAAGACCTTTTTTTTGAATGAATACTATACAAAAAAATCCAAGCAACACTCTCATGTCTGTTAAATAGACTATCTGATCATATTTTAGTTAGAAGCTTTGATAATCTGAGCCCATTCACTTTGTTCATTTATTTAGCACAACGGTACAGAGGACATATAAAAGTAAGCAAAAATATCTACATACCCCTCTTGGGTATATGTTTGCAATAAAAGTCATACAGCATCAACTGAAGATGCAATAACAAGAATTTTAAATGAAAAACTGATTGATTACTATCAGGGTATTGACAAACCCAAAGAATCTGGACTTGACTCCGCGGTGCCCCTCAGCCCGGCTGAGGTTTTTAGTGTCTTTCAGCTTATTGTTTTGATTTTGCCACCACAACTTCACTGCTTTGATTCACTCGCAGTGCTCTCATTCCAGCAGCCCCCCCTACTGAATACCAACAAACATGGAAATTGGGAAAACTTCAAATTAGTTTAAAGCAATGGTGGTGTTATCAGCTATAGCTTAATGAGCATATGAGCATAATATATTATACAGTTGCACAGAAAGTTTGTACACAGCCACGATAGGCCATTGTGCCGTCATTAAAGTGGAACTTGTGTGGAGTTATATTAAGCCTTCTGTGGCTCCAGAGGCAGATGCACAAAGGCTGGTAAATGTCCTCAAGTGATCACTTGAGTAAGTATCGGTTGGTTTCAAGTTTGAAAATGAAAAAATATCTGCCGGGGCTATCAGCTCGAGGCTACATTAGCTGTTACCAGCTTAACACACCCAGGTGCCAGCTTTTGAAAAGGAAGAATAAAGAAAATATTTTCTCTTGTTCTGCTGCATCAATTTTGATCCTTTTTTTTTTCTTTTTTTTTTTTACTGTTGATTGTGACCCTCAGGAATCCTCGTTTAAATCTGCAGAGCGACCACAGAGGCATGTGTGTGTTTGTCTCACCCTTTAGAGGATGACCATTCTTGTGTCCTTCATGGCGGCAAGTGTTTAATAACCACTTTATATAATATCCCAGTGGATGTCAGGATTTACTCAACAGAGGACTCCACTGATACAATGAGTGGGGGACAAGTCTCTCCTGTCCTCATGCATCTTTCTTTTTCTATCCAGTTTCCAAGTTGCTAGGCCTCACACTACATCCTGGTTTCGGTTAATGTTGTGACATTGCTTTAAAGCAAAGCTCCATGTTTATCTTCCATCATTGCTAGCCAAATCAGAATACTGGGGGGTTTTGTGGTTATTTTGAACAGTATGCTGATTTCACAAAATCCTTCCTATAACAAAAAATATGTGCAATGTGCAGTCACCAAAACTGCTTTTCACAAGGAGTTGACAGATTCCTTCACATTGCTGGTCGCCATCAGTGTGTTACCGTACAGGCATCGCAATAATGAATTCACAGAACAGAGTTTAGCATGATTGAAATCACATGGGGTTTCTTCCTGGGCCTATTTGGTGTTAATTTTTGTGTTACCCTCTGATTACAGCAATTTCAAAGACTTACTGATAGTCTGATGAATCACTGCAACATGTACCACTGGAGTGCTACACGTCAAGATAAATCTGAGAAAGAATTGGAAATATTGGGTATGACATTTAAATCAACGCTAGAGAGGACCTTCAGGGTATTTTGAGGAGAAATTAGCAAAGGAACAAAGAGGATTATTCTGTTAATAATGTGTGGAGTGAATCATGAGATGTGGAAAAAAGATGTTCAGCATCAATTAAGAATGTGCTAGTGCCAAGTGACAGCGCGCTGAAGCGAGTCTGTACTGAAGTTGGTATCTCGATAAAAACCTCCAGAGCTCAACTCCCTCGGCACTGACTGGATCTGTGAAATTCACTGCCTTTATTATTTACCAGTCAGATGTGTTCGGGTATTGTTGACTGCTAAAATGATCAATGAGAACAATTGTGAATGTGTGTGAAATGTATGTGCATTATGACTCTAAACTTACAGTCTATAATACAAGACAAAAGGGTCAAAAGGGCTCTAAGTACTTTTGTAGTTGGTTAATACTTAGTCGAAACTGGACAATACGATTAAATATATACAACCACATACAAAATAATATTTAAATGATATGAGAATTGATATTTCACATATGTTTACTTTGGTTTCGACATAATGCTAAGCAAATGAGAATCTTTAGTAAAATCTAAAATCATATGGATGAAATTTGTGAATGGAAGAAAGAGATTCAGACTAATAATCTTATGTTCTAGCGAAAGCTGTCGGTCAGTACTCGACGGCTTTACAGGGTACAGGGCAAAAATAACACGTGGACAGTCAGCTAATGCTTGTTTGTCTGCTATTTATTTTTGAACACACAAATTGATAGCCTGGGAACCAGACTAATCTGCAAGCTCATGTTTTATTTGCTCTGGCAGTTGGGTCCGGACCCTCTCCCGTACATACAGATTTCCACCCATCCTGGAATGTGTCGGGCCAATCAGAACCATTTATCTAATGTAGGGCGGGTTTAATACGATGACAGATGACAGAGGACAGAGGAGCGCTGTTGAGGCATTTTCATAAACAGCCAAGATGGCTGCCGCTGAGTTTTGTTGAATCAGCTATCGCGGCAGTATCAAACGAACTGGACGGTATGTTTTCTCTTAAAGAAGAACAAACAACTGCACTTATAGCTTTTGTTGATAAGAAAGATGTGTTTGCCGTACTTCCGACAGGACGAACAACAGGACGAAGTTTTGTTGCTCTGATCGGTTGTACTGTACGTAATGTAGAGGCTTTGATTTGCGCCCACTGATAACGCCTCGAAAAATGAACTGAGAGGTTCCAGCGAATTAGTCTGCCGATGCCAGGCTACCAAAGTGATGCAATCCTCACTAGCTTTTTAATGCTTTTCTCTCTCTAACAAACCCTCTTAGGCGTTCATTCGGTAATAGCCAACACTTTCATTATGTGTGTAACTAACAGGAAATAAATTACAGTTCATAAAACGTTAAGTTAGAAGCCTGACAATAGCAGCGATCCTGGCCTTTTTTGGAGGACAAACGAGTGCAGGAAACTTCAGGGTCAAATACATGCATACATTTTTTTTTTTTTATCAAGTTCATTGTTTTATTGTTTAATGTACATAAAAATGAATGTTTTTATACGTGCTAATAAATTAAGTACACAAATGCAATTATAGCTTTTTGACATTGCCAGGTCATAAGAAATGTAATTTTAGAGAGTAAACACAGCCGCAGAACACAACAGAGAACAGAGCGGAGCAGAGGGAACATTTAAGCCAGCATTATGCAATCACACTCACACAAGAGATGGTGCACAGTCAAGGAATTAGTCCCTCAAATTTATTTATTCATTTCCTTCAAAGAGGCAATTTAACGCATGACTTAATCCATCTTTATGATGCCGTTGAAAATGCCTGCTGCCCTGCATGACACGAGCTGCATATTTGGGCCACAGATAACTACCCAGAGCCAGAACTATTGGATCCCTGAAAAAACAGACAAGAGGAGCAGCAGAGGGAGGAGGAGGAGGTGGGTCGCAGATGCTAAGCCTGGCAATCTCTCTTTCAATCTGCGGCCGTATATTGGCCACTTTAAAGACAGACACATTTTTATTCGCACATGACCCACGTGTGAGTAAAAATATAAGTGAGTTTGAAACTCGGCGAAAGAAAGGGGGGAGACGTTTTCTTGTGAGTGCTCAACCTGCACTGATCCACTGAAGGGGTCTGATAGGCCAGACGGGCCAATCAGGCTGCCAGAATCGGAGGAATGTTCACAGCTTATCAGGCCCGTGTTGTCACCGGGCCCAGTGGCACGGCTCGCTGCGAGCTGACTGTAATGGGCTGCTAGGACAACTTAGCTGGAAGGAGATTAGCTTGTTGCGGCGCCCGCTGAGAGGAAAAAGAAACTTGGTTCACACAGATTGTGGTGCGCGCCGGTGAGCCGGGCATCTGCGGGGGTATTACATGAAGGTTAAACAAGGAACAGGAAACTGCACAGGAGCTATCCTCCTCAGTTCGGCGGCAGAAATCGTGTTTTTGTAGCTGCACACGCATGCAAATAGGATTACGTTAATCTGATAAGGAAGAGGCAGCTCATCCTGTCAGCTGGACCGGTTCGCGAGGGCGCAACAAGATCACAGCGACACAAAATCTCCGCCTCATCGTTGAACACGATCAGCATTAGGGCATTTTTACAACGACACAGGTGCTGATGACGGTAATGATGATGGGCAGTGATTGCGGTGGTAAAATAGTTCAGACTCATGCTGGTTCAGCCCACTCGTTAAATCTTCCTCCCCTCCCTCCTCCTCCTCCGCCTCCTCCGCCTCCTCCTCCTCCTCCTACGGTCGATCCGGGCCGAGCGCAAAAAAAAAAGAAGAAGCAGGAGCTCGTGGAGAAACAGTAGCAGCAGCTGCAGTGCGAAGTAAACCCCAGCGCGTGCACGTCATGTTTATGAGCCTTCCCAAATTAACCCACCCCCCACCCCCCCCACTCTGCTAACCACCGTAGGACAGGGGGGACAGCGTTGTTTTGTAAAAGTTTTGTCTGAACATCCTCCCTGTTAATGGGCAAATAAAATGTTTGTGCACCTCGAGCTCCCTGGGACTGCTCGTCTGCTGAAGCTTGTATCAAGACACTGTTCGACTGCTTAGATGACCCAATTATGCACAGAGAAAGCCTTGTGAATTAACTCCGGCACCATCTGCGATGACAGAGCCAGTTTTACGAGTGTGTGCAGGGAAAAGCCTCTATACTTTGGTCTTCATTATTTTCTGTGATATCCCCATTTTTACTAGACCTACCGAAACGAGCTGTAAAGTTTTCATTGCTCTTCATTAGCCGTTTTTTTTTTTTTCGCGGAGACGAATGCAGATGCTTTCTTCAATTAGACGAGGCTATCAAAAGAAGTTATTTGACTCTTCAGATTCACACGGTTTCTCAGCTCCCATTTCAATGACTCGCAAAACAGCCAGCCTGGGAATGGTGTAATTTTGCGCGGAACAGCCTTGTTTGACGGCTGTGCACTCGCGGGTTCATAAAATTGGTTTTGAGGAGAATGAAATCATGTCAAATAATGGAGGAGCATCGGTTAAGTTCTCCTTCAGTTGGTTTAAATTCTACTTGCATTACAACTGCAGTATAAGCATATGTTCACATTGCTCTGTCACAGAAAATGACATGCATCACAAATGATGACAATTATTCGAAAAACAACATTAAGAATCTGGAATGACTCTCATATGAAAATGTTATTAGTCATGCCTTTGCCCTAGAAAGCACTAAATCCTTTGGGATTTGGCATATTTTGAAAATTATATAATGTCCTAAGAATAATGATGCTAATGCCCTCATTATGTTCTTATCGTCTGCTTATGATGTGTTATAATCCCTTATCACCTCAAGCCAAATGTTACTGATGTGTTCATTAGTTCATCGCTTAATTCGACCTCGAAGACTCGACAGAATGAGGATGCATTAACTAAAATGACTGTATTAATAACTGATTGATCCGCTGCCTTTCTTTTTTTTTTTTCTCTGAGCCTCAAGGACAGTAGCGGCAGACAGCTCGTTTCTTTACAACAGCTCTCTCCTCCCTGGATCTCTAATGAATTCCCGAGCCCTTTGTCATTGCTGCAGCCCTTGGTGAAAGCCTCCTCTCCACATCTTCCCAGCGGACCAGTAAAGTCAGCGGTGAAGAATGCGCACGGCAGCCAGGTTGCCTTCCTCCCTCTCTGCACAGTAAAAATTTAATGGAACCAAACATGCACACCCATCCATTTCGGCAACTGAGGAGCAGGCAAATTGCAATCACCCTCCCCGTGCCCGCTCTCCGGAGAGACTGGAAGCCGTGGCGGAACGCGCTTTCATCTCACCGTCATGATGCACAAAACAACACACGGCCTTCATAAAGCCTTTGCTCCCCGCACTCAGCGGATCACCAACCTGACTTAATGTTGGCTCTTGGCACATTGCCACCCACCTCCTCTTGTACACATTGGACGAGATCACTTGGTGTTTCCCATTCAAAAGAAAAAGAAAAACACACAATAGCGACTATAAACGCTTTTGTATCTGCTGTTAACTGTGAAAAAAACAAATCTACCAGCGCTCAGAAAAGAACACATATTTTGACAGAAAAGTTTGAGGCAGTTTCTTGTAACCAGTAGTAGTCATTACTCAGGGGTCTGCAGTGAATACTTAATATCTCAGCTCGCTCTGCATCCCTGTTCCACTGGAAAGACACTCTGATGTTCATTTTGGAACACCCAAGTTACACAAGATCCATTTGGCTCTATGCAGGGAATCACAGGAATCACCAGATACTGGCTCAACAAGATTTTACGGCCAGTGGTCGGGTGGATTGATGTATTCTTCCGAAAGCAACATTACGCTCATGACTCTCAGAGGACTGATGGAAGTTTGTAATTTATATTTCCTTCCACTAATGTCTCCCTTGACTGACTAAAAGTCAGAGGAGAGAATGAGGCGAGAGCTACTCTGAAGCACTTCCACAGGCCGTCTTCCTTCAAATCCCTTCCAGCTGTAGTAACAGCAGCGCAGTTCAGCAACAGTGATGGGCTAAGTAAGCAGTTCTTAGAGTCGGCTGATTGCTTGTCGATCTATTGCGCTCCATGGGAGACTGGTTTCTCTCCCAGGAGAGAGTTGGTGTTTATGAAAATGTACGGGGAGCTCCTCCTTTGTCAGGATGTGCATTTACTTGTCAGCTGCGAATAGGAGCACTTTCAAACCCCATTAAAATGCAAAATATAGACATACACTGTTATGTCGTGAGAGTGGGTCAAGGGGAAAGCATTAGCGTTGAATGTAAAGCATTTTCTACAGTACTCATCCATCATGTTCCACAAAGAGGGGATTCTCTGAACGTATTCATTGCAAAAACTGTCGGGCAGACGGGTGAGCTGCACCCGGCAGGGCCAACAAAAGCAGGGGGTAATACAGAAATAGAAAGATGAAAAAAAAGTGTAGTAATACCACCTGAGCATTCAACCAACCAGCAAGCTGCCTGCTAAGTCACATCATCTCTCTGATGCCTTTTCGATGTCACACTTCATGCTTTCACACATTCCTCGCCATCTAAAGCCGGCCTTATGTCTGTCAAACATGCCAAAGTTCTTTCAAACATTCAGTCGCTGAGCATCTCTGCTCACTGTGGCATCTATTGTATTGTTGTGAATATACACTATACTAAAAGGGATCTTTGGAAAAGGTGACATATTGAGCGTGAGTGCGAATTTAAATGAATGGTTACGAAGCTGTAGAAGAGAAGACCAAAGCTTTGTTACGCACATAGCGGCATAGTTCAACCGTAAAAACACTGTGTTTCTAATGCCAGTGGAAAGTAAAGCCTACATATAGCAACTTGAATAAACGCTCAGTTATGTTCTCCTACAGTTTGAAGGCACTTTAGTATTTCCATTTTATGCCTTCTTCAATACCTTTCAGAGGAAAATATTGTGTTTTTTACTCCACTTTATTATGTATCACAGCTATTGTTAGGTTACTGGTTACATTGCAGTCCACTGTTTGGTGATGGGCAGGTAGCGTGCCGCGGGTTGTTAGAGGTTTTTCCCTGAAAGAGCTGCCTGCTGCGGCTACAACCGTCTAATGTGAACCGTGAGAGTGAACCGAGACAGTTAGGTTGCGGGCCGTTAAAACCAAAACAATGAGCTGAAACGAGCAGCAGAGTCAGGAGGTAGTTCTCTGTGGGTGCGTCATGAGCCACAGCTTTCACATTATACATAGTCATTTTACCATTCTTATTATCAAAATAATGATCAGAGCAGCTTTAAGTCAGTTTGCTTCTAATGCTTCTGTACTATTCTGAGTATTTTTACATACTTAATATCTCTTTCACCATTGAATACCAGACATGAGACCTGGAAGCCTGATTACATGCAGTGTATGCAAAGATGATTATTTTAGCTTTTTAAAACGACACCCCATCATTGCTGTACTATATGCCCTGATAATGAACGACACACCTATTCCATGCTGAGGTGGTGCTATCAAGGTGTGAAAACAGACAGTTAACTATGAATACATGTCTTACGATGGAAATGTCATACACCGTGATGCAGAACTATAATAACAGATTTAGCTGGAATGCCACTGGAATGCAGTGATGGTAATTGCATGTATTGACTTGTACAATGAGACACAGGAGAGCTGGAAATGGCGTTTGGTTTAGTCTTAGCTGAAATGTACTGAGGCACTAATGGTGCCTAAATGTTGCTCCTAGTTAACAATGCTCGTTCTTCTTTTAGAACTGAGTCAGGCTCAAACTTTTTCACAAAAGAAAAGCAAACATTTGCATTCTTGTTTTATTCCGGACAGGCAGCTCAGTAATAGCTTGAGTGAACGTCGCAACGCTGTTCATTTTATATCCCGCTGATCGCAAGTACTCATGTGACTCTCTGGCAGGGCCCCTGCTGCTATGATAGACTACTGAGTTGGAGGCTCTAAATCTGCCAGATTATTTAGTTTTTATAAGAGGATTCAAATGTGTCAGTTTATTGAGAATCCAAATAGTCTGTGCTGCAGGAACCCATATTACATGGGCTGTTATGGATGTGTGATATTGAGTATTATACTTACAGTACTTACTTTTGCTGTTTATTTGTTCATTCTGAGGGGGAGGCTTGTACCTCTGATTATGTCTTCACATGTGCTGCAGTCTCTGGCAGACTCTCTCCCACTTTCCCCTACCTACCTGTTTTCGGTCCCTCTCTCCGAAACCTCGAAGGACTCAGTAGTTCCAATCAGAGAATGAAGGAGTGCTGGATTCTAAAGCCCCAAACCTGATGGGATTTACAGTCTCAACACAATCACACCGCACGGGGCGGCCGGCTTAATAACTCTTTTATTTTCCTCCTTTTCTGCAGTTGCTGTCTCTCTGTAACATCGGCTAATTCCAAAATATGTTCAGTCATGGGTGAAATATATTTTTGGGGAGAACAGCATCACCGCGTATACCCCTGTAGGTATTGGGTTTAAAGACAACATCAAATGCATGGATAGTTCAGGCAAGCACAGCTGATTTCAAACACTCAACACATACACACGTACTGGAAATCACATACATGCTCCCTCCATTGCTCATCAGCCACACAGCTGTGTGATTTGATAAAATACTTGGCAGGACCTTGTGACTGACCTTTCCATCCGCACTTAACACAGCTGCTCTATGAGCAACCTACCGCATGTAACCAGGCAACGCTGCCTCTGATGAGATCTGAGGTCTGGCCATTGAGTTTCTCACAAGCTTAGAGGTGTGATGGATGTGTGTGTGTCTGTGTGTGTGTGTGACTGTGTGTGTGGGAGAACATCACTGGTGTTTCTGTTTTGGTGAAGTGTGGAAGGTGCCTGCTGGGGATTGAGGCCCTTTGAGGCTACAGAATCTGCCGGCAGAGGCCCAACGATTTTTATCACCTCTCCTCATATTAGCACAGATGCAACTTTTTCACAGTTGGTTCAAGTTTTGTGGAAACTAAAGGGGATGATGTTGTTGCAGCGCTAAATGAATCCATGTGTGTGATTGTGTTCCTTTGATTGTCCGTCTTTGATGCTGTACAAACAAGGCTGATTGGCCAAATGAATTTGGGTCCCAGTGCTTCCCTCTTTCAAGCTGAACTTTCCACTCCTCTGATACTCTCGCCAAGTTTTCTCTCACCCACGGACAACAAGCCGCGCCCTCTCGCCGTCGCTATATTTTAAGAGCTTTACACTTTCCCCAGCTTGGTAAAGACGGAAAGGATTAGAAGAAGGCGGCAAGAGGGAAAATCCAGATGAGAAAGATGGAGACTCAGACAGTTGGATGGAGGCAGATCCTTACAATTCCCCTTTAAATTTTAATACCTTTGAGCAATACATATACAGCGACTGATGCAATGTTTTCAGTTTTAAAACTCTCAAAATGATTTCAGCTCGATGGCAACGGCATGCCAGCTGGAGGCATTAATCTTCTTTAGCACCAGAATATTACTTCAATATTACATGAGTACATTTGAAATAGCAGCCTGTGGGAATTTGTCATATTTATAACTCCTTGCTGTTATAAATGCTTTAGCTAGCTCACGCAAACAGTCCGGAGCCATAACCGACAATCCCTGCGTGTACAAGGATAGGCCAAATCAACACAGTCATCTGCAGAAGGCCTTGGCCCCAGACAATTACAGTGCGTGACAGTGTGTGGGTGGACGATCGGGTCGTGATATGCGGTCTGCAGTGTGGGACGTGCTGCTATGACACAGAGGCATGAAAGGTAGAAACAAAATGTGAGCGACAAAATCTGCTCTCGACCTGATGACGACTGTGAGTGTCGATGTCTCATGCAGGGGTATTATTTGTTCTGCAGGACGCATCAGCCTGAGTGTCTGTTTGTGTGTGTGCGTGTGTGTGCGGGTTAGTGCGCACACATACACATGATCCACAGCTTTTAAAAAACACACTGCCAGAAAACTCAAGAAATGCTAAGCACGAATTGCCTTTGTTCGACCGCTCCCTTTGGAGTTTTTTTTTTGTCGACGTTACCCAGGAGGTTTGTTCATATTCCTAGGAGATGCAAATGAAATCAAGCCACTTGCAGCGAATCAAAACCTCAAATATTTTAAATTAATTCTGACAGAAGAAGGAGCCTTTTTTTATTTGTAAAACCTTGTAATGCAGGCATCAGTTAACACACAGCTGTATTTACTATTTATACTGACACACTGGCTGTTGGCTGTGGAAATATCAGAACAGAAATCCCACAGACCGTATTTGTGATTAGCACTTGACTGCAGATCATATTTACAGCTTATTGAATGTGCTGTGAATGGGGCGTACGGCAGGAACGATAGCAGCTGCTTCCAGATGCCGAGACCCTTCATACACCATCTCATCTGAATCTCAGACAAAGAGAATTTAGGCCCATTGTTACACTCATTCAATACACTCTCTGACAAAACTAGCACAACTGAATAAGGACCAGTACGTAGATTATCACTGTCACTTACCACAACATAACTCAGTTTTTCATGTTTTTAAGTGTGTTTATGCGTATGTATATATGTTTAACCTGCATTATTTTGGCCACTTAGGGGCAGCACAGCAAGCTGTAAAGACAACACAGACATATTATCACATTTTTCTTCTTGTTGTTCATAAGCTAGGCCACGTCAAGCATGTCTGTGTACACATGTTGAAGGCCAGTGGAGGCTCATTTTATCTGAAATAGTGGTTAGATTAACCTGTAATGTAATGCAATGCAAGGTAACATATAGGGTTAACCAAAATTGAATTTATTTTGGCACTCAACTTTGTGCTCCCGAGTGGTTTATGTTTCTGGCTGAAAGGAGAGAGAACAGAGACAGAAAGTGAGTCAGAGAGATGGGAGAGCCAAGGAGAGGTAAAAGGAGACAGAAGGAGAGTGAGAAGAAGATACTAGAAAAGAGAGAAAAAAGACAGTAAGAAGGAGACTGAAGATGAGACAGGGAGTTAAAGTAAGAAGGGTTGATAAGCTGTGTGTGTGATTTTTGTATTTCCTTTACAAAAGCACCAAGATATTAAAAGAAAAGGTGGATAAAGAAATTGTAATGGTACTTTGGTGTCTCTACCTGTGTAAATATACATGTGTCTATGGTTCTATCATTTTTCAACCTTGCTCAAGACATAAAATATGTCTTTAAAGCTAATTTTGAATTTATTTCTGACTGTGAAAAAAGTCAAATGCATTTGCAAATACCTAACATCTGTCAAATTAAGACGAGGGAGAGGAAGATAATATGTATGTATGTATGTGTGTGTGTGTGCGTGTGTGTATATATGTATATATGTGTATATATGTATATATGTATGTATATATGTATATATGTGTGTATATATGTGTATATGTGTATATATGTATGTATATATATATCTGTATGTACATATGTTCACTTCCTTCAGAGAGAGAGAGAGAGAGAGAGAGAGAGGGTATATACAGTACATCCATCTATCCATTTATCCCAGCTGACAATGGGCAAGAGGCGCGGTACACCCTAGACAGGTCGCCAGTCAATCTCAGGGCTGACACATACACACACTGACAGACACTGTGCATCCACAGGGCCATGGTGGGGACGGTGTCATTGAAGGCACTTGGATTAGGACAAGAGCTCTTCCATTCTGAAAAGAAAGAAAGAAAAGGTTTTATTATGTTATTGAGAGACTGTATCTATTGGTCCTGATAACAAGAAAAAGTGGGTAGAAGAAAAAAAAAAACAGCAGGATTTTCAGTTGAATGATCCAATGTGGACCTATGTAATATAATAACATGCTGAAGTTTAGCAGCTAATGACACCATGTAGCAAACTCAACCAATCCTGTGAAAGTAACAGATACACACTCATATAAAGCTGTCTGATTGCGACTCAACTTGAAAATCTCTTCTCCCACTTGCTCATCCTCTTCCTGGGCTTCCCTTGTGAAGGGGTCAGGCTATGTCAAGCCCACAATTCTCATAACACTCCTCTCCCTTGACTTTCGGCGCCTCTTACCTTTTTCGGCGCTGTCTCTCAGCTGGGGCCATAGGACTTTTCATGTAGACTAAATCGTTTACAGCAGGGAAATGAAATTGAATTGAAAAAATAAAGCGATAATGATTGTTTTCAGTGGAATATCATACCTCTGTCAAACTGATTGCCCTCCTCCAGCTCTCTGCTGTACAATGTGTACCAGATGTGTTGACAGCATTGATGTTGATTTGCAGACTCAGGAACAAGGTAATACCCTGCAAAACCAACAGTGCTCTAAATGGTTAAAATGGCATTTGTTTAGAATGGTTAGAAGTTAGACATCACTCTACATTACACAATCAAGGTTTATGAAAGCGGTAAGACTAAATTAAAACATTAAAGTTTGCCAAGCCATAAAACCAAAACAATGAGCTAAAAGACACTAAAACACTCTATAGAGCTGAGGCGAGTTTGGGGATAATTTTCTGTGGGTTCATCACTGCAGGTGGCCCCTTTTATTACAGGTAATATTACATCGTCATTTTTTCCATCTTTAAATTTAAAACACTCCTTGTAAGTACTGTAATACTTGAATCCTTAACCTTGTGTTATTCCACCTCTGGCTGGCCTCCATCTTGAATTGCATGGCCGTGCACAGGGAGTTCACTCATTAACTTTTCTGGCCCATACTCCGCTTTGGAAACAAACCCTCAACTTACTGCATTTTCAGCTGCTCAAGCATGGAGAATAGTGCTCTGAGTAAGTGGCCTTAATTAATGCCTATTTAAATAATACCAGGTCATAACAGTAGTTTGCAAAGCAACAGTTCACATAACATACGCACTCTTAATTTGCCATAATATGATAATGTGTATTTTAAGAAGCCAAAAAAAAATTACAAAAATGTTCATTCATTATGCATTCATTCTTAGGTTTGCCCAACAAATTGACTCTGAATGCAAATGGCCGTGCCCAGTCTGGCTTTCAAATGCCAACCAACAATAGATGTGACACAGCAGAGAGCGTTGCTGAAGGGAGGCCAAACTTCCTATTACTGAGATTTTTTTCAGACTTGTTTCCGTGGCAAGTAACTCCTTAATAATGAGATAGCTGTACAATAGTTAGCACATCCTTAATACTGTGGCAACAGTTACACCGGGAAATGACAACCAATTCCAACGTTCAGTCCGAATGTTTATGTTTTGAGGCAGACAGTAAAGGTATGGGGGTCGGGTAGTGGATGGGCATGTAGTACATTTGACTTCCATGGAGACCAGAGTTTGTGTCACATCACTGCAATTAACGTTTGCCTTTTTATTAAATGTAACCACAGTCTTTCGCCAACCTAACCTATACATTGCCACATGCAGATAAACATGACCTTTAAAAACATTGGCTTGGACGTATTTTAGGGTTTTAATATTGCTGTTCTTGTTTGAAGATAGGGTTGCCCAAAATACTGCAGGTGCTTCTTGAAGCTTGGTGATGTAGTGATCTACTGGCAATGCAGTGGTTAGTATTGGTTGTGGCTACTTTGCTACTGGCAGATCAGATGTATAGCATTGGAAGGTGTGATACAGCTAATAATAGCTTCCTCCATTTTGGTTTCGCTGGTTGTCTAAGTTCCCTCAATGGACAGCATTGTCACGACAATTTGGAGTTGGTCAATAGCACAAATTTGTGGGTCAAAGTTTCCAAAGCCAATACTCTCCTGAAGAAACAAAATGCTCTTGTGCTCCGTCTTGTCATCCTGTTATCCAGTGGCAAAAATACAAAGCCACCGTATTTGTTGTTGTAAGTGAAGGATAGGCTCCGCATCTTTGACAAATATGTTTTGTACAGACAGAGAAATCAGCATTTGCTTTTGAACAGCAGCATGGATTGACATCAAAGATTTACTTAAAGGCAAAACTAACAATGTCACTAGTCCCAAACAATATCATACATTCAAGCTTTTAGAATATTGAAAACCTTGGTTTTCAACTCCTTTAGTCACATGTTTATATTTGACAACCAATAAACTCTTGAATATCAAGAAAGATGACACCCAGTCAGAACATGTACTGGAGCATTTGTCCTAAATATATCTGTTAAATCCAGGTAAACCACATTTAAGCAGAAATCTAACCTGAAATACCCCTCTTCATTTAGCACAATTTGTCTCTCTGATCTGCCACAGTTCTCAGCCCCATCAACCTGTAGTCGTGCTTTTAACATCGCTCTCCTTTTTCTGGTTGTGGATGTCCTCTGGGTGGATTATAAAACCAAATGAGGGCCAGAGGAGCACTCATCTAAATTCGCTCCTTTCCTCTTGATTGCAGCAGCCTGATGCACAAGCAGCCTGATGCACAAGCAGAAATGAATGAGACTGAACTGTGTGTTTGGTGACAGAACTAGCTTTTTCTCTTCCTCTGAAAGCACACCGACCTACATCCTAAAGTCAAATTTACACTTAGAAGTGCTATCAGGGTATTTGACACTTCTTTAAAAATTTACACGTTTTGCAGAAAACCTTGCGCCCCCGCTTCCTCTGTGAAATGGTCCTGCTTCAGGTTTTTGCCCCTACTGCAGAGAGAGCCTCAGCAGGGCACTGGTTTACAGGAAGGAGTGACACAATCAATTTGCAGAGCAACTGACACAATCAGCGCCTACATAAATCATATCAGCACAGCCAGGCCCCCAGGCTCCTGCTGAGGTGACAGTTTCATGGCTCACCTCCAGAATGCAACCTGCCAATCAGCAGAGAGTGACAGATACCAGAGAGCAGGTACTCGACATTGTCACACTGATAGCTCGGGCTGTGGGGATTGTTTTTCAAAAATGAAAACTGTAATGATTTACAGATTACCAGCTTCAACCTGCAATCAGACCATGGATTACTAGTGTACATGATCAGAATGATTATCTGATGTCTCTCAGTTGGTGGAACATTTTCCACGTGATTTTCATGAAATGAAACCCTGTCTTTGATGGTTGGCATTTTTCTTTCCTAAGTAGCCATTAAATTAATCTACGTTGTGTAATTACCACTCGATACAATAGTTTTCTTTGTAAATGCTGGAGTCCGCCATTCCCAGTGGGATTAAAATGTCAGGAAATTATGCATGTAGGTAATCCAACGTTACTGTTGATTTTATATTTTTTAATATCAGCTTCACTGGTAACTGCTGCTACAGCTGCATCAGAGCTGTATTCAAGCCCCTGAAAACCTAGTTTCAGATCTTAAATATTTCTCTGTAACATAAAGGATTTTTGACTAGATAAGGAATAATCAAAATTAAAGTTCTGAAAAAAATATCCTCATTTGTCATATCCTCACATTACACATTATTAGTTTAACACCAACAAACAGACATGATTAATGATGACAATAGACAACTGCCTTATCTAAACTCTGATTGGTGCAAGGAAATACATTATATCCTTTTAATCCTAGAGAGCCCTGCCCACTTCAAACCAGTGAGAAGCAAACACAAAACACAGAATATATCTACAGTATAACCACATTTTTTTGTTATGGTAAAAGGTTGATTGAGAAAATAGGTTTCCAGGGACTTTAAGTTACCGCTAATGCAAACATTTCCTACTGCTGCTAGGTAACATTTAATTGGCAAATAATGGGGTAGCTTTCAATGTGATGCAGTCACAGGAAATACTGTGTATTTGTAACCACTGGTGTATGTAATATCTTTAATTTCTAAATGATGCTATAACAAATGACTAAATTAATCAATTTTACAGTATGTTTTTTTTTTTTTTCAATATTCAGATTGTGGTAGACATACTGTACCCACTGAATCTCTTTTGACTTTAGTCATTTTCAGGCAAGCTCACAAATTTCAATAGGAGGGTGGTGGAGGCAGACTGTAAAACACTGCCTGTGCATATCCACCACGATGCCTGCTGTTCTGAGTGACTAACTGACGCAAGCCTCGGCACCCACTGGAACGACACTTTTATGGCTGGTTTTCAGGTCACTAGCCTACACTCAGTGCCTTTAGTTCTGAGGACAGCTTAACTTGTTTTTTTTTTGAAGCACAAGCTCTGATATAGCAATTATGTTTCTACCTTATGCCTCAGTGTATCAGTGATACTGGGGCACATTCAAGAAACTATTAGAGATGTCACTGGAGATTTTATTTATCTCTTATTCCCTTTATACGCCTTGGTTGGAATAAGCTGCTCAACCCTATTTCACACTACTGATTTGTTCTGCCTCCATTGTCTGGTTGTAAGTGGATTCCTACTTATAGACCAGACACATAGCTGACATTTTAAAAATTACAGGAACATCTACTTGTGTTTGGAATGACTTTGAACTGGCCATGTATGTAAACCATAGTGCCTATCAAAATAATGTATGTTGTGTTATTTTTAAGATCATCAGCATGAGATTCAGTAGTGGACAAAGTATTTGGATCTTTTACTTAAGTACAACAATGTAGAAATACTCTCATAAAAACATGTTTTTAATTGTATGTGCTTTAAGTGCAATGTTTCCTTCTGAAATATAGTGGAATAGAAGTATAAAGTAGCACAAAATGCCAGAGTATCTCAACACTGGTCTTAAGTACAGTACTTGAGTGAATGTAGGCCTACTGTGAGTTGCCCTGAAGGGATTTGCACATTGGGATACTTGGCCCAAACAGTGAAAGATCTAGTACAATATTAAGTATTTTTTCAAAAAACACTCATTGTAGCAGTATGATTACAAAATGTGAGGATTAAGAAGCTAGTTCACGTCCAATCAACTCCACAGCAGCCAGCTCATCAAATGGAGTGAAAATTTCATGGCACTCCTTCGAGACACTAGCCTGCCAATCAACCTGCTCACACAGGTAATGTATCTGCGCTCGCACACACACACACACACACACAGACACACACACTCGGACACCTCCTCGCCTGCCAATCCATCATGACAGGCAGGTCTGAAACGCACTCCCTGTCACAGCAGAGGCAGCAACACGAGCAGATAGCAGCGGGAGTGAGGATGGGCTGAAACGATTGGGGCGATTTCTTTGTCCTCAGCAGCACCCTGTGATGATTACAATGTTTTACAAAATGCCTGGGAAGCAGCGAGAAGCAGCACGGTCCGTCACATCTGTTTCATGCTGCTGTGGAGTGCCGTCGCTGTAGGACCTTGCTCACAGATACCCTATGGAGAATGTTGTCAGCATAAACACAATGCATTATTTATGTTCACGCACCCTCGGAGACAGGTTTTCATCGTTGTAGACGATAGCTGGTTTTCCATCCAAGTAGTTTATGCAAATGATGATGTAACAAATAAGAAAGGTAGAGTGGGAATTTCAATAAATAACTCAAAATGTTTTCATGTTTGTTTGAGGTGTCACATTTTAGGGAAAAGCCTTTATTAGGTGTTTTCAGACCAGAGGAACTTTGTCGTAATTCTTGGAGGACCCGGCCCCCTCTTTATTGCAGGAATTGAAGAACTGGGAACCATGGCAGATCTTACAGTGTCATTTTGAGGGACTTTTTAAGCTGCTACTGCAGAGTAGGTGCTCTCCCAGCACCGGAGGAACCTTGATTGACGTCAGTGTATTGGTCCAGACATAAGTGCACGTTGACTGATTGGTATACCAACTGTCGGCCGGCTTACGTCAGTTCGGCGCTCCTATTGGCTGTGCGAATGCACACAGCAATACAACCCTTAAAGGTATGTAGTTCTCAGGGGAGCTCCCCAGTGGGCAGATCCTCTCAAGGAGTCCACAGAACTGTTAAGTCAGTGTAAACAGTAAAGACGCCTGACCATTACTTCCCGAAAAAGTGCAACATGCACTTACTGTATACTTTATAATTAATGAGCTGTCATTTAGTTAAAAAAAATGATGCCCAATTCAGCTGTCAATTAATCCACTGAAGAGTTAGCGTTAGCTGTTGAACACCCTGTGAGGTTAACTTTAGCCTCTCACTAATTATTTTGCAACCTATTAAGCTACAATTATATAGTGCTGAAGAAATCCCAGTCTTTTACGTCTTTGGCAGACATATCAATTAAGGCCATTGTATGCCTGTAGGGTGCAATGATGTTAAACTGTCCCTACAGGACTGTCTTTAGTTAACCACGAACCAGACTCTATGAGCTTACTGGTATACAGACAGAAGAGCAGCCATGTGATGACACATATTTTCATTTTTCTGATATGTGACCATTTGTGGTCACACAAACAAATGACTATCCTCTCTGAAGCAGGTGGAAGTTCCCTAAAACGCTGCAAGCTTTGCAGCTTGTATAGCATACGACACCTTCGAGCCTTAGACCCTCGAGTCAGGTCAATTTGGGTAGGGAAAAACTTTTCCTAACCTTAACCAAATAGGTAGAGGGTAGCAGAAAAGGAATCGTCACTCATTTTTGTAATGGTCTTATGGGTTGGAAATGGAATACACATGGAAATTTCTATTGGAACATGGTTCACTCACTCTGTCATTTGTGACATGTATGTCACATACTATCTCACGGTGGTTAAGCTAATTTGCAAAGCTAACACATTAATTCATGATGTATGTATCAAAGCTGGGGTGATCTATTACAACATAATAGAAAACATATGCTTGGAATACATTAAGTGTGACCGCAGTACATTACAATGCATCTTCCTGCAACTTTAAAGTGCTACAGATCATAAATAGGCTGATGACAAAGCTGCGTGCCTGCTTGGATGAATATCAGCCTCTGACCTTGCGACGGGACAACAGGCATCATCGTGCTTCCTCTCGCCTCATCTAATCACCTTCCATCTCCCACTCTGTGAATGTGGCCTGAGAGGCATCATGGCTGAGGTTAATACGTGTTCATTGCTCTATACACTCTGGGGCCACATGGCTCTGTAATTAAAGTGTGTCCTGCATTAGATGAAGATATGAAAATATCATTATTACTTCTCAGATGAAGAGATATAAAAAAAAAAATACCTTCTTGCTTCTTCCTCCTGGGCCGGAGCTCATTTGTAAGCGAGAGGAGGAATTAAACTGGGCCTAAATACATCTTAATAGGTTTTCAGATATTTGGTTGGCTTGGGGCATGCCTGATTTATTCGTATGAGCCAGATTTTAAAAAGTAATTGTGAACATTAGGTTTTAATAAAACAGTCCTTTAAAATGAATCATATATCCCAGCTCATCATATAAAGTTAAAGATACCTGTCATTGTTGGACAATTCATTTCTTCAAAGTAACAAAATGTTACATGATCTTTAACCAAAGCTTAAGCTCCAGCTACAACAGAACCACTTAAGACGCCGCTAACTTGCTTGTGTAAATCACATCAAATTTACCCAGATGTTAATTAATGTCCTTAAGGGTGAACTGTACACATACTTAATGAGGTGTCCCAAAGTCTGTCTGCCACTTAATGAATGTCTGAACTATACTTTCCTCTGAAGGAGGCCACACAACTGTCACTGTGCCAGTTAATGAGCATCATCAGTTAACAACTAACAGCAGGTCAACTTCAGGAGCTAAAAGGCAGCACTGCTTGCCCGATAATTTGGCAACATCAATATTGATTAAAATGACATTGTTGCTTTAGTTTTCTACAATGTGTCAGATCAGAATACTGGATTCAATAATAGTTTGGTACCAGTAGTATGCTTAGTATGAAGCTGCTATGTTGACTGTAAATTCAATCACTATTTTTATATTAACAATGAACCAAATTACTTAAGGTGGTCACAAGATACTTATGAACCAACTCTGCAGTTCCCCCCAGCTAGACGCAGTGTTTTTGGTTTAGCCTACTCTCACCCTTGTTATTGTGTTGTTTCCAGACACAGCAGATTTCAGCAAAAATCCTCCAAACAATAAAGTACACAAAATCCTTAAAAAGGAAAAATCCAAAATCCTTTGTTACTTCCACAGCAGTGATAAGTAACAGTCTTTTGTGTACTTTATTTTTTGATAGTTTTTAAACATCAGAAATTGTACTTGAAGGCCTACTTAAGTACTTTTTATCCCAAGTATTGTACTCTCTTTTTACACAGAGTGAATACAAAAGTCGCATGAAAAATGCACGATAAACCCTGAGAGAGTGGAGCAGAAGAAAGCCCCAGTACATCACTGACTTAATGCACCACCAGGCAGCACGCTACCTGACCCAGATCAAACACACCCACGATGTCGCGTGACCAACAGGTGCATGCTGGGTCCGGATCCTCCAGGTGACGGACTGAGGAAGTTCTACTTCCGGTCGGACACCTTGGGGCTGCCGAGAAGTTTCAGCTCCAAGGGTTTGGAAACTTTGAAGAGCTCAGCGGTACAGAGAGGCCGGTGGACGGGTCATACTGGGACAGAGAGGCCGAGTACAGGTGAGTACATCAGCACAGTCGCTGTGGTGGATGTGAGTCACAGTACAGAGGGATACAGCTCTGTGTTGGTTGCCGTGGTGATGGTTTATTCCGCTGTCAAAGTGGCAGCTATTTCATTTCTGCATCCTAACAATGCTTGCTGCACCCGCCGAGGTGTCCAGAGACTCTTCACTTGCTGTCGGCGTTTTTTTTTTGTTTAACTGTCTGAGTTTTGTCTCTTTTCTTTCTGGTTAATTGTCGTGAGGCTACACGGAGGAGGCCATTGTATGTTGTTCCTCTTGTGTATATGCTGACATTTAATTCAAGATTTTTAATTTAACTTTGCATCATATACTGTTATATTTATCCCCCCTCCACACACACACACACACACACACACAAATCTAATCTTTTATCTAAGTAGGCCTACATGTGTACACAAGTACTTTTACTTGAGTATAAACCACTTATACTTCTAATAACAAATACCCAAACCATGAAATTTGGACAAATTTGTTTTTTTTTCATACAGTTCCATACATTCCTTGGTTTCCATTCATACCTGCATTAAAAATCAATTTGCATGCTCTTGAAACTTGCTTAAGTTGTGTAATCCATCACAGTGAACATCAAGTCTAAAATTACATTTTCTCAGTTACATTATTGCTATGCAGTAATACGGCGCAGACTTTTCATATTAATCTGGGCTTAAACTGCCTTAAGACACAGTGATCATTTAGTATTGACAAACATTCATGCAAACTTGATGTTCAGTGTGAGGGATTGCACATTCTCTAACACAGTTTCAAGTGTCTGAGAGTCAATTTTCATGCCTTACAAAACTGAATGGAAGTCAATGGTTGTCAGGAACTGCAGGAAAAAATACATTAAAACATCTTAAAAATAAAAAACAGCATTTGTTAAATATAGAATGCAAAAATATACTTGTACTTGTACACACACATAAGTAAAATATAAGTATACATGGTTTGTAGTTAAGGAGCTATAAATGGGCCTTTTTAACCTGAGACTGGTTCCTGAAACACATTTTACTTTCTCTGTTCTCGGCTGACTCAGTTTTCTCCCTCCCCCTTGTACCAGACTGACAGAAGACAAATGATGTCCCGACCAGAACCCATCCATCAGAAAATAGCAAACAACTGTTAACAGAAATCGCATATCCTTTAAATATGAATACCTTTGATTTATGTGTCTGTACTCCACGGATTAATATGATTACAGTTATTAAACCTGCAAGTTAATGAGTTATGGAAATTCCAGCTCATGAAAGCTTCAGCAGACTGCCTATTAAACATCATTCATGATCAGCTACTTAGTGTACAGATTAGATAGATTTGTACCCTCACACACTGCCATACCAGATGGTTAATATTTGGCGTGCAGCAATGGAGTGACAGGAGGTAAATTAGAGCACTGACATACTGACATTAATATTGGCATGAATAATTGCAAGAAAACCTATGGTTTAAAAGGATAATCAGAATAATCATATCATACATGACATATGTTAAACAGGTCCATTCTTTTGTCCGAAGCTGATAATATTTTATGATCCTCCTCAAGAGAGAATTATTACATTTGCTAAATAGCTTGAACAGGCCACAAACACTATAACTAGGGGAAGTATAATAATTCCATTTATGAGGATGGCAATTCAGCTGAAAATCACTATCTTAACACAAGATGTGCAATTGAGTTTTCAAAGTCTGGATAATGTGTGAATGAAATAAACATGTCAAAAGGATATTGAAAGAGAAGGTTTTCAAGCTGCAGTGCAATCATGAACACTAAAACTTCTGCTCACGACATTAACTTTCTGTTATTTACTGACAGATTCAGAAAACACATTTCACGTCCTGACCTTTTAGTATTTTGTAAAATATAACTTCTAATTTTCTCACAGATATTTTACTGCAAACTGCTTTACACTGCCTTACGTAAAGTAATAGTAGTCATGGGCTTTGGGTTGAAATTTCTTAAGTATTTAGTGGAATGTAGGGATGTAAATTAATACAAATACTTTATTTGGATATAAACAGCTAAGCACTCTGAAGAAATACAAACAGCAACAGCAGTTTTTTTCAGTAATATATTTCTGACATTGTTATTTTTACCTAATGGTCATATATTGTAACCTGGCACCTTGCATGAGGAGAAACAAATGAACAGAAGGTAGGGACTGTCTCAAAAGTGCATGCAAAGTTGCCAAGAGAGCTCTTTTTACCATAAACAATTTAAACCAACTTTATTTTCATCTCGACCCCCGAAAATATACATATATATTTTTAAATAATCATGCATTATTGCCCAATAAGTAAAACTTCTCTGGACTGCAAAGTGGGTCGACCACTGTGGTGCAGGCTGAGATGTCTCAACAGTTATTGGATAGATTACATTCACATTTTGTACAGAAATTCATGTTCTCTAGAGGATAAATTCAAAATCCCTTGACTTTTCATTTAACACCACCATCATGTCAAAAATTTCAATTTGCCCCAAACTTGGTTTGTTTACTTAACTTTTTATTTTTACTAGATACCTGCAAAGCTAATGATCTTCCCATCAGCCTCAGCGGTACTTTGTGTTTCGTGCTAATTCAAAAAAAACGTTTAACATGCTAACAGACTAAGACAAGATGGTGAACATGGTGAACATCGGCATGTGAGCATTGTCACTGTGAGCACGTAAGCACCACTGTACCTAATTACAGCCTGTAACAGAACCTGTAGTGTGGCTGTTGACTCTTGTGTGTGTTTTCTTATAGACACTTTAGACCTACTTTACATTCATCTGGGCCTCCCCCCAACCCACACACACAACCTCCGTCTTTTACAGGAAAATCCTGCAGTATGGTCCAATTCTGACTTGTATATTGCACTGTAACAACCTCCTGCTCTATTTCCACTTTTCCTTTCTATCAGTGCAATTTACAGTTACACAGATTCTATTTAGACTCAGTTTAGATTAAATTATTTTCTGTTTTGAAGATGGTGTTATAAACCATAATATAAACCATTAATTCACATACATGGTGAAATTGTATGTTTTATATCTTTGTATCATCCATCATTTTGTATATTTTTTGAGCAGCCACAGCTATACATGTATAAATGGCAGTAGAAAACAACTGCAGTCAACAGATGTTTCTGTAAAATAAACAGATACAGGAACAGATCGATATCTCTCCCTCACACCCGTAGTGGAATAAATGCTGAACACCATCTGTTATTTTTATAAATTTCGAGACAATAACAATGTTCACGTTTATTCCATTAGACAACCAACTATTTCTCCTCCTCTGAACAATTCTGTTTCCTCATCTGCATAGAATTTTTTTTAAAAAACTTGACAAGCACAAAAATAGATATGTTTTTGAAGACAAAATAATCATTTTGAACATCTACAGCTGTGTAGAAAGTGTCTCTGCATGTGGTGTCAGTGCATATGCAAATACAACTTCATTAGTTTTGGAGATCAGGAGATTGAGGTGAGGGTACAGTGTGTTATAATAGAATTGAAGGCAGATGGCAGTCCTATTTCCTTTGAGACTTTCCTGCTCACTGTCTTCTATTATATTAAACCAAATCAATTATCCCAAAAAGCAGCATGCAATAATAGGAAGCTGGGTGGGCATTTTTAAACAGAGTGGGCTGGCTGCTCAAATCCAAACACGCAGTGATGAGGGCATTGAAATCTTGTAATTGAGACATGCAACATTATGATTGCAAACTGATTGAATATAATTAGCCGTGGCTTTTACTTTGTTTGCTTGCTTCCTTTAATTAAAAGATTTTTTTTTTTTCACTTCGTCAGAGTAGATTCACATTATGCAGGGATGTTTGATAAGTGATTAGCCTGGTAAGGCCCACTAGGATAATTAACCGTCCAATCGTCCCAAAGTGTGCTGCGGTTGCCAAATGGCCTCCCCCCTCATACTGCCTCAATGACTACGCTGTAAATAACTCAGCAGTGTCCGTTTTTAGTCCATAACTAGTAGAGCCTGACCGATATAGACAAATATAGATATAGACAAATTCAACAATTACTAATATGGTGGCCAATATAGTCAATTTTTGAGGTGGAATGAAAATAGACCTTTTCTATTTGCATTGTGCACTGATACAATTATGCAAAGGTACACAGAAGGCTGCTTTCTTAAACCAATAACTGTATTAAAGAATATATTAAACATTATTATTCATGTTAACCGACTTTAGAAATGAACACTGAGAAAATAAAGATTAAATATAAATTAAAATAGTTAAATCAACATCAGTACTCCATGTTCAGTCTCCTTCAATTGCTGACCATTTAAATAAAGAATAACTAATAATAATGCAGATAATAATATCTGAGGGAAAACCAGACTGGAATTGTTCAGAACCGTTGCTGGATTCAAAACAATATAATGCATGCCAAACCATTCACTGGTTTCCTTAGTCCACTGAAATACAATATGAAACATAACTGGCAATTAAGTTGAATAAATGATCCGCTGCCTTTTCATTTTAAAAAGTTAACAGCATTCATTAATGAATGAATTAATCTGAAAGCATCTTCCAGTCTCCTGCCTGTGTGTGAATAAGAAAATGAGGGGGAGTGCTCTGCTGTGTTATTTACATTATATCTCCAGTTGTGGAGAGTGTGGGCAAGACATCGCTGGAAAACCCTGAGCGGGCGCAGGGTTTTTGGGGTGACACAGACTGAGCACCAAGTTATTTACTTCACCAGAGCTGGTTTAAATTGTTTGACACTGCAGTGTGAGTTGGTCAGCCGGTCTCGTTTGTTAATGCTGATTGCTGCTCAGCTCCAAATAATGACGTAGAAAATACAGAATATACTTCATGTTCATCCTGCAAAAAAGTAATTGTATAGTCATTAAAACGAAAAATGCCTGCAACTGCTGCCTTTTTAGAAGAAGAATTACATGAATGCCTTTTTCGTTCCGTCAAAATCACGTTATTAAGTAACATTTAGAGAATTGATTTTTGACATTGGTGACATGTTTTTCTGGATTGTGGTCTGTATTAAAAAAAGTTTTCATAGCGGACAATACATATATATATATCGGTGGACCGTTAATTGGTCGGGCTCCAATAAGTACTCAAGAAAATGATGCAGTGTTAACCTGTAAAATGAGGTATTTACACTCTGCGTTCAGTCATCCTCATTTTGTGCTAATGTCAGTCCCTGATAAGTAGGTGTGACATGAGCTCCTCCAGGTTAATGTTTCTCTGACAGGTTCGAGATGAGCCATACCATAAATAGATTCAGTAGTTGCATGTGTGATTACAGTGAATTCTTCTTTATAAACTCAGCCACAGAGTTGTGTGCTGACACATCTCACGCATTTCCACAGCTAGCTCCCAAACTCGCTGTCTGCATGCCTGCTGTGAATATTAAGTCCATTCTCCTCTAGTGTCTACGTGGGTGTGAGGCCTTGTCCTTGCAGAGCAGAGTACACTCCATCCCTGACAAGGGCTTCGCTTTTATCACCTGATGCTGTGAGAGCCAAATGAGGGTTCGGCCATGTTCAGCCATTTATCATCCTCGATCAGTGAGCAGCCACAGGGGCAGAAAGGACCTTGGCTGTGTGTACACGCTCTCCTCCTGCCATTTGTTCTTAAAGTCGACCAGGTTTAGTGTCACTGTGGTCTAGTGCATTCTCTGCAGGGAAAACAAACATCAACATGGTGGCTTTGTTTTCTACACAGCGGGGCTTGTGTCTGTGGCTTTTGAGTCTGCACATGCTGTATCTCGCACAAAATACTTGCTTCAAGGTAAAATAGATGATGATGATGAATGTGGCAAATATGGTTAGAGGTGCGTTAAATGGGGTGCTTATTTATTTTTGTCCCGACATCCACTCTGTTTACCGGCTGTAGTACAAGGCATTCAGCTGAGAAATGTCTGCAACTTATAATGAATTGAGAAATTTGTATACAGCAGAAAAAGTTATTAGCAAGCATCATTTGACAAAAAACTGTGCTGTTTTGTAAGCTGTTCTATGGACTTAAATTGAACTAGTAGAATAAATGCATAAACCCACAGAGCTCCAGTAACATTATTTGTATTTAGAGTTTGATGAATGTGTGCACAAAACCACCTCAAGAAGCCAGTGGTAGGTTTATTGAGCTTGCAGAAAGGGGAGGGTGGGAAGGTAAATTGGTTGCTTTCCCTCAAATTTTCCCCAAAATAAGCGGGTGTGAACCTATCTCCTTATTTGTGTTGACAAGAGGGTTGGTATTCACTTTCATCCGCCTTGTTTTGCACTACAGCCCTTTGTAATAGATTGTTTGGACTCACCCCACTGACATACTCTCAAACTGTTCCGTCCTTGGCGGTCGAGGCACCAGGGCAGGAGTCTCAGTTTTATTCACCGTAGAAGGGTTGCACTTAGTGCCCATTTGACTATTTCCTGAGTGTGCTGTGGAGGATGTGCTACTGTAGGTTAACAAGAAATGGTATAGAGGAATAGCATCTAAAATACAGCAGTATTTAAGAGCCACGCTCTGTGGCAATGTCAGTCTGTCAGTTGGTCCACCACTCTGGTCCAGACAGAAGTATCTCAACAACTATGAGATGGTTTGCCCTGGACTTTTTACAATTTTGACATTCATGATCCCCAAATGATGAATCGTATTACTTTCGTTGATCCCCTGACGTTTCCTCTAGTGCCGCCATGAGATTGACTTTGTTATTCATTTAGTGAAATGAACAAGTATTGGAAGGAATGCCATGAAATTTAGTACAGACGTCTATGATGACCTGAGGTTGAACTCAAATGGCTTTGGTCAGTGTTTTCACTTATCTTGTGAAATATCGACTGAATAGATTGCCACAAATGTTTATGGAGACATCATGGTTTCCCAGAGGTTGAATCGTAATGAACTTTGTTGACCCCCTGATATTTCCTCTAGTGCCACTGTGAGGTTGACATTTTTATTAATTTAGTGAAATTGCCCAACATGAATTGGATGGCTTGCCATTAAATTTGGTACAGACGCCTATAACCTTTCATCCAGTCAAAATTAGGTTAATTAGCAGATGTTAGATCTTCTAACATGCTAAACTAAAATGGGGAACAAGGTAAACATTATACCCACTAAACATTAGCATGTTAGTATTAGGATCAAAGCCTAGGCCTTAGGACCTTCAATGACTGATTTTTGGCCACTTGTGGGCAGCAGAAACAAGGTAGGGTTGGGCCGAACTCTGTATTTAAAGGGTAATGACCGAATCACATCTGTACTACCGAGTACCGATTCACGTTAAATCAATTGGTGGCAAATTTGGGTACCTGAGAGCACATGTAAGTAAGAAAGTAGGACATGCTCGAGTATAACGGGGCTTTTTTCACTGTCTTGGTTGACGTTAGTTTACCTTTTTTGCTAGTGTTAGCCAACACTCAGCCACTGGCTTTTTTCCGAAACTGTACAATTACTACAATTTATAACACCAAATTTCAGGTACCAGTATCGGTTCAAATGTGAATGGTACCCAACCCTATCTTTATGTTCATCACTACAAGTGACTGCTTTACCCATGTCATTTCAGACATTGTTATTATATAAATATTGATTATAGCCGCTTTAATGTTGTTTAGTCACATTTTGCTTTGAGCTTCAAGATATTAAGGTTTTGCCACGTTACAGCCTATATTAATTTTAGGTAAGTTCCATTAACAGCAACCATATTCTGAAATGAGCTTTGTACATGTTCAACTTATTCTTGTCTGTTTTCCTCTTGTCTGTACAGAACAAAGTGAAACATGCATTATTTTTTAGTTTCTATCTCTCGTAATATAATTGGTATTTGGATTATCAAATCCAACGCAAAGTTCACTGACAAATATGGCAAACATGATTATGAATTTGTAAATTCAATTTTCCATCTGTGAAATTTATTTTCTGCACAGCAAGCCTTTTGAAACTTTTGATATGAACACCAGAGTCAAGATGACATCCTTTATAATCATGTTTTGCTAATGTACTCAATATTTTTAGCAGCCAACCCTTTTGAATTATATTAACAAAAGCCAGATGATTTATTCCTGCTCCTTTTGTAGTTCTTTTCTTTTCTCCTACCTGTCTCCAGGAGAAAAGGAGTGATGCAATAGCCTGATATCAACATCTGTGCCTCTGTGAAGACAGCACTTCTCAGATAAGATGCTCACAAGTGTGCAGAGGAGGGCTGTACTGTGGGGGAAGATATGCAGCTCAGACAGATAAAAAGAATTACGTGAATCCAAGTGGCTGCCATGGCAAAGCGTATGGGTAGTAACTTCGGAATGACCCCGACAGACAGGACTTCAACACACAACCACTTCATATTGACACACTGCTTTGCTGTATGCATTATACACAGTGCAGACAGCATTGTTTGTTAGAGACTGAGGCCTTTTGACTTATTATTTTTGTTTGTGTGAATAGCAGTGAACGTGTATCCACCCTTCTAAATGTCAGGCACACATATGGCGGCGGTTGGGATAGGTTATGCAATGCCCACTCTCCTGAAACAGGTATAAGAAACGGTTTGGAACATTTGAGTGGGCAGACATATACACATACTTTAGACTCTGTGCAATCCATTTCTTATGATACAGTTTTTCTACCTGCAATTTTATATATAGTATATATTAGTATCACATGACTTAAATTAAAATCTAAGGCAGCAGTAGCCAGCTCCATCATCTTTAATGAAATTAGGCAGCCCATGGAGGTAACACTTTGTTGGCAGACAGCAAGGCCAGGTAATGCATTTGTATGGCTGAACAGTTGTGAAATGTTTTGCACTCTTGAATTCAGTGTAGGGTGCATGTAGCTAAAATCATTCCCATGCACTATAAAAAGTAAGAGGCCAAAAAAGGTGAAAATGTTTTTCTTAAAAGTGAAACCACAACTTCTAGTCACTTTGTATGATCAGGAGGCGAGCCGATAATAAAATATTGGAAAATTTGTCGCCTACCCACAGATATGATATATACTGTGTGTAAAAATACAGTAAATTCTGTCTTCTGTTGCATCCCCTCATAGGTGGATGTGTCGATTGTAATACAGTCTATTCTATGTTGCCCCCCAGGCTCTGTGGGCATCAGCCTCAACTCCTCTCTCATGCTATTGGCTGGTGAATCTGGTGATTTATAAGAGAATTGGTATTGTGAGCTATTTTTGTCATGATTTAGTCCATAGCTCCTTTGTATATTGTTTCCAGCTTAATGTCAGAGAGGTAGTGGTTCTGCTGTTAAATTTCGGTTAATTATTTTGCGTTGTTGTTTTTTGTATCGAAACTGCAACCTTTAACTCCTCTGCCAGAAAGCTCTATGAGAGAGAGCAGCCAGTTTGTTTCCTTCTCTTTTCTCCTGTTTTTCGTGTTGTTGGGGAGTTCAGTTTAGTATTAGTAGTGTTTTTATGTCTTTCAAGTGCCTGCTTGTTCTTTTGTCCTGGACTCTCCATGTAGTTCAGCTTCTGTATTTGACAAAAAAAGATTGAGAACTTGAACAAACCCCATCCATACACCTAAATCATTCCTGTTATATGAGTTCCAGATTCAAACACACACTTTCTCCAAGTAACCAGGACACAATATTCATAGAAAACTGTATAAAGGGGTTAGTGCTCTTCAGCAGAACTGAGACACTTTAGAAAAGGCTCACCATGGGAAACTAAGACACTATAAATAATGTTATTGACCATGTACAGAACTGAACAGAAAAGAACCTGCACAAGGTAAACGTAGCCATTATGCTGGTGCTCTTTTATCTTCTTTTATTTTAATCTTGAGAGTAATTGTGTACAGATGGAAGGGTGACGCGATACAACTTTTTAGTAATAATTACAACTAAATTAGGTAGGTTTCACCACTAAGGGAGAAACAGTAAAAACAAATATAAAATAAAAATCACTACAAAAGTGCAGCTATGGTATCTGGGCAACAGTGAAGTATGTTTCACAGTCTGGTTGCAGGAGGGGCCCAGAATTCCTTGCCGGTTTCTTGTCCTGCCCAGGATTCTCCAACAGGAGGCCTGCTGCGACACAAGGCATGCTTGTTAAAGCTGGTGGCGGGCTCATCAATAAGGTCGCGGTGCAGCACCGCAGACGCTGGCTGAGGTCTCCGTCCTGGAGAGACTAGCTAATCACAGTCTCTGTGGGAAACAGCGGGGGAGCAGTCTGTCTTCTAATACGCTATCTGCATACTCACACTCAGCACAGTCATGCAAGTGCACGGCGAATCGGAGGCAGGCACCCCACCACAGGCGCATGCATAAACATGTCATGAAGTACAGGATATAATGCAGGAACATGCGTGTTATTGCCCCCCAACTCCCCCGTCACTTTCATTTAGTTGCTGCTGTGTTTGCCCAAATCCAGAAGAGACAGTCTTAGTTAGTGACTACAAATATATTAGGGTGTGTGGGGTTTGCAGTGGTGTAACACAGTCACAAGCATGTGTGGTAATCTTGTACTTCCAGAAGTCGAAGAAAAACAAAATGAGGCAATTTGTTGGTGCATCATGGTAATTTTGTTTGGTATTGAAGGAGATTTTGAATTTTCACAGAAGTGAGCATTAAAATGTCTGAAAAGATCAGAGAATTTAATACGCAACGTGTCACAAGGTTGGAGTTAAGCTAACTAACGCCTTTGCCGTGGTAAAAGGATATTTTGCTGAGCCTAAAACACAGAAACTAACATTTTTATGAAACACACAATACAGATATCTCATTTGGTAGTTGGTAGGTGGCTGCTAGTGTGTATCCAGGTGGTTGCCAACCAGTTGCTATGGCTGTCCAGGCAGTTTAAGGCGTAGGGATGGTTGGGTGGTTGCTAGGGTCTTCCTAAAGGTAGCCAGGGCATCAGTGGGTGATGGCTGAGTGATTGTCCATTAGGCACTTCAGTCCATGTAAGAAGAAGGACAGAGTGGATGAGTGCTTCAACAAAACATCGAGCTTTAACACTGGAAACCATATAAAACTGGATATCCCACTAAAGTACAGCATCAAGATAAAACATTATTGCAAGTTAGTCAAAAAATATTTTCTTGATTGCATTTGTTGCTTTCTTAGGTGAGGACCAGAACCCAGAAGTGTATATGAGCTGTCTCTGCGACAATTTAGCAAACGCCATCCATACTGTAAATGAAAACAATGAAATATGGTTGAAAAACTCAACTGATCCGTAAGGATGTGAAGTGTGTGCATTTGAAGTATCACTGTGACAGCTCACATTCAGCCACTGCACTGCTAGACCCAAACCTTGTTTATGCTTCAAAAAGTTCTATAATTTTCTCTGCTGAGCGGTCAGCAAAGCTTGTGTCCTGTGAAAACATTTATGTGAGGTCTGATTCAGTTGGTTGATACACCTCGCTTGTCTGTTGTATCAGTGTGTGTAAACCAAATTAGAGGGGTGTAAAGGTATAAAGGGACAAAACACACACTACCAATGTGATTCAATCAGCAGTAAAACACTCCCAACCATGAACATGTTGTTAAGACCACACTCAAAAAAAACTGATTTTATGAAAACAGGAGAATGGCAGATAAGACCGTTCAATAATAGCATGCACGCACACGCACACACACACACAAACACACACACGCACACGGCCTCCTCTCATAAGTCTCTTCACCGCCGTCACTCGTCAAAATGTAATATTGCACAATGCATGGAGAGAGCACAGGGGCCAAAGACGTTCATACAATTTTTAGGGAATAAAATTGAGTTTGCAAAAAATGAAAGATTCATTTTAAGGAATTTATATTGGCCTGTGATATACAGAATGAGTCATTCTTTAAACTTATGATTCATGAAACAGACACAACTATCTTTGAACTCAACCTGGGCCAGAAATTCATCCCTGACTCAAGGGACAATGAGGCAAGTTCATTAGTCTTACCTTATGACTAATGTCTTGCCAGACTTTGTTATTGAATATTTTACCTGCTCCCTGTGATCAATACTTAATTACACCAGCTTTTCCTGGTTTGGTGGGTTATCGGTTCGAACAAAGGGCTTGTTTGAGAGTTAAGAGCAACCCGGCAGGCTCATAAAGACAGAAACTGTTGGAGTGATAAGTAAAGCATGCATCATTACTCCGCAGTCGATGGTAACAAAGTGTCATGGATCAGGCTTAACGACATTAGAGGCAGAGAATAGGGAGGGACAGCAGATGCTTAGTTTGTTAGCCAGGCCACTACTGATGTAACTGTGTTAGCTTGGAGGCCACAGTGTCGTAATGTGCCAGGCGACAAAAGGGGACAAGAGTATTAATAATCCTGCTTCAAAACACATGCCTCTGTTCACAGCCAGAAAGCTGCTTATAGGAACTTGTAATTGTTAAAAAGACTTGATGTGTCACCTTATTGATGTGAGGGTGTTTGACTGAAGAACAGTTTTCTATTAGGGTCTACTTTAAACGAAGGGGAGGCATTGTTGATCCTTAATGCGTGTCATCTGGATACATGCACATTCAATATAATTGCATTAAGAAACTGCATTAAAATGCAGATTTGCCTGAATCAAAATACATTGTGCCATGTTATTCAATGGATCGCCATGAAATGTGTTAGAAGGAGGAATGCCCCTGTCAAGATAAAAAAACTTTAGTGATATAGCGCCAACATCAGGTCAAAATTTCAATTTAGACCCGAAACAATTAGTCGATTAATAGATCAGGTGATTGATAGAAATTGAATCCGCAACTATTTTAATGTATTAGTTTAAAGGAATAATCATTACAGTCATTTTTCAAGCAAATATCACAAACATATAATGGTTACAGCTTCTCAAATATGAGAAGTTGGGGCTTTTACTGACATTACTTTGGGCTCTGTGCTTAACATCAGCATGTTAACTTTGTCATTCTGGGCACATTAGCATTTATCTCTAAGCACCACCATGCGTAAGTACAGCCTCACAGAGCTACTAGCATGGCTGCAGAGTCCTCTTCACGTCTGTCTCAACAAATTAAAAATTACTCTGTGACATAGAGGCCCCCTCTGCATAAAAATAATGTTCTATGAGACTTCAATTAACTCTGCAGTTACCTCAACAAGTACCTAACCTTGAGAATCTGTCACTTTCTGATTTCATATACTGACCTCCGCACATAATGTACTTGTTATGAATAACTCTCTGTGAATAACATCCCCGGTAAATTTGAACAAATCACCACTTAAGGACAAGCTATAGCGGAGATTATCCCTCCCTTCAACCTGTCCTTTCTTTCCCTCTTTTCTCAAGGGCAGAGGCAGGTGTTAATAAGACTCATTTAGCACAATGCGGCAAACGAAGGCTCACCAGAATGCAAAGATAATGAGATAATAAGATTGCTTTGAAGTTGATAAACATCCAGTAAATATTCCTGGTCTGTCACAGGTGCTTTTGCATGGAGCGTGTTTAATCAGTGCTCATCAGCATTCACAATGCAAAGGGTTCGTCCTTTGGAATTTAAACAAGGGTGAAAGATGTGGCTGATGGTACAAAACCCACTACTGTATATCCTGAAAGCCTCTCCGCAAATCAATTCAGTGTATGAAAGACACGTTCACTCACAAATCGTGATAGTGTTTAAATAGCTGGGCATAGTAGGAAGCTAATATCTCAGATGTCTTTATCATGTGTTATGAATATCTGTAGGAGGCATGTACGGTTAACCAGACCAGCTATAGTGCATGTCCATCAAAGGGAATATATAAATATCCTTTTGATCTTGGAAAAATGGATTGGCTGATGTCAGGAACGGTGGTTGTTATTAAGCAAGGGCTAAACATCTACGCCCGTACCAGATCAATTATAGATTAAAGACTATGGTGTGTTTACTTGTTTTCTCCTACATGTGTTCTCTCATGTAACGATGCGAATGATTCATATAAATTAATGCAATTAATAAAGTTATGTGTTTGTGCATGTGTTAATCTGCGTGGCCTTGGAGCGGTTGGCAGGTGTGTATATATACACATCAGTGTTTGGAAAACAGAGCAATTAAAGCATATGTGTGAAGACTGGGGGTGGATAAGTTTACCTTTTATACTACTTTGCAGGTTGACTACTGAAATTTAGATTCATCGCTCAACAGGAGCAAAAATAATGCTGGACCGGCTGCACCACCACCCACCTCACTGAGCATTCCTGGAGAAACGTATCAGACAGTCAGCTCCGATCGAGTCAATAGATTTTTAGCAACCACGGCTACGCTTGTCAGCTTTAGCTGATTGCCTGACATATTTCCTCAGCGTCTCTTGGCTCATCTACAGTTGTCAGTTCTCCAGACATGGCTGTTGAAGCCATGCCCCTGGCCGTTCAGTTAATTCACCATACAGCCTGTCTTTCTTTTTTTTTTTTTTTTCTTACCTGGACTCTGGCCAGTTGTGTCAGTCCTGATGTCTCCATTGCCCAGAGTGGCTCTGTCTATCTGGCTGTGGCCATGGCGCATTAGATTTACTCACTCTCTCTCTGTCCCTCTATTTCCCTCCTGGGTCCCTGACCTCTCTTTATTTTTCTCCCACTCCCCCTCTCCCTCTCTGTTCAATCTTTTCCTCTTTCATCCCACTCTGTTTTGCCCCTCAACCCCTATTGCACAACCTTCCTTTCCCTCTCTGAAGCTTTGCAGCACTCCCGGAGGTGCTGTGGCCGAACAGCAAGCAGTGCCATATCAGACACTGTCAGACATACGGAGGAATGGTGTATGCCAAAGATGGGTGACTTCACCTCAGCAGCAAAGTACCAACGAAGCATAACTGATAAAGACATTACTGGGCTATGGTAAATTTGTGACATAAAACACTCGCTACGGCAGATCGGACAAAAGAGGTTGCTTTATATAAAGATCAGACTCAGTCAAATTGGGCCTCAGCCTCTCTGTATTCTCTCTCAGAGTAGCCGGCCTGATGCAAATCGATAAAGTAATTTTCCCCCAGACTTGTCGTAATTAACAATCTGCCATGTGTGCTCAGGGGAACTGCAGCATTTGAATAGAAGCGACTTCCAGCTGCTACTGAGACGCCTGTGATTTAAGAAGTTTAAGACAGGAAGGCGAGAAGAGCTCTGTATGAGTAAGCATTTAACACAGCCCACACACTCTTTAGCAATGCTTGTTACATAGTCTGTATCCTTAAAACTGATTCCAGCTGACATAAAGTGCTAACATCTGTATTTAAGTGGAGCGTGAGTTGTTTTTTTTCTTAGATAAAGACATTATCGCTTTTAAGAAACAAATTACTTTATTAATTAATCAAAGATAGCTGAAACTCTTCATTAGTTGTACAGAAGATTACATTTATAAGACTCTTATGTTCATCCAAGTAATGGAAAGGGAATGTCAACTTTATATCTGGAAGTCAGACTTTTTCTTTGTGATACAGCAATAGCAAGCTTACAATTTCATGTATTTCTTAGGATCTGGGGGGATTTTATGTAATTGAATGACCAGTAAACCACAAATAAACATCTCATCTTTCTTTTTTTGCATGATAATACGGTGCAAATATTGTTGTTGGTTGACCTTCACAATATGATGACCATGGTTGCCCAATAATACTAATATTATTTAGAAAGGCATTCCAGTAATATGAATACTTTTTTCTTCAACCAGGAGTGTAAATGAAATTCTGTAATTACATTACTGATACTAAACCCAGTATTGCTCAGTTTGAGTTTTTGTTTAAGTTAACAAAATGTGTTATTTACGTTTGACACATTTTAAAGATTTCTGTCTTATGCAATGTATAACAATAGAACACAGTTCATAGAACATCAATTCAGTTATTTTGTTCAGCACATTTAGCACCTCTTGTCTGTATTGACTTTAAGTTGACCTTTCGCGGCTCATTTTTGATCTTGGAAGCAGCAGTTGACACATCTCCACTGAAGGCCCAAAATAGTTATGATAAGGACCGTGCGAACGCTTCAGAACTAGTGAATAAGTGGGCCTTGAGTGGTGCTTGTCGTCAACTGCCATTTCTAAGGTCAAGAATTAATTGTCAAGTTGAAATTGCTAGATTATAAATATTAATAAAGCAAAAATATTGTGATAATGATGTCATATCAACCCTTTTATCGTAGTAAATCAGTGGATGAAATGACTGCATGTCAAATCAAATTCTACTCTACCTAACATTAGCAACATGGATGATGAATTAGTTTTGGTATCTCTCCCTAAGTATTGGCTCTTCTTTTACTTTTTGATGATAATACTGTAATGTTAAAAAACAGTTTTAGCACCCCATTGTCTAAATTCTGCTTCAGAGGCTTTTCCACTGGGCCATCAATAGTATTCATGAACATAAAAAGCAGCACAATCAAAGGCGGTCTGAGATGTATGAGTTTTGGAATTAATGAAGGGAAAATTTATTGACATGTAATCAGCGTAATTATCCCAAAGAAGGCAAAGTGAATTCTAATCACTGCCTGCATAACTTTTCCAGATGATAACTTTAATTTCCTCAACAATCTTCTGTCCTTACAAAACTCATCATTCCAGGGAGACAGCCAGCTCCATTGATGAGGAACAAGTAGCCGGCAAACACAGCAGTGGTATTAGCCATGGGCCAAATATATGCTGTACAGCCCACTTAACGTGCATTAAGTATGCTGTTCGCTTAGAATACACTGATGAGGTGAATCCAGGTAAAAGCCATTATTCCTCACTGATTTGCCTCATTAAAGCCATGCCAACCACTGAGTAGCTTGAAATGAAGGGGAAGGAATTTGAGGCTTAGAGGAGAATACTCAAAAAGGGGCTTTAACTCAATAACAGGAAGATATCCTCAATGCTTTGTGCACAAAACATTTGGGAAATGATGACTAAAATAATGAGATGTATCACTCAAACAAACTGATTATTTAAATATAGTAATAACTTAATGGAAATTAAATGCACAAAGTTCTGCTGTCAGTCAAATATTTACTAACTGAATATTCTGATTTATTTTAATGGCGAGTGAGGTGATTGTCAAATAAGGGTGGCCACGTCTTCTGCACCAAGAGTGTTTGTGATGGACAGAATCAGACAGCCTGCTTTATTGTACTGCCTTAATACCTTTTTCTCTCAATTTTTTTATGTCCCTGGACCTGGAACTAGGCTATATGCTCATCGATTTTTGTCAGTGTAGATTATTCCCACGCTACTTCACTATAGCATTAACTTGGGGTGGCCAATCAGTTTGTTGGGGTTGCATTAGACACCCTGGCAACCCCCATCTATCGCCACCTCTGTTTGTACATTCAGCACAGGTCCTCTAAATAACTGGATCCGGGCTCAGTTGAGCTTTTATGGGAGATTTGGAGATGATGTGTGAAATAGAGGTTTTCATTGCCGCCATAAAAGTGGAGAGTCCAGGTGATAAGTCAAATTTATGTTAGTGTCGAATTGCATATTTCCTTTCTCTCTGTGAAATGAACTGACCACAGCAACACAGAGGGAAGTCATGCTGTTAAAACTGCAGTCTATTAAGAATATGAGGTTTCATTTGTTTATGGGTAATAATGGGCGGCATGTAGAAGCGGTGTCACTAATAAGTCCATGAAATTATTTGTGAAGCCACAACTGTGGCAATAACTAACAATAGCCAATAGCTGCAAAGATCTGGTTTCATTCGGTCCCATTGGGAGTTATATGGCTATGAAATCTGAACTATTGACTCCGGGGACAGGCTGAAAGAACTGTGACTAAATTGCTTGTGTGTGTATGTGTGAGAATTCCACCACTGACATGAGGGATGATTTGAGCTTTAGACAATCTTGAAATAACAACCTGTTCCACCTGGCAGCATGGGAGAAAAGAGAAAAGTCGTACCCTCTTTCAATCTCGATCTCACCTTACTGTACGTACACTGTAGGGCATTCCTTCCCTTCCCTCACCTCCTCTCTCGCTCTTTGTGTTTTCACGCGTCAGGTTGACTGCTGATTGGCAGTTTGATGGAGTGCAACACAACAGTGAGAAGAAACGTGCTGCACATTCAGTGCTTCACCATCCGCAATTTTTTTTCCAGGGGAAGCAACAGAACAACAAACAGATTCACCAAGACCAGGCTACCGGGCCAACATATAAACAAGATAAACAATGTCTCCAGGGGTAGGTGAGAGGAGCAGAGGAGGCAGCGAAGTGCCGTGTTTGTTCTCTGATCGATGCCATACATAGTGCATGAGTGCCCTAAGAACTACGGGTAGAAGTTTGTTCACTTCTATATGAGGAAGTTCAGATAAAGGGAGAGAAACGCTATTGAGATGAGGTTGAATAAAGGTAAAATACATAAGAAGCTGTGTGTATGAGCGTGTGTGCGCGAGTGTGTGTGTGTGTGAGAGAGAGAGACATGGCATGAGACTTTCTCTTCTCAGATAATAAAATGTGATGTTAGCTCGGATCGATCCACAAATTCAGCCAAGCAAAGGCCAGGGACAGTCCCGCTTTAAGCAAGAGAAATAAAAGGTGAAACCCAAAACATTTTCATTAAACTGTCATATCCTTCCACAGAGGTTTGATGCCTTCCAATCAGCACCTATAAACCCTGGCTATTGCCGTGCTCTCAGACAAAATTAAAAGACAAAATTGCCTTCATAAATATTAATCTGTGCAAGGCAGAGGTTGCGCCCTTCACAATTATTCATGCTCTCTGGAGCGCATTTGTCAAGAGTAAACAGTATCCCCCTGTTTACCTAATGCAGAACATTCGGTAGGTGAGTGGGCATAATTGATGCCTTCATATTTTATTCTTAAATACGCAATTAAACACAGTCCGCTGTGGAACACATTCGTCTCTCTCGTTCCTTCCTCTTCCTTTTAGCTCACACACACACACTCACACAAACGTGCAGAGTACACTTCCTCACAACTGCACTCTTATCTGTTTCTTCAACAGCAGTTCACTTGGAATTAGAGGTGGAAAGAGAGTTAATTTCACAGCATTTTGGCATGTTGTTAACACTCTTAGCCTGCAAGTATACTGTAGATGGCCTCTGCCTTAGTGGCTTTGTTTTTTTTCGGGGGGGTAATATATTGTTAGCTGCTTGTTTAAGTGTGACGGAATCATTAGTGAGCAGAAAATAAGTCAATAATGTCTTTCTCTCTATGCCTTTATATGCTGTTATTGTACATGACTTATACATCATACAATTGTCTGCTTAACTTGTCTCCTGTTTTTACTCAAATATTCCACACTAGGGGTGTGAAAAATGGATAAAATCTTCGAGTGATATTGATATATATTGGGGTATTTTAAATCTCTGTATATTCCATTATGGAACTACTTTGTAGATAGAATAACCAGACCATCTGTTTTTGGCGGATCCAGTGAATGAAATACCTGATAAAAAGACTTAATTAAAGCCCAGTATCTCCAGGAATGAAGTTAATGTCTGACAATTCTGCAGCACACAATTCGCTAAGCTCCACTCCCCTTAGTTTCTGTCGCTATGTCTTTCCTTTCCTTCACAGCAGATAGTGCCATTAACAATGAAAACAGTGTTAGATTAAAAGTTCTACTTTATTTTGTCTAAACCAATCAACAGCAATTGATGTAACTGACTCGCTGATGTCATTTTTATTTGGTTGCTAGGAGCAAGGAACTCGATTAAAGACGTATTCCGATTTAAATCTGTAAATTGACACAAAGCAGCTAGCATAGTTAGTTGTTCTCATACATGCTTGTCACAATTTTTAGTGATTTTATGGATCTGGCACAAAAAGATGATTGTCTCATTCTTATTCCTCCCAACAAAGCTCCGATTGGCTCAGTTTTTGGCTATTGAGGCGGTTCGCCCAAGAAGAACGATTGCATCGGTCGTTTCAGCCACTACCCCAAAACAGCATATGCCTACTTTCAAGTGACAAGGCCTTCTAGCGGCCTTAGTTACTATGACAGGAGCAAAGGAGGGAGTCATTTAATTAGGAGGACTTGTTGCGCCTATTCGAATTGCTGAAACAATCTAAGATATGGCCGAGCTGCCTTCCTGTTACTTGCACTCTGCTGCCAGCGGAGTGTGCACATGTTTACTATGTCTCCGATCATTATGAAAATGAAGTCCTGATGACATTGTGTGTAATGTGATGATTTTATGGCAGAGCGTGTGTTCACGGATGACTCAATCCAAATGATAGACATTTGTGCATTATATTTATCTCTGTGTCTGTCTCTGTTTGTCTGTCCATCTGTCTGTTTTACTGTTTATCAGAAATGCAGTTCAGACCCACACACACACACACACCAAACCCGCTCAGACATCCCTCGCTCCTCTCCCGTCCACCCAACGTTAGGAATCAGGGGCTAAGCTTTACTCCGGTGGCGGGACTCCAGGGAGCTGCTGGTCTACCTGTTCACAGCCACATCAGATCCTATTCCCTGCACAGGAACACAATCATACAGAGAGAGGGTGAGCAAGCTCCATCTGTGGAATACTGATGCAGGAACAGGGCGTCTACAAGACAAGCTCAGAAAGGGCTGGAGGAACATGGAGGCCAGGGAATGAATTCTTAAAGATACAGTCTGCAGGACTGTTGGAGGAATGATCTTGTAGGAATCAGAAGAACAGCAAGAATGAATTGAGAATGACCTTTAGGTTGTTGTTGTTTGCAAAAGTTCTGTTTTCCCAAAAGAAAAAAAAAACAGTTGTAACTCAAGAAAAGTTGAGTGCTTACAAGGTCAAGACAAATTCTGTGACATTGAAATGTATTTCCTGACATAGCTGAAGAAAGATTCTGTAGACACTCAACACCCATGCTAGAGGCGTGGCTCTAGTGATAGCAACGTAGGTCTGTTGTTGGATTACCACAAACCTTTCATGGTTCCCAGAGGATGAACCCTAATGAATTTTGTGATCTCCTCACTTTGAATGTAGCACAACCAGTAGATGAATGTTTTTACTTATCCTGTGGAATATTTCAATATCAATAAGATAAAAAAAAAGTTTGTACAGAAATTCGTGGTACCCAGATGATGAATCCTAATGACTTTGGTGACCCCCCTTGCTCTTCTTCAAGTGTCACCATAAGGTTGACAATTGTCGTTCAAGGTGAGCCATCCCAACAATTGTATTGTTGTGAAATTTGGTACGCACTTTAATGTCTTCCACAGGATGAATGGACTTTGAACTAACTACTATGAACTTTTCTGATCTCCTGACTTTTCATGTAGCACCCTCACCAGGTCAAAATTTGTACAATACTTCAGTTTAGGACCAATTGACATTCCCATCAGGCACAGCTGCTTTGTGTGTTGTGCCAATTAGCAAATGTTACCATGCTCACACACTCAATTAAAATGGTGAACATGAAAAACATTACTTGTTAAACAACAGCATTTTAACATTGTCATTGTGAGCTGTTCGCATGCTGATGTCAGCATTTAGCTCAACGCACTACTGTTCCTAAGTATGGCCTCACAACCTCTTAGCCTGGTTGTGAGAGATGAAAAAGTGAATACCATAAAACAAGATGCTCTTTGACACACATTGGTTCATTAAAAAAAATGCCTTTTTAATTTTGTTGTATGTGTTTTAGAGGATTCAGATTAATCATAACAGAATATGTATAGAAGTTGATGGAATGATAACGGACCATTTCCTATCCCTGAAATATGAGAGTTTAGTATGAGATATGAACTTTGACTTTTCCTTCAACTGGTTGCACACTCTTAAATCCTATATGGAGATAGCATTAGCCTGAAGGATAGTAGGGGGAAGACTTGTGGCCGGAAAGAAGCCAGTTCAGATCGAGACCATCTGGTAGCCTGAGAAGACAAACTGAATGAGAAACACTCTCTGCTCTCTCCACAGCTGACATTAATAAGCCCCATTTGCTCCCGAGGAGCTATTCAGAGGCCAAAAGTAGGAGCCTGGCTGTACTGAACAGCTCCAGAAATTTAACATGTATAACAGCGCAAGTGAGAATCAGGTTGCAGCTGAAAAAAGACAAGTCATGCTGGAAAATCTTCCCAGAGTAAATAAACATTTTAAAATACTGTAGTTAATTTTTGCTTGTAGTACTCCACTAGGATTTCTCCAAGAGTCTGTTTATATCTCCGGTTCCAGGTTATTGGAATATTTCATGCAGACTATAGAGCAGTCAAAACACTGCAGGCCATTTTAGGTGAATTACAGTATTATTCTCATCTAATAGCTGGCTTAAAACGTTAATCATGCATGCTAATTCCTGGTTTAGCGTGCCTATGGATTAGAAGCCCATGTAATGTACAGTTAATCCCATATACACTCAAAATCCGCCTAGGAACGTTTCTCATCATCAAAACATTTTCCCTCTAATTATGTCCCCTGAGAGAAGCTCAACTCCCACTTACCATGAGTTCGTCCGTACAGTATTTTCAGGTTCACATGCACATGGAATACAGAATAAATGCCCTTGATCAAGCGCTCAGCTATTGCCTTTTTATCCAGCTCCATCGATTGGAATTGATGGACACTCTATTGCATATTATGGAGCTGGCAGTAGAATTTAATCCTGCCACGAGGCAGGATGTTTCTACCTTCCTATTCCCTCTTATATCTTTAATAATCAGTTCTGTTTCCCTATCACAGTCACATTCAGTAACCAGTCGGTCTCTTTAAAGTTCAGCAGAGATATTCAAGGGCAATTTCCATAGCTGTGCCATCACTGAACTCACAAACAATAGCTGAAATCAAATTTAATGTGACTTTTAGTGAGTGTGTGTTCTTCTGTTCTGTGCTGAAATATTAATAACCTATTAATTATCGGAAAAAGTTGGAGAAATAGCAGGGAGTGAGAGACTGAGGGATTGAGGCCGCACAGATCTGAAAGAATACAAAGAGAAGTGGAAAACAAGGCTGGAATTGGCTTCGTACTCTCCAACCCTGCAGATTCTCCTCAGAGACTCGTGATTGTTCTGCCCCTTTCAAAGCATCCGCCTGTGGTCTCATTTCTGAGTTTCTCTCATATTTTGATAAAATCTAGAAATGAGCCTTCTATATTTCTGCCTCTGTTATTAGCAGACTGTATTATGACATAGCAGGCTTTATAAAGTTACAGTTCGCTTTTTGGCTCTTTGAAAACTAAAGTTGGACTCAACTTGTTCACAGTTTATTGTCATGTATCTGTAGTTATAGAGCAAAACCAACCCAATCGCCTGACGGGAACGTTAATATCGGACTTTGCAAAACCTCGGGTTACATTGACTGCCAACATGCGTTACCGACATGGCTCTGGGGATGGCAAATGCCAAACACTGGCATTACATCTTCACATATCTATGTTAAAATTCTCACTTCCTGCTATATCTACAGTAGAGTTAAAGTTTGGGATAAAGGTGGTTGAGTTTAGGCAACTAATGCACTTACTATTAATGTTATGACCAGGATATATATTGGTTTATGTTTAATAAAAAGGCTAACATTGATTGCAGGTCTATAATGGGAGGCGCATTCTGGTCAAATATGCTCCCATCAAGGCTAGCACTGTTTATATGCAGTAAACACTTCGTTACCATGCAACTGCTTTCTGGAAAAAACAAGTCTTCTCCTTCAGGTGCAGCTGTTTCTGGTTTTACTCTATGGCACTGATGCAATGTGAAGATGAAATGTTTCCAACTCGGAGAGTGCAGGGAACGGCCCAAAAATTGCCAAAACGTGACAATTGTAATCACATGGTATCATCATGACATCACAGGCACAAGTTTTTGGTGATGCATGGAACTTGATGCAAATTTAGGGAGTCTTTATGCAAAGTTGGGGTTGAGGAAGGGAGTTATATGCAATTCTGAGATGTCAGAGGTAGTTTTAATGGACATTTGTGGTGGTAGTGAAAGTATTTTGTAGTAGAGGGGAGGTTTTGGCAGTGACATTGGTTTGTTTTTAAAATGCAAAGCTGTAGTGACTTAGAGTTTTGTCTTGCAAATTTATGGTGGCATAGAGAGTGGTTATGCAAATGTGTGGTGACAAGCACATAGTTTGGAAAGAAATTATTGATTTGGCCTTAAGTGAGAAACAATTCTGCCAAGCAGGTGCTTCTGTTTGCACATGCGTGGTATGAAAATAATGAAACTTTCAGCATACATGTGCAAGATAAATTGCCTTTGTTAACTTTGTTAAGACTGTAACGGTCAACTATGCAAATATTGTACATATATACACACATGCATAAGGTAGGATCAGGACATCCTCAGTGTCCTGTTCCTACCAGGTATTCCCTGAAGTCAATGTTTGAGTGCCAGAGAATAATGTATTGACTTCGTCTCTAATGCATATGCATTTTCTGACATTTCACAATACACTTTCTGGGTTTTGAACTCTCTTTTTTCTCTGTATAGACACTATCACAAGTCAAGTGTGAAAAAATTTAACTTTCTTATCTCTCCTTGTAAGTCTCTGATGTAGACTGATGATAAGCACGGATACATTCTCATGTTAGATTATTCCCATTTAATAAATAAAAAGAAAAAAAGATTCCATTTGATATCTACTCTATCCACTATAGCTTCAAAATAGCATATATATGAAAAGGTCCCTCATCAAAGATTCTTTTAGAGTCAGAGACGGTGCTCTTAATCTCCTGCTTTGCTTCTTGTCTGTGAAGCTGCAAATGGGTGGAACAAAACACTCTGTCTTCTCCTCAGGATATTGCTGCTTGTAGAGCTAATCAGGTTGGAAATGATGGCTGTGTGTATGTGTGCGCAGGCAAACCCACACAAGGACATGCTCGTTTCAACGGCCCTTATCTCCTGTCCTCATTCAACTCCATCCATACAACACATTAACCTCTGCGTCTTTCTCTAACTTGTACATATATCTGCATTTAAAACGTGCTTGGAGTATCAAAAATGCATTATGTGTACCCATCTTATCTTGAAAAGGATTCTGCTTCATTTGCACACTGATAAGTGAAGCATAATGTATGTACAAACACGGGTTTACTCAGATGTTCGCTGGGTTCTCTCAGGCTAACAAGCATCATAAGCCGGTCTCTGTTGACCACTGTGCCTCAGTTTATGGAGATTATAAAGGCATCACTGCCTGTCATGAAGGTCATGTAACAGTGTGAACTCACCAAGAGTCCGCACCAAAGGCAGAATATTAGTCTCATCGTGCAGCAGCTCGGAATGAAATAGAATGATATATGTTCAGGACCTTGCATTTTAAATAGCAAGTTTAATCATTTAGGTTTCCATTAGCATCAATTGACTTTTTCTTTTCCAATATCGACACCCACACTCAGGGTATTATAGCCCCTTTTTTCCAAAATTTAAAATATATCTGTTAAACTGATTAAGAAATGTGTAAACTATCCATAGGCTGTATCCTAAATCTGTTTTTAGCTTTAGGTGAAAACATTCATACACCAACACATTTTCAAGGTTTGTGAAATTTTTATCTACAGTGTTTATGGCTCATGTTACTGTTACAGTTTATGAAAGTGTGTCATTACAACACATTCACTTCATAACACAGACATACAATCATATTCAACTTGGATAACAGATGTGCTGTTGTAGATATACAGACCTTTTTGCATCGAAGTCTGTTTCCCCATCAATTTGTGTGTGTCCTTACTTTTTCCTGAACCCTAACTTATCCCTTACCCTGACCGGTCCTTTCCTGCAATGCTTAACCAGTCTGGTAAACAGTGTAAATCATCTCTAGTGTTTTTTTTTTTTTTTGCATTCTTATTAACAGTGTATGTGTCCTGTACATGTACATTAAACATTTAGGCTTAATGAAATTAGTCCATACTTGTCAATGTTTCTAAATCTACTATTAAAAACAACATAGAGTAAATCTTTAGTAAAGTTAGCTAACTTCAAAAGTCAACACTTCTGGTTTCACAGTAAAAGCTTACCAAAGCCTTCACATTAAAATGCATTTCCTTGTCATGCAAGCCAGTGCAGCTGTTTACTGTTTACAGGAAGTTCTAGTGCACATGTTAAATAAGTTGTAACGTTGTAAAGCGTTTTGTGACGAAATCTGATAAATTGCCTCAAGCGATCACTTGAGTCGGCGTTGGTTGGGGTTTGAAAAGTTTGAAAATGAAAAAAGTAAGTGGAGTTAGAGAAAAGGTAAGCCCTCATTAGACACTACTAGTGTAACACACCCAAATCTCTGAATGAACTGTTGGCAGTTGAGTTACACTGTGGGTAATGTAGGCACCAGGTTTTAACAAGGAAGAAGAATGCATTGAATAAAAAAGATGATATCTCTGGTTCTGAACCATCTATTTTGACATTTTTTTCTTTAAACTGTCCATTGTGAGTCTGACAATGTCACAAAACTGAAATGCAAAATCAGTGGAGAACTCTTTTAAGTCTTTTTAGAAGTTTTGGAGGTTGTCAACACAAGCCCTAAAGCGTCAAAAAGGCTGCAGCTCAACACCATGGGAATACACCTTCTTGGTGGTCTCAGTGGTGGACTTTTTGTTTCATTATCTCTAGCAGCCACCAGTCACTCTTCAAAAGAATCTTAAATATCTGCCTCTGCCTGTGGTGCTACTATTTTAAAGCTCTTGTTGTCACTGGGGAATGAACATCTCCTACAAGCCGATGCACTTCAAGTCCCCTCCTCTGGTTGTCTGCAAGAATGAGACTGACCAGGGACATTTCCCAGAGCGCCGTCCGATGTCAGATGCATGTATCCTAAGTGACAACAACTTGCTGAGCTGACGTGGGTCATTTCCCAGTAAGCAATATGATTGCTTCTCTCCCGCGTTCTCCCTCCTTCTCACTGTCTCAGTAGTTTCGAATTTGCCCGTAAGGAATCAGAGGGACAGATCTGTGATCGGAGACTTATGAGAAAGTGGCAAGGAGCACTTGGTGTCAGACGTTGTTAATTCTAGAGGTAAATTTGAAGTAGATGACAATATAAACTGACGTTTATAAAGAAAGCGATGGATCGGGCAGATAAGAGGCTTATTTTTTCTTTAGCTGTTTTGTGTTTTTAATTTGATATATTTTCCAAGATCATGGTAAAGAGGACTGAGATATGAAACCATGTAAGGAGGAAAGCCATCGGATAACAAAAAAAATAAAGACACATAGACAGAAGTGATTGTTAAAGTGTGAGCAATGGGAGGTGGCCATTAAAAACAGAAGGTGAAGGCAACAGAATCTTCATGAAAAAAAAAACAATGAAGTGTGATTTTTGGCATATATTGTTAAATAGGTACTGCATAATATGTGACATGTTGCGTTATTTAACATGCTGAAAAAGTTTATGCCATTGTGTCTAACAGGCAACAGCAGTGAACGGGAAGTGTGAAATGAGAAGGACAGGATTTGAAAGGCAGTTCCCGGCTCACTGAAAAGGTGTTGCCTTCATGGAACATGATTTCTCAGTGAACCGAGTTGGTGACATGTCAAAGAATTACATTATTTCCAAAGTGCTACTCACAAATTAATTAGTTAGTCACACTCGCCTACAATTTTATGTCCCATTGTACAATTCACACATAAAGAACATCCCTAAATATATCTTTTTTCATTTCTGTATTGTGTATGGGGTCTACAGAGAGACAGTATGCATGTAGTGCAATGAAATTATATTGATGGCAGTGATTTCCAGTATTTTTCTTTCTATATAAGAGTGCATCAGTGATTCTCAGAAAATGTAAAATGGGGCATCTGTCAAGGAACCACTGAGTGACAGTGTAATGCAGTTTAGTGGCAGCCCTGTAGCTTCAAGCATCTCAGTAAGAAATCAGTCCAAACTGGGCAAAATGGCACAAAAAAATGAAAGAATAAAAAATAAATGCAGCTTTGCAACTGATGATGTTGGTCTGTCACGACCAACTATTTTGGCACAGAATAAATCAATCTTTGATCGTTTGTACAGCTCCTTAGATGATTTGGAATAACAGGCTGCATTCACACAAATAGCTGTTTTGTGGTATTTACATATGCTGATAGTGGGGGTAAATATGTGTTTGGCAAACCAAGGTAATGTTGAAATGATTTCCCCCAACTTGCAAAGGGCCAGAGTGTAGTTGAGAGTGTAGCTGAAAGGGGAATTGGGCAGTGAAAGAGAAGATCCCTTGATCTCTGCAAAGAGGTGCTCCACAGCACGCAGAGGGCTTGCAACATAATTGCCACGAGCGCAATATTCAAGGCTGAATTATCAACCGGGCAAAGTGGGCAACTGCCCCGAACTGTGGCGGCACTGTGTGTCAGCTGGTTTGTGCTAAATTAATGAAAATGTCCTTGGCAATACGCGTCACTTAATTACAGTCTCAACATGATAGGAACCGTAACATTGATGCTGCTTTATTACCTCATCTTGAGGGCTTGTTTTGTGAAATATAGTTTAAAGACCGTCAGTGTTTTTCTTCCATGTTGCATATTACAAAATTAATTTGTGTTTATTTGAATGACCAAATCTGGGCCCGGCTTACTTGTACAAGTTGTAGGACGCTTCATAAATCACTCTGATGTCCTGCTCTTACTAAATACACACACAATAACTTGCTGGCAAACTAGTGATTTCTGTGCTGATGATGCTGTCACACACACAATTTTAGATTCCCCCCCCATGATGTTGAGCACACACATTGGTAAAAGAGGTTCAATAAGGAGGAATAAATTATCAGTAGGTGCGGTGTGGGCTGGTGGCCAATCACACCAGCTCTTCACATTCCCCTCTAAAAGCTGCATGCTCCTCTGTGCAGGGCGCTGACAGTTGTGTTATGGATGAGGAGCCGGGCTGTGCCACAGCACGAAGAAATGGATGTCCCCATCCGGGAGGTGCAGAGTTGAAAGGTGCGATTCTGTCATATCAGCTTTCGGTATCAGTTAAAAATGTAATAAAGCACTATCGCTGGTTACATCAACTAATACATAAACGTCCGTGTTCCCACACAGTTCAGAGCGCCGGCCTTGATGTTGCGACACTTTGCCGTCTCTCATCGTGGATAACACACCCAGACCCTCAAATCCTTTTACCCCATGGAAAATCAGCCTCGTTTGTTTACCTCCGGGGCTGAGTTATATCTAACAATCATTCGTCACAGGACAGAGTGCCCCGACTTTCTCCCTTTCATCTCGCTCCAGTTTGGCCTTGAAGTGCGACCTGAATATGATGCGCGCGCACCATCGCCTCGCTCCAATCCTCCGCAGACCAAAAAAAAAAAAAAGAAAAGAAAATCGCACAACAAACAGGCTTTTATTTTAACTCGTTCTACCTCAGAGACACAAAGCGTAAACATTTGGCTGTTGTGCTTCTCATCAGTTTAGTATGCATTAGGCGCCAGAGCTCGGGTACCGGCGCTCCAAGAGCAGAGAACAAATCAGGAGAGGATGATTGTTCCCACTCACCTTTCGGCAGTGCAATTTTAGGGACATTAAATGAAGTGCCAATGCAGAATTCAGAGGAGATAATATTACATTTTGGAAGCATTTGGCAGTTTTTCCTTTTGCATCAGAACCCCCCTATCCTCTTTGCTAGGCGCAGCCAGAGGAGAGTTTGGCCAATACGCGACGTCCCTAATGCGGACATAATGGGAGAGCAGCGCTGATGTTGCCACGTCGACAGTGGAAATGTCACAGTTGACACACTCGGGCTGGGTAGAACTGTAATTAGCCTAAACACAGGACAACCACACAACAGAGGACAGACATCAGGCTCGAGAGTGAGAGAGGGAAGAGTGCTGCGATGTGAAAAAACAGAGCGACAGAATGACAAATTTATGCGAAGACCCTTTCCGGCTCCTCTAACACTAATGCTGCCCGGCTCTTTTGTCAATCAAATAGGCCGAACAAAAGATGACTCATCAATTTGCCACACCAAATTACCCGTTTTTTTTTTTTTTTTTTTTGGAAACCTCTACCCTTCCTCCTCATTCCACATTAACCTAAATTGCCTCTGCTTTGCAGTTCAACATGAACCAAATGACAAGCAGCACACGCAGCGCTTTGCCTCTTTTTCCGACTCATTTCACATCCAGCCATGGAAATTAAATGAGGACTGTGGGTTTTTTTGACATTATTGTACCCTGGTAATGAATGCAGCAATTAAGTGGTGAAAATTAATTTAGAGGGAGGGAGAAAAAAAAGGGGGCTTCCATTCAGATTTAAGACCCTTAAACAGATTGTGGTTGTGATGGTTTTCTAACCGGCCGGGTGTCATGAAGCATGTTGCCACTGGGAGGTGCTCTTTCACACTCTTCCTCTCACACACACACACACATGCACGGTGGCTGTGGAGTAATGCTGATTGATGTGCAGAGGCTTGGCCCTCTCTCAGCTGCTGGCGCTGGTAATTGCCTCCACCCTCCTCCCGATACAGAGTAGCACAGTGAGAGAGAGAGAACATGTTCCCATACTCAGGCCTACAGCAGGGCAGCGCACTTCTCTGAGTCCCTCCAGAAACGCCAACAGAAATATTCAGCAGCCGTCCACACTGTAGTTTGCCGTCCACCCCCAGATCTGACAGGACCTGACAGGAAATGATGAGCGGAGTCAGGCTGGGCCAAATTTCCCCATTTTTTTCTAGCCAGGGTTTGGTGCAGGACCTGGTGGGCCATCTGGCCTCAGGTGTGGTGAAGGTTTGAGCAGATATTTGTTGGTCTCACAGAGGTAAAAACCTGAATTTCCGGGCCAATGGCAGGCTTTAATCTGTGCTTCTGAAGTAGTTAATGAGGAAATATGTGTTTTCATGTGGCCCATTGATCATGTTGAGCCTGAGAGGGACAGGAATTAAGGCCTTTGGAAAACATTTTCCCAAGTCTCTTTGTCCAACTGTAACATAGAGCCAATCCTCTCATGCCTGTTCAAAATAAAGTTAGGGATAAAGGCTGTCAGACGGGTGGGGTTGTAAACTGGAGCTGCACATAAAAATGTGTAGCACCTGTGTAATAATGGCAGTTTTGTCATTTGGACTTCTGTTGCATACCTGACGGTGCTACAGCTCATCTCACAGATGGGGGACTTGATGTGTTTCTGATCTGCTCTGTTTTGTTAAAACTACAATAAATTCAGTCCCTCCTCTGAAATGATTCACTGTCTGCGCAAAAAAGCCCCAAGTGTATGCAAACACAACAGGGACCCGCTCGTAAAAACGTTGTTCCACAGCAAAAGTAGTGGTCACAAATTCTGAGGTACTTGTACTTGTGTATTTCCACTGAGTGCTATTTAATATCTCTAATCTAATACATTTCAGATGATTCTTTTGCACGCCTTACTCCGCTACATTTATCTGACAGCTGTAGTTACTTGTTAATTTACAAAACGTTTGATGAATTTATAAAATGATGCACTGCTATAAATGAAACCACTGAACAGTATAAAGTAGGTTAAATTAGCTCCTACTCACTCTGCCACAACTTTAAAATTCTACTGTTTAGTCATTATTAGTTATAATCTGATGATGTTATATGTGACATAATATAAGAATCTGAAATGGACAATTGTAATGAACAGTTTCAGTTTGATACTTTAAGTATATTTACCTCACAATACTGTTGTACTATTTGAATACAGGACTTGTAACAGAGTGTTTTTTTACAGTGTGGTGCTACAGCCTTTACTTAACATATGTGATCTGAGTACTTCCACCACTGACTGGATTTTAGTATAAATCCGACAATATGCAAATCAATATTATACATTCCTGAAAAAAGATTATAGCCAGAGAATTGATTACGACCTTAATCAGCTGGAAAGCTTGAAGCAGCTGCATGAAGCGATGAGAATGTGTTTGTGGCTGCAGCACAGTGAGGAGGAGGAGGACTGGGAAACAGCGAGTCTTCTGAACTTAGTTGATGAAGAGGAAGAAGAGGAATGTAGGAGTGGAACAAAATTCCGAATAACAGTGGATTCTTTGCTTTGGAGGAGCTATCTATCACTATCCTGAAAACTATTCCCCGGTGAGCAGTTGAGTAGTGAGCACAATGCAAGAAGATCATATAAATATACTTTGCAGACCAGTTGAAACTGTGCCCCCCTGCCCCCTTTTCACACCCAAATACACATGGCCAACCAATTTAAAGAGCCGGTGTACACTTTCAGATTGTTGATTTTGGAAAAACACCACACCGACTCCAGTCCGACCATGGGAAGGCTGCCTCCTAACACCGTTGGCGTTCCAAACAACACGTCAGTTGAATCACGGAGCAGCTTTAAATCAGGAGCGTGGCACCAACAGTCGCCTGGCCCCTCCGCTTGATTTACAGACGACGGTTTCACTGCCTGGCACTCACCGTCATTATACAGGCATGGGAGCAGATACATGTGCACAATGCCTACACGCGTGCACGAAAAGTCCACAAGACGCCCTGTCAAACATAGCAGAAACCAACGAGGGAGGCAAGCACGGAATATCAGACAGTGGAGGAAAAGGATTGAGGTGGAGGAACGAGTAGATGGTGGTAACATCACACAACATGCGCCTCTCTGCAGGTTTTGATAGGAGGGCAGGAGGGATCGTGCAAAAGTCACTTCAAGCTGACTTCATGTCTCATTTCCTTCCTTCCGTTTGTCTATATATAAATGTGATTCCATATTTGAAAGTTCCCCCGTTGCTCTTTAAAACTGTTCCCCGCCAGATGACCTCTGACCCCAGAAGGCAGGGTGAGCTAATTAGTGTGATTGCCGTGCAGCAGCAATCACACGCGTATTGTCTTGCACAGTACTTAGTATTCTTTCATGTCTTTTTGTGCTCACCTGTAACTTAAAAGCCGTCTATGCCACATATACTGCTCATATATTGAAAGGTGCCTAATTTTATGTAGCTTCCTGTGTTTTCGAAAAAAATCTGAATACATTTGCATATTTATTGAGCTGTTCCTTAAACACTTGATTTACTTATATTTAGTCAGTGTCTCCTGCAGCTTTATTCTACCAACATACATACTTGTATCTGTCAAAATCTCAATATGACATTTACCCTCAATGAATTACATATAGCATTATATGGAGGCCTATTCAGTCCTATTGTATTTCATAGCCAGCACCTGTATAGAGCAAACACTTGAAATTTTAAAAAGCTCAAGATTGCACACAGATCAACTGTGTATAAGGTCAGTAAAATGACATGCACTGTTTATGATCTGTAAGTCGCATTAAAGTCTAGGGAGGCTCATTAAGTGACCTTGTATTTATAGCTCAGCACCTGAATACAGTACAAACTCTGTTCCATATTTCATAATACTCATTATAGCATGATGAATAACTGCGACTAAGCTCATCATGATGCCACGAACCATAATGCACAACAGCCCAATGCTGGTGTCTTTTAAAGCCTCCATTCACTCCCACTGCATTTATTCCTCAGCTAATACATTAAGTTTTCATGATTATAAAGTCACCCCAAAAGTGTCTATCAACAGCAATGTGTATAGTAATCACACGCATATTAAATCAATATTAGTCTTTTGCTTTTGTTTTGAAAAACATTTTCAATATTCTTAACAACACAAGCAATTCAGAGTTTTAAAAACAGTTTTAACTCCTTAAATTGAACAGATAAATACCTGAGCTGATTGTGGTAGTGCAATATTTTCAATCACCATGGCCCTGATTATGCAAATGGATCATTATTCATTGAAATATTTTAAATGTCTTTGTGTGTGTGCTGAAAAGCTATTGAAATGCTAATCTTCCCATTAAATCCAGTTTACTCAAACAGCACGGTACTGCATTCCCAGAGACGTGTGAGGCTTTTATCTGAGAGAAAAAAAGGGAGAAAAGATTCATGAAAATCGATATCTGACTCTGATAATGTCGCTTTGGTCCACATTGTCAATTCCAACTTTGTGAACATTCTCCATAATGAGTGTCCTGTGGTTTTTTTTATGCATTTAATACACTTTACACAAAAGATCACACCACAACAAATCTCACTGAATAAGTTTACTTTATTTTTTGTCTCTCTGCCAACAGTAAAGCAGCGCATTATGAGCCATTCCCGTCAGCCCCTTTCAGCGCCTCGCTAAAGGTGATCATTATAATCAGTCGCACTGTTTTCCAAAGGTGAACTCTGAGCAGTGACGGTGGACAATACGCCTATTTCATCTGAAGATGCCGTTAATTTACATCGCACCATTTCTAATCTGGCAGCCACTTTTAAACCTTTGTCACAACTTGTCAGCAGAGCCATGAATAAACGAAGAGTTTAGAAAATGAAATGGACGAGAATCCAGCCTCGGCTGCTATTACACTGTCAGATATCAGCCGTTTGTTCTATTGAGTGCATTATATAAGTCAGGATTGCCTTAGTTAGTTATATCGACTACTTTCCCCAAAAAGACTTTTGACAAACTCTTATTTAAAGTTGCGCTGATCTTTATTTTTAATTTTTATTAAGAATAGATAAATGACGGGTCGCTCATTTGAACATTCCATTCACTCACAGAGAATTGCCATCCAACTCTGCAGTCTTCCTCAACTCTACTGGGCATTTTAGCATCTTTTAGCTTACTGTTTTGGCTTTATGGTGTGCAACTTAACTGCCCATGTCATTTCCATCAGGGGGGTGTTTGCTGTTTACTGTGCGACTGGACGAGGTTTCGTTGCTTTGATTGGTTGTCTGCACCTGCTGATAATGAACTGGGAGGTTCCAGGCAGAATGTGCATTTGCGAATTAGTCTGGCGTTGCCAGGCTAATGGAAACCCCTAATGCTCAAAGATTCTCCCGGCTTCCCACTCAATTGTCCCACTACCAATATTTTAGACAACTCCTAAATATTCTGCCATTGTGTAGAAAAGTTTCCACACAATATCATGTCAGCTGCATTTGCCCAGCTTTTCATGGAAATAGCACAAACACTTAGACAGATGCCCCGAACTGAAATCTACTGGACATGAATTGTTCTTTGAAAATGTATCACTCAGGCCTCTTGGATATGCCTCCTTCTTGCTCTAAAACTCTCCCCTTCCTTCTTCTTCCCTCTCATCCTCCCTGTTAAGTTTTGAGCTATGTTCCTGTGTACCAATATAATCCTGTAATGTGATCAGAGGCGATTCATTTTTAATTACAACTTACAAGGCTTCTGGTTCCCAGCCATGACATCACGGTGCGCTCTGAAGTCTACACAGACGAGGGGAGCTGGGTCTCCTCAAAATGGCAAAACAATAACCCCCAGAAAGGATTAGATGACACCAAGAAAGCAATCTGTTGCTGATCAAGTGAATTCCATCAAAAGTTTGCAACGATGGCCTCGCACGCGCGCGCGCTCACACAATCGGAGACTTGCGGCGTGCTTTTAAACTCGGACCCTGAGAGCAAACCTGGCCTTGTGAAAGGTTGGGCGGCGGGAAGCAGTCGATCACAGACCTTTCTTTCATCTTTCCTCTCCCCTTTTTCTTTTTCCCTCCAAATAAACAATGGCGGTAGGGTAATGAGGCCCCTGGGTGCTCTGAGGACACGAGATGAGAAGGAGACCTGGCCACACACAATGAGTAAAACAAGGGGAACGAGGAGAAGCAATGGCCCAGCCGCCTCGTTAGGGGGACTGTGAACGATGGTGGCAACTATTCATTTTCTCTGCTAACGACTGCTGTCCGCCTCCCCCCCCACACCACACACACACACACACACACACACACACACACACACACAAGCACATAAGTACAGACACACTTATAGCATGAGCTAGTAGACACATACAAACATGCCAAAACACAGAGGACACATTCAAGCACACTGCGACAGTGTTTAAGATTATAATCATTTTTTTAATGGCCGGCAAAGAGTGAAAGAGACAGAGAGGGGTCAATTAAGAAAGTAAGAGCTGCCTTGGGGCCCACAAAGCCTCGACGTATTCTATATATTCCTAAATTAATAACATGGTTAGGGAGAAAAGGAGAAAAAGAAAATACTCATTAATAATAATAAATAATTGTAAACTAATAAAGTAATTTTATTACTGGTAAGTAAGATGTGCACTAAAGTCCAAATTAACAAAATGATGACATGGCACCATGGAAAAGCTTGTCAGATTCAAACACAAGCTTGGTCCTGTTGTTGGTCCCACATTTGCTTCATGCAGTTATGAATTAAATAGCTTCTCTGATGACTAAAAGTACTGTATATTGGTGAAAATGGAGCCCCCAAACACTGGACCCTACACTGCCAATTACTGCTGAAACATTACTGCTGGAAATAAATTCATTTAAAAGTCAATTATAAAGGAAAAACACAAAATATTTCAAGCCTCTCAAACGTGAGGATGTTCTGCTCTTCTCTCTTTTGTCAATGTTTATTCAATATGGTGGTGTTTTGAACCTTTGGTCTGCCAAACATGCAATTTGGTGATGTTCAGAATATGTGATGAGTGGATTGGCCATTTCTTTTCTTTTTTTTTTTCTTTTTTACAGTTTTTCATTATAACATATACACCTAAATGATTCATAAATACATACAATTACTTCATTAGACCCTAACTGCCTGGTGTATGCCCATTTCTTTCAAGCTGAATGTCCTCAGTTGTAGTGCAGGATTTCTGCGAAGTCTGAAGCCCAAACCGAGATAACCCTGCTGATATCATATGGATATACTGTAAAAAGACCAAAACCAACAGTGCATGTGTTTGTCTCTTAATAGATTTCCCTTCCCTATCCAGGGCTCTCAGCCCCAAGCCCATCGGCTCCTACTGAAGACGCTTTCCTTTTTTAAAATAAGAGTCTAAATAATTTCCTATAGGGCCTTTTCTGTCAAAATAAACAGTGTGTGTGTTCCTTGTAATAAAGGAACATGTCACCCAGTGCAACAGAGTGTCTCCCTGATCAGCTTTTAATAGTTTTCGGGCAGCAATGGCACAGAGGCATAAAGATCTATTAGGCTTTGGATACACGCACAAAACTTGTTAGTATTCATTGTTGGCTTTGGCCTTTTCATGGGATTTGTTGACGATAAGAAAAATAAAGATCACCGGTCGTATCATTTAAAGTCCCTTTGTGTAAGATCTAACTGAGTCCAACTTTGGCACTACCACATGTAGTATCAAAAAAGACCCTGCAAACCCTTAAAAGATGCCGCAATCCTATACATTTTTTAAACTTGCTTGTGAACCCCCCCCCCCAAAAAAAACATGATTTGATTTGAATGATTAATTTATTCCTCATTAATTCCCAGGGATTTTCATGTCTCATCGCTTTAGAGGCCTTAAGACTTAAGAGATCCATTTTCCCAAAGGTCTGCTGACCCTCGCAGTCACTTAACCTGTCACTGACAGAACCCAACATCGACTTTCTGCGCTCCTGTGGAAAAAATGAATTGAACGCGTCGACTCATTCATTCACAAAACAACGAGCGGATTACTGGGATGGACTCGAGACTCAAGACTCGAGACGGACCCGGATCTGGAGGTCAGAAACCGACGCCACAAGACCAGTTTCTCCTTTTGTTTGCTCACAGGCACGCGTGGACATCTTAAACACTTAAACACGCACGCAAAGACACGCACCCTACATACCGCTGGGTGTTTGGACAGGGCGTATTAGCCTTGGCAAACAGGAGCGTGTATTCATCGAGGTGCAGTCCTGTTTCATTTCCCCGGCAGGCTCTGAGGCTCAGCGCAGGTGAGCAGCAGTGATACCGTCTCACCTGAGCTCCTGCATGTTTAATCCCCTGCTCTCCGTCCCTGCGTCTCCTTTTACACACCTGCACCATTCCACTCGTCCTTGCGACTGCCTCTCCTCAAACCTCAATCTCTCCGCCTCTTCGCACCCTCTTCATTGCCTTCACATCATCGATCGGTCCCTCTCAATCCACTCCGCGGCTCCCTCCCCCTTCCTCCATCAGTCCATCCAGCCCTCACTCCTCCTCCTCCTCTCCTCCTCCTTCTTCTTCTTCTTCTTCCATCTCTCCTCAAGACAAAGTCTGCACAGGTTGGACTCTCTCCTCCCTCCGTCTCCTCCTCCCTCTTCCCCGTAGACGGCGTGTTTGCTCAGGGATTAGGCCGGGCTTTGTGCCGCCGAGGAAGGAAGGAACTAATCAGGCTCTTATTTGTCGTTGCATTCTGTGTCTTACGGCGAGACGGGAACCTGACCCGCCGGGGGTTTAGGCGCACACACACACACGCACACATGCACAGATGCACACATGGCGAGCGAGCCGAGCAGGCTGAAAGCTGAGAAAACACACACGCACACACACATACAGAAACACATATGTGCAGTCACGCCAGCCAGACGCAACCCGACACCCGGCCTGATTCAGCCAGGGAGCGAGCGTGGGCGTGCGTTCGCCCCTGGACTGCTCTTTTCCTTCGGTGTTTGTGTGTGCACACGCGTGTTCAGCGGCGCCTCGCCGCCTTTCTGTTGCTGTCTTTGTTCCCAGGGCAGGCCTGTTTCTCTGATTGGCTGGCTTGATGTGTGGGATACGGATTTGTGTTTTTCCTCATCAGCGGCGGCTCTGATTTGACAAATTCTGTTTTCCCTGCTGTCGGCAGGCGTGCGAGGTCATGGCAGCGACGGGAGGCAGCTGCAGCACAGGCCAGACGCTCTGGAAACGCCGCGACTCCTGCGCAAACACACGCGAGCAGACAGGGAGCATCGTGGCGTTTCCAGACATTTGTGCAGTGGCTGACGTCTATGTGCGTGCAAACCTGCAGTCACACACACACACACACTCTTACCACCTTATCCAATCAGCAGGCTGATTAGTCATTGCTCACATCTCCTTCTCCACTTGTCTGCTCCATAATTCATGGATCTAACAGATGGGTCTGGCTCAGATCAAATTCTCTCAAGCTCTTCTTTCAGGTACAGCAGGTATTGAGCATCAAACCAGGCTACAGCAGGTGCCTTGACCTCCTATTGTTTTTTTTCCCAGACACATGCCCCGGTGGTGTCTTTGAGAGAGTATGAAGAGCAGATGCCCCTGTCATTGTTAACACAAATTATTAATGTATGTGTTGAGATGTGAGGGGAAATAATTAATTGTAGTCCCGTTTGTTTACAAGGTGCACTGTGTCTTTCTGTGTGTACCCTCATAGCAACTCTGTCTTCGTGTCTTTCTCCCTCCATGACAACTACAGGGTAAGTTGCATGTGTGTTTGTTTTATCCTCATATAAAAAAACAAAACTATAAATAAACACACTATAAATGAACCACCTACATGGAATAGGACACTATTTCCCCTAAAGGAGGAGTACTCCAGCAGTTTAGCATTGCACATCCATGAGGTTTGCGGGCCTCATAAGGAATGGGTTTAATAAGAATGGCCAAAATCCATGCAGGAGAGGACAAGATATCCTGACTTTTAGACCCTGTTATGGGTCTAAACCCCAGACCACTGGATCCTACACTTCCCAAAATGCAAATCAGTTGTGTTTTTCATTACTGTTAAGCCCCCCCCCAATTTAAAACACAGTTTTCCTTAAAAGTTTGTAATCTCCAGGGGCCAAGCCAACCCTGACAAGTAAAGTAAACTGAACTTGATGTGCAGTGCCCTTTATATAGAAAAACTGTTGGATTTTCATAAGTTACAATAGATTCCAATGGCAGCTCAGTTTCAAGGAGAATAAAAACTATAAAACTCTCTAACCACTTCTGCAGTGTAATCCACATATTTGGAGCGTTTGGTGCATACTGACCATACAGGCAGACAGCAGACAAGAGGTTTATACTGCAGTAGTGGTTTGAAATATTTGTATGACTAAAGCTGCTATCTTTGGTTGAGGAACAAGCAACAGAGTGAATCTTTTGTCCTTGTTTTGTTTTAATAATTAAAAAAGAACATTCAGTAATTCATGAGGAAAGAAAATCTATATTCAAGTAAGATTGAAAACATCAATATAACTTTGTGCTTTCCTATGCCGTTAATGATCTTGTGACCCCTCAGATTTATCTCGCAACCCCTAGCGAAGGTCCTGACCCTCAGGTAGGGAACCACTGTCCTAGAGCCACCTTTTGATATCACAAGGGTTGATAAAACCTCCTCTCCCTGCACCTTTTCCTACTTCTGAATTGTAACTTTCCGAAAAAGGGTTTTACTTCTCTCTCACAACACAGAGTTGTTGGAGGGAGAGATCAGGTGCGATACCGCCAGGAGAGCAGGCTGTGATGGCAACCTTTCCGCCCGGCCTTCGAACATGGGCCATTTAAACGCAGCTGTTTTGCCTAAAGACGACACGTTGTCCGAACACGTTGTTTCCAAGCATTATGAACCCTTTACACTGCACTGATCCCTCCTGTTGGGCAGGTCATATTAAGAACAATACTAATACATTTATCCTACAATGTAATACATTTCTGTACTTGTAAATTTACATGACTAGTGGTACGACTAATTCTTACTCTGTTAATATACACTATGTACAAGTCTAATAATTCATGGTAGATTATGAAAAAGTAGTTTGGGAAATGATTACTCGGTCTAACACAAAGCTCCCATTTCATGCTTCTAACCCTACACTGTGCAGTTCCCAGCAAGCTGGCCCTTTCTCTCCAGCACACTCGCCATTTCTCATGTAGATTTTTTTTTTGTCATGGATGGAGTAATGCAGAGTTGGCCTGTGGCACTACTAATGAGAGCAAAATTCCCCGGGCTGCTGCCACCCAAACGGACCCAGAGAAGCAGGAGGCAGCTCGCACACACTACTGTACTATTCAGTTTATCCTGACAATCTTGTGACTTTTGGCGTTAAGGTTTTATATCATAAAATTATTAATCAGGGTAAGATCTAATCACGGAGAGCAATGTGACCAGCCTGCGCCAGTTGATCACCGCCCCAGGCGAACACTGAACGAACTTGGACACTGAGTCACTCTCACTGAATGAACGGAGTACATGCAAAGGCTTCATTAAATGGAATACATGCCGCATGATGCATTGGTTACTGGATGTCTGCCCTACCTTGCCCGTTCATTCGGCAAGCAACTCAAATGAAAGGAAATGTATCTTGATTTAAAATATCTACGACAGAGCGATTTTTAAAAAAAGCCGACTTCCCGGATGAATATGTAGAGGCGGGCTACATACACTCTTACTGAGAGAGCCGGCCAACAGTGAGCCAGAGTGAGAGCACAGCTTGGGTTTGCCCATGGAAAGAGTAGCATCATTCCATCGGTCCTAATATAAAGTAGAGACAGCACGGGGATGTGGCCGAGTGGCTGCGGGGACCAGATGGGGGGCTGGAGACAAAATGATTGTCGCAGGGCAACAAATCCGTGTATCCAGGGGAAGTAGGGTGTTATCGCAGCACGTACCTCCAAATCCCACACATGGGGCTATGTGATATAGGGTGCACTGTGCCTTTCATAATCAGAGGAATAAACATCTAATAAATGGAGGAGCTGTTGCGTCCGGCTGCTCTCCTCACTGGTCCTTTTCCCGCCGTCATTAGTGAACACTTCATTGGAAAACGTCGGAGTTTTCTTGCCAGACTGAACTTGCCAGCCTTTTCTAAGTTGAAATAAAGGTTTCAAAGCCAGCTAAATCAAACACAACTCCTCTTTGCCAAATATCTCACACACATATTTGTCACGGGGTTCGATCATTAGCGGAGAGTGGCGTGCCTGTGAGAACATGCGCGTACTGAAAATTCTATAGGATCTGACATTTGGCAATCCTGAGCCAGTGAAAGCATGTTGTGACTCTGAGTTCCCACTGCTGACAGCTTTTTCTGCTTGATTTATGACCTTGAGGTGAAACAGAGTTCCCCTGTCCACCTCAGAGTGAACAAACTAATGAACCAGATGCATTATTTATTATTGAAAAGGAAAAAGCACAGAACAAAAGCTGAGGTTGGGGTAAAAAACAGCGAAACATTCCAAAAGCAGAGAGAAGGCTCACTTTTTCTTCCCTCCCTCGTTATTTTGCACGTCAACCTGAAGCCTGTGCCAAGTGTAATATCGCTTGGATAAAAGATTGTTGCAGTGTACTCGGTAATGTGAGTAGATGGGGCCGGCGGTTCGTGCGTTCTAATTCAGGAATCAAAGTGATTGTCGCTTATCTTGATCAGCGGTGGGCTGGCATGCTAGCTGTGAGAGCCGGTGGAAGAGATTAGATCTTAATTGTCAGACATTACAGTGCGATGGCAACCAGAGAGACAGGGAGAGACACCACTGTGCCTTGTAATAATCCTTTGTGGTGTTGACACACAGATCCAAGTTCGAATAAAACTAACAAGCCCTGAGGATTGTGTCATTCCTCCTCTGGTAACGTTAATGAGAGAGGACTTATTCCTGTAATATTACCCTACATCTGCCAAGACGTTCACCGAGACTTCGACTTTTTTTTCAGCTGAAGGCAAGTTAAGGTTCTGCGGCTTTTCAGGGAAGTCTGTGCACCCAGAGACTTGCTGCTACTACACTGTATATTTCTTTTGATTTTTAGTGCAGACCGGAATCTGACTTGTTTGGCATCATAATTTAGCCTATAAACATGATGAAAAATGTGCTGTAGAAGCCACATGGAAACAGCCAACTAGACGGCTGAAGCCAGACAGCTGTGTCAAGTCAAAGCTAACTGATGCCATAGCCAGGGCTAGGTTTAGCTAAAGCGTAAATAAAAAAGGATTTACTCATTGATTTATTAAATCTACTAAATCAGACAGTAGCTCGGCCAAAATACACCTACACGAATCATGCTAAAACTAGTTTAGCAGATTAGCAGTTGTGAGTTTACCGCCACCTGGCTAGCAAAGATACATTCCTATAAAACTGTGGACTAAAAATAACTAAAATATATATTTTTTTTCTTAAATAAAAGTAAAATAACACTTTTTGTTGGTTTATCTATACTTCAAATCAGCCTACAAAGGCCAAAACTTTGTATAAGAAATTATAAAATCAGTGTGACAAGAACATACATAGTGGCAGTCAAGTTAGAAACAGCTGAAAGAATGGAAAAAATATTTTAAACACATAAGCAAATCTAAATTAAACACAATATTTCACAAAGACACATGCTGTAGTAAACACAGGAAATACGTTAGTGGTTTCTGCAGCCAAGGGGGTCTCACCCTTGATACGACTGTTTATCTTTGTTTTTCTTTCATGAGATAAGTCCGTCCTCTGGCCCTACAAGCTGTTGTTCTTGCCATAAATGTCATCAATCATAGCAGCATTTAGCGCTCCCTTCCTATTAATAACACTACTTATTTATTTAAACCTTTGTTGGTGTGACAGCAGCAATGAAAACATGTAGATGTGCATATATGTGTATGGGTGTGATGACAGAAACGGACAGAAAAAGAAAAAAACAGATGAAAGTAAGGCATGGTAAAATAATTAGAAGACCCTAAAATTATGAGAGAAAATTATATATTTTAACATTTTTATCTTGCATAACTTTTCATATTCAATTTTTTTCATTTTATGAAGGAAATTAGGCTTCTCTAACTGAGATATTGTTGAATTTACATGATTATTTTAATTTGGTTTATTGAGTACAAATGATGAGAAAGTAAGGCAACGTTATGAAAGGGTAAAGAATTTTGATACAAAGTAAAACCGATGATGTAAAATTTTTTATTCGTTATTTTTTCATTTGTACGTTTTCATGTATTTTTTTCTTGTTGACTGTGAGATATTTTGAGCTGCAAATATTTCAAGCATGATGGGGTTGGATATGTGGATTTTCCCACAGATTTTTTCCAACTTGCAGGATACTGCAAGTATGTGAGACTTCAGACAGCATGATATCCATGATGGAACCAAATGTTCAAAGTTTAATGTGAGCTGCAGAGAAACAAGGATTTATAGGCACATATCCCAAGGGCGCATTCAAAGAAATTTCACATGACGTGTGTTGGAGGGGAGACTCTCAGAAAATTCATCCTGAAGTAAATCTTCAACATTTTCACCGCAGGACACGTCAGAACACACTCTGATATTGGCAACCCTCTTAGCCAGTAGACCCAAACGAGCAGCCTCCCTGCACAAACAGTTGCAATATTATCACAAATATTTCTTCAATCACATTTACCCTGGCAGAAGTCCAGGGCAATGTTATTCATCACACAAACAGGAAATACCTCCACATGACATGCTCAAAATTTGTCTTCTGAAGATCAGCACAGCGTCGTTCGTTTTGCACTTATGAGAGAAATCCACACTTGTGTTCACACGAGTGGGCTCGACAGGGCTAAATCCTGCCATCCGCAGAGGCTTGAAATCTTGACAAGAGTGGCGGTGAAGCTCCCCGTGGATGATTACAACAAGACGATGCGCATGTATTTTTTGTTTCATTTTCTGACGAAGTCTGATCCAACATTGAGACAGAAGATAAGACAGGGATCTCTCTGACTGCTAGCCTGGCTAATCTACTTCGACAGCTGTGCGATGACATCAGGAATTAGTCGTTGCTCATGCAAATAGAGTGCATATGCTAATACTGGAGCTAATTGGTGGAAAGAGGAGGGGGGGGGGGTGCTTGTCAGTTGGAAGTTAGCTGGATGGAGACGTGTGCCCGCTCCACTCTCAGCAGTCTGAAAGGCTTCCAGCAGCCCTCATTACACATGTGGAGTAGACTGAGCACTGAGATAACACCATTCAGTTTTGACTAATACAGATGGCAAATTTGTTGAGTCCTTACATCACTGCCACTTCGAGCAGATTTGAATCTCTCTCGCTTCGCATACTGGATGTGATGAATACGTTGACATTTTCAATGCTAATACACTCAGTAAATACCATGATAATGAATAAACCAGCGAGGCAATAGCTGCCATTAGCAGCACAGAACTACCTTTATTACAGTGAGGAGCAGTATACAGGGTATTATGGCCTTTTCACAACAATTGTCATGTAGACTGCATTCTGTGGAAAGGGTGATACATACACTTGAAAAACAAGCCATGACTAAACAAGTGGGATCACAAAATAGATTTTTTTTTTGTCGTTGCAGAAAACTGCGTTGTGAAGGAAAAGGAGTTGTTTGTTCTAGAAATACCTGTAAATTCCCATTTGACAATTTTCTTCTAATGATATCCTCAACATAGTAATTATCCTGGATAATTTAACATTACTATAAGGTTATGTGATGGCCATCCATTTGAATTATTTTTGCTGTGTTTCTTAAAATGGCAATGGCTTCACTTTTCGGACCCGGAGGTTACGTCCACTTCTTTTATACCGTCTATGGTCAAAGGTCTAAGACCAAAACACGGGCAACACCAAAAAACAAGTTCACAGCTATTTAAATGTACACAGTGGCGTGCAATGCCTCTACATTGCAGTGCAACTATCGCACATAAGTAAGATAACCATCTTTCCTATTGTACTATATGTTCCCTTTTGACACATAACAATCAATTTTAAATTACTGCTATGAAGTTGGTCCTCACTGTAATTGAGGTTAAAGTTACGTAAGGAAAATCAATTCCCATCACATTTTGCCTTTGTTTCCTCTTGTTGAATTGAAGCTTTTTCGCACTCTAATTTCCTCCATCACTTCTGCTTTTCTACTGAGCTAATGTTCCCCCTGTTCACAAATTATCTCATCATACATGACCAGCCATCTCTCTCTCTGTGTCCCTTGATCCAATCGGTTGTTGAATATGGCTCTCCAAATATCACTGTGATCAAACCCACCTTCAGATTGCTCCACCAGTGTCTAGACATCATAGGCCTGCATTTAATGAACATGCTACATGTTGATGGAGTCTATTGTCTTTCTCTGTCGCTAACTCAATAAAATGTGATACATTTCCAATTATTTTCTCCTTATTGAACTAATTTCTCGGGTAAAACCATGACAGTGAAGGGGTACTGGGGCCCACGAACCTGCTGTACTGTGGACCACCAGCCGCTCAGCAGATCAAAGGACAAACCTTCTTGGCACTGTCTCGCTTCCTGGGTTCACATTTCCAGTTAACCAAACTGGTTGTAATTAAGATGTCTGCCCGAGGATAAAGAGAGCAGAGCTAGAAATGAATAGAAAAAAGAAAAAATATGATCCTGGCTGGAGCTCAGCCTTCATGTGACCACACACACATATAAAGACACAAATATATGCATACTTGTTTTATTATTCTGTCACTGACGCACTTGAGTGCACACACACTGTGTGTGTGTGTGTGTGTGTGTATATATATATATATATATATATTTAAATAAATCCACCAGCCTCTCCTCTACCAACATCTCCACCCAGACCACACAGACCTGGATCCTCTTGAGGCCTGGCCCTGGAACGCCCCGACCGGCTGGTTGGCCAGCCCAAGAGCAGTGTCAGGGATCAGGGTTGAAGCCGGAGCCGTATTCCTGGCAGCCGAGGCGGTGTTGACTGGCAGGGAGGAAACACCAATAGGCCAGGCTCCAACCTTCACCCCTCAGGGATTGTTAGGGTCAAGGACTACATCCAGTCTGGCTCCATTGGACATCAATGAATGCACACCATCGGCATGTTTTGTCTGTGCTTGTGTGCATTTCCCATCATTATTTGAAACCAAATGACAGGAAGTGAAGACTGTTAGAGAACCTTGATTTATAAATTTTTCACAATTTTAACATCAGTAAATACCATATGTTGATGCATTTTAACACATTTCATAATTAGAGCTGTGAAATAATTCACTTTTCTACCACAGTCACAAGAGAACAAGTGCATCAATCTATTCCCTTACTTTAATAGTATGTGCTCAAATGTTTACACAAATATATCAGTACTGTGAACTACAACTGCAATTAAATTTCAATTAACTGTCAAAGTCATCTATGTCATACGAGTAATAAAAATAAAAACAGAGAGAAAAAAAAAAAACTTTGTCAACACTACAACTTTGCAGATTATGTCCACCAAACCATTTGTAGGGCGTAACTTCTGATTGTCACATTTTAAAGGTGCACTTTTCACCTCGGTCAAAGTGCTGCTTGAGTGCTATGTTTTTTTATTTATTTATTTTTTACTTCAATCACTGAGCATTTGATGGACTGGACTCAAAAAGTCGCCCCCACCTAAAAAAAACCCAAAATATAAAATCCTTTGATTCACTGATTGTAGGGAACATGCCACCTCTCTCTCTCTCAGAACGGTGTGCTGTGAAGATGTGATAAATGAAAGGACTTGTTGTGGTATGGTCTGTGCTGAACTTTTCTTCAATCATCCAATCTTCCATGCCATCCAAATGTAGTTGGTGAGTTGTGTCTTCATTCTCAGGTACCACAAATAAGTGTCCCTCCTTTTCAGGTACATGGTTTCCTGCAAATCCATAGAAAATGTCATGTAATTTTAAACGTATAGGACAGTTTCTGGAAATAATGCTGTAATTTGGTGCTTCTATAAAAGGGAAATTGAGATAGTCAATTTGGTATACTTCCATTAAATGACAAATGCAAAATGTTAAATTTGTCTATTGGCAAGCATTTAATTAGCCATACATTAAAAATAAAGTCTACAATAATAAATTAATTATTGGTTTTAAAATGATACTTAAATTTCCTTGGAAACTCACACACAACTTACTGAACTCAGAGAAAGAAAATATATAACTCCATCTGCTGAAGGAGATCATGAGATGTGATTGATACTTTATTCCATATGTGCAACATTTCTAATCAAACACAAAAAAGGTGGGACTGTTTGGCAGCTCTAATTATAACTCATAAGAATCACGGTATATACGATAGCAGGGGTAGAGCAGTAATAGTAGCTGGTGGAGGACAGTGCATCCATGACTTTCTTATGGCAAACATAACATGTTTTATGAGCATATTATGGTAGAACAGTCTGTTACTTCAGTATCTCTGCTGGTCAACAAATCCTTTCCTTTTTCTAATCCTTGCACAGCCTCTGCAAGCATGTTGCTTTCTGACCACTTTCAGTATATATTTAGCTAATTATAGAATGGCTAACATTATCAGTGAACAGACATGTGTTCATTTTTTTATACCAAAAAATGCACAGCCTTATCCAATGAATCCAACTGATTGAGATTTATTGACATCCCTGTGACGTCGCTGATTTACCTCTCCAAAGTGGATGAAAGGAGCGTTGAGAAGAGCCTCGTAAAAAAATGACTGTTTTCCATCATGACTAACACACTGCATATCTATGCATTTTTAATGGCTCAACCAGGAATAATGATATCACTGTAAATCCCAAAAGACAGTATGTGTCATCACACATCCAAAAATTGACTAGGATATGTAGATATTTCAGTGATTAAAGGGCGGCTGCAGTGGAGTTTCCTTAAAAAAATCGCATAATGAAACATGTTTAAAAAAAGTTGTACTCGCAAAGTGGGAACACATATTTGATTAAAAGTCCAGTCCATATTCAAATTAATTCATTATGGATTCTCAGTCACGTACAGCCTATGCGTGGTGCAGATTATAATAGGTAGTTGTTAAAATTGGGATGTAAATCTTATATTCGAGAACATATCAGTCTTCCTCTCCTGCTGCAGAAATCACGCTCACAGCAGCACCCTGGGACGGCCTGATCATGTAAATCGCTGAGTGTTTTTAGTATGTGCATATTTTAACATGTTAATCTATCTGACAGACCAAACATAATGCTGACAAGGCCTTCTCCCCTCGGTGCTCCATAGGCCAAGCCTGGTAGCACGTGCGCTTTGCTCTGTCAAAGGCATAACATAAATAAATCATTTAATTCATTAATATTCAAGCGAGACCTTGTCTATTTTACACAACATTGTCTAAACAGTTACAAATCTGCGTTACGCCCCCCTCCCCCTCTCTGTCTCATTCCAATTCTGTCGGCTCTCCAGCTGCTATAGGTGGCAAAACTCTGTACAACAACTTAGCAAATTTGTCTTTATTCTGCTTTTCTGATCTCAGTGGCTCTCCCAGGGGAGCCAAAGTGGTTTCTGGCTAAACAACACTTGTTTGTTTTTTTGTTTTTTTTTTCTGGGGGGGGCTTTTCACTCCCAGCTTCAGAAAGTGTTCCATCTGCACTGGTTGTCAGGTAACTGTGCCGACACATCTGCGGCTGGTTTAGGAGCGGTGCAGCTGTGACCTCTGGTTTGATGTGCAAAAAGAAAACATCTAATATGGCATTCGCCATCTGCAGACGAGTGGGGAGAGGGGAAGAGGGAGAGAGGGTGGAGGAGTGAAAGACGGAGAGGGAGAGAGCATTTAGAAACCCCTGCCATTTGTTCTCCCTGTCACTAGCTGCAATGGGAGGGAAAATGCTGTATTTGTTTTGCACTCATGCATTGGCTGCCTCCACTTTTCTCTTCATTGGAATGGAAGCTTAGACAAGATAAACAAAATCCTGTAGCTGTTCCACTGATATTGAATGACAGATCGTGTATTTGCTTTCTTTCACTGGGACACAGGAACACTTTCTAATAGGCAGCTGCATTTTATTTAAAGCAATCTACTGTATCAGAATATACTTGCCAGAGTCAGATTCCAATTCATTATAAATTGAGTGACTACAGATTGTTTCTCCCTCTCTCGATAACACAATCGATGACATTTCTCCTTCCCCAGATTAGGGAGACGTTTTTTATTGCCTACATAATATATGAGATGTTGTACGAACAGAGAAATGACGCATGTCAGTGGTTCGTTATCTCCAGTGGAATGTGTCTAAAGCATGTGAACCTGCTGCAGCAAAGTTATACACGAGTGGAATGTCCGCATTTGTTTTGGATTCGAACAGAGACGGGGCCCGAGCCGTCGGCCCTGCTGGATGTATCGGCTCCCCGCTGGGCCTCCTATGTGTTTGCATTTAGCCGCTTGAGAGTTGATCTGGAGGGGAGGGGGGGTGACAGGTAGGCTGATGAGAGTCCCTGTGGTACTGCCTCTTACATAGCAATGGGATTAACATAGCGCCAGAAACGTGTGCGAGAGAGAGAGAGAGAGAGAGAGAGAGAGAGAGAGTGTGTGTGTGTGTGTGTGTGTGTGTGCGCGCCTGTATTTTAGGTTGAAGGGAGGACGTACGTTGGGGATCGGGGGTTGAGCCGAGACCAGACACCCTGTGGTGCTGGCGTCAGACTGGTACTGAATTTCTTACACACACACACACACACACACACACACTATATACACTATAAATATACAACTATATACAAGCCCAGGTCGTTATCTCTCCCCAGTGTTGGTCAACAGCAGACAGCCATGTGTTCAGGCTCCACATATTTCAGTATAAATTAAATGTAGAACACAAATCCAGATTTGGGGGGAAAAAATAGAAGCTCATTTGTCCAAACCACAATTTTCAACCTGGGCAGGCTAATGACCAGCTGAAATGCTTTTGCAGATGTGCAAAAATAATATTTTATTAACATCATATGTTGGAAACTCCAAATTTGCTGTAAGGATTGCTTTATAATGGCTGTGTTTGCACATAAAGTTTTTTTTATTTCTTTTTACAAAGTAAGGTCTGTGACTTCAATGGTGGGTTTAGATTTAAAGTCCAGCTGAAATTAAAATGAAGTTTTGCTCAGAAACAATATATATATTTGGTGTATTGACTTGTGTACTTGTATGGTCACAATTTTGATTATCACAGAGAAGAAATTACATTTTATTTATTTACTTGTAGTCCCCAGTATTAGTGTGCTTCATGGGGTGTGAATTTTGGTACCATATCTGTGTGGGCAGGCACTAAAAACTGTTTGTTAAATCACTTGAATCCCAACGGCCACACACGCAGATAATAATGTTTCAGTAGCCATCGCTTATTCTCGTCTGTGATTTGACCACGACCAACGTTCCTCCGTTCCTCCATTACTATGTGTTTCACAGAAGTCAAACTGTTGCCATCCGCAACACTCCTCTCTGCTGTGTAGTTGAGTCATGGCAGTGTCCCATCTGAGCAACTGTTATGACAGTTTGTGTGGGTGTTGACATTAGGAAATGAGGCTCCGTGACTTGACACTAAATTATTCAGCACAAATAGAAGGAAAGAAATGAGATAACCTAAACCCAAGAAAATACTTCACAAATCCAGCAAACGCTTGAGTCATGATGACTCCTTATGTGTCAGCTGGGAGGAGGAGGCGTTTATTATCGCTCTTGAATGTGAGGATAACACAACTTGTTCTTTTGATATCCAATTGTATAATGGCAGCCCTATTTATCTCTCCTGTTGTACGGCGTTCTGTGACCTCTCTCGTCACAGAGCCAGTTGTGTGAATAGGACTGTTGCTGAGTGAACGTGTTGAGATGCTACATTAGCCCTCATGTCTGACACCAGTGAAGCACTTTGATTTTAGGTTTTCTGCCTTCAAATAATGAGTTGATCACTAGTTGAACCTTTTGAACTCGTCTATGCTTTGTATATAAAGTCACCACATGTGACTCACTGTCTGCAGCAGGGAGCTGTTTGCGTAAATGGGTAAGTATGGTTAATGAAATGGGATTACACTAGGGTGTATTCTGAACTCAGTTTTGGCACTTGGCCCAGTGGTGACGTACAGTATCTGAGACTTTTGATTTCTCTGTCTTGGACTGGGATTAAAGGTAGCCCATTAATAGAGAAAAGGCTCAGGCCAGCCTCCCTGCCAAAGCTTCCCAGCTTCCACAGCGAGGGCAGGGCACTGAAGTCGCCACTCTGAGGATCAAGCAGTTAATTAACAAGACTGTCCGAACTCCAGATTCCCCTCAGCTGGACCACACCGCACGCTGCTTCTTCTCCAAGTTCAAAAGAGAAGGACGCCCAACATCCATGTGAGGTCACGGTGTGAGCTTTACGCCACATGGCGAACAACTGCCTTGTTACATGGGTGCTACCGATACCAGTGACCTGACAGGCTTACCCAATCATTCATTCATTTTCTTTTTTTTTTTCAGGGTCATAACTGGCAAATGCTGAACAAGAGACAGAGTGATACCATGGAAACAGATACAGACGAAGAGATAGTCTGATGTAATGTACTCAGTGATCTGACTTGCTTTCAGGAAACAAGAGACAAGTGTCCAAATTGTAAAAACTCACATTCACCCTGGTCTTTGCATTGCCTTTGTGTGGAGACACACTAGGTCTAAGATTCACTTTGCATTAAGTCTGAACACACCTCGTGATATTTAGATAAAGAGACTAATTTCCCCCATTATCATGTAGGCCCCATTATGAGACAGTAGTTTTTCTGGATATTACTCTTGAAAAACTGTGGGTCGTATTATGCCAATGAAAGTCAGTCACACTCTGAAATGTTTTGCAGGCTTTCACAGGTTTCTGCATTCTTTGGCATATACAGCATGTGCACATTTTATTGGACTGAAGGAATACAAAAGTTACTTCTAGGTGTTTCTGCTTGTTTATGGGAAAATGCATTTTTGGGTCACATTATCCTGCAATACCAAGTGTGGCCACCACGCCTAAATCACCTCCTGATCTAGCGCTGTTACAGGGGGCCTTGGTTACATTACATGGAGATGCTGTTGCAAAGTGTTTTGTAGCCTCAATGTAATGGAGTAAATCAGCTCTAGAAGTGTTTAGGATGCCCAATTTCTGACGTGTTGTGAAAGGGGATTCGCTGCCGCGATGGGAATACATTCCTGACAAGTAAAAATGAGCCGAAATGGTCTCCCGATGTCTGTCTACTGCAGAAGTAGACCAGTGTCTAGCAGCCAAAATTTACTGCTGTCACAACATTTCATAATGAGGAGCTCAAAAAGACTGAAAAACGCTACCTGCCAGAGAAAATCATTCTGCCTGTTTCCAGTTTGACAGGAGAGTGTGTAGAATTTGTGGCTGGCCACTGGAAGTATTTCATGTTTCACTTTTACAGGAGAAAAGCCCACAGAGATTTGGACTATCTCATCTCTGTACTACATTTGTTGCTTCAAAACTTTCGTTGTCTTGTAATCAGGGTGGTTTTATATTTAGATCAATACTGTAAATAATTTTTAAGCCTGAAGCTTAAAGCTATTATGATGTGAGCCTGCAATTCAGTATCAACTGACCGTTTCACTTTCTACCTGTGTTTCCAATCGTCTGACATGTAACGTCGAGTTACTGTAAGAGTCGTGTCTCGGTCAGCCAGAGGAACCTCTTTGATGGATTAGGGAACATGCTGCCCACTGCAGCACCAAGGTGAGAAAGCTCACCTCTGATAAAGGGTGATAGCTCATGGGATTACTGCGGGATGAAGGCAGGGATGTTGGAGCCGTGGACGTGAAAGGGCCGTGACGCTCGGGAGGGTCGCGCTCTTCTTGGAGGATGGTTTCAGTCCATCGACATCTGGGTTATAGATGGGACTGTATGTGTAATCCCCGTCTGAGGAGGCCAGCACATTATTGCTACTGAGGCAATAGCAAAACCTTTTTGCAGACAAAGGGGTTCTGGGTCAAAGTTCAAAGTGTGTCACAGGTTTTGATGCGCTGAATTCCTGCGACACTTAGTAGTCCTGGCATGAAATTAATCTACTGACAGAATCCCAGAAGAAACACATACAATAAGTTTGCATAAGTGTCATATGTTTGACATCTTGATGACCTTGAGCATCAAAGGCCTTTATTAAATTATTTTTTACCCCACCTTAGACAATACAATTGAATGTAGCTCTGTAAATGTATCTTATTTGTTTGTACAAAAGGGCTAAGTGATAGTCATAGTTTACCACACAAAATGCAATGCAAAAATTAAGGTTAATCATGTATTAAAATTGTATTATTTAGTTCTTATAAAGTGCTCCGAAAAATAGAAACTTGTTTAATTTATATTAACCTGGTGAGATTGTTTTGCCAATTACTGTTTCTAAGGTCAAGAATGAACTTTCAGTCTCAATTCAAACATATTCATAGAATAATTTTAATTCATTCAAATAAATCTGTATTAAAACACAAAAACATCTTATGTACCTTGCCTTTATGATTAATGGCATGCTTTTTTTATTCACAGTGACAAATGTAGACGAGGCAAAATTGCAGTAAATTATTGACAGCTACAATCAATCAAAGCTACACTAGAAAATGTTTCAGCCGTCTAAAACAGGAGTAAACATAATGTGGCAACGTCTGTTCAGGATCAAAAGGCGAGAGCTTCTTTAGAGTTCCTTATTTGCACTGACACTGTCTTGAAATGCTCCACTACTTCAAATGGTTAAAGTGTATGAGTACAGACACTCGGAGGACACTGGACAGGTCAGAGAGTGACTGGCCAACAGGCTTAACCACCGAAAGAGTGGATGGATGGAAGGATGGACACAGCGAGCAGGGGTTTGCTGGGGTTTTAATAGCTGATTTATGTGGCTTGTTTGGTGGATGCACACAAGGTAAATGATCCGGCTCCGCTCAAAAAACATGGAATCATTTGTTGGGCGACTAACCCGCCATGCTGCTTGTGCGCGGGCTACAGGTTTACAGGTTACTATTTAAAATCGTTAATAAAAGTTTAGGCTGCCTCCAAGTGTTCTTCACAGAGTAACTCTCAATTGGCAATTAGCAATTCCTCTTGCTAATGCCTTGGTGGCCTTGTACGACAAAGGGTAATTATGGTTGTTTCATCTGCCATTTTAGTGTAGAATTGGCATAGAATTAGACACAAATGAACTCTCATGGAACAACATATTAAAGGCAGCTTCTACGACTGAACAGCTTTGCCGTGCTCTGTTTATCCTCCAGTTATATGACCTTGAAGGCTCTCTACCTACAACAGATTCATATTTCCCCTTGAGTTATTAATGAATAAATAAGGTTATAATGCTTTCTGCTAACATGGTAGCAGAATGGCCATATTGGAATACTTTTCTGTGCCAGGGACACTGTATGTCATGCAAAGAATAAATGGTAAATATAGGTGTAGCTGTAGTGTATGTTGTTTGCCCTTCAACCTTCCTGTGTTTCAAGCCTGTATTGATTTGAAAAGAGAAGTGCATGGATTATTGATAATTATGATACAGTCTTGCTGAAGAGACTAAAAAATTTATCGGATTTCTATCTATTAGCTCATCGAATACTTGTTTGAAATCTCCTTTTAAATGTCAGGTAACTCTACTTCTCTCACAGTTTGGAGGTACAGTTAAAGAAAAGCCCCTGAAAAGCAAAGTTAAGGTGTGATCATGACTATAAAACCTGCAAATCATGAATGTAGCATTGTTGCGTTTTACCCCCAGCCAAGACCCATCTTCAAAAGTTTCAGCTGTGTCACCTTTGAATTTACTTAGCACAATTGTCGCCCCTGCTGAGCGATAAGTCCCGCGCCTGAACACCGCTGAGTGGCCCCACTGAGATTTCCACAGATTTGTGTCATTGTCGCAGGAGTGTTTCTTAAGGGAAGGGAAATTATACATTAGTGCGTCTGCTAAATAAGAAAAAGTGCTGGACTCTTTGTTCTGTCTCGAGGCCCTCTTACGTTCAGTGAAATAAACTTTGAATGATCAAAGTTTAAGTCTGTCATTGCCCTTTAAACACAGATGTAAAAAAAGATATTCAAAGTGAAGTTATTATTAGCAACAGTCAACATTGGTTTAAAAAAAACGGCAAGGCCTGAAACGGCATTACTTTTTCTGCTTCAAAGCAAACACTGTCACAACAACAAACTTCAAGCGATGGTCACCTATTTAAATTCAAGTATGCTGCTCACAGTTAATTTTTTGAAGTTAAAGTTTTTTTTGTTTTTTTTTTAATCGCTGTGTGGACATAAATTCCTTTCAACTCCACTGTACGTATATGTATGTGTGCACACACGCACACACTATTTGCATGGCATAAAATACTTTCTTTTGTGTTGCAATTTTTGGCCTAAAAGAGAGTTACCAAGTCCCTTCCTGATACAGTATTTACATATCTCTAGTTGCCCATATTTTAATTCAACCTCAACAAGAACTGCTACAACATTTAGCTGATGACCACTTTAACATGTGCCACACTGCTGTTTTAATTCTTTATTGCCATTTGTTTCTATTTCCTAACTTCCTTGGTGTCCTTGCTTCCCTCTCTTGTTACTCTCGTACCTTCCTTCCTTTCTCTCCTCTAACCTTTTCATTATCTTGTTTTGTCCGAACTCGATGTTGGTTTTTCCTTTAATTCATCACCAATCTGTGCATTATGTCTATTTGCACTGCAGCAAAGAATCTGAGCTTTTCGTTTGTTTGTGGGGGTAGTAGCTGATAGCATGAAGCGGTGACAAAGACAGCCTCTGTCATTCTCAACAGCCCCTTCGCACACAAGGACACATATATTACAGCTGAAGGTATACATACATGAATAGCCAATGTCACAGGCAAATCCAACAGTGCCGGCGAATGACCTGTTTATTCAGAAGTGGGAAGGGAAAGAAGTATAAAAAAGACTGAGAGCACAAAGGCCACGACAGAATTGGAAGGAAAAAAAAGATGTGAATTGAGAGAGAGAGAGGTACTTCAAGACATGCAAAAGAAATAAACACCATTTTAACAGGGTATTCCGCCCTTTGCCTTTTTACAAGACCCATGCTCCGAGAGGGGCATTCGTCCATCATCTGCAGATCCACAACTGCCAATAAATCCCAGACAAGCTTTTCCTGCTGTCTGACACACAGTCAGGGCAGAAAGAGAGATGTTTTACAGTAAAACCACAACCGTGTAAAAGATCCCTCTGCCTCCCCTGGGGTGAAGGCTAGAACAATGCTGTCTCTTTCCTCTATGGACTTGGAAATACAGAGATCTTTACAGTGCGGCCGCCGTGCGCACACATGTGGTGGGTAGCTTTCAGGGGCGATAACCTTTGACGGCTCTCACTGGGCCAGCTTTGCGCCAGATGTGGCGGGCTTCAGTCGACATTAAGCTACTTCTTAAAAAGAAGATGTTGCCGGTGTTGTTTTAGTATCAAGGAAACATGAAAGAACAAACCCTGCTGACAGAATCTGCTAAATGATACACGATGGAGTTGATCATTTTCTGGTCTCTATTGTTCAATAGTCAGAAGCAACCAAAAGACATATCTTTATACAACATGGCCTTAAATCAAAGCAAACAGCAGGTTAAAAACTCATCTCATAGCAAAATGAAAACAAATCAGTAATGATCCTCTCATGTGTTGCAAGTTCAAAGTAACTACAAGCAGATATTGTGGTTCACCAAGGTCAGAGTTCAAGAAAGCTGCCCTCTGTGTGTCTTTAATGTACTCCGCGGGAAGCTCTGCTCGCCCAGCTGGACTTGGCAGGCCCTGTCCACTTGGCCAAAGAGAAAGAGAGAGGATGCAAGCTGGAAAAGTGAAATAAATTCTTTATTCGAGCTCCCTTCTCCTCAGTGAAGCAGGGATTCGAGACCAGAGGACAGGACAGTCGAAAAGTAGAAAGGAGAGTACAAAGGGGAAGCGATGGCAGAGGATGTGGTAACATTGTTTCATCTGGGATCAGGAATGACCCCTGCAAACCGCCCGTCGGAGTGAAAGAAAAGAGGGAAGGAGAAGGAGGGGAAGCAGAGGTCAGAGTGGGGGAGTGTGTGCTGACTAAGCCGTTCGAAAGGTCGTGTTATGAACTTGTTGTTAACCTCCGCATCCTGTAGGGAGGAGAAGTGGGGCCTGGGAATCGTGTTGCAACCCAAAGAGCGGCTCTTACCCTGCCATAACTCAGCAGAGGACAGCTAAGACGGACTGTTACCAGGGAAAACACTCCTCCCCACTTCATCCCAACAGTCCCCTGCTGATTACATTCCATTTTTTAATAGACAATCTCCTTAATCTTTCTTTTTTCACTGATTTCTTGATTCACACAGCTGCTTTATACACAACAACACCATCTCCATGAAGGAGTGTTTGGATGTAGGGGAATCTGGGTTAGAAGAATATGGCGGCAGGCCTCGTGTCAGACCGATTCAGGTGTAGAGACAGCAGATGTTGTCAGGGTTATTACCAGCCGAAATGCTAACAAGCATATCTGAGGACCTCGAGAGCTCAATAGCAATGATATTAATATCTCTGCAGCTCCATCCGGGCTGTCTATTTTCCAAGCCATATTAGTATTGGCCCTTATTGACACAGTCGCTGCATCAAGACTAAATCAATAGCCCATCTACAGCATGGCATGGATTAGAAAACAAACCCAATAATATATTCTAGGCAAGTCAAATTGTTGAGTATTCAGTAGGTAAGTGTGGGATGCTCCGAAGCCCTTTTCATGTTAAGAGGCGGACACTGTCGCAATATCCGTCTGAAGCACATGGTTGAGTAGACATCTGCTACCATCAAACTGAAGGGTGCATCTGATATTTCCAACATCAAAAACAGCTCTTCAGTGCACTTATATTCTGCCTGGCACAGTTCATATGTGGAAAAGCATATGCAGCATTTTCATTTCAGAGGCAAGCATCAGCTTCAGTTCTTGTCAAAGAATTTTTTTTTTTTTTTTTTCGTCGATGCCACAGGTGCACTGTTGTCAAGTAAGTAGTGTCTGAAATATATTTTGTGGAGTTCCGTTGTGAAATGATATTGGATCGTCTGACAATATTAATTAAAACTTTAACCTGATGACGGTGCTGGATGAAAAATCACGTTACCGACACCAGAGACAGCAACAACGTATCTAATAATCTGGCTGCTCACCTTTCTCGCCCAATTGGACTTTTTCTTTCAGTGACGTTGTTGTGTTTCCAGATCTCAGCCAGTGCTTTAGTGAGTACAATGTTGTCGTGACCAATAGCATTGACGGCCAAAAAAATGCGATGAAGTTCTAAGAAACCTTAGAAGCAATGACAAAACATAACATAACAAAGGTTATGCAAATCAGACTGGAGTAATTACACTTGGAAACTTCTGGGCCTGAAGGCTGAAGTCGTCCACCACACTCCCCTGGACACCATTAATTTCCACCGTCTCAGCTTCAAGACACCCACCCGGGAAAACAAACTTTCACTTTTCATGCATGCAGCGCACATTCTCATTTTGACTGAACGTACATTTGTTGGCCCCCTCACATCCCTGAGTAATGAATGAGACACCTGAGTATGCACCAGACACCCTCTCACATCTTTTCCTTTTCACTGTGAGTCACCACCTCGCTTCCTATCCTCCCCACCTGTCATCATGGCTTAAAATAAAAGGAGCCGAGAGCAAGCGATAAAAGAAACACACACACACTCCTCTTGACTTTAACATGCTCGCTGAAACCCACGCACCATTACTGTATGGCACTCTGATTTATCTCGTCTCTCATTCTGCCTCTGTAGTTTGCTAAATTCACAGTGCCACACACACCCGTACATACTGTACAGGATCTACACACACTAATTATTCACTGCTGGCTTGGCTCTGGATATATTCAACATTTCTAACTCACCCTGAGAACCTGTGCATTTCTGCCTCCTCTCTCCAGCTGATCTGTCATCATGAGCTCATGGAAGGTCAACCGGACTGTAAACCTGCTGTCTTCTTAAAGCAGTACTTCAGCCATTTTAGTATTTCACTTACATAAAGCTGGGGAACATGTGGGAGCAGGTTTTAAAAATGATGGCCAAAATTTAAGCAGCAGAGGTATAATAATACATTGTATTATACCCTCCCTGCTTGCATTTCAAAACATGGACTATTAAACATTTTTGGTCTCAACCATAGACTGTATGAAAGAAGTGGACGTAGCATCCGTGACATCACCCATTGGTTTGTGAACGGCCATTTTAAAGCCGCAAGTTCGGCGTTTTGGCCGTCGCCATCTTGTTTTTTGGAAAAAGAAGTGACGTTCGGCTGACGAGCGGGTAGCGCTGCCTCTATCCTGATTGGTGGTCGCCGTGGTAACGACCTGCCGATCACACTGTAGCCCCGCCCTCAGTCATGCGCTGCTTTATCCTCTATTTTCCACTAAACTGGTTCATAATTCACAAAATGAAACTGGAACTTATGGAATTCATTTGTTAGCTTCTCAGCTGCATCCGTGCTAAGCAAGCTAAATCCACAGATGCTGTTTAACGCCACGTGTTTTTAGGTTGTTGTTGGTAAAGATCTTCAAACACACTAAAACAGCTAAATCTTTTTCTTGTTCCTACTTCAGTTTAGCAAAAACAAAAACTACATGTCCATGGGTTCAGATATTGGAAAGCTGCCTTCAGAGCCACAGAAGACAGTATATAACTGTTTTTGTCCGTGCATGACTCCTCACAAGTGAACTGGTCTTCGTGTGTAAAATGGGTGGAATCCTAACTATTATACGAGTAGTAGAAAATGTTCTACACAGCATGTATTTATTCAGCATCAGCTCTCCTTATTGCATTAATGGTTTCCCCTTTTGAAGCCTTTGATTTGCTTCATTACTGCCGGTGACTCAGATCAGATAAAAGGCATTCTTCCTTCCTCTTTGTTGTGTTTGAAGGTGTCCTGCTCATGAGGCACACTCACTCACTTTCAACAGAATTTCCTCTCCCTCCCCGCCCCATTTCGGGGACATAAATTCCCTCTCTTGATCTCTGAGTGCTCTGTAAATTCTGCTCCTCTCTTATTTACATTAGCGTGTCAGAGCTCCTTGCGCTAATTCAGCTGCTTCCAGTGTTTCTGGGCGGGGGGAGTACATTACTTCACGTTTGGGTTAAGCATCCATTACCAACGGCTGCCGGCCTTGAAGTTTGAAATTGTTTACACTGTTGCCCAAACTTATCACAAGCCCTGTGCTTCTTCTTCCCCCGGAGTCCTTCACAGGCTTCTAAGGCCACATTCGCTTTCATCTGTGCGTTCCTTGAGGCCAGTAACTTTCTACTACTAATTACATATTGTGAACTGTTTAACTTATATTATAAGAGTTGTAGTACAGAGTGCTGTTTACTAGCTGTACAAATGAATTTCCATCTACACTTTAACTAAAGAAATAATACATTGAAGATATATTTCCCGGTCTCTGCTGATAGTTCTCTGAATGTCATGTTTCTGTTACAGATGTCAGAATGTGTAGCTTTTACAGTGTTATACCAGCAGGTGATTTGTAGAAAAATCTGTCTGATTTTAGCTCACGAGTGTTTTTTTTTTGACAACACACGCTGCACACATGTCAAATAAATTCACATTCTGTCAAATGCAACTCAGTGATATCTTTGGTGATCCTTTGACTTTTTCCTCAGCACCATCATCAGGTCGAAATGTTCATTTTTCATATGCTTTGGTTTACTACATCAACAATACTAACCACATCGCCTTCAGTCTCACCTTTCCTTTGTTTTCAGTGCTAATTAGCAAAGCACAAGGAAGCAAGATGTGAACTTGAACATTTTGCCAAACATCAGCATGTTAGCATGTTAGGCTGTGCAGCCTCACCCAGCTGCTAGTGCATGGCTGTATCCTCACATCCCACACACTGCACTGCATGTCAAACAAATTCAGATTCCGTGAAATGCAACTCACTCAACTATTACTGAAATTAATCTCAGCATAGTGGAACAAAACGAAAAAAAGAAACCCTTGAGAGCACTAATTTTGTACGTACTATCATGTTTTTGAACTAGAAAGCCAGTCTTTTTCCATGTCCAATGGTACATTGTTAGAAAAGCTTCTAATGTACCATTGAACATGGAAAAACACTCTCCTTTTTTTCACATGAAGTATATAAGTAATCTAACTCAATTTAGTTGTGCACGGACTTCAAAACCTCTATCGCCCATCGATGGTGGTGCTGTGATGGACAAGCACATGTTCAGGCTGACTCATTTTAAAGGCCTCCCATAGGGTCTGAAATCAGAAATAGCCATCCTGGACTGTGATGGCTCACATACCCAATATGTGATGCGCTGAGTGCCTTGTCCGAATAGCTCTGACTCCTTGAGATGAGAAATTTATTCCATGGTTCAGAATAAGGAGTGTGAGAATAAGAGGGGCCCCATTTTGTAGCTCTCAGTATGAGGTATTTGAAGTTGAGATCTTAAAATGAGTCAGTAATGGAGGCTGCAACTTCACTTTCCTCCCTTAAGTATGTGAAAGCCCTCTATAGATACTATTCAGTACTCTACCTTAAAATATTTAAATATTTCTCATAGAGTTCTCGAAATGGAAACTTGATTGATAGTACATTAACTAAAAGTGGCGCATCGCTCACAAATGTGCATTAAAACCGTGGAAGCTGATCTCTGTTTGACATCACAAACAATTACAGTTGATTTAGTCAGAATATTCATCTCTCCAGGGAGACGAAACTGCACACGTGACAAATTAACTTACGTAGTTGTAAAAATGATGTGGCGCTAAGAAATGGAACTGACATATTTTCTGTGCAATGGCCATGAAGAAAGGAATCTCTCCCCACTTTAGATTGTGGCTCAGGAATCATGTTTTAATTGATGTGATTACCAGACACTAAGAAATGTCACAGAAACTTTTAATTAAGTCTATCCTGTAATTAAAAAAAGAGGGGAAAGAAAAAAGATCCACTCCACTGGCAGCTTGTAAGCCTGTCTGCCTCTGTTCCAGGGACATCGGGTCACTCTCAACCCACGTGATTATTGCTCATATTGAAACCCACGTTTGGTGTCTCTCAGCTCGTCAATTCACATTAATCAACATGCACTTTATTGTGAACAAAAGATAAAAGATTCAGTGACATGGAAATTAATGGTATTCTTATTCACATGGTTTTGAGGTTGTTTTTTAAATCTGCTTTGTGATTAAATAAATGTATGTCTCTTGTAGTTCTTCAATGCACAGGTCAAATGTAGGCACAGAAACGCAGACACAGCTGATGATTTATTTTTTAAAGGCTGATGCTGTGTTTGAAAAATCCTCTATTATAATCAGGAGAGGGTAGATTTGTCATATATGGTGGCTGTCTCAAATACACAATAGCTTTTTACAGTTCCCTGATTACAATGGCCTTATGCCACCCTCAGTTTTTGTTGCTGTTGGTGGAAAACAGGCCAAAAGGAAGAAAAAAAAAATTGATTCTCATGGAGTCGAGCAAATGGCAAAGTTCTTTGCAATTCTTCTGACTTTCTCCAGAAAGACTCTGGCCTACTTGGGGAAGGGAAGATCAGTAAAAGACAGAACATCCCACATGGACTTAGAGTGGTTTTCTTCCCCATCGCTGTGCCCACAACTCAGTAATTGTCTTTGCATCCAGGGCTCTTAAGGGAAACGGGAGCAAACCCCACTCCAGCCCATTGCTCTATTTGTCCCAACTTTCAATCGGATGAAGGAATAATGTTCTAAGCAGCCGCAATCTTTGGGCTTAAGAGAGGGTGATTGAAGCCCTGGTGGCTTAACAGATGAGACATACTGCTGAGGGCCTGCATGTTGTTTCTCATTCCCTTGCTACGTATAATCTAAAGTCCCTCAATTTCATGTGCAGCACGGGCCAAAATGTTCTCACTGCTATTAATATTAATGCTCATTCTAATAGTCGGGCTCAAAACTGCTGTTTTGGGGAAATATGTTTCCTTGATCGTGGGGTAAAGTAGCAAAGTATTTCTATGACAATGTAGCAGATAGTTTTATTACTGGCATCAAGTTATTTTCTTCTCGATGTGTTGTCTGTAAAGAGACTTCTTTTCTTATGCTGCCTTCAAGTTGTATGGGAAAAATGAGAAGTTAAGTGCAAGGCTGTAACCAGGATTTTAGAAGTAAGGAGGTCCCACATCACGTCCCACCCCACACGCAATTTCCTTGTTGTCAGGAAAAGAAATACGGAATCCTGGTGAAAAACAGTGGTTCTGAAAATACTGGAATCAGCTAAAAATTTGCAAGTTTATAAGTGCACATTGTAAACTCCATCCTGGTGGCTAAAACCTCCAAATTTCCAGAGAGCTGTACAGGTACCATGAATTTAGGATTACTATTAGTGCTATGGTACACCAACAGTCGATAGATAAATGAAGAGAATCCATAAACAAGTAAGAATTATGGTTTGTTTGGAGCAAACGTCGCCTCTTAGTGGGAAGGACAGCAAAAGATCTGTGTCTTTAAAAAAACAATGAGCATCATATTCAAGGATAGTACGCTGTATATAGTGCGTACTTTATTCAAAATAACGATACATATTCAGAGCAGTTCAGTAAAGCTATTCTAAAGTCAATGTTCTCTCAGGTGTTTGTCTGTGGACGTGGGAAACAAGAGTTAGCCATGATAAAATAAAACTAAACAATTACTCTGACTACAGCATATGAGCAAGCTTATCTGAGCAATAATTCTTAGCTGATAAAAAATATGACTGGATAAGCCATGATGTGTGCCAAAGTTGAGTTTTAAATCAAAAATAACATTTCATTTTTTTTCTTGACATTTTACATTTGTTTTGCAACACAAAATATTAAAAATCTAATTTATTGGGCTAGAAAAGTTATATAGCAGAGATTTATTAATGTTCTTTCCAGCTGGAATTAATTTTGAGTGTCCAGTCTGTAATGCCAAAAGCAAGATGGTCAACACTGAAATATAATTGAGTGAGGTCATGAGGGGAAAATCTTGCATTTTATGTGATAATTTGGGGAATATTTGGTTTTAGATCAAGCACTGTAACAAAAAAAGTAACTTCTCACTGGCAGCAGCTTGTCATATTAAGTATCTACTTCTATTTTAAATCTACCACCACGAACTACAACTATATAGTTCTGTAATTAATCAAAGAGCTATGTCTGATTGATGCAGAGAGGGCAATGTGCATTTTAAAACTTTCAACTCACAGTTTGAACAAGAGTCTACAGCGACATTATGTTAGCAGCTCTGTGAGGCTGAGCTAAGTGCCAACATGTGCATAATGACAGTGCCTGCATGCTCATGTTCAGCAGGCAATATTTCCCATGTTCACCACCTTAGTTTAGCACGTTGGCGCGGCGAAACAACAAAATGACAGAGGAATGCAAGAGTTTGATGGTTTGCTGGATCGAATCACAGATATCACTGCAGTGCTACTGTAGGTACGTGTGAGATGTGAGTGGCCCGTCACTGTGCTCCTAATAGGTGAATGGAGACACAAATGATTATGGACATTTTAGCTGCAAAAAGAGGGCAGCTTCTATTTCCCAGATCCGATAAGGGAGCCGGCCGGTGTCTGACCTGGTCTCGACACCTCTGCTGATTCTACAAATGTCCGTAGTCAGGCACCAATCAAACACCACCCCCGTCAGCCACAAACCCATCCCAGAGCAATCTCCCCCGGCCTGCTCCACCCTCCGACGACCACAGCTGCCTCTGAATCTCTGCCTTTCCCCGTAAAGCTCAGCCTCAGACGACGCGAGGCTCTGCCTGTCCATTCCCCGCCTGCCTGCTTTCGTTTAGCTCTGTGTAGCTGCCGCAGAACACCCCGATCAGCACTCTCTACAATTACTGAATAGACTGAGGAAGCAGCGGCTTGATTTAGCAGACTGTGGGGACTGCCATTTTCTATTATCTCTGGCTCTGTGATGATTTATGCCGCATGTGTGCGAGTGCACGTGTGCTCGCCTCTTTCTCTCTCACGCGCTTTCTCTTCTTCCCTTTCCTTCCTGTCTGTCTTTACCTCTCGCTCTCTCTTTCTCCACATGCTAATATCTCATCTTTTCTCCTGAGCGGGGCCCCTGACCCAAAGTCCACAATACCAGATGTCTGTACAAACTAAGCGAGAGGAAGTCCTGGCTAGAATATACGAAGATGAAAGCTAAGATGGTGCTGGATTGGCTCTCGCACTGTGCTGCTGCAATAAACAATGGGATGGAGGGCTGGAATATTAAAGTGTGTGTGCCTTTTTTCTCAGAGGATTCCCACACAAAGCAAATAATTTCACCAGTGATTGTTCCATATATGGTTACATACTGTACAGAAGGGACCCCAGTGTGTTAGCTACTCAGCATCACACAGACTGCAACAATGGCAAGCTGTTCACCATTGCCCGGGGGAAAAGAGCATGCATAGTACACTCTATAATAAATCACATTTTGTATTCTGTAATTAAAGTATCTAAGTACATACAGCTAAAAACAACAGAACGCCTTGGGAAGGGCATATTATGTTAATATTCATCCCCACATAGCTACGTAGCACCAAATTAAATGACAAATAACCTATATGAGCCTGCAATCAAAGCAGCCTAAGTACATGGTGTGTACCGCTTCCTGGTTAGGAGAGGAGAGCTGTAGAAAGACGTGGAGCTGAATTTAGCCAAAAGCGTTGACATACTAAAACCCTCCAGTAGCCACAAGACCTTCCTTCTTGCTTTTCCCCAAACCCGACCCAGCAGGCCGTGCTGTTCCAGTAATTGAGTGAGTAATGGACTTATTCCGCTGAGTGGTTCTCTGGGTGTACTCAATACTGGGATGTAAATCCTGTGGCAAATGGCAGATTAGAGGAAAAAAAAAAAAACTTAAGGGAAATAAATAAAAGCAAAAAAAAAAGTACAAGAACAAAAGAAAATCCATACTCCAATTATTCCCACGCAGTAAATTCAGCTGAGGTCTCAGCTTGAACCGTTTCCATCAGCCTTCTGCTTAAATCTGAGAAGTCCACTTGTCCTCTCTGGTGTTTGGGGTCGTCGGATGGTTTTTGCAGCAGCAGGGCCGCAGGGGTTCTTTCTCTGCCTTCACATTTCTTTCCATCTCCCATACCCACCTCTTGTTTGCCCCTCCGTCCAGACATGCTGTCCTCCATACACCCAGGCTGAACACTGGACTCCTGCCACGCATTCCACCAGTGGGATACACTGATCGGACTAATCCCTTTTCTCCAAACGCGCCATGCAGCCTAGATCCTCTAACAATTAGCTTGTACAATAAACCCATTATCCATAAATCCATCAGAGGTCCTCAGCTCCATCCCTACCAAGTCTTTCCCTACAACACAACACAGGCTTCTGTGCTTTCTTGTGGTTTTCTGTCACTATTAACTAACAACACATTACGGTTTGCATCTAGATTACCACACATCCTAATGACTGCGCTCGAGTTGTCCCATCATCCCTCTATCTGTCCACATCTCTTTCATCCCCATATGAATCAATTCATCATTATTATACTTTCCTTCTCTATTTCTCCCTCTCCGCCTCACATTTCGTCTGCCCAGCGACCACCCTGGTTAAACAGTGGGGCCACACCACACACTTCACTGGAGGAATTGACTGATTGATATAATCCCCTTCCTCAAAACACACCATTCTGTCCAGATCCCCTCACAATTAGCAGCCCACGGCCAGATAGCCCATAGTGAAAATAAGCAGCCTCGAGTCAAAACAAACACATGCAGGCGAAGGGTGCAGAAAACCTCAACAAACCGCCAAGCGAAATATTTTTGGGCCGCCTTGTCATGCTGATGCTACAGTGGAGATGGTAGCAGTGATCTCATCTGCTAAATATTGTTTTTGCCATGTAGGCTACAGGCTCTTTTTCCCCTTGTTCTGCACACACAAATGGAGTGTATTCTTTGCGCCAGGGCTATAAATTAATGTTTTTGTGGGAGCCTGTTGCTAGGGGCTGGAAAGGGTGGGGGAGTTAAGGAAGGGGGGGGGGGGGGGGGGGCAGTGGCCGGGGGCCAATTAAAATACAGATGTCTGACTGTCGGTGTAATTCCATTCAGCCATGATTTACATTTAGAACAGTCACCCAAGGCCTGCCACTCTACACTTGCACAGGAAATCGAAGCTGACTCCAACCTAATGAGAAAAGTGAACCTCCCGAACTTTTACGAGACTCTCGTCTGAAAGGAGCCTTGCAACTTTGGCCATAATATGAAAGCTCTTTCAGCTAATCACCCATTGACAGGGGAGACCGGTGCATTAGGAGCCCAGCAACCAATTTCACTTTGTGCTGCTGGCGTGAAAAATGCATGGCGGGAAAGTTGCCCTTCGTTAATACTCTAGCTAATGCTCTAGCTTGGCAGCCTCTCATAAGGATAATCCCTGTCAAATAGTTTACCTCATTTGGAGCAACATGCTCAGGAATGTACTTACCTAAGGATAAAGGATTTTATTGAGCTGAAGAGACCAAAATATACCTTTTTGTTGTTCTTATTTTTATTAAAAACTGCAATATTAGCGTGTGATCCCCATGGTTGGAGTTTGTACAACCTCGATTTCTGCCTGCCAGTCGGGATATTAAAAAGATGTAATGTAGGGAGCACAACATAATATTTGAAGACGGGGAAAATGGCTATCATGGATGGTGCCGGAGCACTTTCGTCACGGAAGGATGAAATGAGGTAGAAGGGCCCAAACTCCGCCGAAGACCGGTGATAATGAGCCGGAAGGTCACAGCGGCCCTTGCACCTCTGGCAGGGTCGGCCAGTCCGAACCCAAGGAGGTCCAAGACGGAACAAGAGCGCTCCGTAGCTCAGGTGGTCAGAGAGTCATTTGCCATTTTTAAATTCCACTACCAAAAATATTTTGGTATGCAGCTGGTAAGGTTAGCTTAGCTTAGCATGAAGACTGCATAAAGCTTGTCTGGCTCTGTCCAAGGATCATAAAATCTGTCTACCAGCAGCTTTAAAGCTCTTTAATTTACATATTGACTGAGAACACATTGTGCTGTGCTTTTCAATAACAGTAATCCTGTATATGGAAGGGAACAGGATATGTTCTGTCCATGGCAATAACTCACAACTTTCTTTACCATCCGCTGTTTTATAACAGTGCTTTAGTGTAATATCCCTGTCCGACTAATGCCTTGACAATCTTTCCCAGCCAAAGCAGTCTTATCGTTTACAGCCAACCTCTCGTGCAAATCAGCTCTGGCTTTTGATTCCCATTTTATAAGGAAAGGTCAGTACAGCGGTGATTTATAACACTTTCTCCTGTAAATTCTACAAGGTAATCCATCAGCGCAAAGAGAAAAAAAAGAGAGCTCCATAATAAACATTTGCCTCCTCAAGAGTGAATACACAGGAGGGGTTCACATACAAGTAAGACTGAGGAATATATTTGAAATTCAGCAAACATCCTGGTCTGCACAGGAAAGCCAGCAAAGCAGCCAAAATCATCAGTGAAGACAAAAACAAAAGGTTGACTAGTTATCAGGAGATGGATTGCTTTGTTTCGGACATCTGTTTATTCATTTTAGAGCTCCCTCTCATCTGTCCTAGTCCCAAATTCTATGCATGACCAGTGCCATCAGTGTTGCCAACCATTCTTCTGTGGCTCATCCATCTGTAATAAACAGGATACCCTCCTTGGACAATGCAGCCAGGAAGGAGACTCTTGTCCCTGAGGAGTTCATCTGGGGCACGGTAGCACAAGTACTTTCTACTCCTTATGGTCAAGATGTGTAAGACATGCTCAAAAATAGAGGAAACGCACAATGCTGTTGGAATTCTGAGCTCGCTTTAAAACAATACGCCTGACCTTACCCCTGGTGTAAATCATCTGGGGCTTTGACTTGATGCGGAGAACAAAGAGGGGAGACCTTAAGTGGTATTTTCTTCTTCATAGTCATGGAGCGAAGCTGAATTTGCTTGCCAAGCCTCCCCCGCCCCGCGCTTATGAAAGGGGAAACATAAAAACAGTAAAAGTTGTGGAACTTTTTCCGAGCCTCTTCGCTGCAGACATGAAGACATTTCCCCTTGTAAGATTTTCCCTGCGTTGCACATTCCTGCATGTGGGCGGCTTGCGGGATTAATGCAAACGGGTGACTCGTCTTATTGATCAAGGAGGAGAGCGGTTTCGTCCGCGGAATCTCCAAACATAATATGACCCTTTGGCTGGGAGAGCCGAGGCCTGCTTTGGCACCGTATCCCACATCTGAGGCCTGCGAGCGTTGGCCCTTTTCCCTCTTTTTGCTCTCCCCGTGGCACCCTGCACAGCGCGGGCGGTGGAGACGGACAGACAGTGACAGCGGTGGGAAAGGGCGGGAGTGAGGCACTTCTGAGGCGAGCCTCGTCTCTAATAAAAGGGGTGATCAAACATGTTTCTTTGCCTGTGAAAGAAAATATTATTCTAGAGAACGGCAGGGGGATGCAGGAGGTATGTGCCAGTTTCGTCCTCCAATGTGATTGCTGTGATTTAGTTTCGGGGATCGTTGCGGGAAATTGAAAACAAATGTGCAGCTTTTGATGCGCCACCCATCTTTCTCTCTCTTCCTCTGATTTTTTCAGCTCTCTTGCTTGTATTCTTTTCTACTTTTTTTTTGTGTCAGTTCTTTCCTGGCTGATCTCTAAGATGGAAACTTGCATTCCTCATCCCACCAGAAGCAAGGCTGCTCCAAAACACACATTTTCCCATAAACAAGTACACAAAGACTCTCTAATCTCCGTCAAAATCAGACCGACTGTGCAAACAAACAGAATAACCATGGAAACAGAGTCTTTATCATTCCTCTGTGGACGTGAGTGGTGGCATTACACTATAGTTTTATTGTTGACATTCTTGAGCTGTCATGGTGACAGTCTGGGCAGGTAGCTTGAATTTTGTTTAGAGTGATAAGCGATTGACGACCGGAGCTCATGTGGCAGAAAACGGCCTCAAATGCTTCCTCCAGGACGCTCTCCAATTTATACATGTTTGTGCGTCTATGTCAGTGTTGTTACCGCAGTACTTTTCCTTGTGCAAACACACACACAGACCCTACACCCAGCTGACTCAGCAGGACGCCGGCGATGATGCGTTTTCTGAGGCAGGGGCACATGTGCGCGGGGAGAGTGTGTGTGTGTGTGTGGGGAGGGGGGGTGCTGAGTGGCGTGCTGCGCGCAGCGGGATGACTTCATCCCCAGGGCTCTAATGATTGGGTGACCTCCCCCTGCTGGCTACGCAGCCCGCCGAGCAGATGCACGGCAGACGGTTTCCTCTGCGACTACTGTACTTACTTTATCGACGGCATTAACTCAAGGCCCGGCTCGGGAAAACCCGCCAAACAGCGCTCCACATAAGCCTGCATTATCTCTGCAATCTGAATCCAATTAACAGCAAACCCACACAGAGTTCAAGCGCCAGAAGGGGACAGAGGAGGAGGAAGGAGGCTGTGTGTGTGTGTGTGTGTGTGTGTGTGTGTGTGAGGGGAGGCAGCGGCGGAGATAAAACAGCAGGAGAGAAACAAATCACACCATCTTTACTGCGTTTTATTGAGAATTCTCTTGCCCCCTTTGTGACATTCAACAATAGCTTTGTTCTCTGAGATGGGGAAGACAGCGAGGCTCACCTTTATCTGCCGAATTCCCTGACGGTACCAAAGTGGCAAGAAAGAGAATCCTCCTTTCCTCTATTTAATCTCATTTTTCACTCACGTAGGGTCACCGGAGTAGCAGGGAATCACTCCTCGCTCCATGGCAGGGAAATGAAAAACAAAGACGTGTTTGCATGCAGGCCCTTTTTTCTGCTCCTTTATCCTCTGTTGATACAAGGACACGGCCATCACACACAGAAGACTTGAATAGACGAGGCAGTGACAGCCGGGGCTCGACTGCGCCGCGGCAGGATATGGTAATGTGAACCAAATGAGTCTCATACGCATGGCGAGTGGCCCCTGAGATGGATCCCTTCCTATGAAAAGGGTGTTGAAACATACGGTAATTGCTTTCAGTGTCGTTTGGCAGCGGTGCTCCTCCTGACTTCAGGAGCTTTTTATAGACAGGGTAATTCTCCATTATTCTGCCAACGTTACATTTCAAACGAGAGGGGAGAGGATGGGGGAAAACTGGGGGCGACGGCGTGCACTTAAAAAAACTTGAGAAGTGATAAAAACAAATGGGACACGGGGGGGACTTCCAATGGAAATAATTCATATACTAGTTTGGTCACGGCACAGGAGAGGCATTGTGACTCAGGACCAAAGGGGCTTTTATTTTTTCTACTGTGCTGTTGCTAGAATAAAATAGAATAAGTCATTTGTTAAGGTGACTACACCGGGAGCTGTGTGTGACAATTACACTGCTATGGTGCTAAGGTAACAAACACAAAGGAAAATACAGCAAACATGACTGCCTCCTGTCTTCTGCCTCTGAATTATTAAAGGACTGCAGGGAAACAGCAGCTGGTGAGTTGAGCAAATGAAAAACATTCAGCGCAGAGTTTGGTGAAGCAGCTTTTGAACTAAATTTTCCTCTGCCTTTTCCGCATCTCCCACGTGCATCGAGGATTCCTGTGTTCGACGGCCCCGAGACGAGTTGTCAGACTCCTTCTCATGGCAAAGTGATTTGTGGCGAGATTTTGACTCAAAATGGCCGCCGTGAATCACCCGGGCTGACCGACAGGTTGCTGACGGATGGAGTGCCTCCACTCCCGCCTCGCCTCCGCCTTCACGTTCTCAGATGCCTTATCTTTGTGGAGACCACCTTCATGGTTCCAATCCTAATGCAATCAGCGCGAGGACGTTGGCGGTTAGCGCCACATCTCATCACAGCTCGAACGAGAAATTCTTGCCACACGTCGTAAGTCACGGATTCGGCCCTGTGAAATGTCACCATGTGTCACTGTGCAGGGGGTTTACCTTTGGGGGTGTGGGGTCGTTTTACCGAAGCAAATCACATCATTTAAAAAAGCCCTCTTTTTTGAATCCGGGACTTTGAGTCCATGTCATCACTTCTCTTGTTCCCTACCCTCCCGTTTTTCTCAACACTGCTCCAGTGTCGCGTTACACAGAAAGGGCAGCAAAGTATGTCTTTTTCCTTTTCTGTATTTTCATCGAATGACATCAGGAGCGGAGAGGAGAAATGCCTGGCAGCTTTCCCCGAGGCTGTGGTCATGGCTGAGTGAAATGCAGCTCCTCCTGAAATGCAGCACGGGAGCCAGGAGGCAAGAGAAGACACAAGAATGACACTATTATTATTTTTTTGAATCAGGTTATACACATGGATTCTGTACGAGATAGATACTGTAAAGAGACGGAAAGACAGTAGGCAGCCTGTCTCCGTTGTGGTATGTGTGCAGTGTTATATTTACAAATTCAACGGTGGAGCTCTTTATCTTTAGCAGTTACAGCTAGAGTATGTAAAAAATATGCAGTTAATGGAAACATGAGAGCAAAGTGATCTCATCTTTCTTCTTAGTGACTTACACTAAGCACCTGAACTACAAACTAATCTACAGGTTTTGAATTTATAGCGGTGTTCACACTGGAAAAGTGATAAAATGAAGTATACTCAAAACAGGCAGTGTGCATACAAAGTACTGCCAATGTTTCCATGTGAAAGAAATTCGAATAAACGGTGGTGAGTGGTGGTGAGACGGCTCCAGAAGAATCTTGGAAAGCAAAAAAAAAAAAAAAATTAGCATTAAATCCAAAGAAAAACATGTTGGATTTTGGCATTCCAAATTCGCAGTTGATTGACATGCAATGTTGCAAGTATTGTATAATTTCCTGTTTAAAATGGCAACGTTTGTTGAGATTTTTGTGTACATATAACTGGTACTGATGGAGGAGTTGAGCATGGATCGGGGCCAGTTGTCGAGTCTGGACTTCTTCTCCAACATTTAATAATCAAAAAACTCAGTGCTATAAGAGTCCTCAAAGTGAATCAAAAAATCACCGGAGATGGTATAGTCTTATTCTTTCACAAGAATAACACCCGTGTCTTGTCCATGGAAGAGACTGAATTCTGTGTCTTGTGCGTCCCGTTTAATAATCCTAAAACCAGGCGCGGTTATGGCCTAACATTTTATCGAACATAATGGTATCTCAATACTCAACAACAAATCCCCAAAACTGTGGAAAGTACCAAACACTGACATAGAGAGATTCTAATGGTGACTGGATGTTGCAGGTGTACAGAAAGCCCCCGACCCCCCCCCCCCCCACACACACACACACACACACACACACACACAATCCCGATGCTCTCGCTTCCCTCGGCCCCCCCTTCTTTTTGGGCTACCTGGGCATAGTGTCCTTGGGGCCTTTCCATGCCGAATATACACCATTATGTCTCTGTTCCTCCTGACTGCATTTTATAAAACTCACTACATTGCTGACTGTGTTACAAGCTTTCACACGATAATAACTGATTACATATGATGTTCATTCTTTGACTAATAAATGCACGTGGACTCGATACATTTTAGACTGCACTACAGCAGTATTGATTTGGGACACACCAGAGTCTACAGCCATGGTATCAGCTCCCCGAGGCTGTACAGTGCTCAGGCACAATGCTGCTTTGTAGTAGTTGCTTATGTCAGCGTGCTAACATGGCCATGTTGACAATGATAACACGCTGATGTTTTAGCAAAATGTTTACCATGTTCACATCTTAACTGCTTGTGTTGGCGTACTAACAGACTCATCCTCTGGGGACCATGAATGTCCATCCAGTAGTTGATAGTTGAATTATTTACAGCATGTCTGGGTCAGAGCGGTGGACCAGTCAGACAGACAGGCCGACACTGCCCTCCCTAGAGCCAGATAGCATGGCTAAATATGCAACAGTACAACCAGTTGAGCTGACTCATAGATCTCCAGGAAATGAAGTAACTTTGTGTGTGTGTGATTTTTAAACCTTTTCTCTTGGGCTGCATGTGTTTTGTCTCTAAGCTTGTGTTTTACAAATTGCATTTGTGGGAGCAAATTCAGCAAATATAGGAATTAGTTTAATAATATACACCACAGTAATGAATCTGCCTACTTTTAATTGCAGAAAAGCTTTTGAAATTTTAATAGGTTAAGGCACCAATCTCCCAAGGATAATCTGGGAATCTATTTTGTCCCTGGAACTACAACTGTGTCCCAGCCCAACCCCTGAAAGAAAAACACTATATTACATGATCACAGCGCGTCTATTAAAGCCAAATGTGTAGAGAGACCCAAGGGTGGAGATCAATTGGATAATTCAAGGGCAAAACTCAGTGAATATATCAGTTTTTTTTTTGGCAATTGGAAAATGAGAGCACCCTTAAAAGTAGAAAATGAGATGATATTGCACTGGATGTTTGAAAATGTCAGTCTTTTGAGTGCATTGCAGGCCCAAGGCTATGCTTTTAGACTTTTCCTTCAGCCAAGCTAAAGAGGAGACATGCCTTAATATTACACAACCTCTTTCTTAACTGCCAGATTTTAGGGTGGAAATGATGGGAGTATTAGAAAAGCTTTTAAACATTATCTGTGTGATGATTGTGCAGTCCCTGACTGATTTTCACACAGTTGCTGACGACTTCCAAAGCAGCACAAAAAATGTCAGTGAAATACTGCGAGAGAAGTGGAAAAGTGGAACAGTGTTTGTCAGAGAGATTAGTTTAACATAAACAAGGAAAATTGTGAGAGTGAGAGGCTGCTCCCAAACAATTTGGCTGCGGGCTGAAAAAGTAAAGTTGACCAGACCGATTAAATGCGTAGCATTCAGGGGAGTTGAGGAGGCTGGCCAGAGGAAGTAAATCTCTCAGGCTCACAGGATTTGACACTGATCCAGGTAAGATGATGCCAAACTATCAAAACACAGCAATCCAAAGCTTTAAAACACAAGAAGAGAACCACTTTTAAAACTCAAACTTCCTGACAGCTCATGGAAGAGATGACTCAATGCAGCAGGCATTTTTCGGCTCTCTTCTCTTAATTATATGCTTTTAATTCCTATCTTTAAACATCTACGGGAACCTGTTACTGAGGTTGTCTTTGTTACTGACAGTAGAAAAAAAACACAAACATCTATTGTAAGTATTATTGCCTAACATATTTTTGTCGTAAATGTTCATAAAAGCCTGACGACCCCTATATCTTCCAACAGTTCCCACAGCTTCCATCACAGCTCTGCTATCTTTCCTACACTTTATTACTCCCAGACGCCATAAAACTCTGCAGCCCTGTTGCCACCCAAGGTGACGATTAAAATCACGCGACGGCTCCATTCGCTCTGACAGACAGTCAGATCTTCCGGTCCAGCATCATCGGCGTTCTCTTATCGGAACTCGTCACTGACGGCTTCATTCAGAGATTTTTCCACTGCACACGCACGTTTCCATGCATGCCGTGCGTTCTGTTATTGCTCCCACTGTTTGACAAATGACAGGTCTGAGTTTGTTTTCGCATTCGCTAAAATCGACGTGTATATACGTTGGCATGCACACAGAGCGTTGTGTGTGTGTGTGTGTGTAGGTGGTTAAGGAGGGTGGTTTCTGCCTCCATACGTGCATGTGGGAGTGTTTCTCTGCAGTAGAAATCTATGAACGTCTGTGTGTGTATGGCATTCTGTTTCCTGTCAGGCTCTGCGGCTCCATGGAAGCAAAGTCCATCAGGCAGGCAGGCAGGCACTGCTTGGGCTTATTGAATGTTGGTTCAGGCCTGCAGGGAGGGAGCGCTCGGGCTTCCTTAATCACAACACAAATGCCTTTATTCATCTTCAGAACAGTGCAATTAATTTTGGTGCCAGTGTCAGAACCTTTGGGGAAATCTGACCTGTTATTGCCTCTCACAGCCGTGCATGTTCTTTCTCTCACTCTAAGTGCCAGACAGGCATTCAAAACAGATTTCAAGGCTAATATTATATTCATATTCACAGCTTCAAGAGACAGACTAAAGTTTCTTTGTTTTATATGTACAATACAGCAGTGCGTCCTGACTTGTGCTACTGTATGAAAGGCTCTGTCACTAAGCACCTAAGTGGTTTGTCAAATTAAAAAGGTTTACTAATTGTAACACTCGAGTAACAGTCAAAAAATCAAAAATATTCAAAGAATAAGGCTGGCGTTTCTTTTCTTCTTTTTCAAACAAATCCTATGAAACAAAAGAGAAAACCGGTCAATAGTGTGTGACTCCCCCACCGGCACTCAGTCTAAAGTCCTTTTGTTCCTAATGAAGACGTAGATCTCTAAAACTATTGTCGCAATTCTTTAGTTACAATTTCAAAAATAGGTAAAGCAGCTTGGGACTGTAGTTTTTAGCAAAAGTCGCTCAAACAGGTGTACATAATGTTTGGGACCCATTTGTTTGGGACTATTTTCAGGGGAAAGTACAACAGCAGTAAATTACAATTTTTACAGCAGAAGTGTATGTGGAAAATAAAATACATTATCCATACTGTATATCAGAACATGGCCAAAAGTATACCTACAGTCTCACCATTAACATTCATTCATATCACTGCATTGCAAACAATAAAATAACAAATTGATTATTAGATGACTTCCTGCATTGTAGAAATATCTACTTATTAAAACTTATTGTAACTGACGCATTGAAATGTAAACATGCTAATAAATCACTAATTTACTTGTATGTTGCATTAAAACAGTCAATAGTTCATTTCTAAAAGAGTTCGGCATGTTGATAAATTGTAGCTATATCCAAGCAGCAATTTTCCTATTATAGTAAGAAATACACAGCCAAGTATTTGCAGTTGATTAGCAACACCATAACTCATATAGTAGTAAATGGTTGAAAAATGTAAATGAGCATCATCTGGACTCATATTTTGAACTGATGTTTTTGATGTCTAGTACAGAGTGCTATAAAGTAAGACAATAAATACAGCTTGCTCTTTGTACAAGAATTCCAGTTATTTTGAGTTTATCATCAAATACTCGTACTATCACAGAACAAGGCCAGCTTCTTGAAATTCTTTGCCTTTGCATTGGAACTGAATGTCTGATGTAACATGTTCGAGTCAAGAACATAATTCTGGATACAATCAAACAAAGCTTTCCAAGCTCGCAAGATTTTGCAACGCTGTTTGTGTGATCCTCTGGCCAAGTAAAGGAGTAGGTTCGGATACACGAGCTCCTTTAGGACCTCCGAGGTGCCGCGCTGTTTCTCAGGATGAATCATGACATGGATTGATTTAAACCTGAAAGAAACCAGATGCAACCACAGCAGTTATGAATAACCGGGGGTCTTAGCGGGCCCAGATTTCTGGCCATACGGCTTCAATAACTGCCATAATCACCAGTACTCTTAATATTAAAGTGTTTCATGAGGGTCGTACAAGGTTATTAAACATTTACAGGTTATTTATAGAACATGATATGCTGGAGTTTATCAATGCTAATGGACATGTTAGGGTTACTGATACGGTTTATACAGTGCAGAGCATAGTGGACATACAGTATAGACAAACTGCCAAGGAATATTTTAGTAGCATTCATTTGTTATATAGTTGTGTTTGTTGGGTATTAGGCTCACATGATCCCTTTCCTCCTTTTTTCTCACTGTCCAAACATCTGGCAGTTGCAAGGATCCTACATCAACAATCTTTTTCTTTTTTTTTTTCTTTTTTTTTTTGCCGTGCAACCTCTACCTAAAAGTATCGAGCCACTAAAAGGAGCCGATGTTTCTCAAGTTTACATCGATCACAACAAAATTAATTCACAAATATGCCTACCCACCCTTACACAAAGCCGACACAAGAGTCATTTTACCAAACCAAGCTAGCCTGTATCCCAAATAAGGTCGACAACAAACCGCCGGCAACAGCAAGACCACAACAAAATCCAAACTATCTCCGCTTCATGAAATACACACAGCCACGAGCAGGCCAACTGTAGGAAACACAGCCTCACAAAAGTGCAGCTATGGCTGTTTTCCATTTTACACTTACTCGTTGACTTGCAGTGCTTGCTTATCTTTCTTATATTTATATTTCTATACATCTCTATATTCTATATTTTTTATGTTATGTTTTTATGTTATTTTTAATGTTTTTGTTTTGTTTAAAAAAAAAAGAAAATGCACCATTATTCCCCCCCAAAAAATCCTTGTAAGTGTAAACCTACTTGGCAATAAATCTGATTCTGGTTCTGAGATGAACATGCATCTGATGGTCAAAGTCTTTCTGGTATAGTAACGGTTAAACCAGACGAACGTTGGTTACGTACCGTAACCCTTAAATGACTCTCTGATTGTTGGGCAGTAGTTACCTCCGTTATGCCGATGGTGGCTTTTTATTTTCAGATTGGTGGTGAATTGATTAGAAATATGTGCATGCGCGATATATGGGTGTGCGTACGCGCGATTAAGCCCGTGGCATCGAAATCTCACTCCAGCCAGGTAGTTGGCAATCCTACTAATCCGCACTGAATACACAGGCCCCTCGAAGCTATTAGCCTCCCAACGTGGGAGTCTTTGGCGAGCGGAGTACAACTCCGAGTCTTGTTTGTTACTGCTAATTAGCTACTGTGACATGAAGCAAGAATCCCCAAGCCAGAGCTGTAAGCCAAAATTATGGTGAAAAAATTATCCTGGAGCCCCCAACAACGCTACGTTTGACTGGGAAACAACTCTTTATTACTACTAGAAAGAAGGAAACTGAGCATGTGAGCCTAATACACAACCGAACAAGAAAGCATTCTAGGTATTTATCTCTGAGTAATCGATTTTGTCACACTAGTATTGTGTCTACGATTAGTGGAAAGTAAATTCAAAGTGCATCCCATTTCAAGATGTTAAATATTTGCAACAGTGTTTGAAGTTCAGGTCCGTACAGGGAGCCAGCAGTTGGTTTAGAGAGCTGACATGACAAATATCAACAAGCGGGGAGGGAAAAAAATGACTGTTCCCTCAGTGACTCCCAGCGGATGTCAAGTGAGAGAGTCTGTATGGGCGCGCGTGTGTGTGGATGTTATTGTGGATGTGCCGGTTTGTGCGAGCATCTGTATATGCGCGCACAAGTGTGTGTGCGCATGCTGTTTATTAATGTGCCCACGTGTCTGCCAAACATCTGGCCTCACCTCAGTGTTCGAACATTTACACAGTACACACAGGTCAAAACAACAACTGCCAAATAAGTCATTAGGAGTGAGTTTATGAAAGTAACAGCATATGTTCTCGAGGGCTAATCATTATTTATCTTCATGCATTTCCTTCCTCTGTCTTTCACCAACACCACTTATGGATGACCCCATTTGTATCCACTCACCAAAAAGATTTTGCAGCCTAGCTCGGTGCAGCCGCCTCAATATTTACATTGTGATGGAAGGTGATCCGATGTTTTTGTCCAAAGCCGCTCTGTCCCTCTTCTCAGCCAAACGATTTTCCTCAGCAGTGTGCACGTAGTTGTTTGTGTGTATATATATATATAAATTTCATCTTGCTGCCATCATGGCACAGATCCCACTCATTCCCTCATCTCTTTCTAATTATGCAGCGCTATGTATTTTAAATTGCTCCATAAAATGTGTTTCATGTAAAAAGTAAGGGCGCAGAACCCAATTAGCACTGGAGCAATGAGAAAGCATGCTGTTCCTGCTCAATAGAGTCAATTATAACTGGACGTGGAGGTGTGTGTGCATGTGTGTGAGAGTGAAATGAGCCACATGGGACTCATCTCCACCTGAACTGACAGAATCACACAGCCAGTACGCCGGCCATATTTTCATGGGGCATTAGAAACTGGTATTTAATTGCAAGCAGATTCAGTAAATTGATTTGGGTTTAAATTGACCTGCAAATGTGGCATTTAGTACAAGAGATGAGCATAAAAGAGCTTTTCAAAGCTGCCTTCTATTTGGCTTTTGAAGTGTTAAGCTTTAATTCATTTTTCTTTAGTAATATATTCTTTTTATACTGAACAACCCTGTCCTTTGATTTCATGTTAACGAACAGTTATTCCAATAGGCTATGTACTGATAAGTACGTGGTAGGAAACATAAAAGCAGACCTTAAGAATTTCTTTCAGGATGAGGCGACTACACTTGTTATTTGTGTAGTTTTGGCCATCATTCATATTAGTAAAAACATAAAAAAAGATAGTTATCTTAACTGATAATATAATGGTCAAAAAAAATAAAGACCACATTTGTGATAAACCTGCATTATTTTTTTATCCTTAAGATCATCTTAAAAGTGAGTATGAAGAACTTCTTAACAAGTTGCCCCATTTACACATCCAGCAGATACAAAGCAACATTACAATTAATTTGAAATTGTTTTTCTTGCCATTGGACAAATTTAAGTCCAAATTCACTCTTCTTTTAGCTGTCTTTGGTCTCCACCAGCTCTTGAGGCTCTTACTCTGCTAAATGTTTCACCATGTTCAACATAAAAGAAACAGTTGCCTGCTGCCGCTGGGAACCAGGTTGATAAGAGCAGTGAGGGTGTAAGTTAACAACTAACAGCAAGTTGTGGGCCATAACACCCAAACAGTGAGCTGAAAGTTGCTGAAGAACTCCATAGAGCTGAAACTAACATAAAGTTTAAGTGCAGTTGTTTGTTCTTCTTTTAGAGAAAATTTAGCGTCCAGCCTGTTTAATACTGCCGCTGTAGCCGACTGTGGAACGGCAGCCGCCATCTTGGTTACTTACAAAGATGCTTCAACAGTGCTCCCCTCTGTCAGTCATCGCATTAAACCCGCCTCATACTAGATAAACGCTTGTGATTGGTTCGCCCGACACAACAGTGCTTCCAGTACAAAGGAAATCAGTTTGAATGGGAGAGGGGCCAGACGTATTTGCCAGAGCAAATAAAACATGAGCTGGCAGATTCGTCTAGTGTTTCACGGAAATGTGTTCAGAGTATTGTTTGCTGCAAAACCCTTTAATGCTGTCTTCAAAAATAACTTTTTTCTCAGGCACCAGTAGCAGACACACTGTAACGATTACTGATTTCAACATGCTGCTTGGTCTCACACAGTAGCGCGGGCACACACGTACACACACACAGGCGCACCCTCACCGGCAGCCAGATAAGTTGTTGTTAGCCATTCTCAGGCCGTGCGTCGTCAAGGACTGCTTTGGCTATTGATTTCCACTCCCCAATAACTAATGTGTCTCCTAACCTTGGCTACATATTAAGAAGAGTTTCGCCCATTTAGAGTGGAGAAGGGGAATGAAGCATCAACAACTGATTTGGCACAAACTGCCTCACAGAAGCGATTAAAGCTCCAGATTTCAATGAGCCATTTAGCCCCCTTTCTTAGCTTTCTAGCAGAGTGCTCAACATAAGATTAATTGTTTTATCTCACCCAAAGTGCTAGACATGACTGCAACTTTACTGTCTCTTACTCTGCAGCAGTACGGACTACTTTTTGTTATAAATCTGTGTTAAAGATGATCAAGATGAGCCAGCAAACCTATTTTTTGAGTTTTATTATTATGGTCTTCTATGCTTTTACATTAAACTGTAAAAAATAAGATTTAAATTCCAATTTACTTTGAATTTCTACTATATGAAATTACCTGGCACTTCACATACTCATAAAAGAATATTTATTAATCTCAGCTCTTTTCATATTAAATTTAAAAAATAAAGAAAATTAAGGGCTTCAGTTTCTTAACTCACCCTGACTAAGAGTACCTCTGCTGTTTATGTGCGTAAGACAGGAGCAGGTCAGTCGTGTTAATCATGTTCCTTCATTCTTTTTTCCATCTTCATTTCGCACCTCACTTCCCTCTGCCACTCCATTCGCAGGTCAACAGCACTATTGATTTACACCCCTCACCTAATCACTTAGGTAACATTTCCCTGGCGGCTGTTTTTTCCTCCCATGATTCATAGCCAAGCGGTGAAATCTCCCCGTTGCCACTAATTAAGCATAAGGTCAGCCTTTAATCATCACCTGCTTGTGCAGCATGAGCGACTGCCCTTGCTGATCCGACGCCTTGCTGAAAAGCTCTCAATCTGCTGCAATATGAGGCCTGTTGGGGGGGGGGGGACAGCATATTGTTACTCGAGCTGTGATGGATGATTATAAATTCTGTCATTTCGGTGGCTTGAAAGACATCCGTTTTGTTATTGTAGAGAATGTGAGGAAAAAATGAAAGAAATTTGGAGAAAAGCCGTCTTTGGATGTTTTCACGGCTTGATAATTTAGGTTGATGTGAACAGATGCTTGAGTGAATCATCTTTCTGTTCCTTACACTTTACACTCCCCCAAGTGCACACGCACTTATACACACACACACGTATCGGAATGCATATTATACTGGCTACCCAGGACCAACTTATTCCAACTGACGTTTATGTGCTATAAGTGCCACTTCGGTCCTATGTGCGATGATTTAACCGCTTTCGACACTAGCCAAGAACCCCCTCTCCCTCTATACACTGTCTCGCACCCACACACACACACTCATATTTGCCGATTCACACATGGAACTCTATAATGAGTGACTGTAGGCAGGAGTTTAACCTTTAGCTGCCTGTGTGTGAAGAGAGATTGAAACAGTGGCCTTTTTGAGGGTATTTTTTTTCATCCAAGTGGTTATCTCTTAGCTTTCCCCGCACGACAGGGAGGTCAGAGGTCAGGGATGGCGGCGGAGGAGATTATTGTTGTTGGGATCTCCAATAAAAGCCCTGTCTTCCTACATAAAGTGATGCTTTTGTGAGAACAGCACTGCTCCAGCATGTCATTACCTCCAAAATAGAGCTCATTTTGCCCAAGCAAGCAATCAATATCCCACACAACCATACGTGTATGACATCTATACAAACAGCTTGCTTCGTCATTAAGAATCCATGCAGTGTGGTATTTCCTTTCAGATGAATTCATGTGCCATTTGGGATGTTATACTCAGTCATTTATCATACACTGCATATGCAATTGCTGTCATTTACATCTTAGCATACCTGGGAGTCTCTACTTGATAAATTGAAGCTAAAACAGGAAAGCTAGGCACTTCGAGGAAGATTAATTTTTCATTATTCTCAAGCTTTGCATTTGGAGGTTTAAAATCACGAGTAGATCCAGCTGTTTGAATCAACCAATCAAAAGAAGGTCTCCTTCAAAAGTCTAATGACTTCATGGAGTTTGGTCACAAATCTTAGTTCACTTCACAAGTCACTCTCAGAGGGTCAAACATGGTGCTTTATGGAGGAACATTGCACGAAGGGAGCATTTACTGGCCACTGGCCATCACAGTCAATTCCTGTAGTGCTAGAAGAAAGGGAAAAAAATTGTCCACCAGTGTCCCGGGTGATGTATGCCTGTGCAGAGGGTAATTGCAACAGGCACAGGCAGACGACTGTAGTGCATGGAGGCAGCATCCAGGCAGACAAGCGGACAGGCACGCGGGGGAACAGGCGTGGAAGTGGTCCATCCGCTGGAGAGAGGACCCATGATGGATGGGGTGCAGGAACGCCAGACTCCCTTCAAGAGATTGAAAGCAATTCTCTCAGTGCCAAAGTGGCAGAAACAAATGGCTGAGATAGAGTTTGGGTCGCATTGTTATGAACTCCCAGACACTGATGCCTTTCAGGTCGGGAAGCCTCTCCGGGGGTTTTGGGAGACCTGGCTGACAGGGTAGATGGCTGGTTGGCAACCTCACTGAGTGCCGGTCGAGGCTCACGTCTTGCCTGTCGAGACACATTAACCCCTCCCAGCATAGAAGAAGCCCAGACCCAGCCAATATTAAGTACAGTTGATGTCTTCATAATCAAGACCATTTCCTGGCAATGGCTGCGGGGGGAATATTTTATTATTTTCTTTTTAAAGTGAAAATCTATTTTAAAACAGTGTTCCCATGTGTTTGTTCTGCGTGCTCAGGAAGTTCAGCCAATTTTAAATACAACAGACAAGCTTTCCCCCCAAAACTAGAAACAGGAGAAGCAAAACTCTAGTTTCTGAAGGCATCAAATGATCGGGGCTTCATTTAAAATTAAGTGAGAATGATTTTGTGGCCACTGTGACGGCACCCATGGTTGACTGCTGGTTGAATATGTGATCTGTCTCAAGCTCAAGGCTGTTATCATTGTTCATAATTCAAGAGGGGCAGGAAATAGTTTGAGTAGCTCCGCTGTAGCTACAAGAGAGTATCTTGTCCTCCAAATTTCATCCACTATGTCAGCATTGTTTCAAGCGAATCCCTTGTGCATTTAATCCAGCATGGAAATGGCGGACTCCGCCACTGACATTTCAAACTACTATGTGAACAATTTCAAAGGATTTGAAAACTTAGTTTCAAATCTTATATTTGTCTTTAAACTTTAAATATGAATGATGAAATAATCAAAGTTAATTATTATTCAATAGTTCCATAGTTATGATTTATTAAGAGCTGATACTCGATCTGTTTCATCAGTACTGTGTGGGTGTAAATGGATTAGATTTGATTAAAAACCTGCCTGACAACATACAGAAATACATGACATCACCATTTTCCAGCTAAACCCTGCCCACTTCAAACTAGTGAGAGGAACAGTCAAAACAAAAAAACACAGACATCTGTGAGTTCATGCTAGGACCCTATCAGTCACAGGAAAAACCTGATTGAGAAAATAGGTTTTCAGGGCCTTTAACAACTATATTAATATCATCAATGGAATTGGAATTTCAATCTGCTTTTAGTCGGATTTCCCTTTAAAATGATTCAAGTTGTTAACCTTATAGGACAAACCAATTCATTATCCCAAAAAATGAAAAATCAGAAATGTGCTGCAACCATTTCCAGGTGATCATCTCTCCGCTATTTCCATATTGGGAACCTATTCTATCGGATTGATTTCCCTGGGAGACTTGTCAGTTCTCATTCATTTTTCAATTTGCCACTGCATCAGCACAGGCTCACAGCCTTTGTTGAATCATAAAAAGGCTGTTTTCTTGGCCACTGCCCCGCATCCCAACTGCAATCCTATGATCTGGCTGCCAAATCAACCATGTGATATATTGATACGATGCAGAATTGTGACAACTTAGCGATAGATAGCAGGCTGTCTGATAAGGTGAATGCGTGCCCACAATTGTTGTCTCTGACACAATTGTGTCCTCGGCTGATTTCATTCCTTGCTGAATGTGGGTGCTGTTTAAAAAGTCTGTCCCCATGTCTTCCTCCTCGTTCTTACTCTCAAAGACAGATTCAGACGGCTCAGGGCAGTCTTCGTCTTGATGTATTAATTACATGGCACTTCTTCCTCCACCAGCATGAACCAAAGGGGAAAAGATGGGGGCTGTTCCTTTGAGCATGGGGAACAGTTCCGTCCTCCTCCTCCTCATTGCCAAGGCAGAAGGTGCAGCAGATTAGGTGTCAGATGATATTTAATGTGAAGAGGGCCCGTCTCTTTTCCTGACATCCTCTCCGGGGTGCACTGCTGCACGGCACCGATACTCCACTGCTCTCAATCCAGGTCTCATCAAATGGCACTCAAGTCAGAGGCAGCGAGAGAATGAGAACATATGGGGAGGAGGAAGAACAAAGATAGTGAGGGACAGAGAAAAGAGGCTGAAGAGAGGGGGGGGGGGGGTGAGATGGGGAGGAGAAGTCATTAACAGAAAGTGAAGGAGAGAAAAAGTAAAAGCGAGAACGGGAGATGGGTAGGGGATGCACGCCAAGATGGCAGGCTAGGAAAGGGAAAGAGATGGAAGCATAAAGAGAAAAGATGGAGGGAGAGGAGGGAAGAATCCCAGTTTTTCTGTAAGAAACACAGTAAGCTCAGGCTGCTCGCTGAAGCCTACAGTAGCTGAATAGTTGTGACAGTGTGGAAGATAAGAGAATGAGACGGGGATGGCCATGGAAGAGCTGTGAAATACCCTGGGTTGAAAATACCTTCCCTTAGAGAGGAAATGGGAGGGAAAAAGCTGTTGGTCTCCTCAGATGTGCTCCCTGGATAGGAATGGCAGAGGACTGGAGCAGCAAGAAAGCGTGACAGGATGCAGGCCCGCAGGTCGTGGAATCAATTTAAATGGTATCAGCCCGCTCCTCCTTTTTCTGCTTCTCCTCCTACTCCACCTCCTTCTTCATCTTCCACCCTTTCAGCCTCACAGCCTTTCTCTTCATTTCCCCCTCTCCTTGGCTTATTCCACTGTTTTGTAAAGCACTGCAGGAGGAGAGAATATTCCATGGTAGCAAGGAGTACAGCTTTGCTTTGAACGGTGACTTTAGTGCTCTTTACACATCTGAGTGCTCTCTGTATGCATCAATTATATTTTAAGAAGACATCAGGGGTAGCCATGCATTGGTAAAGTTTGTTTTTGGCATTTCTCCCTCTCTGATTTAGGATTTTCTGCCCCTTTTATGCAAGGCAATGGAATATTTGGGGGATAAATATTATTATTTAAAATCTGTCCATTGACCCCAAACTGAAGTTTCATTTAAATCAATTCAGTTCTCTGTATCAGCTGGTATTTACAGTTTAGTTGGTGTGGACCCTGAAAAAGGAAGTGTCAGTACATCCCTGCACTTCATAGTTTAACCATGAAGTCCAATAAACTGTGATGGCTGCAGTCACTTCTCCCTTAAAGAGCCAGCACACTTATCATTGTAACTGTTACCCACAGGGCTGCTGTATGTATATATAAGGGGCCAGAAGTATAACTGACACCTAATGATAATTGTTGTTTGGAGTCAAACTGTGGATTAGCTGTCCTGGTGACCTATATCAGTCTGAATGTACTATAATTATTATTTAATAAGAGTTAATGTTGGGTTGTTCGCTCCATGGTCAGCCGGTGACATTTTATCTTCCGCCACCAAGCAATTAGAAATACCACTTGTCCAGTGCTTATCTTATTCCAGGATATCCTTTAAAACAACTGACCAAATTCTTGTACACGTAGTACAAGCAGTAGCACGCTCGTCTCAAAATACAGCTGAAGCAGATGAGAATCAACAAAAATGCTACTAAACTGAATTAATAAACATAAACATTACCTACTAAACATGAGAACATGCTGACATGCTTAAAGTTACAGTAAGAATGTAAATGTTGACATCCATTAGTGAGTAACGTGATGTTGTTATGCTCAATGTAGCATAAATGCATAATAACTGCCAAAGACTTTTAGTCTTTGGCACTTTTTGTACCTACGTCTTTCTGTATGAATAACATCTGGAATAGATCTGCGAGTAGAGGAGTACGCAAATTACTAATTTTTGTCAATAATTATTTCTGGGATTGCTAACCCAGCCATATAGAGCAACAATACAGTCTAAAAAATGCTGGATTTGTATATAAGATTTCCTAAAATTGCATGTCATGGTAAAAGAGGTAAAACTTTGTCAGGGTCTTGGCATGTGTGCCACATACTCCTGTTCTAGAGATATTGCTCGGGGGAATAACACCTTTGGTGTAACAAGTGATCTGGCAGATGGTCAACTCTGATTGAATTCTCCCCCCATCTCTTTCCAGCCTCCACAAGCTTCACTGCACGTCTCATATCTTGGCCAATAATGTCCTCTGTGTCCCACGTGGGTGGAAAAGCAAAGGCTAGCTGATCTACGGGCAAGCCAATGCCGAGCAACTCCCTGCGGTTTTGGGCACTGTCCTGAATCGAAGAAATAAAATCTTTGGACTTGATTCACCTTTGTTCCCTCTGACAAATGGCCTCCGACAGCCCTCTCTCTTTCCCTGGCACAGCTCAGCTCTGAAGTAAAACAAAGGAGAAAGGTATATCTCGGTGTTAATGTCTAGAAATAGTAAGAATTTGTCTTTGTCCTGAGCTTGTATCTCTGTGTTTGTCGGCCATGTTGCCTTCCCGGTGTTTTGTTGTGCATCAGTATGTGGCCAATATCTCCATGCTTAAATAGGTGCTTGTGGGTGTGTTTGCGAGTGCACGTTGATGTGTCCGTGCGCTCACGCTGGCATCAAGAGCCAGAGTCTGCCAGCGGGGCGTAGCCCTGTCTGTCCATCTGTCAAGCCTGGAGAGGTCCCACTCTGTGACTCCTGTGGCTGTCAGGGCACTTTGCCCTCCACAGCGTGTTGCTCTCCTCCCATCCCTCACTCTCTCTCTCATCTTCCTTCCCTCCCCCCTCCTTCCACCTCTCCTCCTCCCCACAGCTGCCTCCTCAGCTGTGTCCACTGGCCATCGGCCCACTCCTCGGAGCATGTCCTGTTTATCTCGCACAATCCGAGCAGCAATCACACGCGCACGATAATACGCAAGATGCACACAAATACTGTATGCATGCCGACACACTGAAATGAGTATACACTTAAAATGAAGGCACGCAGACACACTCACAACCTTCACACTGTCCCATTTATGCCTGAGAGATGTATTTTTTTTTGTCTTTCCTTATCTGCTGTTCAGGTCTGTGTGAAGCCATTCAGTAAACGTTACAATAACAACTGCAAAACTCACCTTGTTGGTTGGAGGTTTATTCCACTTGAAAGCAAGTGACTATTCCTGACAAACAGCTATTGAGGAATACATCAGTCTTCTTCTTGCTTGATATAATTGCTGATCCTTCACTATGACCACTGTAGTTATACAAAGCACAGGATTCCATTTTGCGCTCTCAAGGTGACACAAAGAGAAAAGCTCTGTTAACCAGAACCAGTCCCTATTCAGGAACTGAGTCTTTTATTTGACAGCTACTGTATAGTTACTAATGACTTTGCAGATTAAGATTTTACATGCAGAACATATGCCCACTTTTTAAAATATTATGCATTAAGTAGCTAAAATAAACTCCACCTAGAGCAACTACACGATTGAAATGCATGTTTATGCATCTGTAATAATAATCCCATAATAAAATAATTTAATAATTAATGACTAATAACTTACAGGGACCATTCTGCCTAATAAGAACGTTTACTCATATTACTCTAAGTACATTTTTCTGGTAATACTTGAGTAATTTTGCTTGTTATTAAGTATTTTTACATAGGCATATGACTACTTTTACTTAATGGTACCCTGTGGAGTTTTTGGCCACCAATGGCACTATGGAGCAATATTTTTACAAGTGGGTCCCTGTTTTTTCTGGTATCATCAGGTCGCACATGCATGTGCACAAACACACTATTGCAAAGTGTCCAGAAACTCAGGATCAGGATCCACAGACCTCACTGTGAAGAGTTTTCATTGGAACTACTTTCTTTTAAAACCAAAAATGGTCCCAAAGAAGACTGTTGACAGCAGGATATGTGGAAACATTGAAAAATGGGCAGATTAATGAACACAAATACAACTATGCATTTCACTGGCATACTTCTTATTTAGTTTAGTAAAGTAAAATATAAGACGCATTGTTTAAGTGCCACTTAGTGCTGTGTAATAGCTGTGCTTTATAATGTAATGAGATGTTTCATCAGTTAGAAAAACAGCATATTTAAAATATTGATTTCATCAGTTTCAATGAGGCATGCGCATCCATTCGAGCACGTATTACTGTAATTATCATTGGCAAAGAAATACGGAATCAAAGGCATGAACACACAAGCCAAAGGATCACCGAATGAGGGAGAACAGCTCTGCAACGGAAGAGTGGGCACCCACAATAGAACAGATTTAATAAAGGCAGACTGACTCTGTCTTGCTCTTTCCTTCTGTGTGTAGAGAGCACATCTCCTCCACAACCCCAAGTAAGGAGAGCTCAGATCTGGGCCAGAAAAGAGACTCGCTGCATTCATCTCCAAGGTAAACAAACACCCAGTGGAAAAAAAAAAAAGGGATAATATATGGACCAACTTGCCTTAAACATTCTTATCTTTACAATAACACTGTTTCCCATGGTTAGAAATCTGTGGCCCAAGCTGTGTTGTTCTGCTTAAATGAAATTTATTTCAGGCTGCAGATGCGGAGAAACGCAGTGAGTGGAAGACCGGCCAAATTTAACATGTCATAAATTGCACACATATTCTTTGCTCAGCTTGCTTTGATTAGCGGCCTTGGCAAATGCATCCCGATTTTCCAGTAGATTCAAAATGGAAGACCAGTTAGTGCACTGACACGATCTCACTCCCAGTGTGTTAGGAAAGCACTTTGTTAAGCTCGACTTCCCTTTGTGACTAATGCACTGTGACAGGAAACTAGAATGCATGAAAACAAATTCAAATCCACAACTTTAATCTCAGTGAATACGACAGTAACTTAGAGTGATGTGTGTGTTTGAGATGGATTGCTTTTAATTAGGAAATTTATTGACTTCTCTATGCACAGCGGCAGCCAAAACTGGGCCGGGAGTGGCGTTTTTCGGGAACGATAGCAAGCTTTGAAATGCTACACTGGCTCGTTGCGAATCGCCAATCCCACTGACTTCTCCCTGGCTCCGTTTCCCGACCGCAGCTTGATCACGAATCTGAGCCGGAAAATGCAGCTGGATTTGGCAGATGAAAAACTTTGAAATTGAGTTTGACAGTGTTGGAGTAGCAGTGAGTGATACCTAATACCGCCGAGAGGAAGGAGAGGACAGAAGACGAGGTGAGTGAGATGCTGCGGATCTGGACGGTTTGTGCCTCCGTGCTGAGAAGCATTTCTGCCAAACACGAATAAAACACAAGGCTGTGCGCATTGTGCTAACATCAGTACATGCACACACACACACACACACACACACAGTATATACACAGGGATAGATAGATGGATGGAAGGATGGATAGATGGATGGATGATAGATTGATTGATTGATTAGTACACAGACTTACTGGGCACAGCCCAAAGAGTGAAGAGGCCCCAAACCAGAGCTTCTTCTTCTGTTTGAACTGACTTTTGTTTGTTTGTTTCTTTCCCTTTATTCACTAATTACTCCATACTGCACACTTATAAACATAAATAAATGGAGGGCGTGATCTGTTTGGGTTTGGATGCATTTCAGCGAGATTTGCAGGTTGGGTTTGGTTTAGCATTATTAATTCTTCCTGTTCATACATACACAAATACACACTCCCATATACAGATACACATTTGGATTTCCTTTTCCGCCCTCTTCCCCTGGTTACATGCTTACATTTACATTTCTACTTGTGTTGTGGCATTAGCTCACTGGCAGAACAATACATCTGAGAATTGTTGAATATATCATATTTTTTAGAGCTGACTGTTGTTCCGTTGATATCTGTCGTGTTCGGTATTGTTTTCTTGCGGATAGTTTGGGCCACAAGTATAATGATTTGTGTTTAACATGTGTTGACTGTGTCCAGATTACTGAGTATGCGTATGGAAAGGGATGATGGGATGCCACAGCCAAGGAATAGTGTGGTTGTTACTTCTACCCAGAAGGGTTGTTTCAGTCGACAGAGCCAGAGCGCGTGGAGGGAGTCGTCAGGCGCGTACAATGAGTACATATGTTTGATTTTGCAATTTTATTAATGCTGTCCAATAGTGGTGGTTGTTCCAGGCGTGTGCCAGAGATATGTATTTTTTCTCAATGCCACGTATGTCAATAAGCTGTTGGAATGTTAACTAGGTGTTACAGTCAGAAATGTGATGGAGGTTTGTAATCCTTCTTTTTTTCCATTTAGTGCCTATTAGAGGGGATTTCTTTGCAGTGAAGTCTGGATTGTGGAATATGGGTGTTTGTGTAGAAGTGACTGTTACTTATATGTCTTGATGGAAAGTCTGAAAGCTCAAGCAAAAATATAGATCACATTCTTTCCTTTGTCTGCCAGTACTTAGGCTACAGTAAGCCTACATCAAATTGACATTAATACATTTTTTTAATTTTGCACTGAGTTGATTGAAAAACCATCGTTTGTGTATGGAAAATGTAACATTGCAGTAATGCGCTGACAGTGTGCAGGGATTCAACATTTTCTTTTGCATGATTTAATTTTCCTATGCACCTGTCCACTAGGCGTGCAACACTTTCTTTGGCTTATTAGCCTTACTAACAGCATGGCTCTGTGAATGGCAATGTCAGTCGGATGGTCAGGCCATTATTTTTGGTTTTCAAAGTGTGAAGCTGTGCCCCCCCCCCCCAACCAAAATCCCAACAGTGAACAGGAAAAGAATATGAAGAGGAATATAATCTTGCCATGGATTCAGTGAATTAGTTGTGGCCTTTTCTTTTAGCCTATTTGTTTTCATTTTGGCAAATTTGCACCATTAAAAGAATGCTGAATTAGATATTTGAAGTCTGGGTTCTCAGTGTATCCATGGACTTAAAACTATCACTGGTTACTGAAGAAAATTTAAAAACATGAGGATTGTTGTGGCAGGTTTTTGAGTAATAAGGAGCATCTTTTCTAGTCATTTCTAAGTGGATCTATGGATGTTTATCATAATTATATCCTCGGATAGTGTAAATCAAACTGAATCCAAAACTATTCACCTGGGTTACGACTCCAAGAAGGAGCACAAATTTTGCTGCAAATTGCAGCAATCGAGTTTTAAAGTACCCTAACTGCCTCCATGAGCTGCGTGTCAGAACTGTTGCTGCTGCTCTAGCTGCCGACCCAACCCTAAACTCAGATGGTGAACAAGGTAAACCTTAAACCTGCTAAACACCATCATGTCAACATACTGATGTTAACGTTTAGCTCAAATCACTGCTGCCTCACAGAGCTGCTAGTGTGGCTGAAGACTCTTTAAGTGGACAGTCTGAACTCTTTATTACTGTGTAGCATACATACAAAATATAGTCACTCATTGATAAACCACAATACACCAAATTCAATAAGCCACTGCTCATAAGTGCACACACACACACACACACACACACACCAGGCACACAGAGGATGAGTTCATATCAAACGCTAACACACACCCGTGCATTCAAAGAAAACAAAAAGGGAAAAAAAAACCAAAATTAATTAAACATCAAGCAGAGCAGAGGAAACGTCACGTTCTACCTTTTAGCTCACAGTGAAGACATTTCTCGTCACTTTCTGACTAATTCTCATCTCCAACACACAAAAAACCCATCTATACACTCTGCCGCAGACACACACACGCAGGCACACACGTCGTTCTGTAATTTCTGCTCCTTTGTATTTCTATCCACTTGAGTGTTACTAATAGAAAGAAAATGAGCAGCAAGTCGAAAGCACTTTGAAGTTTGCCAGCAACAATTGAGATGATTGATAGTTGGGTTTTTCTAAATAGCAGGATATTGCAGCTTGAGCACAGAATAACAATGTGAAACAGCGCCAGGGAGAGTCGCTTTACTGCTCAGACGCTGGGAAGGCTGCACAGGCACACGCACAAATGCATATGCTGGTAAAGTCACAAAAACACACACCAACACGGGCAAATAAGCCAGAGAGAGTGGGAGAAGCCACAAAGTGCATAGATAACTAAATCAGTGAATAATAGAATACATTTGTTCCTGGTGAAAAGGGTTCTTCGGAGGATAAGACTCAGTGCGGCTGCCATCTGAGAGATGAGGAACAGGGAGAGGGAGAGAAAGAAAGAGGAAAATAAGCACAGCTCATCAGCCGGCTGGAGATAGTAGCATGGAGGGGTGGGGGGGAGAGATAAAGCCATTTTGGCACCGTCAAATCATGCATCCATCACAATGCTTATCGGTCACTCGGGAAAGGTGCCTATAATAAATCGCCCAACTGCAGCGTCAATAGCTCAGAGCCAGACAATGGGAGGCAGTGGAGCAGCGCTCTCTGCTTGTTTGAACAGTGTGACTTATTTGGAGGGCAATCAAACAGAATGGAGATATTTATAATGTGAGCTCACTTCGTATCTAGCCAGAGGGAGATATGATGGAGCAGTAATGGTTTCCAGATTTTTAAGGAGAGTCTGTGGTCTTTTTCGTTGCCCCGAGGAAGACCTCTCGGCGGTCGAAGGTTCAGCTATCTCTGAGATTGTCGGCGCGCAGTAATAGACAAAGGGACCTGTTGCTGTAGGGCAGAGCTGTTGATTTCAGGTTTCAGTCCATTCTCAGCGTAGCTTAAAGGGTCAGTTCACCCAAATGACTTTCCCAGTTGTACATGGCAGATAGTTTTGATTTTATTTGTCACGGTTTTGGGATATCTTCCTCTGGGGCTTCTGACTCAACAATAGAGGAGAATGACATTTCATTTGTGGAAAACACTGAAAAACAAAAATCAACTTCCTCATGATAGAACATTTTCATATTCTTATCCCAAATTTTTTATGTCTATGCGTCTATGCATGAGTATATGCGTGTTCATTGGATTTGATCATTAGGATGCATTTCGCCATAGCAAGTTTTATTCACAAAAATGTTACCAAAGAGTAAAAAAAAAAACAGGCTGAAAACAGGAGGAGTGAATGGTTTTTGACATGAAGGTAGATGCCAAAAAAGAAAACCTATGAAAAGCAAAGTGGTCCATGACTTCAGTGGGAGGCAGACATTGGGGCAGTCACTGAGATGGACGAGAGAATATTATACAGTAGGTCAGGTGCAACAGAGGATGATTCTGGATGGAGACACCTGCATAAAGACCCTGAGGCAGCTGTCCAAGTGAGAGACATTTCCATCAGCTCCTGAACTGTACTTGCTGTGCCAAAATATGCCAATAAAATCACTTAATCTTTTTAAAAAATGTATTTAATTGATTTTGATTTCAGCTCTAAATCCATTTAGATGACGGCATTATACAAAAACAAGTGTTCTTCCCCTGTGCAGATGATTCGTCTTGTTTGTGATTGCCTGGCTGCCTGTCTTTGTCCCACAAGGCTTTTGTTGCACTGTGTTCCCACATCTCAGCAATTCTGGTGAGAGCAATGTTGTTGTAAGTGACGAAAACAATGGAACTTACTATGAAAATAAGTCTAAGTACTGGACATCTCAACCGGGGAAATGTTGTTTATCATTAAGTTGAACTGACCCTTTAATTGCCGGCATGAATTTCAGTAATTGCATTATTTTTATTTCAATTTGTTCACACTAAAGTCTCTCTGTAGTCGAACAAAAGCACAAATAGGATTGGACACAGGGTCTCTATCAAATGTTAATAGACCTTTTATTTTTTATGATATGAATGCAGGTCAGGGTTGATACAATAGGTTAATTCCCACCACAGAGATGGACATAGTGCATTGTTTGCTGCACGCACACAACCCATCGCACCGAGCACTCATTTCTTTGGTACGCATGCTGTCCTTCTATATGACAGTGCCAAAATCTGCAAATCTGCTCTGTGGGGATTGAAACATTGGCCTTGGAGAGCTGCGCCAGCTACCAAGACAGACGGTAATCCTCCGGCAAACCCCAGCTCATCCCGGCCCATCATTACATCTCTGTGACCTGGAGCGCTGCTTTCCGAAGCCTCCCCCCCCCCCCACCTTCCTTCGTCCTCTCAGAGAGAAAGATGATGCTTCCCTTCAACCCTATTACCATTTCAAAGATTTCCCAGAAAATCAGTCCACATGGCTCTGCATTAAACTGGTGGTGGTGGGGGGGGGGCCACAGCGCGCTCCGACTCCGAATGTCTCTGAAAGTTAAGACACTGGGAGGCGAAGCTGCTACCCAGCCAAACACAGGGGCAAGTATTCCTGACCCGACTTCAAAGTTGCAAAGGGAAGTGAGGCAAGGCTTAACCGTCACGCCCCGACTACACTGCAATCTAGGCCAATAAAGAGACTCATACACAGATTCACTGAAAGGAAGGCCTTTAATGACTTTCCATGATTCAACACTTCTATAGTGGCCTCTGCTGAATAACCCGAGAAGTAATTTTGTTGGCTATGAATGCACGCCTGATGTAAGTTCATTTAATTTGTTGGCGCTCACTCAAACTCTGATTTAAGCTGTTATCCAATTTAATGTAAGTGGTTCCATTGTGTCTGGGGTGCATTTTGAGCTGGAAGAAATAAGGTTTGCCCATACAGGACCAGCGCTTTAGTGACATTTAGGGAACACTGGCCTATTCTCAGTTGTCACCAAGAGCGCCGCAGTGAATGATCTGTTTTCAGAGCTGGGCTGAAATGCGATAATAACACTGAACAATGACTGAGAGTCTCCTGTGGAACTACAAAGACAAACCATGAAGGTGAACTTCTGAGGCTTTCTTCTTCAAAAAAAAGTTCACCTCACTTCTTCAAAAGCCCCCGTCTTGACACACTGCGGTGATGTGATTTCATATTAAAGAAATACCACAAAAACGTGTCCATTTATTTTTCAATTTCAAGGGCGTGAAACATTGGTGAGAGGATAAATAATGCTGACGCTCCTTTGCTGTGTGCAAGGGCCTTCATTCCATCTGGGGTGTGATTGAAAAGCCCCAGTGCCCCGGGTTCAAAGCACTATTACATGGCACTGTGTCTGGCTTTCTCATCTCAGATGGGTATCTGGGGGCCGACATGGAGACAGATAGGATATCAGAGCTGAGGATGATACAAGGATCGCCTCTGAAAATCAATCGGCAGACAGTCCTGCATTGGTCTCGCCTATTTATTTCGGCATCACTCTGTGCGAGGCCCTTCATCAGGGTTTCTACACCAGTCCAACACGTGAAGCCAGATCCGGTCCCACTGAGCCAGACAGAGAGAGATGGGCATGTGACATTCTTTAATCTCTGTGTTCCCAACACATCAAACAGTGATCACAACACAGACAAATAATAGATATGCATATAAAGAATACAGTACCTAGCCATATTTATCAGTAAGGGTTGTGTAAATTCTTATGCAGGGATCATTCCTATATTCCATATATATTTATTTATGATTTCAGTTGGAAAAGACCTTTTTCTGAGTTTTCCATTTTGCAAGTATGTATGTGGTTGGTTCCAAATGCGAGAAATATGATATTTTCTATATGTCAGTGCTCTCATTGAACCGCTGAACACAACTGAATGATCCAAATGAAATCTACAGGGGCTTGCCAGGGTCTGTATCGTGGGAAGCCTTGAGGGGTCGCAAGATCGATCTAAGGCCTCCGCTGCCTCTAAAGGCATAATACACAATATTAACCAAGAGTACCCGTCATTTTAAAGTTATTTTTAAGCGCGCTGCAGAGTCAGTAGGGACGACTGACTGGGTCACTTCAGCTTTTCCACATATAAATCCAGCAATTTTTTTCTCACAGGAGTTCTATCTTCTACATTACTATTGTTTTTTCCTTTTTTTTTAAATATTTGTTTACAGTTAACAGTTTTTTTTTAATGTGTTGAATAAGCCCGGTCTAAAAAGCTACACATGCCACATATTTGGTATCCAATTAAAGAGAAAGTTGTTTTTTTTTAAAAAGTAAAACAACTTGTGATCATCAATTTCTTCTGTTTTTGAGAAAGTGCTGTTTATTTGGATTGAGTAGGAACATGCTTATTTAAGAGAGTTCTCAGTGAACTGCAGCAACAAAGTCTACTGTGGTTCCCCCCATGATAAAACCTGTTGGAAGCGCTCACTTCCTGTTTGGCTGTCTGGACCCATGACCCATGACGCTCATGCAACGAACATTTTGGTTACTTGAACTCAATGATAACGTACAGGTCAGGGGTCAGCACAGTGACAAGTATACTCAAAGGATTTGTTCCTGCAGCCTAGTAGCTCATGGCGGTTTATGTGAGCTGAAGTGAACAAACTTAAGATGGATTTGCTTTGTAAATGACATTACTGAATCTGTGAACTGATTTCATAGCTCCTCTCTACTTGTACTACTGCTACATTTTAGCACAGAGTCACATTTCAATGGTTTTATCACAAAAGTAAAACAGAAAGCAAACACACCGTGCCACACAAGGGCTGTGTCCGAAATTACCCCCAAAAAAGATAAAAAACAACGATTCACTCACTATAGAATAAACTACTGCATGTCTATTATACAGAAAGTGATTTCACACGCAACTATAGTCTCACTTCAGCATACTAAAAAAGCTTATTAGCACAGTGATGGGTTAAAATATCTAGAATTTTCTAATTCGATTTCAAGTTACATGATAGATAAATTATATTGTTATAGAGTATGTGTAGTTCTATACATGTTTGATACATCGGCAACGTAGAGCAGGAGGTGTCAGATTGTAAACTGTTACATTATGCGTATACATTATCATGATAACTTTGTTAAATTTGTAACATTTATTTAAATTTACAATTTTAGTTGACTCAAAGAGTTTAATATTAGTGCAACTTTTTAATTAAGCAACTGTCAGGAACATTTTCATGTAACAGCTTACGTTGAATGTTGTTTTAGTTAGTTTCACTGCTGCTTTGCAACTCTTTTCGTGACAAATGGTTGGCCTCCCCCACCTTGCACTCTGAGTAAACAGTGAAAACATTTTCTCTCACTGGAGAGACTTTTCTCTTGTCTTTTTTATTTATTTTCCAGCTGAATTGCTCTCTTCAGCTGCAGAATACAGAAACTGAACACAACTAAGTTGCACATCCTCTCTGCTGGTTGCTGGAAGTTACAAGTAAGAGTAGGTGAGGCAGACTGAGAGATACAGCAAGAACTTGTTACGTCACGTTAACATCATAAATACTGCATGCTTTGCATGCTTTGTTACAGTGAAAGAGTATTTAAGGGTGGATTGTTTTTTAAAATATTTTTAGGAATTTGTTGTTTGGTTCCTGGCTCTGCGGGTCAACCACAACTTTTCTTATACTTCCACCTTTCCACCCCTTTATGAAGAAGGCTGTCTATAAAGCAAAGCCATAAACCTCAGCTGACAATGTGACCTTTAAAATTTCAGAAAGAAATTGCGGAAATATTCCTCACTCTGTAGCACATTACATCTAAAGGTTAACGACACTACTCCATCTATTCGTCCCATAAGCTCTCCTTCCATCCCTTCACTTGGCAATGATCCAAGCAGAGAAAAGTCAGCATTTGCAAACTAAACACTTCAACTTCTAGAGAATTAGCAGGATTAATCGTCTTCCAGGCAACTCAGGCAAATAAATAAATAGGAAAGGCTTCCTGGCTGGAGCTTAGGAATGAAGAGGAAAGTAACAGGTTGCTGAACCTTGTTAACTGCCCTGAAACACAACACACAGGTTTGTGTACGTTAATTAACAAGCTGGAGGCAGCTAGACACCAGCAAAATACCTGGATTAGCTTCTTATACTTTTTAAAACCCTTATTTCTATTTTAAAGCTCACTGCAGATTCAAGCTTAGCTCCTTAGCACAAGGTCTTTTTCTGTTAATAACCATTTAGGGCTAAGAGAGAATAGCCTGTCTTTTTACTTCTTCTTCTTTTTTTTCCTATTTTTTCAAAATTAAAGCAGTTTTAACAGATTTAGTTTGGCCTTTTGGTGCCAGCGAAACAAGCTGAAAGCACAACATTTACATATTATCAGCTTGTAAAGTTGATATGTTGAACATGTGAGCAAACGGCTGCCTCTTTACTCACACAGAGCAACATTATCAATCATTCGGAGTTTCATTTCTTGCCACTCGACTAGTCCAGTGCAATCCAATATTCCCTCTTCTTTTGGCTCTGTTTTGGTCTCCACCAACTTCTGAGAGAAAGATCTATCTCTTGAGCTTCAAAATGCTGCGCTATGTTCACCAGCTAGTTGTCAACTTTGTCTGACTGCCATTGGACGCAGGGCAGGCAGCGTGCAATGGGTTTATCAGGACTGCTTTGCTAAATGCAGTTGCCTACTGCCACTGGAAACAACAATGAGGGGAGCGATGGAACCGAACGAAAGGGTCGTAAAACCAAAACTATGAGCCAAAAGATGCTCAAACACTTAGTAGAGCTGAGGGAAACAGCGGACCTCCTTTCATATACATGGAGTCATTTCACCCATTGTTAATACAAAAACATTTATTAGTGAAACATTAAAAAATATAATATTTTGGAGGGCATTTACTTACTGTACCATAGAGGAAGCTGGAATATGGTATATATAGTGTAGTCAAACAGTATGAAACAGAATGTAGCATATAGTACAGACAAAAAGTAATTGGCCAGTTGTGTGTTTTATTTTATTGTTTTAACTATTCCAGCACATTGGATTTTGATTGAAAGAGTGACTATGAGGATAAAGTGCTGACTTACTTGACTTTAAGGGTGTTTGAGGGTGTTCACGTCATTATTGGGTGAAAAGTTGATCAGAACATAATGACAAATCAGCCAAAGGTTTTAAGGAGCAAACAGTTGAATGTTCTTGATTTGCCAAGTCAGTCACCTTACTTCAGTCCAACTAAGCAAGTCTTTAAACTGGTTGGCGACCTCAAGGGAGGCACACCCTCAAATTAAAGCTGATAGTTGGCACTTTGACATCATAGTTAGTGTTTCATTTCAAAACAAGCGTCAAAAACCATGTCAATGATATCAGTAGTAGAACTAAAGCAGAGCATTGACATTGTGTTATTGCCAACCCACCTCTTCACTGCCTGTTAAGACAAAGTTAACAGCAGGGTTTACGTGCACATGTGGTAACCTGCTTATTGGCCAGGCTCTAGTCTTATTGGGGTTAAACCATTTACATGAACCTGTGGTACCTCTCTGTGATACCTGTGACTGCCTCTCCCTGGTGCCATCAATTAACCAGATAACCGTATGGTCCTTCATTCCTGAGGCGTCCCATCCACTGTTTGAACGGTCCCCCAGCAGAAAGCAGTTTAAACAGCATATTTCCCTGACACTCGCTCTAGGATTTATTTCATTGCTTCATCTCGAGGTGACTTTGTAATTATTTGTGTCAAAATTGATGCTGTAATATGTGCGTTCCATTTTTTTTTTTAGGAAAGAATGCAAAGCCATGTCCAAAACCTCATCCATACCATATTCATATTTATTCAACGTAACCCAAGAAGATTAATATCACTGATGTCTGTACAGTTGATATGAAGCTACAGCCAGTGGCCAGTTAGCTTAGCATAAACACTTAAAACAGGTAGAAACAGCCTGGCTCTGAACATCTGACCTACTGGTACCTATAAAGTTCATACACTATATCGCATCTGTTTAATTGTAACAAAATCTAAAGGGGTTTTGCAGGATTATTTATTGTAGGTGCAGTGACTTTCTGGAGTCCTGGTCCCTACACTTGGCCAAGAAATAGTCCCACACATAACCTACTGTTAACTAGTGAGCTATGCAGGTGCTGGAAGTCATTTTGTTACCTTCATACTGAGGCAGGCTAGCTGTTCTCCCCCCATTTCCAGTCTTTAAGCTAAGCTGATCGGCAGCTAGTTCCAGCTTCATATTCAACATAAAGACATGAGAGTGGCATCAATTTTCTCATGTAACTCTCTGTGAGTTGTTCCTTTATAGTTAAACTATTGTTTCTATTTTTTTTTTTTTTTGTAGTTATTGGACAATGACTAATAGAGCTTTCTTTTTTGGTGTATTTTGAAATTGTGTGGTTTTCGTAGGAACTGCAACTTAACATGATAACATGTCAGTTTCCTGTACAGTTCAAAAAATGGATTTAACAGATACAAGTTCAATCTCACACTATTTTTTTTATGGGGCATAGGCAATCCAATAAACATTTAGTTATTTTCTTATTGTTTATTTAGAAAACACTAAAGAACAGTGTGAGGTACGAAATGGAGAGAACGCTGTGGTGGGATTCGATCCTTTAGGTCTCTCATGTGTTACCAGAAGCAGGGAAATCTATCTGGGTGGAGATAATGATTGTTTATGTGAAATTTATAGTATATAGTATATGAAGCAATAACAGGAAAGACTGACTTCAGCTGACTCTGCCATTACATATGCTTTTGACTGTGGTCTCTCATCACTCACTCTGAGAAAGTAATGGCGGTTGGCTTTAAAGGCTAACTCAGCATGATATGACCACCATATTAAACAGACCCTGGAACAGCCTGATGGAGTGTATTGCCTTACACTGAAAATTCCCTTTGACCTTGAGATGATCTGGGGTAGGTTGATAGGTGTGCATCTGTCAGTGGATGGTATAGTATGTCAAAAATTCTGCTTATTTTGGAAAACATTTCTTTCCTTTTATGGAGTAAAGCATTTAGGTGAAATGATACTGTACTACTGACATAAGTAGTAAAACTCTGTTTTTATGGTTCTTTCGTCTCTTTCTCAGACTCATGCAGTGTTCTCCAACACACACACACACACACACACACACTGTGAAACCACACACAATTATTATCACAGCTTTCCAGAGGCAGCAAAGCAGCTGCTGTTTCACTTGATCTTTTATAATGGGAACAGCAGCAAAAATTCAGTAATGACATCTCAGCTCACTACGCTATTCCAACACTTCCCATCTCATGACCCAAGAGTCGCTGGGAAAACTCTGACTCTAGCTGCTGGTGGAAAGAAATGTTTAAAGATTGAATTATACGCCGCCAATAACAGACGCAGTAGGGGATTCTATTTAGGTCTGACTGACATTTACTGGATGTGACAATCTTGCCAGCTGTGGATTTTGTATGACAGAGGATCTAAAACACCGGAACACGATCACGGGTCATTTGCTACCAGGTTGCTTCAACAAAGGGGATAGGACTCATTGGGAAAATTATGGACTACAGCTTATCCTACACATTTACCATGTGTAGAATTTTAAGGTGATATACTGCAGCGTATACTGTATAAACCAGGGTTAACTTCATGAACAAAAAGAGTTTTTGAAGGAATAATGTAGGACATCTGGTAAAATGTCTATGTTTTTATTCACTAAAACTAAATAATGAAATGACTGATGACTGAAACTAAATACTATAAAAATCTAGTGCGGAAATGAACACTGTTCTGATGGTATCATTTTGTTTGCAATCCTGCTAAATACAATTGTATTGTATTACTTTAAGCCCATTCATCTCATCCATGGGTTATACTTCATACTATTACAGAAATACAATACTTCTCCCAGAAAATGTCAAGTAAAGACTTTTACTTAAAATCCTACAGATTGTGGCTTTAAAACGGAATTTGAATGTTTGTCGCCCCTTTAGCTTCTTTTCAACTTGTCCTTTGTCCTGGATTTACTATTTTCTTGTTCTTGTTCAGGTGTTTTATCTTTGCAAAAATAAATCTGCTCCAACTAGACACAACGGTGTTTTACTAAATTGTTGTTGTTTTCTCTCATTCGCACATATTGGTAAGTACAATGGGAAAAGGGAGGTGAAACCAAACACAAAATAAACGGAAGAGAATTGCTCATTTGTGAAGATTTGCTGTAGAATTTGTGCAATAAAAAAAGTAATACACTTGTAATAGCTTGCTGCCTCAGCCGAGCAGTGGCAGCAGCATAGCTACCCACACAGTGACAGATTAGGGCTGATGATGCCATGGTTTCAGAGTTTTTTTTTCTTCATGTAAAAATACGTTTTAACTTGTACCATGCATCCTCATTGAGAGTATTGATGATGCCTAATGTCCGTCTTTGGACAATCAACATCTAGTTCAATGCAAATCCTTCCTCCCAGAGGCCACAGTGCTGACACAATGCCACGCCATTGCTCATGTAAGTGATGTTTTCATTAAAACTGTAATTGGCCATGTTTGACAGACATCATTGATTTGTCTGGTGAAGGCCACTTATTTATTTATTGTTTGGCTGCTGTCATTTTAAATTAAATTGTGCTCAGTTTTAAACCCTCAGTACCTGGACACTATTGTACTTGTACACTCACTAAATAATAAGAGTAATATATGATTTCTGCTCAACATAAATTCCACGATCATAGACCTGTTTTCACAAAGCAGAGCCAGATCGGAAGACTTAGCCAGCTGAAAGAGAAGACTCAACACTATCACATTACATTTAGACGCGATGCTTAGTGTGTTCAGAGTTTCTGCAGACTCACTAGGTTAAAACTTTATTATAATCAGAGTATTCAGGCTTCCAAACTTACTGTGATGCAGTTTTCATCCTGTTTCTATCTGTTCGTCATTATTTAGGAAATGTGCTCGAGCTGCGGTCTCGACTGTTAATGCTCATAATAAGTTATCTCTTCATAATGCTCTTTGTGGCCGCAGTCATGTGCTGCATAACTTGCTGTCAGTCACCAGAATTTGATTTCTCCACGTGGGTCCATGTAGCGCTGATGATGCGGGATGACATCACCAGAACTGTTCAATCCATCAGTCCATATGACTTTGTTTTTATTGCTCTGGGTTTGTCACTCCTCCGGGTTGGTTCATGAAAGTAGTATTGAAGTTACCTATTGAGCAAAGCAATGCAATGGTGTTCTAAAACCCTCTAAAATGCCATATTTGCAATTGTGCCTTTAGGGCCCCCACAGGCAAGGAATTGCCCAGACGCCGGTATAAATATGTCAGCAATGGATTGGGGAAAAAAAATGAAAAAACAGTACTTTATGTTATTTGTTACATACTCAAACTTAGTGTTCATGTAGCACTAGTCTGTGCCTCTCCAACTCCTCGTTCCACCCCAGCGTTTTTCTTTCCCCGACGCTGCTTGACTGTTCACTCTCTTGTTGTTGTCTGTCTCTGTAGAACTCCTCAGCAGTCCATTCATTTAAGTATGGCTCAAGTGCAGATAAAGTGTATTTGAAAATAATTAGTGGCCTTCATTTAAATTTCTTTTTATGCTGCACTCATCTCTACGAACGAGCTTTTGTGCACCAGAACAAAATAGCTCAAAATCCTGAGGAGGATTGGCACTGAAGCCAACAGAGAAAGCATTGCTGTATAGTTTTAAACATTTTCATGCTAATGTGCTGAACACGCTCTGTAGAAAACAAAAATACCTGAGTATTATATACAGCCTGCAGTGCGTCACATGCAACTGGCTATTGTTTGTCAACTATTTGTAACTTAAATCTAAGGTGACCTCACCCTTCTCACCCCAAAGAAAGTCAGAAAAGATCAGGGTGGTATGAAGAGGAAACTCAAATGTCTCGGAGTTTTAGAACAAGGTTACCCAGAAGGCGTGGTTCTCACAGTGGTGGAGTGAATTCATCTTCCTGGCAGTTTCAAAGGTCCCTGCGATATTTTTCCTCTCCTCGCCGCATAAAAGGAGGGTAATATCGCTCTCCCCTGACGGTGAGTGTGTCAAACATGAAACAGTATAACTGCCAACAATGCAACATTGCATGCAGTTCACAGTTATTTGATCAGAGCAGCCTAAACTGAAAATGCGGTTGGCTGAATTCAGATGGCTTTGTACTGCCGGCCATAGGAAACACAGTGAAAGAAAAATGACCAAGAGAGAAAACAAAATGAAAAATGCACTTGGCAGGGATGCAGTGTCAATTCCGCTGCAATCCGATTCAGTCCGAACTTGGTGCCTGTGCATTAACAGTCAGCGCATTAAAGGTCTGGATGTTTGGCTTTGATACCCAGTGGCTGATTTTTTTTGGTTGGTCTATCAGGGTAATGTTGTTTGACAGAGCTGTAGCACAAGGCCGCTGGATCAAAAGGCATTTTGTTTTCTTTTCATCTCTCGCGCTCTCAGCCAAGACTTCATCGAGCGAGCAGGGAGAGAGGGAGACGCAGACAGAAGGAGACGGAAATAGACAGAAGAACAGACCGGGTGACGGGGCGGCTGACAGGCAGGTAGTGGAACAGTCTGCAGTCCTGGATTGGGCCTGTAAATATCTGGGACATTCCTCATCAACACATTAATTTCTCTCCTCATGCTGGAGGAGTTGTTCCATTAGCTCATACATAAGTATTTTGGATGGCGGGTTGCTGATGATTAATTCATTCGCATCAATTGGCCGCCTCTGATGGTATGAGTGTTGCTCTCTTGTGAAGTTCACATTTCTACCTCATCCTTCATCTCGCAGCACCGCACTGTGACGGATACGGGGTGTAAGTGCCGGTGTGTCAGTGTGTGTGCACATACAGTGTGTGTGTGTGTGTGTGTGTGTGTCTCAGTTGGCAGAGGCACATATTAATGTACAGCATGTGATACTGATAAAGGCAGGATATAATGTTGGGACTATATATGTTGTCCACATACTGTACACAGTAACAGTGCTGTTTTATTATATATACAATGATGTCACCTAATCTTAAAGGGTAATTCTGCTTAATTACAACATGGGTGCAGCTGAGGGTTAAGTGCATTAAGTAAGGGCAGCCACAGAGGTGGTAATGAGGAAGGGGCACGTTTTGTGCTTTCCCACCCAGATTTATCCTAAATAAATCCTAAGCACTGCCCCTGAGCGTAATGATAACATTGATCTTACCTATGTGTGAGATCTAGGAATGGGGCAACTTTGTTCAAAAGAAATGTGAAAGTAGGAAAGAAACACACAAGAAGTCAGATGATCGGAAACTTTCAAAGCGACCCCTAGGTTGAAAAACTTTCTTGGAAGAGAAAATGAAGGCAAACGGTAAATCTATCACCCAAGCTGTCCGTTGTAAACATCAATCACAGTTTACAGACTGACTTCCTGGTTCAACCTTGACCCGCTAGGCACACATACAGTTTTACTGTGCAGTGACAGAGTGTTAGGTGCGAGCTAAGGTTAGGTGTGCTCAATTTCGTTTTTTACAGAACTTCAAAATAAAGCGGTTCAGATCATCAGACTCAACTGTTGACTCGTTTACGGCCCGCCACGTTTCTCGCCCTTCAGACATTGCATTGGGAATGTCACCATGTTCCCAAATCTTAGAAATTACTTTCTTAAGAACAATCTTATCATAACCGATGCTCAAATCTACCAAAATAAGATGCAATTTTCTGTAAATTAAATCAATTCAGAGAATGGAATTATTGAAAAATGAAGGTAAATTCTCATATTGTTGAAAAAGACTGGTATATACAATATTGCTAAATAATGCAGCGTCCGTCAGGTAGAAGACACATGATGTTACCCGTCTTTGCTGACAATTTATTAGCAAACAGTAAATAGCCTTGTGCTTAAGATTCCCACAAATAAACTCAATCAACTCAATCAACACAATCAATACAATTATACAGAAGGGAAAGTTACCATTGTTATATTGCCTAACACTATTAAATATCAATAGCAAACAGGTAGGCTAGCATCTCAAACATATTCATTTGATCTGCTTATCAGAGAGTCAATGTAAGGTTAAATTTGTCTTCTGTTACCTTTGAATGTGCTGTGTTTTTAATAATGAACCATCAGTACGAATGACTCACAGGCCTTTGCCCCTATATGACAAGATAGATATGATATCTTATCTCCCTTGGAACCCCACAAAACAAGTTTTTAATTTTGTGTGCTGCAAATGTTTAAGTGCTCCACAATTATTATTAAATAATTATTATCAATTACTTGCTAACTCTAATTTGAAGCTACAACCAATCTGACTGACCTGTAGGTCTGTCTTGCAGCAGCAGCTTCCATATCTTTACGATCAGGGGACTTAACAATAATAAAAGAGCTTTGTAAGTGGCTTCTGTTTCAGAAGCCTTAAACCCCTCACCACCCACTGACCTTCCTGAAAGACCCCATAAGGTTAATCCCCAGGCAAATAATTGAATCTTGACCTGGCTATTATTATCTCCCTCTAACCGTTCCACTCTGCAGGAAGCTGACCTCGTAAAAGCCACGGGGCCTCCCTCTGGTCCCCCCTCCCCCCTGCCGACTAATGGACAGACACACACACACGTGCACAAACACTTGTGTCCTTGTACAACTACGCCGATACAAGCAGCCACAAACATGCGTCTTTGTCACACACTACCGCCTATGGGCAGATCGAACACGGGATGAAATACAAACCTAAATAACACAGTTACAAGGTGACAATCACACACACACACACACACACACACACACAGACGATATACTGTACACTGACACCAACCCGTACAAACAGTCAGGAAGGGAGGGGCACACCATCGTCTGCCAGTGGGTGGTAGAAGCTGTGTCTAAAGTGATCTCACAGACCCGTGACTGCTGCAAGAATGAAATCACACCTGGCAAAAGCCATCGACTGGTCAGGCCCTGACACACACACACACACACACACACACACACACTTTTCAACACAATTGGAAAGTACACTTGAGTAGTCAAAGTACGCTTTGACCACACTTGCCGAACGTCTTGCCCATTCACTTACACACTCACACGTAAACACATTAGACACCATATGCACATGTCTGCTGGTGGTCATGGTCTTCATGGTCTTCTGGCTTTTTTAATTAATTTGAATTCTCATCTCTCCCTCAGGAGAGACGAAGCGCATGCTTGAGGCCTCTGAGGAATAATAAAATAGGAAAAGAGTGTGAGAAAAGTGCAGCACAGGCCTCACACATAACCTCGTCCGCTCACTGTACTACGGACACATTAACATGAACATACACGTGTCTAATTAATTTGATCCCTGCAGCCATATTCATTAACACTCTATACCTCTTAGTAGCACCACATCTGCGAGCTTGAGTGAACACAGTTGTAATGAAAAATAATCTTACATTAATTGTTGCTAGAGAATTTTCAATCAATAACTGCTGCTGTGACACTGATACAATATGTGTCATGGAAAGCAAAATCAACCAAGCCACCAGCTTTTTGTGATTACTGTAAAGCTACAAAAGCTAGAGCTTTAGTTGCCATGCTGCAGTTCATCTATGGCAAATGTTGACCTGCAGTCTAGGGTTTAAAATCGGCTTTGACCATCTCGTCACTGAGCCGTCAATGTAAATGAAACACCAGCATGAAGTGTGTTAATTGGGTGCTAGGTCACTATTTTCTACCATGTCCACTTCAGCGTGCAATTTCTCTACTACTCTAATGCTGTGGGTACTGTGGTCTGTGCCAGCAAAACCCTTCTGTGGCTGCTCCTGCCCTGTAAATGGAGGCATTGGATTAAGTTGATTTTTCAGAGTAGCTTCGAATGAGCTGGTGCTGACCTTCTGCTCCGATGCATGGTGGACCTGCACCCTGCCAGGAAAAAGCCCCACACCTATGTTAGCTATACAGCACCTCAACATTAAACCGCATTGATTTTTTTCACATTTTGTGGCTTTACACTGGAAGTTAAAAAAGATTTAATTTATTGCCAAAGCTGTGTGGCATACCCCGACTGTCATGGCCATAAAATACTTCCTCTGCTGACCTAAGATCCAACAAATGGATTTCAAAGGAGGAATTCTATCATGAAGCTCTGAGCAATGACAGTAAAGTTCAGAGACAGAACTGTGAGGAGGTATAGACCACAGCGGGAAAGGCGTCTGGCAGTTTCTGCGTCAGTATTTCAGAAGAACCCAGCAGTATTAGACAGTTGGAAATGGAAAAGAAAAACACGGAACTACCCGGACTCTTCCTGGTAGTCCATCAACCTGAGCAGCCAGCCATGAAAGACCTCAGTCAGGGATGTAGCCCAAGAATCTAAGGAGCTGTCTGACAGGACTACAAGTCTGCTTGGCTGCCATTAGAGATGTTGCTGGAAGAACCACAATTACCGCATCACTTTATGAGTTTGTAGCCAGAAGGAGGCCCGCTCCAGGTGCAGAGGTAAAGGCAGCGGCCTGGACATGACAGAAAGGCACTAGAGAGACTCTTGAGGAGAGCAAGACGCAGAAGAGTCTCTTCTGATGAAATGGAAAATGAACTCTCAGCCATAAAACAAAACTCTTTGTCAGACGGAAACCGAGCACAGCTCATTACCCGTCTAATAGCACTCCCGCTGCGAAGCACGGTGGTGGCAGCGTCATGCTGTGGAGGAGCTTTTTAGCGGAAGGGACTGGGAGACTTGTAAGGATAGAGGGAACAATGAATGTAACCAAGTGAACAAATTTTCTCGGAGAACTTGCCTCCGAGTGCCAAAAATCATAGATGAGAGGCAGCCACTTATGTCCTGACAGCCAAGTGGTGCTGGAATCGCTTCAGAACAGGGCTGCCAAAGTCCTTTAGCAACGCAGTAAAGGACAGAATTAAAATCCATTGAAAATTCAGCATCATGACTTGATGATGTGACTGAGCTCCAGCTTCCTACTGGGAATTGAAAGATCTCCAAAACCTTAGTTAGAACTAAATACATGTAAATGAAATGTCTTTATATGTTAGTTGGTTGTTTGGTCAGCCCACCGCTTGCAAAGGTTTTAACAATAATGGGCCCCTGAGATTAAAGTTTACTGACTTTGGTGATCCTCTGACTCTTCCTGTATTTCTTTTCTTATCCAGTACTGCCGTGAAATTTTGTACAGACATTCACGGTTCCCAGTCAATGTAGCCTAATGAATCCCCTCTAGCGCCACCAGCAGGTTAACATTTGTTACAATTGCTGGATGGATTACCAGGCAATGTGGTGCAGACATTTGTGGTCTTTGAAAACTTTGGTGATCCCTTGATTTGTTGATATAGTGCCATAAATATATAGTGAACTTTATTTATGTTACACCTTTCTATTGGCCCATAACCCAATATACCCAAAGCTGTTCAGTCGAAACAGAAGCAAACTCAACTGAGCCATGGAGAAAAATGTAAACCATATGTTGTATATCATCATCTGTTATTTTCATAAATCATCCATTACCCTCATCCATTCTCCTCAGGTATCACCAGGAGATGAACAGAGGTGGGAAATACAAATTAGACCATCCAAGAAGGAGTAAAACCAAATGTGCTCACTGCTTCGCCATTTACATCTTCTCTTCACTCTAATTACAACAAATGGCCTACTAACCTCAATAAATATTTAAAGACTATTATTTGTTGCAACCTTAGAGTAGGGCTTTAAATATGAGGAGACGATTTATGAATGCATTTACAGCACAGAGGATTAGAAATATTAATATTTAAGTTAAAGCTCAAAGCTAGTTCAGAAAAGTATAGTGGGTGTCTGTACGTGATGGAGAGTTTCCACTTTAAAGTAGTGGTTGAGAAACCATAAACAACTGTACAAGACATGTTAAACAATTATACCTACATATCAATGTGTTATGAAACAGTTTGCATTTAAGCATTATTTGTTGATGATCAACAAATAATAATGGCTAATGATTTAATTGTTTATTAAGGAGCTGATTGTACATTAGGGATGTAAATAAATACAATCCATTATTAAGATATAAACAGGTGCAACAGCATCGACATTTTCGCTGTAATATTTATTTCTTTTTTATCCCATCATGTGACACAATGTGCCACAAATGTCACACCACTTCTTCCCAGAGTCATAACTCGGTGAAATCGAAATATATAAACACGCTGCCAGAATCAGTGGAACTCACTCTTTACAGTGGTGTCAAGATCTCTGATGTCCATTGAGCCTGAAAGCACAAGAGCTGCTGTACATCAGCATGTTAGCATTGTGATTCCCAGCATGTCAGCAAGATGACAATGGCATTTAGCTCAAAGAACAGCCTCACAGGGCTTCTGGCATGGTAGACTTTTAGTCCTGTTGTGAAAAGTGTGACATATATAGTAGCTTTGTGTTACTCCCCTATTGGACATTAAATTTAACAACATGAAATGTAATAATATGCAAATGCACATCATCATGAACCTATAGACTTAATGTATTCATCCTTTCTCATTGTTCAGCTTCCCGAGTTCCTGCCGTAAAGAGAATCCATACACTTTATTCTCCTGGGACTAAACAACAGCCTCCTTACAGTGAGTAATAACTGCCAACCCCAAAACCGTGTCAGCTTCATACAGTGAAAACATGAAGAAATTGGAGGCACACGGAATCACATATCATATCAGTAACATGAGATTTCCACATGGTTCATTCACATCAACAATAACAATAATAAGCACTTTTTTTTTACACATAATGCCTGAGAACACTTGTGTTTGAGCATATCATGAGATCTATCTTCTAATTCAACCTTTCAAATATGATCCTCTAAAGTAGCCTATAGTAATAATAATAATAATGGCCTATCCAGGAAAAAAGAGTAGTCCCACAGTAGCGTTAATGGATAGATATTGCAATTGAATTACGTGGGTAAGGACGGCATTATATTTCTTTTGTGAGGGATGAGTCACTTAATTCTCTTTGGCTGCTGGTCACTTAATTCAGTCTGCGGAAAGAGGAAATGATTTTATTATCTAAAAAATGATGGCACATTAACTGAGATCATTGCAGGAATAATTCCAGGAAGATGGGGCTGTTATTTCTACTCCCCGGATAGCATGGAAATGTATATTATATATTGCTGTGTAAAAAAAAAAAGAAAAAAAGAAAAAAGAAGGAAATGTGTGTTATACTGTCCATAAAGAATGATACCCAGCACCACTGTGACCCCCCTGCAGAAGTCAGCAGTCACATAATCTCCCATAATTCATAAAACTCTCCTGCTTTGAAGTGCTGCCACCTGTTTTTTTTCCCCCCGGTGCTCTTCCCTCCACGTCATCCTCATCCTCCTCCTTCCTCTGGGGACTGTAGCTTTAATGTCCTGTCTCATCTCTCAGGGTTTGGATGCGCTTTTGCATTTGGTATTCACCGTGAAACTGATCGCCCACGTGTGCCGACCTTGCAGCGGACCTGCTCTGCCTGGTAAGGCAGTCTGGCCTCGCCTGGAATGCCAAACGCTGCAGGCAACGTGTGACCCTGGGAGGTGTCGTTTTAGAGAAAAGCAAAATATTATCTGCATGTGTGGACCCCCCCCCAAGATCCTCTTCCACTGAACTGTGCATAACGGTTCATCATTTTGGCACAACTTAAATATTAAATATTGGACAGTGCTAGGACTTCGATCAGCTTATTTGCATCGCAGCCGCAGTCAGTAACAGCAGATCTGAAAATAATTGCTCTCCTAAATGTCACTGCAGCTGTACTATCAGAATTGAATGAACTAGGTGACCTATTCCTCAATTCAATATAAATAATCGGTTATTAAATTCTACAGTGTGAAAATATGCACCTGCCACGGTGTTACGCAGTGTGCTGAGTGATGTAACGGGTCAATAACACTCCAAGGATTCTCAAAGACCCCTGCATTCGGCACTGATTCATTTCTGTCTACACTAACTGCATGCACATACACACGTGCTTTGTCAGTTGATCCACCATCTTGGTCCCGTAAAACTGTCTCAACAACTATTTGATGGATTGTAATTAAATTTGATTTGAATTGTGATTACTTTGGTGATTTGTTAGCTTTTCAGCTAGCGCCACTACCAGATCAAAATGTGACTGATACAGTTGTTTGACATTCCCATCAGCCTCATCTGTACTTAGTGTTTAGTACTACTTAGTACTTACAGTCTCAACTTCAATGGTAAACACCGTAAACATTTCCTGCTTGAAAGCAGAATTCAACAATTTAGTATTGCACTTCCACAAAGTTGGAGGGTGTCACAATAAACAGATTAGAAGAGAAGGATGGCCAAAAATTTGAAGGAGAAGAGGCCGATATATACTGACTTTTAATCTCTAGTGTGAGTCGAACTCACACGTAATCCTACAATGTGCACAATGCAACTCAATAGCATCTTTCAGTAGGCTTCCCTTGTCTCCTAAATGTCCACTTCTTCCAAACCCCACACCTCCAGTTTGAAATGCAGACTGTTAAAAAAGATCGTCCTCAAGCCTAAACTGAAATAACCCTGATGACATCATCTGGGTTATTTTTTTAAACTTTATCAAGAAAGCTCCTCCAGAGCCACAGTCGGCATCTGTTTTCACAGACAGATTAAAACTCCTCGTGACAAGTAAACTCAATTTAATGTAAAAATAAAGTGGTGTATTATCAGGATATTAGTATTGTCATTGTGAGCATGTTGACATACTGACGTTAGCATTTAGCATTGTGCCTTAGTACAGCCTCACAGAGCTGCTGGCTTCTCGGCAGCACTCTTGGTCTGGTTGCCATTTGGCCTCCGCTGCGTCTGCCAGAAAACTATTTGCATTCAAGATGGAACCAACAGCAAGACACCTCCGCACACTGCGGCTCCATTACCAGCTATTTGGAGCCGACCACCAAACACCTCATCATCGTCGCCGCCTTAACTGTGATTAATGTGCTTTGCCCTGCTGGGGTTAAAACAACCGCAGCGCGCGCCGTTTATTGGCTTCCCCTATGTGTTTGTTGACAAGCTGTCCGAGACACACTTAACATATCATCCAGCATGAAAAGGCGGTTGCATGGCAGCTACTCTGGGGGCCAAGAGGTCAGCTTATTACATTACCATCTTTTAACAATGGAGCTTCCTCCGGCAGACAAATAGACGTACGGCTGGATGGGCATTGGGCGGCTTCATCGCGCGCCGTGCGTTGTGGCTTCATGGGACACCGCACCATCGCTGGCAGTTGCGGAGAGACGTGACGGTCCGGAGGCCAGTTGGGGAGAGGAGAGCGAGGAATGCAGGATTGTAATCAGAAACACATGCTTGTGAGTGAGAGGGCCCCGACTGCTGAGGGAGGATACCAAGAGACAAACTTAGCTCTACACTCGGACGCACACACAAACTCAGACACACGCACAGGGCTTTGTGAAAACATACCTAAACAGGGAGATGTAGGACATGTCATTTATTTCGTCTCGGCCCAGCTCCCTCCTCAGCAGGATTTCGGTTCAAACTGCACACAGTCTGAAAGGAGAGAGGGGAGCGCGGCTGCCTGCTCACGATTTAGCAATAAGGAGCAGTCAAAAATGATAAAGTGCGGCTACATGTTCATTTGACATTAAGAATAGTAGCTGTCTCTCCCTCACTGTAGCCGCAGCTACAGCCATCCTCGCCCTCAACAAACCACGGGGCCCGTGCTATATATACAGGCAGGAGAAACATTGCAAAAAGACCTGGTCATTATTCATTTCCCTGTGATGGGCCCTTTGGCATGTGTAACAGAGTTAAGACGGCGCTTACATGCTGACTTTAAGTGCTGACAACAAAAGCAAATTGCCTGAATAATGCACCAGTAATAACAGTTTAATTATTATATAACAATGGTCGATTGTATAAGTAAAAGACTCAATAAATACACAAAAAACACACATAAACAAAACCAGATGAGTTGTATTTCTTTTTTTAATTCCATTTTTGTCCGTTTATCACCTACTGTAAATTGTTATTTATAGTGTTATGCAGCCCTTTCCAAAATTGGACACAGCTAATTTTATTTCCCGGGCTACTAAGCTTAACGATAAAGTGGGCCTGGAATTTATGGTGGTTTCCACTGGCAAACCAGACCGGTCCAATAGCGGTATCAATCAGGGAGGAAACTGCTGCAAGGCCTGTGCATTGTGGAATTAAGACTCTGCTCCTGACTGCACGGCTCCCCGGTGTAGAGCCACAATTACATCCCAGCCGTTCTGTCAGCTATGCCTCTGCCATGCTTTTGGGACCGTCTCTCTCTGAACCAGCTGCAAAAAAAATTAGCATTTTTAAAATCTATGTCAGTACCAGAGGAAGCATGTCACACTATTTGACTTATTTTTTTCTCACACTATAAATTCAATTTAATCTGAATACTTCTGCTACATACACAGGTTTCTGATGAGTGAATGTGCCTGCATGGGTGGCATCCAAGTGTTCTGCTTAGGTGGGCTGAGAATACTTTGTTAAATGCTCTCTGTAGACATGGAATACGCAATATTACTGGCTCATTCAGGCTGTTAAAGTGAGGGCTTTGGAGAAAGGTGACTTTTACAGTTTGACTTGCAACTTTATTTAAACACAACTGGAGATTAACAGAAAGAAGTGGCCCAGTGTTATTTGGCACCAGGTGCGCAGGAAGGAGGGAGTAATGGAGGGACCATTGCTGTATAACAGCAGCTAGTTGAAGCATGTAATGATATGAAGGAAGAAGAGAGTATCCTGTTTTCTCTGAAGTTACATCACAGACAGATTTTAAAACTTATTTTGCCATTGAAGCCTTAATTAATGACCACTGTGTACATGAGGGATGATTGCTCCCATGTTTCTTCTCGTGAATCTCCTAGTACATTTTCTCATCAGTTTCATAGTTTATTAGGTCGAAGATTGTGTTTGTAGCCATTTGCATCTCTTTGTAGTCATTTTGCGTCTTTTTGTAGTTCTTTGGATCTCTTTGTAGTTCTTTGCATCTCATTGCAGTGTTTTTGCATATCTTTGTAGTCCTTCTGCATCTCTTTGTATTCATAATTTCAAGTATGCAGTTGGTATGGAAATATATTGAAAATATAAGGAGGGAGACAGCTGGTTAAATAATTAGAAGGGTTTTTTTTTGAGCCCTTTTGCTCTGCAAATATAGACAAGAATCTCCCTTACAACAATTAATTCACAGATTTCATAGTTTTCTTTGTTTGTCTTTTATTTAATTGTATTGGTGAAGCAAAACAACCAATGGGTGATGTAACAGAGATAGACATGACATCATACAATATACAACAACAGCATGTAATATTCAGAAGGTAGGGTACCAGTTTGCAGTGATACTGTGCTAGCGTGTGTGTGTGTGTGTTTGTGTGTGTCAGGTAGATGTACTGTATTTATATATTGTCTGACAAGATAATAAAAGGGGAAAAGAGTTTATATACATATCCTCATATTATATTATTATATTATCTGAATAATAATTGAGAGGAAAAGGGAGGGGGAAAAGATGTTCTGAAGAATCCCAGACATCTTCAGACAGCAGTAATATAGTTGATTTATTCCAGATAATTGTGTAATTTGAATGAGTTGTTGTTAATTAAGGTTTAATGATGTGAAAGGGTCTTGAAAATATGTTAATGTGTCATCTGCATAAAGACAAATGTTATGTTTTGAGTCAGTGCTTGTAATTCCTCAAATGGTATTGTTTCGTAACCTAATTTGTGCAGGCCAGGATAGGTCCAACTTACAAATTTCAGCATCTCATGATACAATTATGGCTGTGATTTGTGTTTGCTGTGATGAATTGATTGGGTTGAATAGTCCACAGATGTTCTCACAAGCATGTCTGTTTTTGATGAAGCTTGATCTCGGTGGATTAAAATGGGAGTGACTGTATCTATTCTGTTGGCTCATGCTTTAGTAGTGATTTTTAAATCTGTAGTGATTGAAAAGAAGGGGACGATAGCTGCAAGGTTGGATTGGGTCTTTATTGGATTTTTTCACTTTAGAATAAGTGACATAGCAGCCGTATACATGTAGCCTTTGTGGGGATTGTGGCTTTTCCTCATGGGTAAGTGGGACATCTAAACTATCAGCCTGCTCTTTGATACTGTGGGCAGGTCTAGGTTGTTTAGAAAATATTCTGTTTTTGATTGAAACGGTTCATGGTCGTAAGAATATAAGTTGCTTTAAAAGGTTTAAAGATGTCATTTTTTCTTATAGATCAGTTTCTGTCAGTTGGACAGTTTTGCCTCCGGAATTTATTCCTGATGGAATATTTGCTTTTGCTTTTTTTGCGTTGAAGCTGATTTGGCAATTGAGTTCTTATAAAATTTGAACTGTTTGATTAAGAATTGTGTTTTTTTGTTTATGATAAAGTTTTGTTTAAAGATCCATTTCTATTTGTTCTTTGCAATTGGAAAAAATAATTTGTTAGATGTTTAAACCTTTTTTCTGTATTATTTTTTTCTTCTATGGTGAATATATGATCCATTCTCTGATTACTGTTTCCCATAATAATGATTTCTGGAGAGCCATTCATCTCCTTAAAGGATGCCCACTGTCATTTTCATTAGATTATTAAAGCCAGGGTCTTGAAGTAGTGATGTATTAAATCATCATCTAATAGGGTTTCTAATAGAAAACAAAATGTTTATAGTAAGAGAAACGGGAGCCTGATCACCGACCACAATTTAATGATTTGTTGTTTCTAGTGTGAAGAAGTGAATTGCTGACCAGGAAAATGTCAGTTTGAGAGGAACACAGGTGGAGGGGGTTAAAGTAAGAATATTCTCTAAATGAAGGGATTCTCATTCTCAAACTATCGCCAAGTCCATAATCATTCATTTATCTTTAGGTTATTTCAGTGGAGTGAATTGTCAGAAGTACTTGAGCGGTCAACTGTGAGGTCGATAAAAGCATTAAAGTCTCCAGTATTTATGATATTTTCCTATGCAGGATTCATAGTTTATCAAATAAATGTAATTTTCTTTGAGCGCGGGAGATGACACACGAGAGATATACCCCAGTGATGTTAATCAGGCGAACAAGACACACAATTAATTTCTCTCTGTGAAGCATATTTTTAGGTGCTGTGGGACCTTTACGTTAATAGTAGAAAAGTTAGCACGTTCATACAGTAGATGTTGTTTTATTAGGATATTACATGGCTATATTTGGACGCTCTCTCCTCTGTAAACAAGATATGACCACCGCTTCTGTGACTAAAATAACCTTACAGTTTTTGAAAAGCAAGAGTGGCAGTGCTGCTTTCCCCATTCCAAAAAATATGCTGTTGTGACTCTTACCCTGAAATTACCTCTGCAGCAACCAGTGAAGGCTACGCCGTAGACGTGCAAAGTGAGCTGGTTTTTTGTTCTGCTTCAGTGTGACCAGACTGGGCACAGAAGTGAAGCCAGATCCAGATTTGGTACTTAATGAGGTGTGATGTAGAGCCGCGTCGAGACTATGGACATGAATTGGGTCTGAGGGTGAAATAAAATAAACAGAGCATGCTTGAGCGCTGTGATAACATGATCTTTTATCACATTAGAGCAGTCCAAAGAGAATTGACTCCTGCAGAAGTGTTCATGGTGGATTACCTGATTTGCTCATTCGCATGATCATCCCAATGATCTCATATTAGCACTTGATAAAAGTATTTTTTTCTCCACAGGGGTTTTCATTGTGGAAGTGTGTGTGTGTGTGTGGGGGGGGGGGGGCTGTATCTACATCCTAAGGCACACTCTGTGTGGCAAGATGACGCATATTTGTAGTACAGAAGGAGAGATGTTGAACTATTGCAAATTGCTTACATCTCTTACTGCACAGGTTCCTCTGGGAGCTTTTCAACTATTGAACAGAGAGAAAGTTCTAACTACACTACAGAAACACTGTATCTTTAGTCTCTGTTCATCAGCTGAATACTGCCTGTTCTTGTTAACAGTCTGGAAAATATGTAGCTTATAGTTAACATGCACGGCTTGAAATCATCAAGAGATTAATTAAAAATTGACATAACTGACCATTTTCAAAAACAATGTGATTTCTCCAAGTGCTGAAGCAGTGTGCGTAGGGCTTTAGGAAGATCTACACGCAGGATCTTAATAGCTTGGATTGTGTTTTGTGTTTTTTTTTTCTCTTTAGCCTTTCGAAAACAAAAGGAAGGGAGAGTAAAGAAGGGATTAACCTGTTTATACCTGCTGTAACTTAGGCTGCAATCATCAGCCCGTCTGGCTATCTGCCTTGTTACCTAACTAAAGCACAATTTTAATTCATGGAGTTAATGTAAGCTGTTTCTCACATTTCTAGGGATTTCAAGAGGTAAACCTGCAATGTACAGTCAACATTGTGAACTGCAACGGCGAAAAATAAACACATGAAAAAAAACACATGACAGGCGTAAAAACAGTAACTAACTCAGCGAACGGTCACACGGCTTGGGATTTGGTTTTGATTCAAATGTGCCGTTCAATTTGAGGTTAACTTGTGTGCTCATTTCATATAAAGATTGAGAAGAATATCAGAGCATTGAGGCCGTTTGGCAACCTTTTAAATGTCCCGTTCTTTGTCTTTACAGCTCGTATGATAATGTCAAGGAGAGAGAGAAGGAGAAAAGAGGGGAAGTAAGTCAAGAGTCAGAGTGACTTTCGGAGACAGACCAAGGAGGGGAGGCATCCTTGAGGTTGACATCGTTGTGGAGAACTAATCTGCCTGCGGGCTGTGATTCAGACCCAAGGTGAGCCCTGTGACATTTTGAGCTGATTAGGAATTTCACCAGCCTTAGCCTTTTGTGTCGTGTCAACTACTCTGACATTGCATTACGCCGTTTCATTATCATGCAGTCACATCTAATAAGGGCACCGTCCTCCAACCTGGCGCCGAGCGTAAAAGGGCCTCTTTAATGCACGGTGGCCTGAGAGGAGGGGCGAAAAGACAAATCAAGCCTGTAACTGTTAGATAAGTGCGATTGGGCTTTTGGCCCAGAACAAATTGCATTACTGTCACATTATGTCCCTGGTATGCATGAATTAAGCACTGACAGGGTAACTCTCAGCCTTCCCAGACTAACTTCCTCCCAAAAACCTTCCTCGAGTTTTATATCATTTATTTTCCATCAGCAGGGAGAGACAGGCCTATTCACAGGCTTTCTCTCCCTCGTTCCATCCTATTTGCATGGGGAACAATCTGACACTTTCACTGCTCAGCTGCTGGAATGTGAGAATTGCACTGGGAGAGGAGTGCGGTTAGTCGATGGCCTTTCTGTGCTGATTCAGACATTGCAAGATGATGAGAGGGTTCTATAGTCAGAGTGACTCCTCAACCGACACTGCAGCACCAAGACCAGATGTGCATTTCAATTCAGGTCAAATGTCAGTCTTTTTTGCGGGCACTAAGAATAGAGTGCGTTGCTTGAAAAAAAGGTCGCCGTGCACCCTTGTTGGAACAGAGAGGGCCAAAGACATCCGGGTGTTTGATTTCCCTCCCACTGGCAAGTTTTAGAGTTCTCGTCAGACGTTTCCCAAGCCTCGGAGTGGAACGATGTGTCATGCTTGGACAGACTTCTCGTCCAAACAGATTAATGGTTAGATATGTCCATATTGTCACTCCGGAAAGGGACCGTCTGAGTGGACAAAAGCAGAACGGCCCCTCGGGGACTGAGCTGTCTCTCCCCGTCTCATCGTCGCAGCCTGTGCGTGCCCTCGTGAATGCCGACTTGGCCGCTGATGAAGTAACCTCTTTTAGGTAGACAAACAATCCCTCTGTATACTGCAGAGTTTAAAAAAACTCACATCCTGCAGAAAACTGCAAGCACGAGATATGAATTTGGTTGAACTGAGCGATAAGGGAAGGACAGAACAATGTCATGAGGCAAAAAATGAATTTGACTCATCTATATCTGTCTAATTGTTTGTTTCCTGAGTGATAAAGCCAAGAAATGACACAATGAGACAGGAAAGAGGGTGGAGGTGGGTTTACTTTAAAACACACTCCTCTTTTTTTCTATTTAAAAAAGCGAGCATGACCTGCTGGCTGTCTTAGTATGATGAATAGGAATAATGGGATATGCCGGCTACCATCTGGCACCAAAATATACTCCGTTACAGTATGAATCTACCCGTTTCATGTCCACGTCATGTCATCTCTCTTCCCTCTGTCTCTCTGTGTCTCTCGCTCTCCTGCCATAAGCACAGAAAGCCGGCTATTCTTAGCAGTCACCCCCGCAGGTGAATTATGGATGAGATGAAAAGCTCGTACCGATATTTGGCTGATCAAGTATCATGCTAAAACGCCACTTAAAGTGTGATATAGCTCGCTGGGACGGAGAGCCCCCCCCGCCCCCGCCCCCACCTCTCTTCAAAGATGTGCAACACCACAGACAGACAGCGGGGGAGGGAGAGTCATATCATCGATGCAGCTGAGCCGACGAGATATGAGGCACACAGCGAGGGTGACAGACAAACAGCCATGGTCATCGGGGGCAAGCAGTAGGGAGAAACACTGTCTGGGCGTAGATAATAAGCTACTGCCCCAACGGGGTTATTGCAGCACGTCCAATGCCGCATCCCGCAGAGACCTTAATTCTCTGTCACTTAAAGGCTTGAACAGCACGTCAGCGGCTGACACGTGACTCAGCCAGGTGTGTCTTATTAATTTCGGAAATTTATGACTTTGACTTTTTCCCGATTTCTAAATGTGTCCCCGTGAGGGCTGGCTTAAAGCCTAATAGAAAGGCGCGCATTTAATGCAGTAATGGGTAAATGTCTGTTCGTGCATGCGACGTCCCGTATGCTTGTATGAATCATCCTGCACCTAACATGTGCGCCACCTTTACAAGGTTATTCCCAGATCAGTGTATACGCGTTATCTAAAGGGAGACATGATGTATTTCTACAGGTCATGTTGGTCGATCTTAAGCCACAACCTTGAAAAAAGACAGGATAAACATGGTGGGTCTGGATGGTTTTATGTGTTTTCTGTGTTGACAATTAGGATGTCCGTGTCTCCACATATGTCTGCTATTTGCAGTAATGTAAATGAAGAAAACACATGGCCAACAGACAAAGAAATAAAAGATCCTCATACATAAGTAAAAGAAAAAAAACCTGCCAGTTTCAACATTCTGATTGCATGATTCAGAAATTGCTGCAGATAAATGCTATGCACCTGGTGTGTGGTACATTTCTATGCTGTATATAATATACAGGCTAACATAACATGCTCCAGCATGTTCGTCCGCAGCTTGCAGCACGTTTGCTTGGGATGTCTGTATTTGCAGCGCGCTGTGTATGTATATATGTCTGTATATTGTTGTGTTCTTTATATTTGCACAAGTTTTGTACGGCTGCAAATATGTGTTATCAAAATATTGAAAATGTTTTTCTTTATTTGAGCTCTCAAGGCCACCACAGCTTTTATTGTCAATCATGCACTATTGCAACCAGAAAACAAGACAGTTCTTTGTACTATCTGAATGATTTCCTCAACACCACCTGAATGTTGTCAGGCATCCAAATATAACCAGCAGTGACACAGTGTTGTTGGCCTTGGAACAAGTGAAACAGAAATGGATTAAATGAACATATTGCAGTCAGTCACTTGATGTCAACAAAGACGGAACACAAGAACCCAGAGACTTAAAAGACATTAACTGTCCAAAACAAGCCATTTTAAGTGTTTTTATTCCTTGGATACTTCACTGGTCCGGGCTGCTCCTTACTAATACTACTGGATATGCGTGAATTTAATTACCTCTCGTGGGATTAGCTTTTTGCGGTGATTGCCACTTTCAAAGCATCCTGGATGCCAAACACAACACGACCTGTGCAGGTGTGGCACTACTGTTCTCGGGGAACTGTCTCTCGCCGAGCGGAAAGTGTTTAAGCGCTTCCAGCAGGGGTGCTGAAGGAAATCATCTCAACCATGAATACTAAATGACCCAAGGTGTACACTGGTACATCTCAAATATGTGCTTGGCCTGGGTCCAGCGTAAAGGAAATATGGCTCCTGCATAATATATAGAAAATGAAAGCCGGTAATGGTATTGACACTGGATTTGCGAGGTGTCTTTAGCATCAACTGCAAAATTCCCCCTTTTTTCTCCGGGAAGAAATGGATTTGCGGATACTCCGTGGGGGCTGCTAGATCACTGTCAGATGTGACACGGTGTAAGCTGCTGTTTGTTTTCACAGCTTCTTTTCATAGTCGATGAGTATGCTGTGACATGACAGATACCAGAGAGAACATCAGTCCTCTGTGCCCTTCAGAGATGTCCCTTGGAAATAGGTGTTTGTACGATACACAGAGACAAACAGAACTCCTCTGTGCTCGCATCCTGCTGCGCTTTAATGTTTCCACGGCGTTACACATGTTTTTTTTCCTCCTGAAATAAATCACACCTTTATACTGTAAATACGCTGCACTCGCCTGGGTAGTACCCAAGTGCATTGGGACCACTTATTCATTCAGTTTATAAGTTACCACCACAGGACACGATGAAATTTAACCTCTAAAAACTAATAATATAAACACACAGGCAGCAGCACAAGTCATAGGATCTCAATGAATTTGTGAGAAAAAAATTCCAGCCACCGAGCTATGTAAATGTATCCACAGCCAAAATCACTTTGGCCCTTGCCATCCAGGTTATTTACGAGCTCTCATTAGCAAATGACTTTCACACAGGCCTGTATACTGTATCCCCCGCGCTTTCACTTCATACTGTAAAAAAGAAAATCCACAGAATTAATGTTCTGGAAAATATAGTCGTAATAAAAAGTGTTGCGAGCTCTCGTGCACCGCCAAAAACGTTCCCCCTATTCACTCAAATCAGCACAATTAACCTGCAGGAGAGAACACGGTGTTTTAATTCATTACCGCCCAGAGCACGACAATGGGCATCTGTTCAGTGAGGCTGCATTTAGGAGCTGCAGACTGACAGGGATTCTTGCACGGTTACTGTGGCTTTGGCATCGACTTGAAACCAACGCAGGGTGTTGGCTTGCACACAATGGCAATAACAATAAGAACAAAAAGCACAGTGAGATCTATATTTTCAGCTTGAAAATGGTGCTTCACGTATCATACAGTACGTATCATCCCAATGCTCCAAACCTTCTGCGGCGCCAGGCAGTGTATCAGCCTTATCAGAGGTGATACCATCTGGCGTGCCAGGGCGAATGATTGAATGACTGCTGAGTGTATGGCATATTGCCGGCTGGCAGGTGGATACATTAAAGCCGTCCCGGGAGAGTCAGCAGTAGCAGACATGCTGAACACTCTCCCTCTGCCTCCACTGACATCCTCAGGACACTCCAGTCGAGCATGCAGTATTCCTGAAGCGGGCTCCATACGTCATCTGTACGCGGTGACAACGGGGCTGCTGTGGGAAAACAGGCTGTCACACATGATACAGAAGCAGCACGGCATCTCCGAGACAATAGCAGGGCTCACATGGGGAGGACAGTGAGTTATGACATCTGCATGCTGGCATCAAGAAGTGGCAGGGTCTGGGGTTGCACTGGGTGGCACTGTGTAGAATAGCCTCTAGAATTATCAACTTACTCGGGAAAAACAAATTGAGCAATAACGTGGCCTTCACTGGATGCGTGGACACGTCTTACGTTCTGCAGTTCTTCTGAAATACTGGTAGGCGTGATAACACTCGTACAACAAGCGTCATTCTTCTGGTGACTCGTAAAAACATGGCACAGTCTTACTGTATTTTATATGTAAGTGTCTTTTACTGCTGTAGCTGGTTTGTTGTATTTTAAAAGTGTATCATATGTATGTAAAATGTTAATAACAATACCGACACAAGTAACTATAGCTGTCTGTGCTGTAATGTTGTGGAGCAAAAGAGTTGCCTCTTAAATGTAGTGGAGTCGTATTAAGTAGCATAAAACGGAAAATACTCAAGTAAAGTATAAATAGATATTCTTCATTTTTATTACTGTCAACAAATACCATGAAAACACAACTCCAACAACGTGTCAGTCTGACTCAATAATTTATGGCTTCCATAACGTGTTTATGGCACAATTATATAGTTTTTGAAAAAGGCCAAATCATTTTTTTTTTTTTTTGCAAATGTCACAAGAATACGTGTGTTTGTTGGGGACTATTTTCAGATGAGCGAGTATTTCAAAATAAACTCAGGGCTGAACACTAACTTTTAAAAGTGGTTGCCAGGCTTCAGGTGGTGGTTGCCAAAACTGAAAATTGTTGCCACTTTTAGTTACCTTATATTTTGAGTAATGAAGATAATATGCAGTTATAAATCAGCTTAATAATGAAAATGTGACATAAAAGAATTTTTAAAATCTTTTTACTTTGTGTTTTATCTGATACTTTAATATAATTTGAATCATCAGAGGGGAACAAGTGCCCTTTTTGTTTTTCATTTAGGTTCATCTGGTTCTTTTTCAGTGGAATTGATTTGCACATTCATTTTTGATGTTGATGGTTTGGTCGAACTTCTCACCCCACTGTCAAACAACTTAATTTGATTCGCCATTGTCTCGAAGACAGATGTTTGTGCATTTTTTACATTTGTGAATCAATTCCGAATCGTAGGAGATAAGTATCACGATTCTTATATGAATCGATTTCTTCACCCACTACTATTAACAAGTCGTTGCCACTGATGGCAACCTAGGGCCAAGAATTGGTTGTCAGTTTTGCAAAATGGTTGCTGTTACTGTTGAGCCCTGAAACTACTCTGTGTGTGTTCATGGTAACAAAGGAACATGTCACCCAGTGCAACAGTGATCACTGATGTGTTTATAATACTATTGATACAACGATGGGGCTCTATGGCACAGCGGAATAAGATATATCAGGCTTTGCACACAGACAATACTTGTTAGTAGGATCAGTTGTTAGTTTTAGTCTCTTCATTCATTTTGATGACAATAAGAAAAATATAGAATATCACCAGACTTATCTTTTAAGGTTTGTTTGAACATGCATGCCCACAGAGTTCAGTTTCTCTGTATCTTTCCGGCTCACATTGCATTCTGAAAGCAGTTCCATGCCTGCCTTCAGAAATCCAGTCTCTGTGGTTTCATTACAGCCTGCCCTCCTCTTACAGCCTCTTACAGTCCAAACCAACGAACAGACCAAAGCAAAGCCACTGCAGCCAGCTGTAGTACATCAAATAAAACGTAAATTAAAAATAGATTTTACAGAATCATATTTTGAGATTGTTGTCTTTATTTGGAGATCATTACCGTGTTCAGAATATACAGTATGACATAAAAAACAGGGACAAAGGAGAATGTCAAATATCTCCTTACATGGTGAACTGAGTGGAAAACAATGTACAGTGACGTAAAACACTTGAGGAATGCAGAAAATTTTTCGTTACACTGGATTATCATCCAAACAATTGCTCATAAAAGAGAAAATGCAGCGCAAAACAAACCCCGGACACCCCATTTACATACACGATTCAAGGTCCAGCTTGTGTACAAGAATAATTCATGAATTAGGTCTATTGTATTTCCAGATCCGTGCAGGTAAGCGACAGGCTTCATTTACATTCCTTTGGCTCGCGGCACACAGACTGCAAATGTCCCAACAGAGATGAGGCAGGTTTTTTTTTTCGGTTTATCTGTTGATGTCATATCCCTGCAGAGTATAAACTGAGAGTGTTTCCTGTTGATATTAGGATGTCAGCTCCCATCTGTTTGTGCAATCATACCGAAAGACAGACACACACAAAAAAAGGAAAAAGGAAAGAATTGACCTCCTCCACCGGGACACATCCTGACTGGGCATCTGCTCAATTCTTACTGACCGCACCTTCATCCTCCCATTGAAGCTGGTCCCCTGTATACAATGACACACACATACAATGTCAGCTGCCTGTCCACCTCTACAGCTATCAAATTTCCACAGCTCCCAATGTGCTGTCCAAAATTTCCCGTGGACGTGCAGTGTAATTCAAAACAAATCATGTGCAGAAATATGAAGCCATATGGTGCTGAAGGAGGGCAAGTTCCAGTAGTAAATTCTCCTGTTTAAGTCCTAAATTAATCATGAATCTTCAGCATTTTACATTTGCGTGTGTATTTCACTGAACTCGCACACAAGCTATAGATATTAGAACAATATGTTTATTCTTTGGGATATGAAGCCACGCCACAGCAGTTATGGACCTGGAACAGGCCGTATATCATTCATGGGAAGACAGGAAAAATGTCTCAAAGAGCTCCAAGGTGATGAGAACCGAGGCTACCACAGTTAAATAAGCGTGAGTGACACTGAGAGAGGAGAGATAAATGCTCCTAACAGATATAAACGTCAGTTCTGCACTCACAGTTTAAAACTTAAGCATAACTTTTCCACCATTTACAACAACAGAGGCTGTAAAGCAGAGCTGCGTTTGCTCTAAATCAAGTGCTGCTGATGATCATTGCTACGACAGGAAGCCTTTACATGAAAGCACATAAAACCACTGAGGAGGCTATATCCTGCTCCTGCAGTTTGAATTGTCCTCCATAGTGTCTGTGGATCCGTAGCAGCTCAGGAAATGGAGCCGTGTGCGCAGATGGGTGCCCACGCGGCCCACCTCTTCCTGAAACAACAGTAAAATGGCGCGCGTGTGTTTGTGTGTTTGTGTGTGCAGGCCTCTCTTTCTACTTGCATTTGTCACAGTCTGTATTTAGGTATGGAAGGTCATTCATGCATGTGCCTAATTTGTGTGCATGTGTGTGCCTGCGTGGGAGAGCACAGCTTGACTCCGACTGTTGACACTGGCTCGGTGACAGTCTGAACACTAGGCTGTGTTGACGAGTGGGAGTCCCGTCCCCGCCTGCCCCCCTTTGTGGAGAATGAATATTAATAATTCAAAGTGATCTCAATCTCGGCTGCCTGTGAGGCAGTTACCCATTACCCCGGGATGAGCTGATATTGCTGTTGCATGAAAGGCCACCAACAGGCAAAAGGCAGAGGAGGAAGACTGTGATGCGCTGCTAAAAGGCACCCCTGAGGTTTCTGCTATCAGCTCAACTGGTGTGAAAGGAACGTATTGAGAAGATAGACAAGAAAACATTAGATCCCCATCCCCTCCTTGGTCCCAGCCTAGATGTGCATAGAGAAAGCTGTCTCTATTAGAAAGCGAAATGTGTATACAGATGAATGATTTCTTATTTGAGTCTGTCAAACTATGAGCGACCCTGAAAATGATACAAATCAGTTTTGGATGCGGCTGTGCAGCACAAAATAAGCCTTTTATCTGTTTACTCACTATAATTTTCCTCTATTCTTCACAATTCCCCTTATTTTCTCAGCTCCAGGTTTGACAATACACAGCGACAAACAAAAACCTCTGGGAGAGATGGGAGGGTAAAGAGCTTGGGTTCGACCTGATGTTGTGTCACCAGGTTTTCATGCTTTGAACCCTGCAGTGAGACAGGATGATGTCTAATCTAGCTCACACTGCTCGCCTGATGCATCTGTTTTTACCCTGCTGGCACATGAACTACTTTAATCTAGCCGGGCGATGTCCCATGATAGCAGCAACCATGTGACACCGCGCTGCTCACAATTCACCGCAAGCAAAGACACATCAAAAGAGTAGCTGTTATCAAACGGACATCGTATTGTGTTTGACAGGTGAGGAAACACGTGTAAATACAAGACGAAACGGCGACATTTTGTAACATTTTACTCACCAACTCCGTTGTAGAGATTTGAGGAACATTCTGCAATATAACAGGAATCAAACCTTTGTCTTTGAGTCCAAAAGTAAACACAGAAAGTAGTTCCCCCGAGATCCTGTTGTATCTGTTGTAGCAAACAGCATAGCATAGCTGATGCACTGTTTGATTTGATTTATTAATGGATCTACAAAGTACAAAAAAAAAAAACAAAGAATAACATGAAAACTCTTATTTCCAACACGGCCCCAGGATGTTAAAGCACGTAACTTAAGTGTGAGTTGTAGAATCTTAGAAACCTAAAAGTAGATCAGTGCAAACTACTCCGCAAAGCAAATATCCACATCAACACACGTAAATACAGCCCCAGATTAGTATCAAGTAAATAGATTAATAGCAAATAAATTTTTATTAATAACCCGCCACCTTACTCCTTAAATAAGCTCCGACTCTGACGTCTAAAAGTCCCTCAACCAGTTAACCTTATATTTAATGAATGGCTGTTTATATAAAAACAGGATTAGGAGCCTACAGCTAGGCTGCAGCGGTGCTTTAAACTAAATGCAAACATCACATGTTAACAGCCTGATGTTTAGCAGGTGTAATATTAACTATGATCACCACCTTGGTTGAGCCTGTAATGCATGCTAACATTTGCTAGTAAGCAGTAAAAGTACAGCTGAGGCCCCAGATCAAAAACCCCAAAACACTGAAGTCCAAAGCTGAGACTTGTGTGGAAGCTATGATATACAGCTACAGGGGTTACCGCTGCGGGCATTTCAGAGGACTACTTTCTGTCTTCACTTTGGATTGCAATTAAAGAGACTGTGTTTGAAAAGATCTCTGTTGTGCCGAGGTGTTGGAAGCTATAGGAGCCTCACGCTCTTTGACACGAGTGTCATAATGGACAAAAAGTATGAGAATAAGACGAAGGTCGATAAATACCTGATCAGTTTGAAGTCCAAAGTTTTAGCCACCCAACAATGTGCGCTGAATTTAGCACATTTCAAGTGTACTTGCGTAAGACAGAAGGAACAAGTTCTTTTCTGAGCTGCATTCATAACTTGACAAGGGTTAGGTTTACAGGTCAACAGCACCTTCTTACAGCTGTTTCTCAGGGCTCTCCTTAAGAAAATATGTGAACCATTTAACCCTGTTTGAAAGGTCAAACTATTTCTTGGCTCTAGTGGCAATTAGGTACATCCAGCAATGAGGTGATTCAGAGAGACAAGCTGACCCCAAATTAAGTTGAACCTGTCAGATTGGATTTTTAACAAGGCCCACATTCTGCCCGTACTCTCTTAGCAACAGTTTTGTACTTCTTAAGAGACTGACTGTCACACACTTAACCTCAACACAAAGGATTTACCCAGTGTTTTGGATTGGAAGGCGAGACGGCACAGACAAAGGTTGGGTGTTCTGACAAAGCGCTCCTGCTTTTGATGTCGAGCTAATGAAATGAAACCTGAGGATCTCTTCTGAAAGCCAGACACAGACGATGAGTGGGATCGATTTTATATTTAGAAGCTGCGCGTCTTAAAACCAGCTAAAGCATGAATAATTGCCCCGAGAGTCACACGTGCATGTTTACTCCCCCCGTCGTGTGGGCAGCCACAAACTCAACATGCAGACTGAATCTTGCTTATCACCGCTCTTCCATTTCCCCGGTTTGCACAAATCCATATTAAGCTGTGATATGTCTTTGGGGTTTGGCACCTTCACACCTTCGGCGTGGAGGAGATGAGAGTCGGCCTGCTAAATATTAATGCAGGGCCAGATGCCCGACTGGCCGCTGGCATTTATCTTAACCTGCTCCAGCAGGTGTGAGCCCAGCAGGTCCCATTGGCATCCAGGAGGAGCACTCAACCTCTGGATCATTTAGAGGCGTTAAAGGATTATATCTGCGCTGAACCGCGACTGGACCAATACACCCAAGGGGATGGAGGGAAGGGCTGAGGGAGAAAGAGGAGAGGGAGGAATGATTGTGTCTTCTCAGCAAGTGGGGAGAGAGGCAGAGGGAGCTTTGAGATGGATGGGGTGTGGTGTGCGCCTGGGCAAACACTCCCCGCTGTTTGCTTCTCTCTTCCCATTTTTCTCCCAAGGGCAAACAGAGAATCGAGCGAGCTGCAGCTGTCTGAGTGTGAGAGTGTGTGTGTGTGTGTGTGTGCGCGAGAGCGGGTGAAGTTGACCTCCATGGCCTCTACATAAGTAGCAGGGAATCACCACCAACAAACCTCCCTCCTGGGGCCTTGGCCACTGGCCCCCATCATTACTCCCTCGAGATCCCCAGGCAGCGCCAGAGCCCCCTGCCACCAGCCTCGTATTAACCGTAATGAGGACACCGCGGCGAGGAGAAGAGGAAGAGCCCAAGTATGTGTCACTGCCGAGGAAGGCGACACTCGCTGGCTTGAAAAACACGACAGCGATCCCCCCCACTCTTCCCGTTCTCCCCTTACTCATCCAGTACTTCCTTTATTTCCTCGCCCTGTGCCTCTATTTTTCTCCTAGAGGGGCGCGGAGCAGGGCAAGCAGTGAAATGCAGTCCATCATGTTGCCGTAGCATCTGTCCCAAGCACATGATTTTCAGATCATTAGGACAAGCTGTTGAGAATATTGGAGGGTGAGATGACACAACCTGGTGTCTGTAAAATCAAACTGTTGCCCATTTTTATTCTGGATAACATGCCATGAAACCGTGATGTACATAAATTATTTACCCGATACGAGTTGGTTTCTGCGGATACACGTGCACACAAGCGAACTAAGCCAGGCTGTAAGGCATCATTCCTACGGTTCTCTTAGAGAAAAAAAACAATCTTTTTCATAATAGATTTGTAGGTGTGAGACTGGGAAAGGATCCTTGGCTGTCTGTGTGGAGTTTGTATTTGATTTGAGGGAGGGAAGATGGCGAGGTCGGAGGGAGCCAAAGGAAATAAGAGCACAGCTGTAGAAGAAAAGGCTATGACTGATCTAAGGTAGACAGCACGCTGTTTTCTTATCTTTCTCTGTTGACGTAGGTTTGTGAAAAATGGGAAAGGAAATGTTTGCTTGCTCCCTCTGAGCTTCAGTTAAAGAACTATGTACCAAATGTATTATGTACTTTTTTAGGTGTTCATTTTTCTGTCCGGGTCTTTGCAAGTTATGACCTTTGATTTAGATTTGGAAGCACGGTTGTGAACTAAAGGTTGCCGGCTAAAAACCCCTGGATCAGCTGGGTCATGCAAGTGATCAGGTAATTGTCAACTGCAGATGTGCCCTGTTAGTATAGCACTGAAGGGACGTAAACAAAGCATGCTAAAGACTAACTTTTGCTGAACAGCGGCCACTGTAGTCACAGGCAGCAATTACAGGACGATGCATCTTAATAATACATAGTTTTGTTTGAAAGCAGCATTATTTCATCTCTGTGGCCACCTGGGGGCGCTGCAAACACATCATTGACGTTTTGGCTAGTTGCGAACTTTGCTGTCTGTATGTAGCGGGGTTTCTTTTTGCTGCCTGCTGCAGCTACAAATGAGGTTGATGAAAGCGATGAGACTCAACCAAAACAATGGAAGCATAAACAATATACTGAGAATAGCTACAGAGCTCTGTACAGCTGAGGACTACTGATTCCCTATGGATTTTTCACTACTAGCGAAAATAACACAGTCATTCGACCCATCGTTAACACAAAAATATTATTTAGTGCAGCTTTAAAGTGGAAAAAAAAGGAAAACAAGAATAAAAGGTCGCTGAAAATGGCATACACTGGTACCTTATAATATGAAAGAAACTTACAAATTGTTGAAAAAAAAAACCTACATTTCAGTATGTGGTAGCATGGAAAGGCCACAAACGAAGCAATGACCTTACTCAGTATTCCAGAAATGGACACCTTCTTGGCATTTTAGGGTCTTGCAAGACTCTCATATGATGATGTTAACAGTAAGTGTCCTTTTGAAATACGTATATGTATTTGTTTAAGCTGAAAGGCTTCTATTGTGGAAAGCTGTCCTCAGTTCCATCTCAGAGTGAATGGGGCAATGGGTGAAGGTCACCACTACTGGGAGGAAATGTATAAAAACATTCAGCAGCTCTGTGTGTGTGAGTGTGTGAATTGCCGGCCATGCCTAAAGTAGCAGATGGGCATTCCGTATGACTGATGGCCTTGTGAAACATGAAGGTGTTGTGTCAATAAACGATGTTCCACCCTATCCATCAACCGACTCTGACAGCAACATGTGCACATTTTTATCCATTACACTTTGTGCATACCTTACACACACACAAGAACACATCGGGCCTGCACAAACAGCCTTGCCAGCACTTACACCCGATTACAGTACCTGTACAGTATCAACAAAGGAACACCCACACAGACCTGCAGGTCCATTCACAGCCAGATACAGTGCACACACATTCACCTCTAGAGCACCTCTACTACTGTACTGCACTGCTTTGCAACAGACTTGCTGCTTTGATACTGTTACTTATGTGGGAAAATACAGCAGTGAGAAATTAATCTTGTCCAACAGAGCATGGAGGTATAGAGTTTTCCACGTGGTGCCTGTTCTTATGGTTTAAGCAGTGAGGGACTAGTGCACCTTAACAGCATTGGGTCTCATGTGAAAATCAACTTTGCGCAAGTGGGGTGTTGGGTTTCCCCCATGTTTTGACTTTTTCTCTTGTTTTAACACCAAAATAAAAAAGTACTCCTATACATTACATTTTGTGGTGGTCTGTGGCTTGTTGATATCTTGCTCCTTCATGGTGGATGACACCTGTAGTCAGCTTTGATTCACAACTGCTACAGTGGATTCCAAGGGTCATCCAAACAAAAAAATAGTGCCAAAAAGCATTAAAACATCCATATAAACTCCCCAAATTACATCATAATCCACTGCTTAGCTGTTGGTTGGTATGTTCCACACTTATTTCTCTAAAACATAGCATAATCACCTCCTCGTAGTTTGAAGATATGCTTGAAGTAGCGTTTTAAGTGAATAACTGGTAAAACAGATCATGCACAAATGTGGATTATGGTGTTTCTATGGATGTTTTTATTCTTTTTGTGTAGCATGGTGCCACTGAGCTGCCTTTTCAATGTATCACGTAAAACAAAATGCCAGTGCAGTGGAAACAGATTTAACACCCCCTCAAGCTCCTCGAATTTGGTTAAAATGTGTACTACATTTGGATGGAAATTTGGCTGTTAGATTTTTGGTAATTTGCAGGGAGAGCATCAAAATCTAGTTTTATGACCTTAATTATTATATGTTTACATCAAGTTTTTCTTACCAAAATACATTTATTTTATTTTGTCTGATATATTTGCTAGTATTCTTCTTTGTCCCTGCTTTATGTTGGGATATTACTACGCATCTTTGTGCCAACTATTGATTAGCGGAAATGTGTGAAAATGGACAGCAGGAAGATGTATCGTGTCTGTTGCATGCTCATACGTGTAGAAACATTGCTCCATAGCTCTATTAGTGATCAAAAACTCCACAGGGTCCCTTTAATATTGTTCTCAAATGTTGCATAGCCTTAAATAAATTTCTGTTTGTGTGTAAGCGGACTGGGAGCCCATGTTAATCCGATCATTGATGCTCAAAAGTTTTTGAATTTTCAAGTAGTCCTTTAGTATTTGCTTTTTACTTTCTAATTTTCTCTTACCATGTATACTATACCAAAAAAGACTTAGAAATTGTGTAAACTTACTTGGCAATAAAGACAATTTTGATTCTGATTCTGTACGAGAAAAAACTTTGAAGTTCAATGTGGAAAGCATAACCATGAGCTGATCTTATTTGTATTAAATTAATGCAAAATATTTGTTAGGCTTTCTGAAGTTATTCTAAGGCACAGCAGCAGTGGCTATGAAACAGTGGGCTTTATTTTCTGAGCATAATGACTTCTCTGTCCAGATGATTCTTCAGATGATTTCTTAACTGTAATATATGGATATCTTTTGCAGTTAAAGAAAACAGAAAACTCAATATTCTCTGAGGTCAATTCCATCCCTCGACCGTCTGTCTCTGCAGATTAAATCATTCTCCACATTAGACAGTGTGTCTGTTTGCTGTTTCTCTGAGTTTTTCAGACAAAAATACACCCACAGCCCCTGTGACATTATTACTCTATCTATGGAAGTCTACTTCCAAATGTCAGCCCCATCCCCTGAGGAATGTCATACAACCTCCGGCCGAATATTAGATGAGGAGGAGAGCATTTGTCCAACTATACAGGCTATCCTCAGACTGTTAATAAAGACCAGACAATGCTGTCGGCTGTGGGCTTCAAACAGAATGTTTTCAGCGCTCTGTCAGTGGAGATTACGGCAAGAGAATTGTTGTACAAACCACAGTAGCCCCCGAATCATGACCAACTTCCATTTGTGTTTTCGTAAAGAAAACTGCAGATCAATTTTGCCATTACATGTGTTTGTTGTGGTATCATTGCTTTCTGCATTTTTTTATTCCTGGAGCTTTTCTCGCCCATGTTGTAGCGCCTCACGGGCTACACACACAGCCGACATGTTCAGACGGAGCAGACAGGCAATAATATTTCTCAGCCGTTATTACTAACAGCATTACTTCCATTACACCTCCCTATATCATTCGCTTTACCTCTATCCCTCTTGCCGATCCACATTACCAGCCAAATTGATCATCTCTGATACCTCAATGTCTCCTTCCTGCCTTAATGGTCATTCTTTGTGATGGAGGGTTCACCTGAGTGCTCTGTATGGGTTTGTATGCGGTGGGCATTTTCACACAGACCGTAGGACCCTCCAATTTCCAGCAAATACCCATAATGCCATCATTTCAGAGAATTTGATGCCGTTTCAGAGTGGTTCCTGAGGAAAAAGAGACAATTCCTGTTACATAGAGAATACAGATGTAGCCATTTTATCTGACACTGCTGTGGGTTTATACTGCAGAATATGAAATGTATTCATTCCGGTTAAAAAATCAATATGCCATTGTTTCATTGTTTGTTTCATATTTAATTTTTCTCTGATTGTAATTGCATTCATGGCTTTGACAACATTCACTGTGGATCGGTACAAGGTCCCATAACATTTGCTACCTGGCTGCAAGGAAACAATATGACTCGACATATTCTTTTAAATAAAAATTATATACAGTACTGATTTCTAATTAAGGTATGTTATCAGTACACAAGGTAGTCAGCCTGTCATCACCACATCCAAGTCGTATGGTTTAAATTGACGGGGCACTGAGTTCTTTTGGCTGCCAAAAAATGTATTTCAGTTTAGTACAACTAGGTTTACACTTTTTCACTTACACTTACTCAAATTATTATTCAGTCATCGCTCTGAGAAGACTTGTAAACGCTTCCAGAGGGTAGACTTGGTGGAGATACGCCTCACTGAGCAGCCCCACCGGTCCAGTGCTGCTACCATCTTACACAAATGTGTGACATGTAAAAGCAGGGCGAGCGGACAGATGGACACCCAGGCTGTTTGGACGCCCCCCCTCATTAAATCTTCCTCATGCAGTTGACCCTGTGTGGCCAAGAGGACTCTATTCTGGCAGTGGCAGTCTATGCAGCAGGACTGGGCTGCCATTCATCACCCATGGCAGGTTAAACCATGTGCACAATCTGTTTATATCCATAATTATAAGGCATCAACCTGCAAGGGGTTCAAAAACATCTGCTTGGAGCGCTCCAGCAGGAGGACGGCTGTAGCCGGAGAGGTCTATGGGTTATATATCTGGTGGGAATAAATCTACTGTGATAGGTATATTAGGTGTGTGACTGGTCAGAGGGGCTGGGCGGCAGAGTACATATCTCTATTTCAATGGATAAAGAAAGAGAGCCGAGTCTTCCTGAGGCTGAATGTTTCTTCTAGAAGGTCGGCGACAAATTGAGTTGGGTTTTTTTGGGCGCTTTCACGACCTGGCTTTACTCCCATGATGCAAATTGCGGCAGTATGTTCTTGCCCCCAAGTCATCGTTCCTTAAATCTTGCCAACTCGTTTCTGTCTTCGTGTCTCTTTTTCCAGGGTGGTGATGGAATCCGAAAGGGCCGCTGCCAGTAGCTCCGGACACGGTCACCTGGCTTTCAGTACCTTCCACCTTGGAACTGATGTGTTCCACACCGCGAGTACACCACCAATTTGGCATTGCTTTCCTATAACGTTGTCGCACCCGCGATGAACAGTTTGAAAGGAAAAGTGTCCAAATTAGATGGAGATTAGGATGTTATACTAGTAGCAGCTAAAGTAGCCTCGGGCTACATACATCTGGTAAATTTATTTCTAACTGATCAAATTTCCCTTGAATTCAACCCAAAGATTGTCCATCTGTTTGTTTAACGAGGTCTTTGTGAACGTTGCTACAGAGTCCCTGGAGATTATTTCACAATAATTTTGCAGCGCGACCAAAGATTGCTGGCATGGTAACTTTTCAGAGTTGCAAAATCCTGAGTATTATGAGCTACTGTGCAGTGTTTTGACGTGTGATAGGCCTTAAAACTTACGGATGTATTACTATTGGCAGAGAAAGAAGGGGAAATAAAGAAAGGCTGAGCAATGTGCAAAGGGTAAACAGAATAATGCAGAAAGAAGGACACAAAGAAAACAAACCCACATAATGCACTAGCAAGCGAGTGAGTAAATATGCATATTCTAGGTAGAGCGGAGTGAGAGAGACGCAGCCTAATAGCATAATGATATTAATGAGGGACCATTCATCATGCAGACTCATCACTTAACTTGATGAATACCAGCAATTTAAAGTAGAGACTCAAGTGGAACATGCCTCGCGCTGCTCCACTAGCTAACCTTTCAGTCTATTATGCCACGTGTCTCCCCAGACTTAAAACTGAATGAACCGATACCACATCTGCTGAATATTTACCCCAACCTATCAGCGACAACATCTTTAAAAAAAAGTAGTGAAGTGTTCGTGGAAAAAAAACAAATCACTTAAAGCGTTTTCAAAGACAACCAAGAATCCAATTATACACAGGCGTGCACACTTTTGTGTACCCGTGCACACGAGCCCCCACGCAGGATCCAACCACCAAACCCCTGGAAACCTCTAGGTTCCACTCTCTCCGTTTTAAGTGCAACATACAAAACACATTTTAATTAGATATAGTTAATGAATTACTCCCATCTGTGAACCTCTCTGCATGATTGCAAAATGCTGATATGTTCATTACTATGGAGAAATGGTAAATAGACACATAAAGTTTGAAAGCGATAGAAATCAAATGGGGAGGCCTGGCTAATTAAAGGGAACTAACATCAGCTGATTAGGCTAAAGCTGAAACCTTATCTTGAAACTTCTGTGGTGGAAAAAAAGAGAGAACATGCCCAAATGAGATTAAAAACAAGAATGCTGTTTTCCCCTTATAGCAATCAAGCCAGTCATACATGAATAATTCATGCATAAAAAGACATTTGTTTGTGAGTCAGTTGTAAGATTTAAGGCATTTAACTGTTGTTGTGTTTTTCGTCTCTCTCTTTTTCCTTCTTCCTCCCCTTAGTTAAGAAAGATCACAAGCAGCTGCAGATGTTTTCTGTTTGCGTTAGCCTGAATCCTGTTTGCCTTTTTTTTTTCGGAGGGATTTAACTGAAATAAGCTTTAATGAATGGGACCGTGTGACAGAAAGAGACAATTTACATTCAAATTGTAAGTTTGCGCTGACACATTTAAAAATAGCAGGAAGAGGCTGTTTTAGGGAGAGGGAGAAAAAAAGACACGCTCGCAGGTTTACCAAATAAACAAATCTACTTCTGTTATACATGAGTGGAGGAGGAATATTTTTCATCAGCAGAAACAGAGCTCTGTGCTTCCATTTTCTCTCCCTCTGAAAACTTCATTCATTAACCTACAAACATTGTTTTTCCATAATTTCTACTTTCCAGGCTCCAATTTCCATCCCTAAACCAATCAGCACTATTGTTTTCATTTTTTTCATTACACATGCCTGGAGATAATTACCATTTATTAAATCAGGACTGTTAAACACAAAAGGAAAATTGTAGCTTGTAGAAATGTAATTTTCCTATAATCCAATAATGGCTTCCTACAATGCATGCATGCATGTGTGGATGGATAAAGACAAATTCATTTTCAGAAGCAGAAGTTCAAACACAAAAATCCATCAACTCATCCGAGTCTCAGAAAATAAAAGTCGGGGGGAGAAACTGTTCCCATCTCGAAGGCAATATTTCAGTCTCGGACCAGTAATAACAGCATGTGGGAAGAATGCGCTTAACTCGTTCAAGCTCCGGGGATACACATTTTCGAACGCTGAAGTCCGACCAGACAAGTGTTTTCTTTTGTGTGCAACTGGCGAGACGATGTTTCTCTCCCTAGCTCCTCTCAGCCGCTTTCATTTGGTCCAACAGCACTTACTTTGAGCTCAGACAAAAGGCACAAAGAAACAAAAAATGTCACAATCAAAGGATCCTGATGTTTAGATTGTACACCGGGGGTGCTGACAAGCAAGCAGCGCTGTGTGACTGCAGTGAGATGCACTTTCACATTTCCCTTCTGCTGGCGCTTCCTGTCAGTCTGGCCCTGTCATCCCGGCTCTCTCTTTTTACTCTGAGCATGTCAGTTTCATCACTCTTCTCTTTCTCTCACCATCTGTTTTCCCCCCCTCTATCTCCCGGTCCCTTTTCTCTCTCAGTTTCTTCCTCTTCACACACAGATCATCCTTTATTCCAGTCCGCCCTGTGATTCTTGCAATAGCAGTGGGCGTGCCATCAGACCCATTAGTCCAATATCCCGGTGTTGAGTGGGGACGATGAGAAATGGATTGGCGGTGATGCGGGTTTGCGTGCACTGCTGTGAGGTAGGTATGTGTGTGTGTGTGTGTGTGTGTGTGTGGGCAGCAATGATTGTGATGAGTGTGTGGATTAATGGATGGCTGTGAAGTGCGTGTGGTAGAGGGTAAGAAAGAACAAGATAACAGGAAGCAGGAATGGTGACGGCTGTGTAATATAAAGTAATATAAACATGGACTCTATGTTTCATGTGTGTATATCAGGAGGATACATACAGTATGTACCGATCGGTGTTTATGAGATAATGAGGCAGAGAGAGTCATCACACTGAAAACTTTTCTACTTGTTAGCCTATTAATATTTAACTACATCAGCCTAAATCCAGTTCATAAAAGCTTTAAAATTGCTCTTTTTAAGAGCAAACCAGCCAACTGCATCAGAGATGGATTTTAAAACCGACTCTGCAGTTGAAGGCTTCATAAACAACTATTGCAATCGCTGGATGCTTTGGCTCATGATGGTCATTCAAATTTAATGAATTTTATCATCAATTTCACAGTTTGTTTGATAGAAAACAGAATTTGGCAGCCTATTTTATACAGTCTGATAGCACCCAAGTCTAGCTAACTAAAGTCTTAGGCCATTCTCGCAGTTCTGTGAGACTGTGTTGCTCATTGTGAAAAATATTAGAATCTTTTCATCATTAGAAGTAGTTGCTGAAGTAAATATAATAATTCGCCAGAGATGGGTATCAGAATTAAAAACTTGCGTAAAAGATTACATGAGGAAAATGGATTTTTAGTGTTCATGTGTTATAAATAGTTGAGACTGGTGAGAGTGTTGTTGATTCTGAAGGTATTTGGTTATAAACCAAAGTTGTTCACCATTTAGTGTGTTAGTTTGCTAACATCCGCTCATTAGCGCCAAACACAAAGTGCAGCTGAGGCTGATGGGAATGTCATCCGTCTGGCAGGTACTTGGCCATAAACCAAGAGAATGGGGTTTACGGATCACCAAAAGTTACTATGATACAGTCTGGGGACCATGAATATCTGTACCTGTCTGTTGAGATATTTCACTGGATTAGTGAAAACCTGACAGAACTACACATAAAGTCTGGGGACAAAGTCAGAGTCATCAGGATTCATCCTCTGGGGACCATGAATATCTGTACAAAATTTCATAGTAATTCATCCATAGTCAAAAATAATATATTTCATATTAGAACCAAAGTAGTGGACAGATCAAGCGACTGACAGACACTAAAGCCATGCAGAGTGTGGCTAATAGAAATCCTCTAATCCTCTAAGGCCCCGAAGTGATGGATTTTAACGTGCCTGCAAGAAAAAACACCTGTTTGTTTGGAAATTATTAAAGCAGCATACGCATCAGTAGCCACCCTGACTTAATACACCAGTACCTAGAGAAACTGTATCAACAAAAAAAATCAAGGTAAAGGGAGCAGATTTTTCCTTAATAAGAAGTGTTCTTGAAAAAGAATCTGTGTTCAGGGAAAACTGAAGTGAAAATCAGCATTTTCTTAAGAAGAACAGCATTAAAAGATGAGTAGGACTAAAGACTGTCTTAGATGCATCAACATCAATCAAGTATAATTCAGAACAAGCTGAATTGTCCCTGTTTTCAACAATATTAGCATCTTCTGTCTTGTTTAAAATTGAGTGCAGTTTTGCTGATATGTGAAAAAAAAGCACTCCAGAAAATGATAATGTCTAAAAATACTTTGCCTGCAATCATCAATCCTAACCAGGCCATTCAAGGTAGAAAATAACTCATTTGGCATTAATCAACAAGGAAAATACTTTCTCAGTAAATGTAATGTTACATTTCCTGGTACCAACAAATGATTGTTGAGACAAGATAAGCTTATATGTTTTTATACATTAATTTAATCAGAACTGTTTAAAGGTACCCTGTGGAGTTTTTGACCACCTGATTGAGCAATGTTTTGTGGGTCCTTTTTTCGTTTTGGTCGTGCACACTCGAGCAGCATGCTTTTCACAGTTTGCTGTTGGTTTCACGCTATGCTGCTGATCGACAGCATAGCGTGAAACATGGATGTAAACAATGCAGGATTTAAAATCTTCAAAAAATCAGCTTTGCAAATGTTTTTTGAGGAAAGCATGTTAGCAGAGCAACTTCAGTCGTCCGTCTATGTCGACACAGGATGCGTTCAGTATTGATTGTAGGTCACCTGCGTGCTGGTACTGATCAGAGCACAATAGTCAATCAAAGTATTTACACACGAGTACACAAGTAAAATAGAAGAAAGTACACTTAAAGTAGAGGAATACAAGCGCATCTGTATTGTCAGAGACAGCCTACTGTGTAGACAAGCCATTATACCTCAAGGATACTCATAGTGTTTTAAGCTCAACACTGAATGTAAATACAACTTTCATTTGTTTACAAGAAAACTCCACAGGGCACCTTCAGTATCATAGAGAAATACTTAACTTTAAAGCCACATTTTCAGGGGCTTTAAATCATGAAAGAGTTTTGTTAAAGCTAAAGAAAACATTCCTGTTAAAATAAGAAAGTGTCTTTGGACTTCTGGAACTGTATATGTATGAACTGGGAAAGTGTGGCACTGAGGTGGCGGCACAAATCTGGTCTCTCTAGTGAGCGACTGTGGCGTCTCTGTCAGAGTGAGGAGCTTCTACTTCTCACTTCTTCCTCATTTATCACTCCTTTACAGCAATGGAATCTTCCCCTCTGTGTTCAGACACATCCACCAGCTCCATAATTCACTCTTCTGACGGTTTGACAGCCCAATGAGTGTGTGCGCGAATATGCGGGTCTCTCTGTGTTCCTGCGTGAATTTGTGTGGGCCATCTCTCAGCTGTGTAAGTCTTTGCATGTGGCCAAGTCTGAGTTTGTGTGGACGTCTTTGCCTCTCACCACACACACACTCTCTCTCTCTCACACACACACACACACACACACACACATACATACAAACACAATGGCCTTTCTGTTCCAAAAATGTATCACAGTTTCCTTTCCGTGGACGTGACAGGACAGGTGTGAAAGGCTGGAGGCAGTGTCTGGCATAGGGGGATAATGTAAACAGCCAGGAATGTGATCCACATCACAGCAACTGATTTAAGAGAGGGGTTTGGAGGGGTGAGAGGTCACTCACTGCACTGCAACAAAAGAAATGAAACATTATCCCCGTGACAATCAAACCCTACTTAAGTTGCCTTTTCAACCAATTGCCATTGTCTGTCAACTTCCCAGGCGAGTAATGGGTGCTTTTAGCTTCACTGGTGATTTATGTAGGCTGAAGAGCTCACAAGCACAGAACATGGAGGGTCTTGTCAAACACAGTGAAATGGCACTATAATAAAGAATCAGGTCACATATTATGACTCATCTCTATTGCTATCTAGTCGTTTAGATGATTTTAGTTTTATTTATCTAGATTTGGAGTTATCCATGACTGACATTTCAGCTCACAACAACATAAAATAATTACATTCAACATACTTCAACGTTAGTTTGTCTTTTCAGAAACATTGTCCTAGTTATTCTGAATAATCCCCAGACCTCAGTATGAACAGTTTCCACTGGAACTACTGTACTTTTCACCAAATAAAAATACCATATGAAAGGTTTGGACATTATGTTAACTGTTTCTTCTGTAAAAATAGTTCCAATAAAAACTGTTGACAGAGAAGTCTGTGGATTATCTGGACTAACTCTGACATTTTTTCTGGAAAGAGATGTTACTGTTGATCTATTTCCAATAAAACCACTTCTAGCAAGTGAGAATACATGCTCTTGTGTAATACAGGTGAAGTGACCCTGTGATTTAATAGTGAATGTGTTCTTTATAATTAAGTTTATTTTATAATGAAATTGCAAAAGAAAAGGAAGAAAAAGAAAAACTTATTGTGAATGATGAAAGAGTTTCAGCTATTTCTGATTTGATCCTCAGTCTTAAGACATTGAGAATGGGATTTGGAGCTGTATCAAGTCATATGTAGCATTGCACAACAACATTTTGTTCACATCCTTTGTCCCCATTTTTTTAATTAAAAAGGGTAATTGGCGTGACATGACACGTAAAAAAATCAGATGTCATAAACAAACTTAAAGCTGCATAAATACAATTTTTGGCCACTTGGGGTTTTTTGATATGGCAAATGTATTTAAAACCCATATTAACTTTTCTTTTGGTCTCCACCAACTCCTGAGAAAAATATATTGCACTTTAGTTGCGAAATGCTCCACAATGTTCACAAGCTAGTCAACTACTTAGTCTGTCTGCTGTTTGGTGGCGTACAGTGGGTTTACTAGTTTGTTTGTTTCTTTGTTTTTTTTTGTACTAAGAACAGCTTGAGAGTGGTCGTGGGCCATAAAATCAAAACAGTGAGCTGAAAGAAAAAGGCTCTGTAGAGCTGAGGGCACTGCAGAGTTGGGCGATTATTCTCTGTGACTTTATCACTACAAGTGACCCCTTTCACATTGCACATAGTCATTTGATATAATGTTAATTAAAACATGTTGATAAGAACAGCTTTAATATTCACATTTTATCAATTTGGGGAGATAATTCCATGCACACATATCTTTGGTTAAGGAGGAGTTCAACTGAACCAGTATAACAGCAATGGCCAGAGATCCTGCCTTGATGAATCTCCCCGCCCTGCTGGCTCATCTGTTTAGACTGACAGACCGAAAGGGCAGGAGGATTAGTCGCTTATTAAGCAGGGGAGCTTGCTCTTTAATCACTGGTGTTGTTTAGGAGACAGGAAAGTGTTGCCATACGCTACCGATGGCACTTCTTGGTGCCTCCTGACTATGGTAACTGCGATAAAAACAGAAATCCTGAAATAGTACTAAACTTAAAAAAGGCGACGAAAGGAAAGTGACAAAAAGTTTGCACATTTTCGTGTTTAGGTGCTGCAGCAACTTTAAGTGTTGGTTTCAGTTCTCACTTGCCTCCTGTAGATGGTATTGCTTATTATCTGCAGCTCATTATCATTACTATTTTACATGTGGGAGTATGTATGAAAACATATGTCTTAGAAACACCAGGAATAAGAGAACATAAAAGAATACGAGACTCCTATAGCTTGTTACTTTATGCACATTTTAATTTTGCCTCTTAACATAGTAAACCATGTGTTGTTGGGGTTGGACCTCCTGTTGCGACGAAGCAAGGGAGTTCCTCCCACATGTTGTATCCTGGTTGCATCTGGAGAAGGATTCAAGTACATTAAACAGATAATTACCACGAAGAAGATAATAAAATCTGTGGCAAATTAGGGCCTTAGAAAAGCACCTCATTGAAGAACATGTGGTGGCATACATGCAATAGTGCCTTAATTACGTATAGCGAGGATTGCTTGGTTGGCCTTGTGACGTAAATTACTGCACACTAACGGATACATTCCTGAGTTAGAGTTACCCTAGATGTCACTGAAGTGGTCCCTCATCTTCAGAGGCTTGTCTCTATTAAAGTGAATGTGAAGGAAACTATGACAATTTAAAACCAAAAGTCACCAAAAGCAGGAAGTTCTGGATTATTGCTTTAAGAATTAGTGGTAAAAGAGCATGTTCACAGTGTCCTGGTAGTGGACATGACGACTTGAAGCATTAACGTCTCTGGTCTATATGGGCGATATGTGCTTAACTGTTACTGACATGACAAGTTTGTTTATTAATCTAAAATGCAGAAATATCTTTCTACAACATTTAACATTCTCCGTGCAAATAATTAGTGACAGCCATCTGGTTGCAACTTAATTTAAACTAATCACAGTGGAATGTATAGCAGGATGTTTTGTCTAAAGCAAACAAGAGAAAAAGCATCTGCAGTAGTTTGCTGACGTTGGGAAGTGTTGCAGTTATAGGATGATGGCACATTTAGTTTCCCTTTATTTCCCAAGATTCCTTTAAGTCAGTAGCTGAGACAGTTGACATTATTGTGAGACAACCTGGGTGAGAGCGAAGGAAGGGGGCCACAAGCCCGAAACAACAAATATGGGTCCCGAGCTGTGTCCAAAAAATCACTCCCTCGTTCTCTCAATCAGCAGTTTACTCTATGAAGAGCGGTAAATTAATTCTCATTTTCAGTCATCAGGCATAGAATCGCACAGTGGTCATTTTCACATCTTTATTTTTAGAACGATTTAAACCTATTTAGGATTGTTAGCATAAAGTAGCGTTCATGCCATGGACACAAACTGTTTGATTTCATTCCGCTCTGAAGTTTGCTAAAATTAGGTAAGATTACACACCGTAAGCTATTGGTCATACCAGACCAAGTAAGGCTGGTGCAGCAAGACCCCTGAGTATTTCATTGAGACAGGAAACATTATTATTTTTTTAATAAGATAAATATTTCATTTTTAAATGGAAAGGGGCGCTATTTCTTCTTTCAAAAGTTACACAGTCTAGTGTGCTAAGCTTATTAGATGGAGAATGTGCAGTTCTCGATAAAAAAACTGAAAAATCATGATGGTCATAAATGCCAGACATTTCTCTTCCACCAGACGTTTCACAACAGGAAGGGCTTTGTTCTTAAAAAAGAAGACAAAAGTATGCAACACTTAGCATGACAGCTTGACAACTCTCAAACTGCAAAGGGCCTGAGAATCGTGAGACCTAAAGAAACAAGGTCAAGGGCCAGAAACAGTTACGAAATCTTGCAAGACAGTGATGTTAAGTTCAAGTTTAGGTTAAGAGTTAAAGTGAATTGTGACTGGCGGGGCAATGTCAAGTAAGTTCCAACAGATCTCAGGCACTGTGTGCAGTGAAACTGTATCACCTCCTGTCACCGACGAGAACAGATTGCCTTTAGTTTGGACTTGCACATTACTGCAACTCTATCCTGTTGGCACTTTAAAACTTCAAAACATTGAGTTTAGTGTGAAAATAAAACCGGAGCGCAAGTCCCTGCTTGTTGCTCGATGACAGTCTGCCGTCAGCCTTGGCATTTCATACGAATGCACTGACAAGCTCCTACTCGGGTGTGCTGGTGAGAATGTCATAAAATTAAAAAAAAAAAAAGAAGAAGTAGCACTCACCAAAAGCTTACTCAGTCTTATAATTTGTCCTCGTGAAACGCAAACAAAACCTGGAACATGGATTCCTGTGTTCTCTGCTGACAGCCCAGTGACAGCTGAGGTGGAGGCAGCCATGAGGACATCAAAGCCCAGGTGGAGAGTTAGTAACATAGGGGCTGAGCAGGATGAAGGGATCACATCACCTGAGATAAAAGAGCAGGCATCCTGCGCACACCAAAACAAGACCGCCGCATCACCACGGCCCCAATCTCTCTCACCTGTTACACGACGACCTTCAAAAGGTCTTGCTTTATCTCTTGTCTACAAAGTGTCTGGCAGCTTGAGTGGAGAGGGATGTGTGCTGCCTGCATGTGAGTGTGTGTGTGTGTGTGTGCGCGCTCGGCCCTCTGTGCTGCGTGCGACTTTGTGTTTTTTTTTAATGTAGCAGATAAAACGGGAGAGCCGAAGAGAAAAAGCGAAAGAAACTCGACTGAGCTCGGGGTGCATGTTCGCTCTGGATAATCCGCACCGGCTCTCGCTCACTGTTTGTGCATATGTTGATACCTTTCGGTGTCTTTCGCCTCACCTCTGATGCTTCCCTCCCCCTCTCTCCCTCTATTTAAGGTGACTCTACAGCTCAGAAGCCTTTGAGGCCTGACAAAAGCAACCATCACACAGACAGGATAAGCTGAGAGCTGTTTGTAACCAGATTTGATCCTGCGGCATCGTCGGAAGATGCTCTACTTTTATACAGCGGCCTGAGTGATGCTGCCGTTCTTACCTCTGCCCTTGCTGATGCTGTCTTACGACTATGTTTGAACACTTTGATACTAAGCTGCGCGCATTAACAAAATGTTAGAATCATTTTGGATTCTGAACCAGGCTTTTGCATCGGTTTAAATTTTTCTTTTTCTTTTTCTGGGACGGGTTGCTTTAGTGGACCAAGCTGATGCCTCTTCTCAATCATTAATCACTCAGAGTCTTGCCTGCGAAGATGGCTCAATCTCGAAATGTATTAAAGTTAAAACCCAGGCTGGCAGGTTGATGAATTAATAATAATGTTCACATGAAGGTCTATTCAAAGTGGGGAGAAAAGTGGCGAGAATCAAGGTCTCCTCGCAGCTATCACTTTGGACTTATGAGATCTGCGTGAAGTGTCGGAATAAAATATCACTTTGGGAATATTTAGAGTGAATGATTTTGATAATGTAAATGGCTGGAGTCACTTCAAACACGTATTGCTTGAAATTCATTTTTGGGTGTGTTTTCAAATGTAATCTCCATGTGTTTGGATGAATACAGCTCTGATGTTGTGTTTAAGTGGATTGTGTGCCGTGCGAAAGATCAACACAGCTCAACAGTGACCACCCAAACAAGACTAAGTCAAGTCAAGTCAAGTCAATTTTATTTGTATAGCGCCAAATCATAACAAAAGTTATCTCGAGACACTTTTCACATAGAGTAGGTCTAAACCATACTCTTTACAATGTTTCACTAAGAGTCTCCCGCCATGCTAGCTGCTTTGTGGGAGCGTACTTATGCAAAGTGATGCGTTGAGAAAATTAAAATTTTGAGCCAATGGTGGTGCTAGAGGAAAAATAATAGGATTGACAAATTTATTACAGTTCATCCTGAGGGGGTCAAGAATGTCTTTACAAAATTTCAAGGCAATCCATCCAATAACTGTCAAGACATTTCCCTCAAAACCACAAATGTCAATCTTATGGTGGCAGAAGAGGGAAAGCCATGGATCACCAAACTCATTAGTTCATCATTTGGAAACATCTGGGATGTTGAAATATTTCACCTCATGTGAAATCCTTGACGAGCTGACAGCGCTTGGTGAAAAGACTGGGGATCACCAAACTCATTGGGATTAATTTTCTGGACACCATCAATATCTGTAGTAAATTCCTTGGCAGTCCGTTCAGTAGTTGTTGAGATATTTCAGTCTGGACCAAAGGGATGGGCCGATCGACCTTGCCATCCCCACAGCCTCGCCGCTAACATGACTAGAAATAAAAATTTTATGATGGTAGTGGAGAGGTTTATGTGTGTGAGAAGCGTATTAGCAGCCACAAATTGATCTACGCTGAGGGATCACAAAGATGTAGCACACCAGAATTTTTATTCGCTCTTCTTTTTCACTCATTTCTAACTGTACTGGCAGACTAGACAAGACCGAATACTAAAGAAGTGTGAATTGCCTGAAGCCTATTAAAGGATATGACTTTGCCCAACTGAAGTGCATCAACAGGGACGCCCTGCACAGTAGAGCTGTTGCCCTTCAACTTTGTGTCTTTCACATTTTCCACAAACTCGTGTGCGTGTCCACCACTGCAGCGATGGTGGAATCACTCCCCGCCCGGCTCTGTGGCGGTGAACGGGGTGATTGAGCTTCACAACTTTGTTCATCAGCAGGTACAGGAGACACAGGGTGTGTCTGCTAAACGGTGGGTGACCGACCGTAATGATGCCGCTTTCGGTATCGCTCGGTGTGCAGCTTGCGGCCCCCGGCTGCTTCGGGCTTCCTCAGCATTTCTTTTCCATCTGTGGGAGGCAACACGACCTGCCGGGTAAGAGTGAGTCGGCCAGGAAGTGGTAGTGAATAAGGTCGGGAGAGGAGCATTAAGTGAGGAAGAAATGCGTATGTCCAGAGTTGTAATATCATTGGAGAAAAGACTGGTTTCATGTGAAAATCCCAACTTTTTACACATGCCAGTGCCATACTAGTACTACAAAGTTTTTTTTTTCTCTCAGTCAACATCCTGAAAAGCTGCTCGCGAATGATGTCAGACCTGGAACCATGACATCTGCCTCAGTTTTCTCCTATATTTTCTTTGCCTATCTGTCTTATCTTCTCTCTGTGGCCCCAAATAAACACAGAGATAACATAGTAGCACAATTGTGAAATAGGGTTCATTCAGTAATTTATCAGCCTCAACACGATCAGTGAAATAACATATAATGATTTTTAATCCTGATTTTTTTTTAAAACTGCAGTAATGTAACATTTTGGCCGGCAGAACAAGCATTGACACATGATCATTTTATAGTTGTTAGGGGCAAATGTGTTAGCACACAGACGCCTATTTTCACATCCAGCAGACACCCAATATTGCTCCAGCAGAGCAAGAGAGAGAGTCATAAAGTTGGTGCCTGACCTGAAGCAATATCTAAAGTTTGTTAACATTACAGAACATTAGCTGTCAAAAGCTGCTGGTCACACCAGACCAAGGAAGGCCGTAGCACCTAAACCCTGTAGTGTTTTGAATTGAGTAAAGGTGTGTTTAAACGCTTACTAATTAAAGTTTTAATTTGTAAGAGGAAGAATGTGTTTAAAAACTTACATAGTCTCAGTTTAATGTACTTCTTTGTGTCTTGCCTTTAGGAAAGAGTTGTTTACTTTAATTGATATAGAGAGTATGATGATGTCATGCATTCTACAAATGGAACAGCTGGTCCCTTTAATTTATGATCCCTAATGCAAATTTTAATAATACTATAGGATTCATCTGAGCCAGAACTCAAGCTTTCTAGCTGCATCTGTCAATTATGTATGTACTGCAGAGAGAAACTATGGGGGAGTCACTGTTGTTTTACAAGCAGGCTGACAGCTTCCAAAACCTGTGGACATTTCCTCTTTTCAGCAAGAGAGCTCTTAAAGCGGCAAAGCCTGCTCACAGTTTGAATTGTTTTGGCTTCACAGAACTATTCCGACACTTTCCTCTAGTAAAAGGGATGCCAGGGTGTGTAATTCCCCAAAATGAGAGAGTGAATTATGTGCATTTTTAAAATTAAACTAAAAAACATCCAACAAATAAATATTCAGTAGAAAATTCAGTATTATGTTGAGCATTATATAATAATGCTCAACATAATACTGTGTTGTCATTTTCACAAATTCTTTGGGTGTTCAAACATCCTGCTGATGATTAGTTCACTAAATCCTTTCAGTGGTCACTCTATGGAATTGAATTCACATTTACTAATGCTACCAAGAAAAACAATTCAATTTGTATAACTGTTTAAAAAAAATTACAAGGTTAACAGTTTTCTTTTTGAAAATCACACAAAGATTCCCAGCAGTAATTTCAAAGTAAAAATAGAAATAGATCCAAATCAAAGCATTTGCATAATTGTGTTTACGATGTAAAAAATGTACAATAATAGCTGCTTTCACAGGAGCATGCACATCCGGACCATGTAATTTGCTCCTGAGTGTGTGTGTGTGTGTCTGTGTGTGGCAGATCAGAGGTTTGTGAGTTGTATATCCGAGTACTCAACTGCAGAATGCTCGACACGACTTGGGACAAAACAATGAGCCAATGAAGTGTGATAATAATACAACAACATCAGCAAGAAAAAGTGAGCAGAAAGATAAAGAAGGGGGCTTGGAAAGCACAGCAAAAAGGCCTGAAGAAACCATAATAGGCGGCCTGTGGAGAGCCTAATGCAGCCCTGCAATAAACAAAATTACAGATCAGATTGGCTTCATTTCACATTTCTGGAACCGCAAAAAGCTGATTTCCTGTTTATCTAGATGGGACAGAAAAGGGGGGGGTTAAGGCGTAATTTGAATCCATATTTCATCCGACTTTAGCAAGAGGTTTTTCCTGACTTGACATCTGTGTGGTGACATGCACACGGCCAGTCATATGACTCATTAGTGTGTGCGTGTGTCATACTGGGTTAGGGGTTATGCTGTGTGCGTACTGAGTGTGCGCGCCAGCGTCTGTTAGTGTGTGATGTATGTGTGGATGTGTGCGTCTGTCCGCATTTTTAACGCTGACATTCAAGGTTTATTGTAAGGACGTGTAGACAGGAAAACCTGCAGGGCACTTTCACATAGCTCCCCTGATGAGGTTTGCTGTGAGTAAGACGGAGGAGGGTGATGGGAACAAAGGAGGAGAAGCTGTCAGGAGTCAAACTGAAAGGAAATATACTGTAGAGGAGATAGAGAACAAGCACTGTATTTCTGGAAGTACATCCAAAAAAAAAAAAAAAACACTAATCAGAGCAGATGTGAACCTGCTGAATAAGGTCAAGGCAGCGATAACAAAACACACCATTTCAGCACAGATGCTTGTCAACAATGGGGAGGTTGAGTGACCAGTGGATTAGCTCAGAGAGTAGACTTTATTCATCTGTAAAAATGGCTACACAGTGACAGTACAGCCATTCACATCGTTGTGATGTTTTTTGCCACCCACGCTGATACTTGTCCTTGCCTCCAAATCAAAAGCTTATATTAAATATCTTTAAAGTAAAATCTTCAAATTGCTGCCTTAAGCTTGTCTTACTCTAAAGGGAAAGCTGTAGTCTTTTAAGTTAGAGAAAACACCTTAATTTTTTATCTTCCTTGAAGCCAACTTAACTTATCTCAATAACTTTCACCCATTTTCCCTGTTGGATGTTTTCCAACCTCACAGTATGGCGTGTTGTGTAAATACATGTTCTAAAGCCATAAACCTTACACGCGTAAATCATTAATTAGCACTGTACGCCACCGAGGAGGTTAATATTGGATAAATTGCGACCTTGGAGTTCATATAAAAACAGTCTGCCAAGGCACAGTTAATTACAGTGCAGAGGACCTCACAGAGATGCTTTTGTTGTGTGACAGAGGTTTACGCAATCAGTCAGAAACGCAAAAGGTGAGGTTCCCTCAGGCCGGGTCTTTGACAGCTTCAACTCTCACTGCTATCAAAATACATCAGCTTTTTCCTGAATGTGAGCCGACGGCTAAACACAAGGCAAAGTCGCCCAGACTCCTGCATGAAACATTATACAATAGCCAATAAATTCTGAACCTAAGGCCTGGCCTTAAAACCCCAGCGCATAAATGTAAAACGACCTCACTTGTCAGGAAACACCCTTTTAGCACCGGCGGGTGGGTGGGAAGGGGTTGTTGAAGTCAATCAAATAGACTTGCCAAGGATTAGGCCTTTCCAAAGAGGAACACAGTCAGTCTACTTAGTGTTCATTAATAAGTGGGCCGGTCAGTCTGTATGTGCTATATTGATGTGCAGGTAGATTAACTCAGTGGTTAACGAAGCCCATCGTCTCTGTCATATGAGCTTAAGTACCCCTTCGACACCAACCGTCATGTTACAGATATGTTCATTTGAAATGCTTCTAAGGTGTTAACACCACATTAAAGATATTGTTAAAATTATTTTTTCATACAATTGATTTGTCAATGTTTCGGTGTATTTACATTCTTCTAGAGCTTGGAGTTTCAACCATACATTTAGCAAATTATTTCAGCAGTTTATTTTTTTTGGCAACTTCTTTTAAATGTTTGTCCTCTCTTAGCTGAACATTTATCCCTTTACTTTTAACTATTTTAACGTCTCTTGTCACTTGTTAACTAGTTTTCATATAATATATAAATCATGTGGCAACACATGATTTAAAGGAGATATGTAATATCTCAGTCTGTTGTAGCTGGTAGCACACTTGTTATTATAAATATACTAAAGATCACACCAATTTAAAATCCTATTTGCATGTTTATTTTTCACTTAAACACATATACGTGGATGTATTTTCTAATCAAATCATAATTTATATTTTTTTAAATTACTACTACTACGAGTTGAGCTATTCCACAGTCTTTCCACGTACCCCCTGGCAGCTGCAGAAGTACCCCCTGGGGTACGAGTACCCCTGGCTGGTCACTAATCTATTCGCCAACTGAGTAAACTGAACCTGACTCGTAGCTTCACCCTGTGGGAAGACTGGCGAGCGGCAAATGACATCAAATCGCTTCGTGCCACATGTTCCATGAACTTGACACCATTGATTGGTTTATTAGACACAGCCGTCTTTTAAGACTGTCATATGGGAGTGGTGCAGTGGTAACACTGCCACAGGGCAGCATTCACTGTGTGAACAGCAACAATAAATCAGCTGCCCGCTCTTTATCTCCGCACTTCCACAGCAGTTAACAGGATAGGAGAGTGACAAATTCCATGTAGCATAATTACATCAATCTGATTACAAATTATGCTAATCCTATTACAAAAGAGTGGCAATTGAGTAAAACGGAGATACTTTATGACAGTCATTTGACAAATTTGAGGAGCTGAAGGCGCATTGATTGTGATGTTTCAGGGTTGCAAATATTGACAAGACTTATTCACATTATAGTCTTAAAATATGAAAATTTTAAGATGAATCTATTTGCCTTATTTGACAATTTTCTACTCATAATACCTGCTCAAATAACACTAATACAACATTCCTGAGCTGGAATGATTTAATAATCGTGGTACCAAGTCATGTTTTAGCAGGTATTAGCGACGAATTTCATTCTGCGAGTGACCTTGCCCCGTTTCAGCCCAGCAGCTGCTCAGTCTGTCAGGCTTTTCTCCGTGTGCCACAGCGGCAGCTGAGGAGCCATTTTGGGGCCTGATGCATTCAACAGCTGGTGGTGCCAAGCCCAGGTTGGGCGTAGGAGGAGGAGAGAAGAAGGAGGGAGCGCGGGGTCGTCTGCCTGTCGAGCCGTGGAAGCTTGGGACTGCAGAGCATATCGGACGACAGGCACGCGGCCAAATGGCCAAACAGGAACGGCACTCCACTCGCATTGCTCTTCCCAAGGCTGACCTGAAATTACATTTAAAACTGCAGCTGTAAGCGTCCCATCTCTTAAACCACTGTGTAATGCATGCCATGAGAACACCGCATGTAACTTGCCCATATGCTGCGTGTTTTAGGAACCAAACGCCAGAGCTGGCTTCGGTTCACGGCACTGTTCCCATTCGGGGCCAGGTATGCATGCGTGCGCGGGCGAGTGCACGGCAAGACAATGCACCGCTTGTGGATTTCTGAGACATGAGCTTCACTTTACAACAGTGTGAAAAAAAGAAAAAGTGGATGGTGTCCCATTTTTTCTTAGGATCCCAGGATGTGTTTACATAAAATCAACCTTAGTGGTGTCAGGTAATGGAAAAAAATCTCTGCCGGTTTAAATGTTTACAGACACTAGAGGATATGAGAGAGGGAATCATTTAGCAGATGACCTTTGTCTTGAAATATCTCAAACCTCTAGTTGCACTTCATCGCAACTCGCCTCCTCTGTAATGACGATACTCGTCCACAGCCAGATGTTCAAAGGGCTTGTTTCCCCCCCTCTTCTCTGGTGCTGTCTGGAGTGTTGCGGTGCGCACAGACCGTCGGTTTGGTTAAAGTGAAGCAGAGAACGTGCAACATGAAGGTGGAGTTTCCTGTAAAGTTGTTTTTCTCACATGTAAATCATCCTGCATCTCCGAACTGACGCTCAGGGAAGATTTTCGCTCTGCCGCTCAATCACGCAAAACCTGCTGTGTGCACTCGAGTTTCTCAGTCTCCTTACAAATGATGCACTCTGGTTACTCTTTGTGCTGCCTGTGTACTGCTAGTGATATTGCTACAATGAAATCCGACAGGGCTAGAAGCACGGGCAGACAGATGATCAGAAAGGTTGTTAACAAGCCGACAGTTCCGTCAAATTGTCGGCACCACTTCATTTGGAAGTGAGCACACCTAACATGCTGGTAATAATCCTTCATTGTACATGAGGTACAGCAGGTGAAAATTGAAATTTGGAAAACGATCTCTGCAAAACTTGTCAAGTGCGATGTAACTGATAAGAATGATGATAGTTTATCAAGACTCTCAAGCCATGCTCGTGGCTTAAGCACAGTAAACGTTGATGTCGAGCATCTTAGTTTTTCTTTTTTTGCGTGTGAGCATGCAAACATTTGCTAATTAGCAATAAACTTTGACCTGAAGATGGCGCTGGCTGAAACGTCAGGGGATACATTTTTAACAAGTCATCCTCTGGGGACCATCAATGTCCCTCCCTAACGTCATGGCGATCCAACCGACAAATATAAAACCTTAACCGAACTTGTGACTGGGATATGAGAGGCAAACGTATGTTAGTGTCATGGCCGACATGTAAAACACAATAATGTACTTAATTTCCTGCACAATAAGTAATATTCAGTCACACATTATTGTACACTGAGTAGGTTTTATTAATGTAGCTTGAATTAAAAAAAGGGTATATACCTTACTGTAGATAAGGGAAAAATAATGAGAGCAGGAGAAGCCAGTTGGAGCTTCCTATCTCTCTCAGAGAGAGTAATGGTGGCCTTAGCAACAGTACATATTTTAGTTCATAACATGGCTTGTGTTTGTATGAACAATCAACGCAATTATTGAATCACTGATGCTGTAAAAAAGTGTTTTTCTAGAACAAATTCCTTTCTGTTTTCTCCATTTGGGCCGATAACACAGTCGAGGCTCGGCTTTTACGATGATTCACTGCGATTAGCCTGCATTTCCAGACGAACACTGCTGGCACATCCTTATTTGACACACTGTACACCTCCTCATGGTGCACCCAAGGTGTGCCAATGAATATTTCAGCAAGTCAAAATGGATATTACTCCTGAGTCAGACATGCTGGCACGGGCTGCAGCGCTACAGGTGGGGCATTAGTGCCAGGCTCGCTCAGAGCACGGGGGTAATGTATCGAGACATTATGGGCTCGGGTCACTTCAGGCTTTTTTTTTTTTTTTCCTGTTCTGATAAGGGAATATTGCATGTGGAAGATTTAGCTGCAGTTAAAGGGCCTCAGAAAGGCTATGGCAGCTTTTTCTCAGCTACCACAACTCTAACAGATGGATGGGACACCATCAGTTTGGAGTTCCATCATTTCATGTTTGCTTAAGTTTCGAACAGCCTCAAATCAGGTCACATCAGCACAACATTGCTTTGCATTTACCAGCATATGTTTCCCTCAATTGCTTTATGTTAATACAGATTTCCCTCATTTCACTAAGCACTCAGAACCTTTCATCCACCTGCTTATATATGATTCAAATACGGTATGGTGAACATGCTAACGCTGACTTAAAGCTAGACTGCAGGTTACTCCGATTCTAGCTTCGGCTGCTTATGTGTCATCCAGAAGGTTTTAGGCAATAGAGTCCTCACATTGCTCATCAAAAGATAAGCTCCTCTTAGAATTCTTTATTTCAGCTGAGACCTCTTCCCACAATTATAAAGGCGAGCGCCGGAATTGCCTGTAACCAGTCGCTGTACAAATACTTTGACGTAAACCGCGCATGAAAGAGCTTGCTTCATCCCCCAGCAGTATTTAATGAAAGAGAGAGCACAAAGGAAATGTGACACTGGTTTTATATAAACCTCTGAAATCAATGCAGGCTTACAGTAACTAGTGATAACATTGGTCTTGCTAAACTGTAGCCAGGATCTTATAAGGGAGTGCAAAGCACAGCAGCCATTATTTGGACATGAGGGGCACATTATCCTTGGCTGCCGGCTCTGGAATTTGCAAGAGACACTTTGACTTCAGCTACAAAGGGGCTATGAGCCCTATTCATGGTTTTACTCATCCCTTTCACTCTCATTCATGACAATACTTCTTATCGTCGAGTATTCATCTCCTTTCACGACTCGCCTCAGGGGACCAAACCAGTATCACAAGTAATATGCCAGGCTTCAAGTGCGGTTCTGCCCATTTATTTTCCATAAGACTATGTCAGTCAGGCTCAAAAGTAATAAGCCAACGCCGCTGGTAAAGACATTTGCAAAGTAAATAAGGCCTGCTTTCTGACACCGCAAATGTGCGCCTGTGACGGCTGTCACCATGGCAGCGCCTGTCAGCATCGTTGTCACCGGTGTCGTCATGTCGCGTTAAATCTTTTATGCGGGTGTGACAGTTTGTGGTCGGGCAGAGTGGGAACTCCAGAAGCAGAAGGGGGTGTGGGTCAGCGTGTCGGTCAGCTACTGTTCAGGCAGAGGACCAGGACAAAGTCAGAGGGCAGAGGATGGATATTTGAAAAAATAAATCCTTTTTTTCCTTACTTTTAAAGTGAAACTTTAATTCACAAACTTGTAGTTGTTTTCCTTTTCTCGCTTTACTTTTTCACTTTCAGCCGTGTTAGTGACCTGGCTCTGGGGGATGGCAGTGTAGGTTGGTTTGGACGGTCGGTCCCCTACGTTGGTCCAGACTGAAATATCCCAAAAATAATGGAGGGATTTCAATGACATGTTAGCATGCTGACGTTAGCCTCACAGAGCTACAGGCCTGGTTGGGCAGCGTATCTCTGCTTCCAGGGTCCTATGCTCCCCAGCTCAATATCTTCTTAATATGACACATTTAACTAACTCCAACCCTCTAACCCTGATTTTGGAATGTATACTGTGCAGAGTGCAATAATAAGGACAGCATTTGGAAAGTCGGAGAAGTACGTAGAGCTGGCCTAACGGTCTACCAAGATACAAGAAGAAGAATTGCATCTTTGGGTGATTCGAACACATATCAAACATATACACCTTTATATGCACTGATCACCGTGAGGTCTCCAGCAGCGACTATAGATAAAATGCAGTGGAAAGAATAGCGAAGGCTACCTGGAGGCGAAAACAGATGATCCTGCATGGGCTGTAGGTTCTTAGTCTTGGAGGAGCCTTGAAATAATTCTATTCATCCAAAGAGGTGACATGGTATTGTGAGACAAGGGGCCCCTTGTAAACCATGGATAGCTGGTGTTCTGGAGAAGCAGTGGAAGAATATGAAAGACATTTTTCTTCTCTCCACTTTGTATTTGTTCAATTTGGTCTGTTTCTCTCTCTTCTGGGAGCATGGGACACATCTGGGACTGGACAGGTCTGGACTGGACTAAACCTGTGTGTGTGTTGGACAGGGGTACCCACTGTAGTGTAGACTGGGTGCTGGAGAGAATCATGAGTGTTTTCTTTTTCAGAAGCGTGCCCTGAGCAGGTTTACATTGTAGCTGTGCCATATGCTCTACCCAGGAAATGGGCTTTATTAATATGTTTAAGAGCACGTCAGGCTTTGGTGACTTATGGGCTGTGTAAGCCAATGTGAAGGTGCATTGTCGGCAACTTTTCACAAATAAAGACAGGGCGAGGGGTGGAAAAAAAAAAAAAGATGGAAAGAAAAACATTCTCTAGGGGCCTCTGTGGAGCAGCGGGCTGGTTTCAGGCCAGTCATGGGGGAGAAGGCTGTTTTAGCTGAGCCTCTGCGTTCCAGGTGTTGCTTTTTAATTGGCAATTCCGCGAGCAATAAAGCATTTCACTTACTTTCGCCTGTAAAGTGCTTTCATTCCATCTCCAAATGATGTAATTACCCTGCCGTCCCAGGCGAGAGGGCGGCAGGAGAGGAGAGACGCTCGCTCTCCGCGCAGCTCGATCTCTCAGCGGGACGCCCGGCGAAGGGTTTCCTGGAGTAGGCTTTCATTATGGAATCCAAACACCATAAAGTGAGGTAGTCGTTTGCACAATAAACGTACACTTTAATTTCATTTTCGAGCTCCCCCTGCTCTGTGTGTGTCTAATATTTATGAAAACAAAAAAATATAGGTTGGTCCCCTTTGATGTATGAAGGGCGGCGGGGGGACGTTCTCTGTTCCTGGACACAGATGGTGATTGATTTTGTTTTCCGACCAACATTCATCTTTTCTGTGTTTTCATAAATCCGCAGGAACACATTTTTGTGTTGTCATCACAGTTCGAGATCGACTTCTTTAAAAGAATACATCAACGCTCTTATGGCCTGCATTTTTGCTTTCATTTGCGCCGTGACACATTGCTTGTTCACAACTTCACCAGCTGATCCAGTGCCAATGCAAATAAGTTCAAAAACTTCACTCTTCCTCACCCTTGAGTGTTTTGTTTTTTTAAAGTGAAGGACAAGAGAGGTTTACAGTTACAGATATGCAAACGAAGTCAGCTAACCCACGGAGTGATGTTATCATTCAAATTTTTATGGAAAGGGGAGATTTAAAAAAAAAAAAAAACTTATTTTCCTGTTTATTTAGTGCAGAATTCCCCTTGAGACACAAAAAAGGTTAAAACCAAAGCCAAGTGTGTGTCGGCCAAGCGTGTGGAGATGTGTAACACTAACCTGAAGTCATTTGACTAAAACGGATCTTGTAATCCACCTGAGGATTGTGAACCCTCCGGAACAAGTTCAGCCTGTCAGCCCGTGGCATGGCGCGGGCTCTGAAACACAAACTCCACGTGATCGACATCGCCCGCCGATCGGCGCAAATAACACAGAATCCCACCGAAGCTGCACGACCAAATAACTCAGCGCGGGTGAGACAACACACAGGAGAAAGTCAAAGGGAAAACATTCTTCTCGAGTAAGGCCTACCTGGCAACGTTTTTGCATATCAGACCTCCCCAGTGCCTGTCAGTATTCCAGCAGCGGCAGCTTTGCCAAAATACACAAAAACAAGCTGTTCGCTATCACTGCCGTTCCCATGGGAACAGGCCCGCAGAGGGTGTGTCCGCTCCGACACTCATCTGCACAAACAGTATGCGAGCCTCCTCCCCAGCATGCTGCACAAACCAGGAGGGGGGGGGGGGGCGCTGCACGGCCTCCACCACCCCCAGCCCCTGTCTCCAAGAACCAGGGGCCTCATACGGAGCCCTGCTATCAGTGTAAGCGATTAGCCGGCCCCGCTTGTGAAAAGTGCCACAAGGGGAGAAGGGATCAAGATTCCTGAGATGTTGGGCCTGCAGTGCTCATTCGCACACTTCCTCTCCCTAATAAAGACCACACATTCCCGGGGGCTGGAGCAGCGCCGGGCCGGCAGGGCTGCAGTTCAAAGCTAGCCTGGGCTGCGGAGAAGAGGCAGGGAAGTAAACAGAAAGCAGAAAGTCGACTGGCACAACAATGAACAAATAGATGCCAGGCTGCTTCAATTAGCCACAGTTATTTTTGTTACGCCGCGGTATGAGAGAGGGAAAGTCAATTTGACGATGGCATCTTTATAGGCATCGCTTTGTTCTCTGCTTTCTTTTGTAAAAGGCTTGTGTTGTCAAGTTAGCCATCAGTGGGAATTAGCACCCCCCACCCACACACCCACCCACACACACACACACACACACACACACACACAGACAGACACACACACACAGACACCTCTGCTGCACCGCCACAGGTGGTACAGACACCATATAATTGCTAGAGAGTGTACACGTAAGATTTTTGCATCGCTTCAACGTTTCACCTTTAGCAGGTGTCAGTGACAGTTATGCATCCACATATCGAGCTCCAGATACTGTCAAAAGTTCACATACAGAAACTGCAGTGTTGTTGCTGTTTTCTTTCCATAGCTTTTACATGTAGATGGGTTAAAGAAAAAAAGAAGAAGATGGCAGAATAGGGATATGAAACATAACTATAAAAAAAAAATGACATTGTATGATGATATTTTAGAGTGTATACATTGGCAGAAATACGTTATAATATGATGCAGTCATATATATATATATATATATATATATATATATACATATATATATATAAATAAACACATGGCATAAAGGAACTGAATTTTTAAGGGTCACTTCACCCAAATGGCAAAAAGATGGAGGTGAATTCAATTTTGTTTGTGGCACTCACATCACAGAAAGCAAATCACAGCAACACGTTATCAACAGGTTCCACTGGAAGTCGATTCTACCAAAAAAAACAGTGTGTTCAACACTTCAGACACACCGAGCTAAAATTAATAGTTTTATCTAATTATTTCCATTTCCCTTCGGTTTATCATGTTTATAAAGAACCTTGTCACAATATGTCTGTGTGCCCTGCAAATAAAAATATTATTATTCCTGTGATTGTGGTCCCCCTCTGTATTATGTGTTTTAATTGTATAATTCATAATCTCTGACCAAAGACTGCTAAAATGTGAAAACAGCAAACTTCACAAAAAAAAAGAAAAGAAAAGAAAAGAAAAGAAGCTTCTCTCCCTGGGGAAAACACCCCACTCTTTAAGTGAGCAATAAATCTAGCACTTACGAGAGGTTGTGTGTGTGTGTGTGTGTGTGTGTGTGTGTGGTGTTTGAGCCCTCAGTGTCCTCCAGTCCACAGCCTCCAGAGCTGTCAGACGCTGCCTGGCCCCCGCAACTTCCGTAACCCGCGACCCCGTGCAACTCCTGTTTTGTTCTCGGCACTCCGGGCCCCTCAGATATCCCTCCACTGGAAACCCCCCCCCCCCATATGACGGACGCCCCCTCTCCTGCCTCTCTGTTCCTACACACTAACCCCCGGTAGCCTTTGACCTCCCCGGCACCTCTTGCCTCTCCGTGCGGCTGCCCTTGCATTCCAGTAAAAAAAAGGCGCTGAAACCTGAGCCCGGCGGTGAGCTCATCGTCGGGGCCATGGAATCAAGAGTTAAATGATACCAAAAAACAGAGAGAGAGAGAGAGAAAGCGAGGGGGGGGGGAGAGGCAGCCTTTGGTGCAGGACAGGTCTGGAACTGGTTCTCTGTGTGTGTCTGCTCGCCGGGGCTCTTCGGGGGTTAAGTTACAGCAGGGAAAGCGAGCAGAAAGAGGAAGGAGAAACTGCTGGCGTCTTTGAATTCTCTCTCTGCCTCTTCCCTGCCCGTCTCGTTTTCGGCCCTGGCGTCGCCTCTCCGGCGGCCCGACTGACTGACTGACTGACTGACTGCCTGCAGTTTCCTCTTGACACACTCCAGCAAGCCCCCGCCGCCCTCCACCCGCGCTTTCAAGTTAACGAGCCCCGTCGGCCCGGGAGCCGGGGCCGGGATGCGAAGAGCGATGCCTCGAGGTCGCGCTCCCCCACTCTTGTCTGCGCCTTGTTCTTCTCTGCCCCTGCCATGACCACCAAGTGTCCAAAGACGGTAAGTGTCCCTCTTTAAATTGTCTCCCAGTGTGTGTGTGTGTGTGTGTGTGTGTGCATATTTTGGGGGATTGTGTGGCTATGTCTGTGTGTAAAAAAGAACAAGAAAAAACTGTTCCAGAAAAAAAGAGAGATTTCTCCAAAGCTGTTTTTGCCTGGAATGCCACATCTCAGAAGCGTTGTGATTCATGTCTCATGTTGGGATGAATACCATTAAGATGTTTAGTCACTGCAAACATAAATAAACCAATCAGTGCCTCTCTCAGGCTGAGTCGACTGCAGTAGGTTAGGAGGAGGAAAAAAACAGGGGAGGCTTTTTGGCCCAGAGCGTCTTCAGCCGAGAAGCAAAGATCAACTTTTAAAAGTTTTGAGAGTGCCATTAGATAAACCTTCCGTGCATGCATTATTCATGGCTGCCGTGCTTCTTTCTAGTTCACTGGCTGTTGTTCACCGTGTCTCCCGCTGACCTCGTGCACTTGTCTTGTCAACCTTTGGGGTGACAAATCCCTCTCAAGCAAAGTTTTAAACACGGGGATGGTTTTAATGGGTGGCCTGCAGGAGACTTTTTAAATAAAAGGTTGAGTACACATTATTTAACAGAAATAAAAAAAAATAATAAAAAAGTACATTCACATGCTCACTCAGAGGTTGTTTTAAAAATTCAGAGCAGTGTAAGGGCCAGTTTACATCCTGAAATCTGCCATCTGCTCTTCCTCTCCGAGGAGAAAGCAATTTAAAATAATTGTGAGCGTTCCCAGCAATAACTTTAAAAATGTCTGAAGTAAAACAGTAACAATTATCTCTAACATCTTTTGCAATGGTCTCATTATTTAAATGGGTGTGAAGTGCTCTATTGCTCCTCACAGGTAAACACACCACACTTCTTGGGAAATAATGACATCTCTATGATCAAAAGCTTCTTCTTTTTTTTTCCCTGCCAGGGAACACTGCCCCGTGTGCACTTCATTTACAAAGCTGTTTAATTCCCAGGTTTTACTTAACACAGCTCCAGCACGCCAAATCCCCGACCACGACTGCCAATGGACGCGATTAATGAGAGAATAACAGCGCATATCTCGCCAGCATTGACATATCACCTCTAACATTTAATTGTCTTAATGCATCCACATTTATTCTGTATTTTCAAGCAATGTCTGTGGCTTTTAGCTGATGTCTTTTTTTTTTTTTTTTTTTCACACAGCTACTCCAGAATTATCAGCACAAAGTTACACTGCCATGAAAGTATACACCAGTGGTTCCCGACCTTTTTTCTCTGAAGTACCCCTGTGATGTTACGTTACCTACATAAAATTGGACATTATTATAAAATAAATGTTTTTCACACAGTTGATTCATCAGTGTTTCAAGTTTGCATTCTAGTAATACTTGGTGTGAAGATATTTCAACAATTTATCCTCTACCTTTAGCTAACTAATTTCAAATACTTATTTCAACTCTTCATCAATGACTTTTAAAATGTTTACCCTCTTTTATCTTACTGCTCAAACCATTTATCCTTTACTATAGCTAACTATTTTAACTTCTGTTCTTGCTTGCTAACTACTTTGCAAGCAGTCTTTATGGCAACATATGACTTTAATGTGTCACATATGTCTACAGACTGTATTACTGGGTTATCATTATTGATGGATTGATATATTTGGAGTATTTTTTTTAACAACACTAATTCATAACATCATCCCATGTTTTACATGTAGAGTCTGAATCTGCGATGTAACTGGTAGCCGTGGCTTTCAAATAAAAGAAGTGGAGTAGAAGAATGTAGGGCACGAGCCTAACTGAGGTGACATTTCCAAATCTTTCAAAATCACTGCAAATTTTATGCATCCGTTTCTGAAAATGTGTCAGTAAAGTGTCAGTGCGGGCGACAGCTCAACCGGCAGCTTTTTGGAGTGCAGGGGTAAAAGAGCTGAAAGTGAGCTCTTTCACCTATAATCGCTTTAGGGGACAGACGGGTAGTCAGAAACAGTTTTGTATAGAAGTACATGAATGAACATATTTTGACAGCTGGAATGTGTTTTTGTGCGGCGCGGGGGGGGGGAGAGAAAGGCCCGCATTCAAACTGTCCATTTGAACACATTTAGTAATGTAGATGTTATAGAATTTACAGTATTATTTTGACAAGAATGATTTGATATGTCTGCATATATCAGAAATAAATTTGAAAAACAACAAAAAAGGATATAATTGGAATTAAAAAAGCAATGTTCTTTTTTTAAACTGTTAAATGCCTTTCTTATTTAAGCACACTTACAGTACACTGGAATTGATCCTGGCAGGATATTGAATCAATCCCCCAACAAGCCCAATCCTGTAGTACTATAGAGTCAGCTGACCGCAGCAGCCCACTGAAGGCATGAATCAGACGTTGTCTGGCGCTGGACATGGCCCGGGGGCAGCGCTCTGCTATGCTGCGAGGGAGCAGAGGGAGAGGGCTAAAAAGGGAGCGTGAGGAGGGCACTGAGAGCGATCCGAGGGTGAGTAGGGTGAGACAGAGAGAGAGAGTAGACCATAGACTGCTTCTCTGGCCAACTGGGAGATCCAGCACAAGGAGAAGCTTGTTCTCGCGCTGCCTCGCAGTTCTCTGGGCATGTAGCGGGACGACACGGCCTCCCTTGGATGAAAGAAAAATAGAGTCAAATACCAGAGGATAATGTGATTACTGGCAAATAGAAGAATGAAGGTTAATTGGAGTTAAGTGTCTATAAAAAACAACCCTATATATACATCTGCAAGTCAACCTACATTCTGCCGACAGGCCCTTTAAAATAAACACATAACTCAATAGTTAAGAGAATGTTGTATATTTTCTGAAGATAATAGCCCGACATTTGGAGTCCAATCATTAGATTATAGTCAATGGCTTGGACCTGTGATTGGAATAACATGAGGGCCAAGGTAAAAAACTTCAAGCTGCCACAGTGACCTCGCTACAAGTATCTCACACGCGTCTGGAGGTCGAATGGAGCGATTCAACACCAAACCCATGATGAATCCCAGCGGTGGCTGTTTTCATCAAACGCTCATAATCTCCCACTCGTGACCATCAGCGCCTTGTTTATGTGGGCCCTGTCAGTCAGAGAGACGGACTACCTTCGCAAAGGTAAAAACGCTTCGCTTCAGAAGACAGCCTTGACCTCTAAAACTTGTCGGGAACCAAACATGGGAGGAAAAAATGACTTACTTATGCCATCCGTCAGCTCGCAGGATGCCCTTTTTTTGTGGCAAGGAAACTGGCGTTCACGGTGTTATGGTAAATGCATCTCAACCCCAGAGGTGATAAATGATTTTCTTCAAATAGATCGCTCCACATGTCCCGGCACCTGTGATTGTTCTTTACAGAGCAGCATAAAAAGAAAATTACAGCTTTGATTGCTGCAGTAACTGTGTTCTGAAAAAGGCCACTCAGGGACGAAAAAGAAGACATAAACAGCCATTTAAATCTGGCTTTCATGTCCTTCTGTATGGAAAAGACCCAGGGACCGCCAGACACTCAAAATCACAAATTACATTATTACACTGGCATGTAATTGGGCTGGTTTGAAGTATTCAAAGTGTCAACAGAAAACTTTTCAACTTTTCGCCCTTACACCCCCCTAGCGTTTCCAAGTGTTTGGGCAGCTGTCGCAAAAAGACAACCGGATCACTTCAAATGTTCAACCATCTCACGGGAACATGGCTAGCCACTAACCGCTAGCAGTCTGGTTACTGTCTAAAGCAGGAAAACAACTGTATCCCAATTTGAACTAGACAACCCAGATCTCCGTGCTGTAAGACATCTGTTAGTATTAATAAGCAAGCAGGTTGTGCTACTTACTGATCAAGCAGACAGAATGTCTTGTGCCGTAAATCGAGCCTAATTTTTCCTATGCCTTGTGGCATAAAGAAAGCGAGGCTTATAGGGAACCAATTTAAACGCTGATGGTCTCGTTATTCTATCGCCATTACACTGTGCTATCAACATTTACCTCATAATGATAAGTTAAAGCAGCAAAGTTATCTATTTCCACTTTAACAATATGAAACAAGCAGGTAGACATGACTTTGAATTAAAGTCCAACTGAAATTTAACTCAACTTTTTTGCTAAGAAATCTGTATATATTTCCTTGGTGTTTGTTCTTGTAAAAGTTTCTCCAGTGGTTGTGAATTTTATTTTATGCCATTTGTTTGGTACAATATCTGAGATGGCTGGCACTCAATTTTTACCACAAGATCACTTCAGTTACAATTGGCTGGCTGGAGGCTGATGTTGTCAGCCATTATTTTTTCGATCCGTTCTATCTGTAATTTGAGCGACAATACTCTATGACCAGTGTTAAGAATTTTAAGACTCCTCTAGTGACTTTTTTTTCAAAAATAGCCTCTCCCTTGGAGAGAGTCAGCAACGTTTTTCAGTGAATGTGCTGTGTTGTGGCCGTCTGGACTGACTGTGTTCAGTGAGCGGCAGAGAGCCGGACCAAACATGACTGAGCTGTGAATGTGTGTACCTAATGACCAATCACTGATCACCATTGTTTGTCTGGGGAAGTCCTCCTTTGTTTTTATTTTAAAATTATTTTAAAATACACACACTAATGATGAAGCCAGTTAGAGTCATTTATATTTAGTTTGAGTTCATTTCTTCTGATAATATACATTTTTTTTATATTGTATGTTATGTAAATAGTTACGTGCAATCAAGCGACAACTAGCAACTTTTCGAGCAGGTTTTAGCGACTTTCCATTGAAATTAGTTGACACACACTATATCACTGAAATCACAGAGTAACATTAGGAGTCTGTTACTGTGAGCTCTGCCGTAGCCATATCTGGACCCAAGCTTGGCTTGGCTGGCTTCCCCTTTCCCTTAAAGGCATGAAGTGTCCTTCTAAATATTTTCATTTTATAAACGGACAGATGTCTTAAGCTGTATCCAACTCTGTAGGCTGAAAAATGGGGGAAACACGTCCTGTATCATTAGTTGCAGGCTACACAGGGATACGACGTGCTCCAGTCTGTAGCGCACTACAGTTGACAGTGCGTCTCCCAGCAATACCAGCTCTCAAATGTCAGTTAACAGCTGCCATGTACGCCCACCCAGAGGTCTGCAGCTTCGAGGCTGCTTCCACAAATATGTCAAAAAGATATTTTATTTGTATATATTTTTTTTTAAATTAATAATTAATTTAATTTGACTTTAAAGGCAAATTCTTAAAAATACCTTACTTACACTGCATCATGATAATTTGAATTTGAAATCACAATCACAATATTTTGTATCAGCTTGACAAGAAAATGCAAACACTCCCTGCCATTTTGTGAAGTACAGTGCAGTGTATGACTGAGTGGGCTGACACACAACTTTCACGGCCTGTTAGCAGGGCCCTTCTTGTTTGCTTTGGAGCCTTCTGAAAGCAGCCAAAAAAGCGACGGCCAATGCCAGCCGGAGCGGCTGCCAGCGGGCGTACAGCACACAACACACAGCCCCGCTCCTTGATTTTCTGCTCCAACCACACCGAACTTATGGAAGGCTTCATGCTGCTGGCGCATTTTGAACCCAACAAACCCCTCCCGCCCCCCTCGCCTCTACCCTCATCCCTCCCTCTTATCTTAGATTTTCTGCTCACACCTCTTAAAAACTCGACTTGTCTCTTAACTCTGATCTTCAGGGCTGAAATCTTTTTTGTCTTTTACAAGCAATGTTGCATTTTGTGTTCAGGCACTGTAAACCTGTAAATCAGGATTAGTTCCTGTGGTAATGACACTGCTGCACATACAGTGAGTCATAGAGCATTTTTCTAGAATGAAACCAAACAAGCAAGGCGTGCAGGAAGCATCAGGGATGAGAAAAAGAACTACATTTACTCAGGTACTTTACTGTTGGTACTTGTTCTTGACGTATTTCAATTTTCTGATACTTTCTACTTATAGTACACAACATTACTGTGGGGAATGTTAGATTTTTTGAATCCACTACATTTATTTGACAGATAAAAGCTGCTTTTCAGATTAAGATCCCAATCTTTTAGGCTTGTGACCCCTTCCACAAAGATGGAAGCCATAGCAGTAAAATGCTGCTTACACAGTAATGCATCAGTATTAACAATCACAATCATCGCTTTTACTTACTGTAAGTAGGATTTTAAATGCGGGACTAGTAACGGCACTTTAACTGAAGGGCTACAACAGACACTTCTTCCACCACTATGGGGCAGTCACGGTCAGGTGTGATGTCACCATCATGTGTTCTGTGTTATACTTTGCGAGTGACGCAAAGGACAGTTCTGATCTGATTTGAGAGGCTCGGTTAAGTCATTTAAAATTTGATTTGAGTCAGATTTCAACCCACCTACGGTATGATATGACTTCTGCGTGTTTCTTGCCATCCACACTTGATAAAAGCAATCTGATTCCAATCTGGATATGCTGAAAATCAGATTGAAGCTGCCAGTCTGAACGTGGCCTGAGCGCCTGTCTTTGTCCATTTTCTCTGTGTCTTTAGTTTTTTTCCTTTTTATTTAATCTCCCCAGCGTAGCCGTCTTCTACCCCTTCTCTTCTCTCTCCCCGCACTCTTTATCTCACAGTCAGTTTCGGTGTTACAATAGGCAAACGTATGAGTCAGTGATGCGGGTTAAATCTTAGTTCTCGTCAACACAATAAACCAGCTCCTCTTCCAAACTGTACACCACTCTGACATTACACAACTCCCTGGACTTCCTGTTATTGCTCACCTTAAAGTTTTTCCTTTATTAAACTTTCCCACCGCTATTGAGTCCACAGCATAACATCATGAAATTAAATAAGCCTTTCATGTGGGAACAAATGTAATCATTGTGTTTATGTGTACCGGTTTAATACCGGCAGATATATGATTTATTCTCAATAAAACCGGAACATGCCCATCCAGGCTGAGGCTCGCCTGCCCGTCCTGTTTCCAGTCAGACAGGCTCTTGACGACCAGGTTTTGACAGCGCTCACTGGAGAGCCTGAATACCTGCATTCACTTCTTTTTGGATACGTGTCTTTTTGTTTGTATATATTCTTTTCAGCTGTCTACATAAATTGGTCGTCCCCCCCCACATGCTGCCTTCTCCTTCTTGTTTATCATATGTCTCTGTGTTGCATGGATGATCTTCTTTTCTGGCACTCCACACCATTATTTTCCTATTTTGCATGTCTGCTTGCTGAGTTAGCTCACGCTGTCAGCTGCCTGCTGAGTGATGCGCTCCCCTCTATCTCGAAAGCTTCGCAGTAATTGCTGGGTAATTGTTTGTCCAGTAATGCAGCATGCAAAAGCCCGATCTCTCATCATGCCTGTTGAATTTTGTCGAAACAATACGCCGTCGACATAAAAAACCCAACAACCCTGAGATCTTTGTCTTGTGGCGAGATATTGTCGCATGTTTCAAAACCCAGTTATTCAAATAACCTGGACTGTCTTGAACCAGGGAGGAATAATCTCTCCCAGGTGGCATACAGTTTTCACTTTGTTTTAAGAAAAAATAATCTTTCTTGACTATAACAGCCTCTGGCAAGCATCCAGCTCAGCCACATTCCTCTTTCACATGACCTTCTCGCAGACCTGGCCCGGAGCGAGAGCCGGTCCGTCCCTGACCACACCTCCGTTTGACTGGCCTAGATATTCCACGACCCGCTTATCTTTTCTTCTCCTGCTTCCTCCCCCTCAGTGTTTGACTCCACTCCAGAGATGCAAGAGGCTTGTAAATTTCATTTACGTGTGTTTACAGTTTTGTTTTACAAGGACAGATACGTCCTCGCTCAGACATCAGACGCCTCTCAGTGTCGGGGTCGCGTCAGGTTTTTTTGCAGTCTGCCTGTAGCAGGTTTGAACACAGATGGATGCTGAGACACTTTTAATGTTAAGAATCCATCAGCTAGTGCTGTTTAAATTGACTTGGTGCTGGTGCTTAAAGGATTAACTTGACATTTTAGGAACCATGCTTGTTTGCTTTCTTGCTGAGAGTTAGATGAGAAGATGAAATATGTCACGGGCCCGTCTGTTAAATTTGAGAGTACCACCTGGTTAGCTTAGCTTAGCAGAAAGACTGGAAACAGGGGGAAACAGGTAGCCTGGTTCTGTCAGGAGCTCACAAAATCTGCTTACCACCAATATTAAAACTTGCATTACATCATGTTTGTTTGATCCATCCAAAAACGCAAGTGTAAACATGACAAATTGGGATCACATGTTGGACAAATTGTTGCTTTTGTGCTTGTGGTTTTTGTGCAGATTAAACAAACAAGATATTACGTGTTAATGTGATGCTGGTAGGTTGATTTTTCTGACCTCTGGACTGAGCCAGGCTAGCTGAATCCCCCTGTTTCCAGTCAGTATGATAAGTTAAGCTTCATATTTATCCTACAGACATAAGAGTGGTGTCGATCTTTTCAACTAACTCTTGGCAAGAAAGCAAATGAGCATCTTTCCCGGAATGTAACACTATTATTTTAAGGCATTCACCATCAATGCAAAGCATTCACTGAATTCAGCTCTTCAAATATGAGGCTTTGCAGCTTTATTTACAGTTTCATATGATTGTTATTCAACTATGTTTTTGTTTTGGACACTAAACAGGCTGTCTAAAGTTGCCACCTTTGCCTCTGGAACCTTGACATTTTATAGATCATCCTCAAATCATCAATACATTACCTGATAATGAAAATGACCCTTTTTTTTGCAACCACACAATCAACCCTGACTGCCCCCCCCCCCCGCAGCACTCTGTCTGTTCTAAAGTTCCTGGACTAAGTTTTCATTTTCTTTCCAAATAACAGAGGAAAGCTGTGAAGTGAGCTTCTAAAGCAGGAAATGGAATTGGCTTTTGCAAATGATGGTGTGTGTGTTTGTATTAAGGAGTCAGAGAGACAGAGCCACGCAGCACTTTAATATCCCCCAATAATGTCTGAAAGACGGGGCATCTGTTTGAGAATCCCACATCAAACGAGACGGCATGTCAGCGGAGGGTTATGCATATATTTCCAACAGGAACAGGCAGGCGTACGGGGAGAGCAGAGGAGTGGAAGGAGGTACAGTTTTGATCAAGATTAGAAAGTGAGGCTAGAAGAAACCAAACAGAGAGGATACACAAGTAAATACATAGATGCAAAACAACTATATAAACTTGCAAATCAATTACGCCATAAAGGTTTGGGGTGTTCTTGTTCTGTGGTGGTGCAGGCGGGGAGGTTGTTTTGCTGCGTGGGCATCTGGAGGAGATTAGGGTCCAACCTGACACTGCAGCCCCGTGAAACATGACTCAGGGATGAATGGAGGCTTTTAGGCTAGTGTCTGTCTTCCCACACGTTGTTCTGCTATTCTTTATTTGTCCGTCACCCAATAAAACACGCACTGCGTTATCTGATACCCACACGCTCGCCGAGCAAACAAGGCTCTGCCAATCTCGTTCCCTTTCTCTGCCTCCTTTTTTAGAAACGAGCATTTGTTGGCACTTTTCGCGCAAGAAGGCAAAGCGTCGAAAAAGCAAGATGTCACCGACGATGTTTATAATTCTGGATCAGTTGTCTGCGCAGACTGTACATCATTGTAACAGAATGTAATTTGTAAGGTCAGCAAATGTCTGTTTTTTCTCTTGTAAAAGCAGCGAACCAGAGCGAGACAGAGCGCAGAACAGGGAGCGTGAGGGAATGTAACAGAATAACACGAGTTTAGGCCCAGCCGAGACCAAATTACCTCCAAAAAGAAGTCCGTATTCAGAGACCATGTTTTGATACAGTCTACATGGCTGCGGGTTGGACTCTTATTAGATTCGGCCTGCGATTCCACTTGAGGCTCTGGCGAGGCCCTCCGACAGCCTTTATCCAGTTATGTCTGGGCCCCCGGTGCTCCGGGGAGCTCACATTTTGCTCCTCGCTTATGGAGGCAGAGGGGGACTAATGCATGTCACCGGTGCCACCTGCAGTTAGAGCAAACAGAGCTGACCGCCACTCAGCTGGGCACTAATGCAGCAGAAAAAGAGGGCAGGTCGGAGCATTAGGGCTGTATTACTACATCGACTAACCGGGGTCACCTAGCTGAGGGATATATATGTGTACATATATATTTCAAAAGATTGTAAGGACTTCCTGTGGCTGTTTTATGCTGCTTCCACATTGCTCTGTGAAAGCTGTTTTGTTGCCCCCATGATTGCCAGACTAGATGCTGCCGCCGCTGCCGCCGCTGCTGCTGTTGTTGTCAAATGTCTTTTTGATTTATTGTGAAAAAACATGCAAGCTGAAATATCAACTCGACACATTAACGTAAGGGCGCAACAGTTCCCGTGGCCCCGAGGATGTGCATGTGTGAGAAAGAGATTCAGGAATCGCACATTGTTTCCATTTCTTCAACTAGTCAAAGGCAAGACTGTACGGCGCTGTTCAGTTTGAGAGCGTGCCACTGTCCCTGCATGGGTTTCAATTTCAACCCCCTCAGCACATCGGCGACGCAATTGCTTCCTACTGCAATTTATTACAAGCAAATTGAGAGATTCCAAGGTGTGAGTCAGTTTGTGTTGGCTCTGAACGTGCAGGCTGGTTACTTACCCTCCTTTACTCCGTCTCTGTACAAGCCCTCCCCATCTGGGTTTGTGAGAGCTGTAGTTATTGTAACCAAGTCCTCAGGAAAGAACGAGAGACAGGAAAAAAAGGCACTGCTGCTTTTCCAAAGCAGAGAGGGAGGATGGCAGTGGTCCCATTAGTTGACCCCCAGGCGAGCTCTCTGGAGGCAGATAGACTTACCAGCGTCAAAGCATAAGAATATGCACCAGGCAGCATCAAAGCTCAGCACCGGGGCCAGCTGATAGCTTGCGGTGGCATTGTGCTGCGGGACGGAGCACTCTCCGCCATCATTACCGTGGATCCCTCATGTCGTCTATTTATAATCAATTTTCCATTCCGAAATATGCCTCGTCTCTGTCTCCCATATGGTGTCGAGGAAAGGAAGAGATGAGGGCTGGAGGGGGGGGGGGGGTTCAAAGAGGGAGCCGGTCGAGTATTGCTAACACGGCGGAGAAATTATACAACAGGGACTGTTCACATAAATGGACCCAGACGTGTAAAAGTAACAGTGGTTTAGTGAGGCCGTTTCTTTAAAACCAAAGCTCAGACGAGGAATAAAACCACTCAGTTCCTACTGGGTCATACTTCAGAATGGTCTCCTTTTAAATTAGCCAGTAAACTGTGTAAAGCCACATCATTATTTGCGACAAAATTGCTTCATTTACAATCACAAATGTCACCAGCCAGTCGGTGAGTAAGAACTGTTCTGCTGTGTCCGGGGCCTCCCTGTATTTATTATCAGGGGACTTTCTACACTCTGATTACTCCGAGCATAGTTTTACAAATTTCCCTTCAAAATGCACTCTTGAGTGGAATTTGTTTTGCTTTGGTCAAACGTCAAAGGAGCCACACTGTCAAGGGAAGAACGCTGCTAAGACATGAACATCTCAGTATGCCCAGATGAAACACAGAAATGCTGCTGTGTGGGAGGGTGTGTTTTCACTGGCTTTCTGAAAAGGATGAGCTGCAGCATTCCTGATGGAGGTGATGAACCCACATCGCGGTGACATTCTGTCCAAGTGTGTGTTTCAGCGTGCCTGCGGTGTTATGTTTTGTCTTTGACACACCGAAATGCTGAAAGGGAGTGGAGTTCAGCTCGGGCCCGTGACTGTGACAGGGAAATATGACCAAACACAGAGACAATAGGGGTCAAGTGCTCTCCTCTTTATCCCCCTCTTTGCATCCCAACACCTAACACTCACTCAGGGACACGTGGATGAGACTCGTGGCCTTGCGTTGCCACTCTAAGCCAACTTCCCCCGCGGCGACCGTAATAAGCCTGGAAGTGTAACCAGTTTCAGAACGGATGCAGGTTAAAGGAAATGCATTGTGGGACTTGCCGTTTTGTTACCTCACACTTTCTTCTGCTGCTTCCGGACCACCGACACCATCACACGTTAAGGCATCACTGCACTCTCCGTGGCTTGTAACATTTAATTAATGTAAAAGTAATAACCGTGATATTTGCTCTTAATTTAGCTTGAGAGCATTTGCTGATGTAAATGTGGTATGTCTGTTGAAATGTCAGCTGAAGTATAAACAGTGAGAGCAGTTGGAGTAAATTGTTTAGGAACAGTGAAAGCTGTGGCTGGGAAGAGCTGAAGAAGATTTTTCTGACACTGACAGGAAGTGTAAGCACTAAAAGCAGATTTTATGTTAGGATAATGAAAGAAAAACATCTAAGAACTCTGCCATAGTTCAAGATAATATAGTCAAATTATTCCTACTAAACATACTAATTTACTGCATGTATGGTACTGTATTGTACAGTTCAGTTACACAATATAAGTGAGATAAACCTTAGAAAATAAAGTAAACCAAGAAAATAAAGTAAACCAAGATAAAGTGACTACTGCGAACAGAGTAATGATATCTGTGACTGAACAGGCAAAATAACAGAACTCATGTACAAATAACTCAGAAGTCTGGAACAGAAAATAGAGACATCATAGTAATGGATACATTTGATTGACTGACAAGTGATCTCGAGGGTATTGCAGGGTATAAACAGTAGCTTGTCTTCAAAGATATTATTCAAATAAAAATACAACAAAAACAATAAGGATTATTATTTTTAAAATTCCATCAAAATCCATCAAGCATCTCTCTGGCAGGCGGTGCTGTCGATGCAAAACCGCAGCCCATCGTTTGAAACTGCACATAACTTTGATAACTGAGAGTTTGGAGACCAAACCGAACTTAAACCAAAGCAAACTTTACAAAACAATGTGCGAAGTTAATCACTGAAAACTTCTGCTTGGTTAACCTCACTGGCAATTTGAAGAAATAGATGGGTGTGTAGTGAAGAAAGTCGCGCTGAAGAAAAAAGGGAGAAAGAAAACCACACAGAAACCCCCTCATAAGAGTGAAAGTTATTCAGTTTATAAACAGAAAAGGGTTCCAATTTGTTTTTGTTTACGGGTCGGTGTAAAATCTGCTAAATCGGATGATCAGTACAAAAATTAGCTCGTCTATAAAGTTCATGGTTGAACCTGGCATCATTCAGTTCTTCAGACAGAATTCAGACATCTACCTTGCTTCATTGAAAAACAATGAGAAAGCTTTCAGGTTGCTTAATACTGCAGGACAGCTTCAGCACTAATTACTCAGTTATAGGAGACCATTCATATTGTTGATAGAACAATCTTTATTCATTGATACATTTTTATTAACAAGGTAAAAACTGTAGCTTGACAAAGGTTCTTTCCCTCAGAAAATCATAGTTCATGTTTTTATTATGATAAATACACTTACCCATCTTGACACTGCAATTTTGATGATCAACTTGGTAAATGTTGGAAAAATCTCTGTAGAGGGAAATTTTTCGGAGTCTGAGTTTGAGTGAAAAGGGAGGAGGGGAAAAAAAAGCATAAAATCAGCATCTGCTAACACTCGTCGCGGCCGGGCTTCCTGGACTCGGAGGCCCCCCAATCGCTCTGCCTCTGCTGTAGAATTATGTGACTGCTTGATGAGTAGTTGTGTCGAGTCGGAAGGTCCTTGGCGGGAGGCCTTGGGCACCACTGGAAGACTATCAGAGTGCAGAGTCATTAGAAATCCCTCATTCTCACTCCGCTGTGTAAACGGCCCAGCGGCCTCCATCTGAACGAGCCCCGAGGAAGGATCACCTCCGCCGGGCTGAAATTGGATCGCGCACAGAGGAGGGCAGCTGTGGGAGTTTAGAGGGTGGAAAAAAGAGAAGTTATGTGTTCCTATTTATCGACTCGGCTGCAGAGATCACTAGGCTGTTTCAAGGGAGAATAAAGTTTGGGGAGTTTTTCCCCATAAGCACTGCGGACATTAAGGGAGTGACAAGTTGCCTTCATAAAGGCCTTAAATGAAAAGAGAACACGATTGGAAATGTACTTAAAACCCACATCAGGTCAACAATTTATTTATTGTTGGGGTTTTTTGCTCTAAATTGTAGTATTTAATCCTAGCCAATATGTCCCTGAACACAACTGTATTCAAGAAAAACATGACCCTAAAGAACCAAGACAGGAAACCATCTGTAGCATCTGCAGAATACATTCAATTTAACATCAGAACTGAAGAAAATACACTCTGAACATGAAATTTATCTACAATTTATGTTTCACAAGAACAGTTTAGGGAATGAAATTACTCAGACATTAAACCACATTAAACAGGATTATTTGAGCCCAATTGCATCGCTTGAGCTAGGGTGTCCTTGAATCACTATATTCAGTCTTCAAATAAAAAAATGTGAATATAAAATTTCATATTCACGCCAATTGTGCATTACTCCAGAGGAAGGTGACTGAAAGAAAAAAAAAACTCATTCGCTGTAAATAGCAAAAAAAAGGAAAGGAAACCGACCTTCAAACTGAATTAATCTTTTTGTCCTAAATGTGACTGAACAAATGTTCTGTACCCCATTTTGACAGAAAATGTGTAACATGGCAAAATTGTCACAGTTGTTCCACGTTAGAATTTTAGAATGAAGTCGAAGTGTTCTCCCACAGTGGGACATGGCTGACATAACGGTAGCGGTGTCACCTGAATGACTTGTCCACGTGGATCTAAAATTGTTCATTTGATTTCCACGTATTGTTCTTGTTCTTCCATCAGTGTGCACATGCGAGCGATCCATTTCATCTCTCTGCTTTTCCGTGTGCTGTCCCCAAGGGATGAATGCAGACATGGGCGTGACAAATATCACCTTTTGTCCAGAATGTAAAGCAGCAAAGCACAAATTCAGTTGTAGTTGTGAAACAGAAGCACACCACTGTAAAAACTCCCAGGAACCGGGCTCCTGCTCAAAAACTCATATTACTGCAGTGTATGTCTAATTTAATCCACCATTTACAGTAACATGTGTATTATAGCCTTACGTGACTTCATAATACCACAATTACTGCGCTTACAATCATATCAAACCCACATCCATGCTGCAACAATAGAAGTGGAACTGGAATATGCAGAAACTGCGTGTAATAACCTCCCACTTAATGTTTCCTTTTACCTCTTCACTAGCAGTACTGAAACTATGTGTGTCGTAAAAGCGCTCGATAATGGCAGAAGTGAAAATAGTCCTCATTAAACACGATAATGAGCTGCTTGATGAAGTCACTTGAGAAAAAAAAATAATACAATCCACGTGTTCAAAATGATGGAGTATGTTAGTCGAGGCGGTCGCATGCTTTTTGGTCTGCAAGCTGTTTTTTAATGATTTTTCCGAAAACAAACAGGATCTCGTGACTTCCGGGATGTAAGGCGAAAAGCAGCGGCAGAGCAGACAGCGAAGGCATCCGACTGTGGGACACGGAGCACTTTAGACTTTTTACGGCAGTGACTGCATGTTGGGGGGAAAAAAAACAAGCATTGACACCTTGCCTTCACACAGACCTGTACCCTTTGTCATGTGACCCCGAGCGTGGGTAATGCAGCGCTTGGCCTTGGTACTACTGGAGAGTGGGAGCTGTATTTTACACATACTGTGTGTTTGTATTGCGTGTACAAAAAAAAATCAAGGCTTTTTGTTGGCATGAGTGAAGGGGGCTAATTGCAGTGGAAGTATGAGAGGTGTACAGTGGAGAAAGCGAGAGACACAGAACGAGGAGAGAGCGAGAGAGAGAGAGAGGGAGAGACAAGTGCCCAACGCTGTTTGTAATTAAATTCCTTCAAAAAGCCTTTTCATTTAGGTAGGCCATGTTGAGAGATTAGCGGGGCCAGGGGAAGGCCGGGCATCGCGCTGTGTTCGCTCTGCTTCACCCCGTAGTCTGGCAGCCAAGGAGGTGACAGAGCTCCCCTCTCTTCCTGCTTTTACTCCTATTACTCCTATCATCCGTTACCATCAGTGATCTCAGACCTTCTGTTTTTTTCAGCCTTTTTTCCCCCCTTTCTCCTGCATTTGGCTCTCTACTCCACCTTTACACAGGTACACGCCGTATACCCACCTGTGGGATTTACTGTATACCTACATATCAGTGTCCATCTTGCACAGCAGGACTGCAGCCAATCATGTTGAAATCTTTCATGTATTTCTGTGAGAGACTGTTGTTGCCTGACTTGAGCCTTTATGGTAAGGCCTCTAAAACTACCATACTAAATCGGCTCCCAGCCTGGTAAGAGGCGCTGTCTTAAAGCTGCATCGATATTTGTATATTAACAAAGGACCGAATGACTACAAGTAATGTGTAAGGGCTCACTCCTAGTTATTAACCCACAGACAATTATCCCACCACTCTGCCGTTCCCCTCAGCTTTGCAGAGCATTTTAGCATCTTTCAGCACATTGTTTTGGTTCTACAGGCCACGACTTCACGGTTCTGATTGACTCCTCACGCTCTCATCATCCGTATTTCGAGCAGCAGGCAGCTGTTTTCAGCAAAAAGCTCTAAAAACCCACTGCACATCACTCAGATAATTCTACCGACTTGCTGGTGGACATAGTGATTACAGCCTGATATCCCCTTTAATAGTTGGTGGAGCCTAAAAAGAACTGTATACCAACCTAACAAGACACCGCTATACCCCTGGGACACTCCCATACCAACACAAACACACACAAATCTCCTACATCCCCCCCCCCGCGGTTCTCTTTTTCTGCATAATTCCTCTTGGTTGAAAGATTCAGTTTTCTCTTACTAGACATAACAACAAGCGGCCAGTGTGTATGTATGTGTGTGTGTGTGAGAGGCTCTGCAATGAGTATCTGAAGGGGCATTCCTGATGTCAGCACTGCTTTTGTACCCGTAGACTGTGTGTGTGTGTGTGTGTGTCTTTCTGTCCATCTGTGTGTGTGTGTGTGTGTTTATTGGTTTCTGAGACTGGTTTATGTGCTCATCTGTTTGTTTGTGAGTCTACTGGTCACTGTGTGTGTTCCTGTTTGCATTTGTGTGTGTTTGTCTGTTAGTCAATTGTGTGTAGAAGTGAGTCTGTCTGTGAGTTTATTGGAATCTTTGATGTTTGTATTTCTGTGTCTGTCTCTCGTGTGTGTGTCTGTTGATATTTCGGTGTGTGTGTGTGTTTGTGTGTGTGTGTGTGTGTACAGCAGGAATAAAGCACCCCATTGATAAGAACAAGTTCTTCTTGTTAACGTATCAGTAGAGCTGGACCTGAGCCAGGGCTGAAGTCCCAGGGGCGTATTTCTACACAACCCCCGCTATGACACGGCAGTTACTATTCTGCAACCCCTGACACACACGCGCACACACACACACACACGCGGGCCGAGATAGCCCGGGAACATGTGTTAACACTCTCATTCCAAGAGATACATTGAAGAGGACATTGAGCAATGTTTCGTCTTACATCTCTCTAGCGGCCCGCCTGCTCTGCAGCCGTCTAAAATGCTTCCATGTGCAGTCTCTGCATTCCGACTACCTTTCTGAGGCATTTCGAGAGTCTCCCCGAAGATACCCGATACCCAGGGGAAAGCAGATAGTCATGAGAAATACCTGCTAGCTCCTAACAGTTTTAAATAACAGGAGGGGGAATTTTTGCAATTCCCTTGGTCTTCTTTTCTTTTTTTTTACACATGTGCCAGGTATTGTTTTCCTCCCCTTATACACCAGGGAGATGGAGCCAAGGCTGCTTTATGACAGTCATAATCATCAACTCCAATCGGCTGTTGTGGGGCACACCTCGCTGTCAAGTAAAAGTGTCTGGATGAAGGTCGGTGGGTGAATAAAGAGGTTCAGTAAGAATAAGCAGCCACAATCTCCAGCGCGTGCACCCTCTGCCTTTCGTCCATTTGTTTTCCCATTGCAGACCATGGTGGAGGTTGTGGAGCCGGCCCGCACAGTTGTTCTTTGACAGCAGGGACTATCCCAGTAAATCTGCGCAGAACCGCACAATTAATCACGACGGCGGCTCGATGTGACAAGTGCGCGCTGGGCAGTGCACGCTGGGAGCCGGAACCTGGCAGTGTGAGAACGACATACATCAAGATTGCGTTTAATAAAAAACAGGTCGCCGCTTTCAAAAGCAAGGCTCCTAAAGGGCTATGTTGTTAACATCTGTTTTCGTAGATAGATCAGGAAATGTGAGGGCGTTTGGGGATGAACACGACCACAATGATAGACGAGGGTTTCGTTTACTGCGCCTAAATTTAACGTCATCATCCTCAAACCGTTTGAAGTGCAATCGCATAGAACGCTCGCACGATTCACTAACTTGCCCCCCTCCGCACAGGATGTAAAGTGGAAATTCAAGAAACGGGATTTAAAGAGCATGAACGCGCTTTTAAAAGACAAGCAAGGACTTTTATTTTCCAGATGGCTTTGATAGAGATCATAGCGGTGTCACCACCAAAGCATGCTTTCCATTATTACGATTGTTTAAAAGCTTTACCTCTTTAAGTAAATGCAAAGTGACAAATCCAAAAGGGTTCAGACAAAGAGGGGGTGGAGGGCTTACAAATGGAATTGTCCCCATGGGCAAACCACATAATATTCATATCAAACCTGATACATCTACCACTTGAATTTCTAACCATGCAATCAGGGGCTCTGCCAACTTAGTGAATACACCCTGATCAATCTGATGATAAGAGGGGACCAACAGGGCGCTGTGGCTTTGTGAGAGGTCGTACCCTCGTTAGCTATCAGACAGTTCAGATATTAGCTCATAGCCTGTAAACGCCTCCTGTGTTGCAGAGCTCCAAAATCTCACTTGACAGGAACAAAAAAAAAAAAAAGAAAAGAAAAAAAATGGTACAAAGTCCACTCTGCTTTCCCTTTAATGGAATTCCTTAGGGAGGGCACATCCAGAGATCTGATAGGTGGCTTGCTTCGAAGAGGTTAGTGACAGAAAATTCACTCTTAGCTAAGCATGTAACAGTAATGTGTTATTTAATTAATGTAGGGTTACTGGATCAAAACAACTGGATCAATCCTGCTGGGTGGTTTTCTACCCATGGGTACTGGGTAAAGTTAGCAGAGTATCTTATCTGTAACATATTGACCCACACTGAGTGACTTTGGAACCCAGTGTTTTTTAGTGTGTAAAAAAAAGATGTTGTATGTTTATTGCCTTGCACACACAAAGAGATGGGTGATTAAAAAATGACAAATCCAGAAAAAGTCATGCAGGTTGTTGAAAGTGTAATTTTGCTGCAATTGGACATCTGACACCTCACAATTCCAAAACTGTACTGTCGGTTGAAAAAAACGTGTTTTTCCGAGGCATCCTTTTTCTCTATGGGGCCATTAAAGGGTTGCAACAACTTACGTCAAGATTTATTAAGACAAACAAATCCTTCCTCTGCTGCTTCGGCTGTGCATGATGTTTACATGACGGCCCCACTGTGTTGACGGGAAACCCGATCTAGGCGCCTGGCAGGACATTGTTGTTAATGTCACTCTGGTCAACATTTATCACTCTTTCATATTACTTCCCTTGTGAGTGCCAAAAATGCCGTTAGCGACAGTGCACTCTGTCCCCTTCTTTTAGTGGTGTTATTCTGGGCAGTGGGCCTTATAAATAACTAATAAAGACGAAAGCTATGACGCATTCATCTTAATGCTAGGTGGCATCAGGGACAGGTGCGCTGGCTTATTTCTACCTTTTGTGCGACAGCGCAATTAATCTGCTTTGTGCCAAGTTAAGAGGAAAGGGTGGACTCTTTGGTGGAGACAAATGAAAAAAAACCAAAAGGGAAAGTCATGAATTTTACAGTGAACTCAAAGCGATGAGCACCTGACTTTGGCTACCTTTACACTTTCTCCTTCCTCTGTCTTTTTTCCTTCGTGTCGAGCTGTACTTCCTTAAACATAAGACGAAAGAGACGCAGGTGAAGTCGCCTGTTCCCGAAAATAGCACACGAATGAAGATAGGTGATGCTAGTGTGTGCTGGAGAGGGGAAAGTGGGGAGATATTAGCCATATGTGATTCATTCACAACAGCATGCTTCAATTAATCTGGGCAGGGTGGCAGGCACCAGGGTTGGGCCCCATGCCACCTGAGCGAGAGGAGGAAGAGTGAACTGCTGCTCCGTGAGGGATGAGCAATGAAAGCAGATCCCTCCGGATCGATAGGCCTTACATTATTGCTCACACCAAACTCATCCCCTCGGCTTCCCTCCTTCTCTTCCCCTCTCGCTGGCACTCCAAGCGCCTTTGTTCGTTTCCTTCGTGGGACTTAAGGACGAGGCCAGTCAAGGCTGGGCAAGGCGCTCTGATTCATCAGGCGTCCCAGAAGCACCCTGAGAGGAGAAGAAATTCTCATGCAGGCGTCCACCTAGAGACACCCTCAGGATGTTTTGTGAGACTGTTCTCTAACTGGGGCAGCATGCTGCGGCAGTAAGTGAAAGCATGGGGGGGGGGGTGGGGTGGGGGACAAACCGATGAGGGGCAAAAACCACAGTGACCAGATGGAACCGCAGATTGTTTTAAAGGGGGCTACTGCCTCAGCAAAACCATATGGGGCAAAAATGCTATTTAGCGAAATCTCATTTCGGATTTTCACGACATGGTGAGCAGCACTGGAGGATCTTGTAAACAAAAGATAAAGCACTAACGCTGTCAACACGTGATGGAAAAAGAAAAGAAAATAAATTCCAGCAGCCTCATCTGCATGTGTGCATCTCCGGGGCATGCTGTTGTGAGGAGTTTTATTTCAACTCGTGAGCAATATTCCAAAATAAGAGCAAATGAACACTTGCCAGGCTTTAATATCATGAGGCATTAGGTTACAGTAATGCTTGCCAAGGCTAATACTGTGATTGTTACCAGAATAAATAACCTGAAAAAATGTTTTGATGATGATGAATTAACCAGAGGAAAGAAATGTATATTAAGGCACGGGATAAGAATATTAAATTACGACACTTGATGGGAAAAGACAAGCAATGGCATTAGTATGGCAAAGGATTAAACCCTGTAGCTTAGCGGTCTCTGACAGTGTAATTATATTTTTAGCTGTCTGTTTTGAAAGCTGTTTCACCTGGCTTCTGATGTAATCGGGATTTATCCAAATTCATGCCTCATGCACCAGGGGGATTTTTTTTTCACACTGAAATAGATAATACAGCCCTTTCAAACATCCGTTACGATGTATGCTTTCGGCCATACTTGAAGCTAAAATGTCTCTTCGCTTCCCAGGCAATTAAAATTTTCCTTGAGGAATAAAGATTGGCACAGTATTTAATCTGAAAGAGAAGACACAGGAGTGTAGAAGTAAAGCGGGGGAAAAAAAAAAAGGAATAACCCCCTGGCATGTGTGTGTATGTGCCTGCCTGTTTAGGATAACTAAATGAAAAAATTCTAACAATAATAATAATGATGATAGCGATAATTATCTCCTCTTTATTTTATTCAGCATTAAGTAAATAAGCCGGGTTTAGAATTATATATGTCTATATGAAACTACATTAAATGCACTACATTGTAATTATCTCTAATTAAAATCTAGTAATTAATAAGTGTCTCAGGTCATGTGAGTGTAAATTGTTGTGAGACATACTCCACTCAGCTCTAATTTGAAATCATGCAATAATAAATCAGCTGCGGGGAGAAGCTGTCAGAAAGAAAAAGGTTCAGGGGACCGTGGTGTTTTGGTGTTTCAGGGCTTAGCTAATTAGATGGAGGGGAAAGCCAAAGATAAACACAGCTTTTCATTCAAGCACAGGCTGGGCCTTTAAACAGCTGTCCACAGCTGTGAGGCCCTGATCAAATCAAGGTGGTGGTCAGACACAACTGTTAGGGTCATCACATGCTTTCTTACTGCGACATATAGCAGGCTATGTATGTTTTAAAAGAAGTGATTGATTTGTATGACTTTCTTTTGAATGTCGTATTATTATATTTATTTATGTTTTCTTAAAGAAATGATTGTTATTTTTTAATCTTTGTTTAATGTAATCTGCTTTTCTGTCATTTGTCTTCACCTGCTTGCTTTTTTAATGGTAAAGCACTGGCTCGTATGAAAGACTATAAATGAATGAATGATCAAAACCCTCCATTTAAAGTTAAACTTAAAAGGTTACAGTGTCATTAAATTGCCCAAAATGGTCACAATATCCACTGTACTATCTCAGTACAATTAAATTAAATATCTGCATATGTTAATGTAGATTTTATCTTTACTTGAATAAACATGATTAATTGTGTTTTGTCAGTTCTAATAACTAGTTTATTGTTTTCTAACAACAGTATTGCACGTCCATAAAAGTTGGGGGACTCTTAAGAGATAGATTTTAAAAAATAACTGTAAAAAAAAACAAAGAAATCGATGCAGCAGAAGCAGCGATATCCTGACCTTCAGTCAATAGTATTGGTCAAACTAAAAAAACACTGGATCCTACTTTCTCCGTAATGATACTCAATATTGTATTTCATTAGACCCTATCTGCCTGCCCACATGCAGAGTTTGTAATGCTACACATCTGTTATCATTTGTACTCTCTGAGCCCCAGCTGAGATGACTCTGATGACATCATCAGGGTCATTTTCTACAGCTTTGTAAAGAAGGAAAACTTTATACAATTGTTTTCACAGGCCAAGTAGTGCCCTTTAATGTTCCACTTATTTATACCAATATGAAGATGTAGCAGTTCATTAAATTGTCAAAAATGAGCATAATACCCATGTTACACAATATACAATCTTTCAATCATATTAAATACTTGTATATGTCAATCATAATTTGTGTTTTGGCAATTTTGATAAAAAAATGTATGTGTTTAACAAAATAGCCTAGAGCAGTAGTTTTTTTTTTTGTTGTTGTTGTTGCTTGTGACCCCCTTAATACAAAACACTGTCTACCGGCAGCCCCAGAGTGCATGTCCGTGAGATAGATTTTTATTTCAAATTGTTTCATTGGAGCAATTCTCAAGCCTGCAGAGGTGAAACTAGTCAATATTTCAGCGTCAAACACTTCGTTTCCTGCATTCTGGTGAATTGCTAAGCACCAATTGGTGCCTTTTCTGCATCAATTTATGGTGGAAATGTTTTTATTTACAGAATGTAAAGGAAAACACAAAATTCAGGCACGAGGTGACATTTCAAAACATAATGGAATATAAAGCACTAAGGCTCTCAGGCGTTCTGTATTTCTTTCAAATATTGATTCTCCTGTATAACTTTTCTCACATAATAACACATGTAGGCAAGATTTAGTCCTCTTTTGTGTCTTTTGTTTGGGCAAGTAACCTCTTTAAACGTGCACGTGGCACACATTCATGTCAATGATAAATTAATTAATTTTAATTAATTTAGAAACCCCTGGGCTTTAACAGCTCATTGTGTTTCAGCACTGTTGTATTTCTACATATGTATGTACAGGGGATATGTATAGTCTTTTATTGCATTACTGGAATTACTTTAGTTTCATTTCTGCACTTAGAATTACACTCTGCAAAAATGGCAAAAAAACAAAAACAAAACAAAATAAAGGCCCATTGAAGCATATTACAACATCTCTGATTCATCTCTGTGACATAAACTGTAAGGCAGCACTATGCAGTGAAGAAGTGACCTTATTTTCATTGTAATGGAATCTTGGTTTATGATAAATAGATAGATAGATAAATAAAAAAAATATACCTTCACAAAGACAATAGTGACAGTAATTGTAATGCTACCATGTTGTTAGTGATTTTTATGGCTGTTATATAATCAGTGTGCTGTCCGCCTGTTCCCCTCCTGTGTTCAGCTCGATGTGCTATAATAAAAAGAAAACAGCATTATAACGCCTGTGTAATGGCATTATACAGACTAACAGCCACAGACTATTTAGATGAGTAGGGGGGAGTTTAGATGTGTATGTTTAGATTTAAAGTGATTATTGTGACATTGTTAAGGAGTCTGGCAGGCTGGTTTAAACTTGCTCACATGTGTCTCTGAATGACTGATAAGACGTGTGTGTCATTCCAGTAGTCATTGTGGATCCACCATGACGAGCACTGAATCAGGGTCTGGCTATAGGTTTGTTCAGAGTTTAGTGACTCATGGATCTACAGTATTTGTACAGTTTAGCCTGGGAGGCAGGAGCGGTCCTGAGCCCCCGTCTACGCACCCAGAAGACTTCCTCTTTACTCAGCTCAGGAGGGAAATTTAGCCCAGATGTGACTTCAAACAAAAGAAAAGCTGCAGGGATTGGAGGTGGGATCAGGCCCATCTTTCGCGTGACCCCAAGACCTGCTCCTTCCTGGCATCTGCTTATTTTTCTCCTCTTCTGTTCTTTCTCTGATGATCTCTTGTAAGTTGCTGTCTCGCAGGTCCTTTTACTTTCATGAACCGCACGGCTGTGTGTTTTTTTGCAAATCAGTGCTGTGTCATTCTTACTTTGGTTGTGTAGTTACCCAACATTGTGTATAAAAGATATGGAAATACTGTGTAACATTTTCACCAAATAAGGTGAAATTCTGGGATTTGTAAATTCTCAGGACACACACACTTAAGGCTTCTAACATCCACACATGAAGTGCTTACGTTTTCTGAAGCCTTGTGTTGTATCTTTCTCTCTTCTCATAAATATCTGACTGAATGTAAACAACATGATGACACGCCACTATTTCCAGGAAAAGCTTTAGCTTGGATTAAACAAAAAATGCCCATCAGTGGTAATTAAACAACAAGTTTTGGAGATAATGCAGCACAATGAAAACTTCAAGGGCTTCTTTCTAGTCACTTGCATAATTACACAGGAGAAAACATATTTGCATTTTTTACCCGTACGGTTATACAGCACAAAGATCGATTCCCAGGAAACTGTCTAAAGTCACCCTGGGAAATGGAGGAAATGACTTAAATGAAGTGGAAGTACAGAAGTTGATTGAAAGTATAACTGACAGCACTTGACCTAGCCCCAGTTTGTGCCTCTAATGCCTTACCATTACATTTGAGTCAGACAGCATCCGATGTTGCCAACACTGTACGCCTGGCAATCTCTGATCAGGACTAACAGTCTGTGTTCGTGTTCGTATTCAAGGTCTTCCTTGAGCATGTGAGCATGCTAACATTTGCTAACTAGCACTAAATAAATATACGGTTGATTCTGATGGGACTGTCATTAGTTTTGCTTCGTCAGGAAACCTTGAATATCTGCACAAAATGTCATCCAATCCATCCAATAGTTGTCAAGACAAGAAAAAAAAAATTCAACCTACTCGTGGTGCTTGAGGAAAAATCAGATCATCACCAAGATGAGTAAAGTTCTTTTTTTGGTGACATTGAATGTCTGTACAATTTCATCTTGATGTAGCCGCGGCTAAAGAGAGGCGCGACTTTAAAAAAATAAGCCAGAAATCCTTATTATCGAACAACAGCCGGAATATTTTCTCACCCAAAAGGTTACAAGAGTCTTTGAGGATTCTGGAGAATACAGCAGTAAGTGTTGTTAAGCAATCCTCTGGGTTTATCAGAGATTGCCAGGTATTTAATTTTCTGAAAATCGGATGCTCAGCTCTGTGACTGGAATGTCATGGTAACACATGGAGGCAGTGAACATCAAAAACCGGAGATGTAAAGAAATAAAGTGAGACCTTCCAAGGGTGGATTGCTCCTTCAAGCCATATTATTTTTCATAGCAGAGAGAAGCACTTGTCAACACAAAATGGCTACCACTTATCTAAACAATTATACGTTGCTAAGCAGTTGTCTGAGGTATTCAATCTTAGGAGGACAAGGATGACATGGCAGCCACATGTCAGAAACAGCAGTAATCCACTATGCTCTCTTCCTGTCCTCTTTTGACTGATTTTAAACCTCTTCACCCCCTTTTCTTCTGTCTCTTTCCCCCTCTTCGTTTCCCCTCTTTCGCCTCTCCCTCTGCTTCTCTCTCCCCCATCCCTCCCTCAGCAGAACTACAGGGGCTTGCTTGTTGTCAAGTCAGTGTTTTTACAGCCTGGCATTAGCACAGGGCAGCATTCAGTCAGGACACTGCATTCACTTTGCCTCCCCTATAATTCACATGCTCACGTGAGAGCGCGCTGCCTTCGCTACAACTCGTGAAATGACCGTGATTGAGCATCGCCGACCTTTGACAGCCCGACACACCGTTCTTCTCTTCATATAAAAGACACTTTAAGCCTTGCAAATAAACCTTTTATACATTTTAAATGCCACATATAACACCCTGTATTGAGTTCTTTGACATGACAGTTGGGGGTCATTGGTTTGAGTTTAACAAGCAAGGAAGGTGGTTTGTTTAACCTAACTCTACCTAACTCTAATTAGAGGGCTACATGTCATCATTTGGGAGATACCATGTCCACTTGCGAAGTGTTTCTTTTGTGTTTGTTGTGTATGTACTCTTTGTGGTGTATATTGTGTTTTTCAGTGTCTGCCATCATGATATGTTTGCACAGGGACAGAGGAATAAAAAATAAAAAAAACAACCCAAAAGTGGAAGAAAGAATGCATTTTGGTCTAGAGGGGCTCAGGAGTTGGTGCAATCATCTGACTCTCTTGTCTGCTCTCAGCTCGCTGCTTGAGTAAAATATACAGTATGTTGTTGGTTGACTACTTTCCTCAGCTGCAGAAATGCGCCTTCTGGGAGCCATGCTGTGACATTAGATGCATGTAGATTGATAATCGACTGGGGTAAACATAATTACATCGCCTTAGAAATTAATGAACTCATTGATCGCCCACTCTAAACATTATCAGCATATTTTTCTTTAAGCCGCTGAAATCTCGAAGGAAGGGCCTCATTATATCACGGCTTCAGCGATTTGCAATATTACAGTAAGTTCTTTCAAAAGATCTTGCCAATACTTGTGGGGAGGTTTTTAAACACTGATGTTGTTGGCACCTTTGAAGTGCCTTTCAGTGTCCAGATGTAAATTCATGCAGGGAGAAATGTGATAAGCTAATGAAGTCTCTGGGGACTAGAATGAATATAACCAAGGGATAAACATATCTGCATATCTGAGTGGATTTTTTTCCCCCTTCTACCCTCCTTTTACACTGTTTGGGGCCTGAACAGGAGGACAGAGCAGGCTTTGATGTGCTCTGGGGTCATGTGTATCTGCAGTTTTATCAAGGTACACAAGCATGCAGAGTAAATATGCCACGCCAAAACTCTGGGAAGGTCTCTGGGCAAGGCAGAGAAGGGGAATTTCCACTTTGAGATTCAAGAGAGGGTGTAGACCGAAGTATGCATTTGTGCAGTACATCTTAAATATACACAGTATATTCTTACTGAACTTCAGAGCAAGGCTACCAGAAGAAGACACAATATAGATGTTTTCACTTACAGAAGCTTAAAATCTATTCAACTGAGCTTGATTTAAAATTCATTCAAAGTTATTTTTTGACCTAATGGAATCAATATGTTCAGGCTATTTTACATCTCAGCCAGGCTAACTTATTTTTCTTGAAAACTTCAAAATCAAATTAACATGCTGGATAATGGCTTGACCTTACTTGCCTATACCCCTTTTTTTCGCCCATTTAAGTGTCTGTCACTTTATCCCCATTTGCGTGCCAGAAAGAGACATCCCATAATGCTGCGCCGACCAGGAACAGAGTGCACTACTGCAAAACATGTCCATCAAGGAGAAAATAAAAAAATAGGCTGTTTCCTCTAAATTTACTCAATCAATAATTCATGCCGTGCACAGAAGTTTGATTTATGAAGGAATTAAATGTTGTGGACTGGGCCTCGCAACGGCCGTCCATCTCGGGGACGTGGCAGCCGAAATTAAACATGAAAGGCGAACACTGGGAACAGCCAAATCATCTCGCGGAGAGTTCACGTATTAGATGACTTCAATGGCACACGCACCGGACAGCACGATTGGACAAAATGACACTGGTGATTTGAGTGGGAGCCACGTAATTTGTTCAGAAGCTTTTCATGGGTTGTATGGAGAATATATAGTAGTTTAGTAGAAGTGGGTCACCAAAGGCCAAAGAGCTACATTAACACAGGTGAGCCCTGTGTCTGACCCTGTCTTGGCTGTAAAGTAACATGGAAAACACATGACAGTTTTAGTATGTTTTAAGTCAAACAGAAAGTTGAATCCTCCTCTCTTTTGTCAGTAGCCTAATTTATATTTCCTCTCCTGTGAAAGGAACTATAAATTGTAATGTGACTATTGTACATATTTTTCCAAAAGGTTAAAGCTGTGTTGGACATGTGGGTGGGTGTTTCCCATGACATCGAAGACCGACATTTGATTTGATCGGAGACGTCCCGTCAACTTCCGTGGTGCGCTTGGTGACTTGCACGTCGTAGCCGTGGATGTATAAAGAGACCTGGATACAGCGTTGGAGGCGGGGCCTCGTTCATTCCTATGGAAGTTGCTCAGTGGCGCATGAAGCAAACACCCGGGTATTCAGTAAGCGGAAGTTTCAGATTTTCCCGCTCTGTTGGGCCCACAGAGCATGCGCACTAGCGTTTCCTTTAGCCCCGTCTCCCAGCCGCTCTGTCTCATGCTCGTTCACGTGACCGACAGACTAAAGTAACTCTGGATTCGGCTATTAGTGAACTTTACAACTTTTAGGACCTAATGATTTAAATAAGGGCTATTAAAGTATTAAAACAGGGTAGTTGATATACATTAAAAAAATGTATCCACTGAGTTACAGACGTCTCTTTCTCAATGTTAGTCAATGGAATAAAGTCTTCTTGGGCCCAATGGCATCATGTGACGGACCTGGAAGTTGTAATTCCACCGTTTGGCTGCTATGTGCGGTGCACTTCCTTTCGAACGCTGATGATACGTCTGGTAATACATTTTTTCACCCCTTTTTTCCAACATTCCCGCGTGATACGGACTATCAGCTGTTTGTCCCGTCAGCAACAGTCGACATTTGGGAGGAACTATTGCGCTGTTGAGTTTGCATTTCACGCAGAAAGTCGAAACTAGCAACCTGATGGAAGCAAGTTGGTCTAGCTGGCTGCATTGTCGCTACCACAAAGTCCCGTCCTTAGACATCACTAAACCTTAAGGGCTCCATCACTACAACAAATAGATAAAATAAATACTAAAATCGTTTTTGGTCATTTTGTCCACAAGTCAAAAACAAACCGATTTCATTGAAAAAGTGAATTTTAAAGTGAGTAAGACTACTTTTACTTGAACAGCAGCAACTGTGGCAACAAGTGACAATGGCACACAGCTCACGTTAATATAATAAAGTCAGGAAATTGATTCGGTAATTTCAGTTATACAGAAATATTTATCTAAGCTAAAGGCCTTTCACAGCCTGTTAATAGTTCAGCCTTATATTGGTAATGCTGCGTTCCAGACACAGTCGGATGTTACAATTTCCCAGTTGAAATTCCAGATTTCCGACCTCTTGCAGCGGTGCAGAACAGGTTCCACAAAATTTTAGTATGTATTATTTTAATTAAATAAAGCCAAGGATACCATTATTATACCACATTGCCTTTAAGTTGATGGCTTACCGTTCAGGACGTGCGCCTCCACGGGTGCTGCCATTGCTGTGTGACCTGAGGCAGCTGGTTGTGCCTGAGGTCCGGGTAGGGGGATTTGCCAGCGTTTACAAGCAGAAAACTCCGACTCCGGTGCGGCCTCTTTTTCTTCCGAGTTGTCTGGAACGCAGCATGAGGCTGATGTTGAAGGTAGGCCCCAGCCTCTCATTTCAGTCCAACCTCAAACAGCGAATCTATGTTTAAGTGTGTGTTTAAAAAGCTATTTGATGGCAATCTAGGCCCACTGTATATGCGTCCGTGTGGGTTTTCCCGAGTGTAAAGTGAGATAGTGAGGAGGACGGAGCGGGCCTGCTGAATCAGGATCAGCGCGCCGGGCTCATGATGAAATGACTTTGGCTGCGTCTTCATGCCTCAAATCACCGGGGGGAGAAAGTACGGGAAGTAGAGATGAGACTGTGCTTTTCACCGGGGGCTAATTACCCTGCTGTAATTAAAAAAAAAAAAAAGAAAAAAACTGGGGCCAGCGGTCCTTAAAGGAATCTTATATATTTTCCAACAAAACTATAGCTAATAAGGCCCCTTCAGGGACCCCAGCCTGCAGTCACTCAGTAACCAGCCGTGGGGGCGATGGAGGACTCCGGCTTTGGTGATTTTCGAGCCGAATTCTTGGATTTTTTTTTTTTTTTTTTTGTGATTAAAATGAAAATGAAAGAGGTGAGGCAGAGAGCATGTCGGGATGAAGTGTGCGTTGAGAGACAAAACTATTTTTCTGCAGCGCGAGGGCAGCGGGGAGGATCTGTGGCTCTGAGCCATCACGGAGCTGCCGGAGGAGACGCATTCTTTATTCTGAGGAGGGGAGGAGGGACAGGAGGGCAGAGGGAGCGAGGGAGGAGGGGGGAGAGAGAGAGAGAGAGAGAGAGAGAGAGAGAGGGGGAGAGGTGAGCGGAGCACACACGTCGCACTATCAACTGGATCCATCTAAGAAAACAACTCGCAGGGAGTCCGGGGTCCGAGCTGCGTTAGACACCAAAGGCAAGTTTGAGCCCCCCCCCCCCTCCTCCACCCCAGCCACTAAACAGCGCACCGGGCGGACGCAGCTGGCCGTCATGGCCCGCGGCGGATCAGGCGAGCGCGTCCTCACCGTGCGGGCAGAGAGTGGAAGGGGAGAGGTGGGCGCCGCGATCGCCCCGCCGCCGCTTCCCGCGGTCCTGTAACGCGCCGCAGACGGTGTCGAGTCAGAGCGGAGGAGCCCCGCTCTGTGAAGCGCCCCCGGAGCCGGAGAACGAACCCAACAACAACAACAAAAAAAAAAAAAACTAAACCTCCCCCCCCCCCAAAAAAAAAACCCAAAAAGAAGTGGTGGACAGCGGTGCGGACGGGGTTTTTTTTTTTTTTCTTTCTTTTTTCTTTTTTCTTTTTGGAAAGGGGGGGTTTGGGGGGGTGGGTTGCACCCATGCAGGGAGATATGCTGTTCCGTAGACTCACCGGGCCGACGCTGCTGATCGGAGCCGACTCGCACCAGCTTTGCCGAGCGGAGCTTTACGCGCCGTCGCGCAGCGGGACCGCATGAAGGACAGAGGCGCGCAGACAGACAGGGGGAAAGTTGAACGCGGTAGCGGGGTTTGTCATGGATAAAGGCTCGCCAAAGGTACAGTGGCTGTTTCTCAATAACCCGGGACATAGTTGGAGAGAAATGTAGAGGGGGGAAAAAAAAAAGACAGGCCTACGCTGTATACCAGTCGGCTACTTTTCCAGGGAAATTTATGTTATATGAATCTTATTTTACCTCAGCAGACGCACACATACGTGCTCACCTCTGTAACTCGCAGCCCCGAGCACCCTGCAAGCAACGATAGGCATACATTGGCATTGATTCTCCAATTCCCAGTGACTTTTTACGATTAATTAAAATTGTAGGGGCAATTTATTTGCAGATTAATTAGATGTTTCATGGAGTTAAAGATTACTGCACTACAAAGCGCACCGCTCCACATTTTTCACCTCGGAGAAAACCTGACTTTTTTTGGGGGGGGGGGGGCTTTCACTCTCAATGCACTGCACGGTTTTCAATTCCCCCTTTGAAATAATTCATTCAGATGAACACCGCTCACTGGGCAGGCTTTGAAGTCTACCTGATCCGCCTCTTATCGCCTCTTAAATGCCCTATCCATTTTAAACTTTTAATTGCGTTTCTGTCGCCAAATCCAGTTCTAATCGGATTGTCCTGGCCACATATCACAGCGTTCATCTGGCGGTGAGAAACTGTGCTCCCTCGGCTGGAAATTAAATCAAAAAGAAAGAAAAAGAAAAAGAGGGAAGAAAACAAAAAAAAAAAAAAAAAAAAGTCTTTCGATCACTTTCCTTCCTTGATCCGTCCAGCATTTATCAGGTTTGGTGTAAAGACCGACATGCTTCTCTTTAAGGTTTTTATTTGGATTCTTAGTGGCATTTTATTTATGCAGCTATAATAATCTTGATGCTGCTGCCTTCTGCTGTTGATTCTGCTGCTGTGGCAGCACATTTGATCGCCTCATGTGGTTGCTTATAACCCCCCCACCCCCCAAGCTTATTTGATTAAATTTAGCTCTTTCAATTTAGAAAAGTAGATCACAGATGTGTGTCAAAGGCTTGTTTCTCCGTCTCTGTCATAAAGAGCCCGTACAGGCTGCTCAACAAACAACACAGGGAATGTAAAGAAGCAGGGGTACCAAGGCAAACAGACATATTTCCTTTACTCACTTTTTTTTTATATATATATTTCACTATTTGTTCCTTTCATTACAAAATATAGCTCCCTGCAGTGGCTACCAGACATGTCAAATCTGAAATTTAGTTTAAAAAAAGAAAGAAAGAAAAACAGCAAGAATTGTGATTATTTTCTGTATTAAGTGGCTGACTGGCTACTCCTTTTCCTCGACAAACCCTGCAGGACACCTTAATCCACGCTCACGGCCGTCCCTGTGTTTAACATTCAACCCATCGTTCCCATTATTGTGTGTCACCCAACATTGACTCAGGGCGGAGCTTCAGTTAAGCTGAAAGCTACCAATGACAACCAGTATCTTTCAATCATGCGGGGGGGAAGAGGGGGAAAAAATGTTTGATGGGTCATAAAACCTGGAATAATGGATCTCGAGGTCTACTGTAATCCGATGGCCTTGTGTTTTACTACAAGCCCCTCCATGCTGAAAAATAGCCTGTATCGATCATTTATTGCAGGTGGAGGGACTAAATTATTTTCCAATCCCATTTCATTTGACAGCTCGTGTATGTCACTCCAGCGGGAGGAGGAGCTGATGTGCAGGGTCTCTATTCCTCGACTGCCTCTCCTTTGTTTTGTAGTCCCACTCTCCACAGCCTCGAAATCTTGAGTTTGATGATGGTGTGTTCAGGCCTGCACGTAATACCGAGTTTCTCCTTAGGCCACCGGCTAAACAATTTCCTCTGTTTACTGTAAGCACTCGTGTGTTTACTCCTGTACCTCGGCCCACAACGTCTGCTCAAGCAGGCAGAAAAATTAAAAAAAAAGAAAGTCGCAGCTTGTTTTCTGTTCCTGATTTTTTCCCCAGGAAATAGCCTGTGCATCCATGTTGGCACACAAAGACGTGATGTCTTCACTTGTCTCTTCTCTTTTTAGCCTGTTTTCCATTAAGCAGCATTGATACTGCTTCAAACCTCTGTGAATCCACGAGTTTGTGTCCTTGCAGTTTTCTATTCCCTCCTTTGATAGGGCGGAAGGGATAAAAGCCTTCTTTATGTCTGTGAAACCGGATGTGCAAGAGCTGTTCTGAATATTTATCAGATGGTTTGACTTTTTTTTTTTTTTTTTTAAATAGCCACCGCATAATTTGACATCAGCAGTGAACGATATGTTTTGTGACTCTGTCTTTCATTTTGTGGGAGAGGGAAAGAGCGAGAGGGAAGGAGAGACAGTTGGTGTGTGTGTGTGTGTGTGTGTGTGTGTGTGCATGTTTGTATGTCAAATAAAGAGACAGAGGAAGGGAGGGAAAAGAGAGGCCCATTTTTTTCCCGAGAACAGGCCACCCTTAAATGTACTAATCCAGCATTTCTTTGTTTTCCCACAGGTCTCTGGATCCAAATGTCACCCCCCTCGGACTCTGCCCCGGTCGGGGACCAGCAGTGTGTGACGGACAGGCGAGTGGAGCCAGTGGTGGCTCTCTACTGCGTGGCTTCAAATTGGCCCTGGCTGAGCTCTGCATGGAGCAACGAGTGAAGAGTCCTGCTATGGTCTGATGTCTCAGCATGGATGGAGTCAGTCAGAGGACCGGCCACCACTAATGAGACCATCGCTCTTCGGCTGAGGACTAGCATTTACAGGATTACTCCCACGGTTTCCTGCTCGTTTCCCAGCTAACTGCATCATTACCAAACTCTCCTAGGTGGACTTTTTCGTGGGTCTGGTTTTTGGTGGATATATACGTCATTGCCTTTCTGATTTTCATATTTGTTTTATCCCCTCCCAGTTCTTTTTTATTGTTGGTTTCCCTTTTCCTGTTTTGTTTTTCCACTATGGAGTTTCTGGCTGGACCCTGGAATAAAGATTGGGCTTCATTCTTGCAATTTTGGTTGACTGTCATCCTAAGCCTCCAAATGCAATTCAGCCCGGGTGCCTCTTGCCCGGTCGAGTGTCGTTGTGACAACCCATTTGTGTACTGCAATGAACGCAGCCTGACATCAGTGCCTCTGGGGATACAGGAGGGCTTCAGAGTCCTCTACCTACATAACAACCAGATAAACAATGCTGGCTTCCCTATGGAACTGCACAATCTGGCCACTGTGGAGACTGTGTATCTCTACGGCAACCAGCTGGATGAGTTCCCCATCAATCTGCCCAAAAACACCAGGATCCTGCATCTCCAGGAGAACAATATCCAAACCATCTCCAAAGCGGCCCTGGCCCAGCTGACTCGACTAGAGGAGCTGCACCTTGATGATAACTCCATCTCCACTGTGGGGGTGGAAGAGGGGGCCTTTAGGGAGGCGGTTAGCCTCAAACTCCTCTTCCTCACCAAGAACCACTTAAGCAGCGTTCCCATTGGCCTCCCCGAGGACCTAAAAGAGCTGCGGTTGGATGAGAACCGCATTGCTGTCATTGCAGAGGAGGCCTTTCAGAATGTAACCCGTTTACAGCGCCTGCTGCTGGACGGGAACCTGCTGACGGACGAGGGCATTGCACCAGGGACCTTTCAGGACCTGGTCAACCTTCGTGAGCTGACCCTGGCCCGCAATTCGCTCACCTTCCCCCCTCCCCTGCTACCCAGCCAGTCACTGCTCAGACTCAGCCTGCAGGAGAACCAGATCAACCAGATCCCTGTTGCAGCCTTTGCTGCCCTAAACAGGCTGGAAAAACTAGATATTTCTAGCAACCAACTCCAGACTCTTACACAGGGTGTGTTTGACAGCCTGTCGAGCCTAAAGCATCTCATGGTGCGAAACAACCCCTGGCGTTGTGACTGTGCTGTGAAATGGGTGGTGGTGTGGCTCAAGACCTTGCCTTCCTCCATCAACGCCCGAGGTTTTGTGTGCCTGAGTCCAGACAAGGTGCGCGGCATGGCAATCAGAGAGCTCACATTGGATATTATAGAGTGCCCGGTCGATGCTGACCAGCCGCCCTGGCCCACCCTGCGCTCCACACCCCCTCCCCCACCCACAACCACCCCTATCACCACCATGATCTCCACCCTCATCACCACATCCATCCCTTACTACTTTGACTCCCCCTCCCCTCCCTTACCCCCGATCCATAACAACCCTGCTGGGCCCCTGCCTCCTTATGAGGACCCCCTTCAGATCTCCTTCCATGTGGTCAACTCCACCAGTATCGAGGTGAGCTGGGCTTCCTATTTCACCGTCACAGCCTACAAGGTCACTTGGGTCAAAAGGGGCCAAAGCCAAATAAACGAAGGAATGCGGGAGAGGACGGTGAGCGGGGATCGGCGGCATGTTAGCCTCACCAACCTCGAGCCCCGGTCTGTGTATCGGATCTGCGTGCACGTGCTGGACACCCTTAACTCCTACAGGCCCGGAGAGGATACTATATGCTCTGAGGCCAGGACCAAGTCTGTCGTGTCCACTAAGCCTCCTGGTAGAGAGCAAGCTCCGCAGGAGAGCATCAATTCCACGCTGCTAATGGCTGGGATCATAGGCGGGGCAGTGCTGATCATCCTGGTGACGCTGCTCAGCCTGTTCTGCTGGCACATGCACAGGAAGAGCCGGTCGTCTTCGACCAAGTGGAAATACAACCGGGGCAGGAGAAAAGACGACTACTGCGAGGCTGGAACCAAGAAGGATAACTCCATTCTGGAGATGACTGAAACCAGTTTCCAGATAGTGGCGTTGAACAATGAGCAGCTGCTCAAGGGAGATTTCCGCATTCAGCCCATCTACACGCCCAATGGGGGCATTGGATTTAGAGACTGTCACCACAGTAACAACAGCATAGCCTACTGCAAGAGCAGCAACGTGCCCAGTACAGAGTTCTGCCACACGTGATGCAGCGGCAAATAGTACAGCGGCACTCACACACACGCACACACCAGAAACACTTAACAATACATGCATAAATAAACACACATACACCGTTTGTGTAGACAACAAAAAACATAAAAATTCTAGTGAAATATAACTGTACTATATATATTTCCAAGTTCTGTATACGATGTAATTTATACTGTGGATAATAATGTGGGATTCTCTGCTATCTTTTTTATTCTTAGAAAAAGAGATACAAGTGTTTCGTTTTTTATAACCAGCAGGGTTTTGAAAGTTGTTTTAATGGTCAGTACTGTACATGAACATGGATTTGTACAATCACGGCACCCTGGGTGTAGCTTCTGACGAACGCTGTCTGCCTTGGAAATGCTTGGGCGCTTAGAGGGCTGAGATCCTTTGCTAACCACAGAAGTAAAATATGGCCTTTTATCGCTTTGAACTACTGCAAACCCCTCCCCAGTACAACAGAACAGTAGTAAAGACAACACAGCACAGGGGAAATCCAAACACTGCTGATTAGATCGGCGTGGAGATATATAGCACTGGTGCATCGGTGGCATGTTGTTAAGAAAAGAATCAAAGTGCACTTTCTTATTAATGGAAGCAAGGCAGGAAGTGAGCAGAGGTGGTGATCACATGTAAGGTATGGTTGTGTAGAAAGAATGTCATCTATGCTGTTGAAAAGCCTGGACTGAGATTTCCCAAAAGTGCCTTATAACACTAAAAGCATCCTTCTTCTGTTGTTTACAATGGAACAAAGGTGGGCTTAGTCAGGAGACACTTTTTAGAAAACTCAGAAAAAGGATGTGCCATTTTTTTTTTCTTCAGTGAGGAGGTGCAATTACTAACATGAGTTTAAAAAGCAACAAAGGATTATTGTCCCTAATGAGGCGCATGGATGTGCTGAGACTCGCAGATCCTTTTGAAGGAATTCCCTAATTTGTTCTGCTTCTTTTTCCCCTGTTTTCCCTGTTTTGGCAAGTGAGGCCACAAGGGGGCAGTTTCCCTCAGCGTCGTGTGTGGGACAGAGGAACAGAGGGCAAGACAGACAGTGAGAAAGAAAAAAAAAAAAAAGCTGCATAGATCACTTTACCTCCACCATTCCCCTGGGGTCCATTACCCAGACGACATCACTCATGCTCATACAGCATTGTTTAGAGTATTATTACTCATCGAGCTACTTAATGATGTGGAATCATTTAAAACTAACAGTGTTTTCTGTGTTTGGTGGCTAAATGATACAGATTTTCGCCACTGCGGTCTATCATGTGGGGGCTCTGTTCCTCCCGGTGTGTGTGTGGAGAGAGATCGTGATTTTTTTCTAGGAAGCTAATTATACACCCACTTGTTTCAACCCTGTCCCCGCGTTCATTAGGCTTTTTGATAAATTAGGAAATTACAACAATAAGATCGCACTCCGCCCATGAACCCCACAATGCGCGCAGCGTTGTGACTGAGCAGCTCATCTAGCATCTCATCATTTATCCTTTTGTGTGCGTTTATGAGACTGTCTACTTCATTTATGGTGCGCTCACCTGAACAATGCACCTGCTCACTCCACAACATTAGTTTCTGCACTGATGACTCTCGCCCTCGTCGAGCCTCATTTTCTGTCTCGCTGTCTCCCTGTCTGTCTCCCTGTCTGTCTCCCTGTCTGTCTCCCTGTCTGTCTGCACGCCACTGATCCCTGCATGGGCTCAATTAAAACAGTTTTTCTGCCCTTCAGCTCTAGGGCTTTGGTGGCAGTTCTTTGCATGCGAGGTGCCAGTGAGAGGTCTTCATTATGCACTTCTTAAGAAGACTTTATTTGATTTGACAAGATTTTATTTTGAGGGGCCAAGCTTAAAGAATTCCCACCGCCGACCCCTCTGTCCCCCACCTCCCCCTTTCCCCCTCTCCTCATAATCCTCGACCAAAAAAGGGAGAAAAATATGTAGACCTTATTTTCACTTGGCTGCATGGAGCTCACGCTGGGAGAGACAGTGTGTTAACTCTTTGTGAGGCGCACAGAAACACACACGGTAGAGAAACAACACAAACTGGGCCGAACGTTTCAAGTAAAATGATTTGTAAGGGCTTGTACCCGACTTATTCCAGAGTGTTGAGATAATCCCTGAGAGGATTCATCTCAGCGGCCGGAATATCTCAGAGTTGCTGCGTTTACTGCAATTCCAGCGACAGCTCAGACCACGATCACAGGGGCGACCACTTCAATTCAAGAGGATGCGCAGACTTTTACCAACAAAATATTGTAAAAACTGACAAACACAATGAATGAATGAATCACTTAGTGTCATAGTATGTCAAGTGATTTTCCAGTAGAACGAGACCTTTGTTGGAGTTTCATTTGACATTTTTTGGATGAAAAGACAAAATCTCTATTATTGAGAAAACGTTGTAACATAAGCAGTAGTTTGACATTTTGGAAGATACGCTTAATCACTTTTGTGCTGAGAACTTGATTAGAAGAGATTGATTAGACGTCTGTACGGTGAATATGAAGCCACCGCCAGCAGCCACATTAACTTAGTGTACCATAAAAACTGGAGATATGTCCATAGGTAAATAAATCTGTGAGCATTAGAGGTGCTGGCCGGTGATTTTGTTACCTGTATACCCTTGCCTCCTGTCTTTATGCTAAGCTAAGCTAACTGGCTGATGGCTGTAGCTTCACCATACAGACATGATAGTGGTATTGATCTTCTCATCTAACTCTTGGCAAAAAAGTAAATAAACATATTTCACAAAATGTCAAACTATTTCTTTAAGTAAAAAAAAAAAGCCGATTTGATTGTAACGATTTCCTGGCATATGAAGAACACATTAGAATTGAAAGACTTCAATACATCACTCGTTTGACTTGGATATTCTTTCATGTTGTATTGATACTGTAAGATCTTCTGTGGTTATCAAAGCATCCCCACTTTTTATTTTAACCTTTTTCTACTAATATCCGCAGCGGACCATAAACACTTGAACATTTACATCAGATATTGTTTCGATTATTCTTTGTTACAGATGAAAGCAACCTATCTTAAGTCACGTGCTGATCAAACCAGTGGCGGGGTGGGGAGGGGGGTCAAACTATTGGAACACATAGCATCTCCCTCTGTGAATGTGTGACGGAGACAGATATTTGCCTTACCTTTTATGCAGGACTGAATGATTAGCTAGAGAGAGAGAGAGAGAGCCAAGTGAGAGGAAGAAAGCGAGAGGTGGAAAGACATAAACTGACGGCAACAAGAATGCTTAACAGAAAGCACATTTCCTCCCAACAGGTTGCAGCCACGGCGGCAACAATAACGGTATTAACAGGACGAACAACACTGAGCGTGACACACAGTAGCTAACAAGAGACTGTTCATCCGTAGAGCCAGACCTTAAGCGACGCATGGCTAATGATTGGGAAGGAGCTTTGGTGGTTGTTTTTGCGGCGCACATTACTCTTAATTTTCTACCTGCTTGATGAGAGAACGCGGATGCAGTGCCGTGACCAATGGAATTACACAAAAAACGTATTACAGTCTGCTGGCGCCGGATTATTACTGTTTCAGGGTGCCGAGAAGTAATTTCCCTTAGAGCTCATTGAATCACGTTGAAATAATTATGTTTAATCTCTGAGAAGCCAATTCAGACCAAACACACGAGGGGGCTGGAACAGAACAAAGTCAGTTCTTCTTCCCGAAGGCAAAACTGTCACTGCAAATATCTATTAAACAGTAACATTCATCCAAGGATTTTTTTTTTTTTTTTTTTTTGCATGTACTGTATTTAGCTTCATAGCCTTTCATTTTTGTCATACCAGGTTTTGGAGTTTTATTTTTTTTTAAGTATTTTTCAAGCAATCACCCAGAGGTGGTTGAGGTACCGTATAAACAACCACATATAGAAAGAAGGCTTGAAATTTGCAGTGCATGTAAAACGGCTATGTGGGGTTACTTTTCCATCCTGGCCACTCATCGAGACGCTGTAGTGTCGCGTTAGCCATTCACACCGAGTTTTCTTAGGAACCAAAGTTAAATTTCTGTTCTCATGATGAAATATTGATGTTGTTCCATGTATGTGCCTTGAGGTTGAACTTACAATGTAAAGTCCTTGAAACCTTTAAATGTTTTTGCACAAACTGTAAATACTTAAGTGAAGCTTTTTGAAAATAAAAGAGCCATTGGATTTGAGTGATCACTCCTTTTTATTTTAGAAGGCTATTACCTGTAAATGAATGGAAGTTTATGCTCTGTTGTGCTTTAATGAGTGATCCTACATTCTTCGTTTTTGACATATTAGTTTTGTGTGTTGGCATAAGCTGTCAAGTTGACTGAGGGGAGAGTTTGTACAGAAACACGGGCCTAGCTAAATCTATTTTGGGTCAGACACTAGTAATTCTGGGTCAAAGATTTGTGCTGTACCACACTATGCCAAGTTATCCTCTTATTTCTATACGGGAAGCTTGAGACATCTTAGCGTAGCCACCGCAGCTTAGTGTTCAGCTGGGGAAAATCCAGGGTACTCTCTCATTCTATTTGTATGGCGCAGCTAAATCCCAGAAAGGGCTCTTTCTCCAAATCCCTGTGTTCTACCAAAGACCAACATTTTTTTGACCACATCCCAAGGTTGCCCTTGTAACCTCCAGCCCCTTAAAAAAACCCACATTAGCCCAATCTTAATTCACTATGACAATTAACCACATATTCAGTTGAAACACCAGAGGGTGTGCCACCCTGGTATTTTGAGCGTGGAAATTGGTATTTTTTCCCCCTCAAAATCCCCAAATGTCAAACTGTGATTTGTTATAGCAGAATTGTAGGCTGTTTGGGGTTTCCAAGTGGGTGAAGAGAACTGAGGCTTTGGCACTAAAATCATCTACTTTGCTGCTTTCTCCTCCTTGTGTGTTGTGTAATGAGCACCATGAAAGACCCAGCGTGTGTGATCTCACCCCTCAGCATCATCACAACTGGGTTGTAAGTCCGTCTTTAAGTTTGTGCGCAAGGTTCATCCTGAGTCCTTAACTGCTAGTTTCAAACTAAGATACAGTATGTCTTATCTAGGCTACTAAAGACTTTAGTAAAGAGAAACAAACATCTGTAACACTTTATAGCAATCAACTTTATAAACAGGAAGTGACTTGGCGTCACAAGCTGTAGTATAACATCCACAAATTGCAGTTTTCGTGAGCCAAACTATATATTAAACTTTTAACCAGTCCTGTAAATGTATTAAAATTGTGTTTTATTTATTAATACATTCTTCGAGAAATATAGTTTTCACACAGTTAAGAATGACTGGGAACTATCCCATTATGTTAACCTACCTTACATTATTAGGTTGTTTTTCGTTTTTTTGTTAATTGTAATTTAAAATCTTCCCAGTTTACATGATAATTAAACAGCATTTTATCAAGTGTCAGGTCAAACGTGTTGACCATATTCCATATTACCTCTCTTACTTTTATTCTTTACAGTAGCTTTGTCAGTGTATCTACGCAGCAGCTCCGCCTGCCAGATACTAGGTGTAACTATATAGCATCAACCAATGGTGGTAATAAGTACATTTACATTTATTTAAAATATTGTACCTTGTACTTGTACTTTACTTGAGTATTTTTTCTTTTTATGCTACTTTTCACTTATACTCCACTGCAATCCAGTGGAAAATATTGTAGGCTACTTTTAACTATGCAACAGCTATAATTACTTGTCACTTTATTAATTAAAACGTTACATAAAAATTGTAGGATGAACATAAAAAATGTCATGCATTCAGATTGTAGATCTGAAAAGGTTGGAGAGTGACAGGTTTAATTACCCAACAGCAAAAAAGCCTCAACCAACACCTCAACCAACACAGTAAAATATAATATTAAGTAAAATAGAATAGTCAAACACTCACAGGGGCCATGTTTCTGCATTATTAGTACTTTTACTTTAGATATTTGAAGTACAGTCAGCTCTTACCTGCATACCTGTATACTTTTACTAAGCCTATGTAAAATGTTCAAATGAGGACTTTTACTTGTAATATACTCATACTCGAGTAAAAAATACATCCTTCACCAATGGTAACAGCTTATCTTTATGTAAATTTATGAAATTTATGATGTGTAATTCTCCACTGAGTAAACACTTAACACTATAACACTATAACTAGGCTAGGTTTGAACTCAGAGTTGGTGCAGTCGGCTCCAGGCCACGGAGTTAATTGTCATAACACTAAAAAACAGCATCCTAACAGCTTTTTGTAGCACAATTTGTGTCCTAACACACAATTGTGTGATTCATTTAAAAGAAAGTGGGTGTGTTTGTCATATTCCATATGGCAGAAACTAATGAAATGTGGATTTTTGCCTTTGAATTGTTCACTGAACAGGTGTTACCTTTGAGTAGCTGTTTTTTAATCGTTTCCTGCCAAAAGAACATTCAATTTTCTGCTTAGTACAAGCTCTCTAACAGCTTCACTTTGTGATCCTCATTTAAGTGAGGAAATTTAATGGAGGAAAAGCCATTAAAGGATGCAATTTAAAGCAATCTTTTTCCAGGTATTACAAACATTGACATCTGCCAGACTTAACATTGGACTGGCTGGTTTAAATCTGTGCTCTGTTGTTATTCTCATCGTCCATTGCCCTCAATAGCCTTTAATTAAAGACTGAATGCAGGTGAGGCCTTAGCCTCTTTCACAGTACGTCAGGCTAATGCGTGTCAAGATGGGTCACTGGTCTGCTGCCCGTTTGCTGCCAACAGTAAATGCCATGAACATTAGGTAAAGACCGACTGAATCAATTTATTTACCTTTCTGTACTTTGAAATTATATGAAAAGAGTAAATGAATGGAAAACTGGCCGAAAATAGCATTGCAAGTTCTGTCTCTTTTCAAGAGCACTGCTGGTTCTTGGAGGTGCTTACTCTATTTTATTTTAGTCATTAAAATTTGATGTTGAAGGTTGAAAGAGAGCAAAACACAGCACGGACTATATAGGAATTCCTCTGACAGCATTTAAACATTGAGCACAGAGGATATTTTAATCAATCATGAATCAGGGATTTGTTTTGAGATGCAAATTAAATTTGTCTTCCCAATTTTAGATTACTGAGTTGAAGATTACCAAGTGAGGGTGAAATGCAAACAGTATTCTTGCCCGGTTTTCCTTTTTCAGCAGCAAAGAAAAAGTTTTGTGCCATTGAGATAAGATATTTTCTGAACCAAAATGAATTCAAACGAATGCTGTCTGACAAGTCTTTAGTGTCTGCAAGGACACTTGCTTTCCAAATGAGAAAACCACAGCGATTCCATTAAAAGAAAGAAAGTACACAATAGACACGGTTTTCTTCTCTTTTACAGCTTACGAAAAGTGACTCGCCAGCTGTACAGAGTCCTAATTGGTCAACAAAATGAGTTTTTAACTGTAAACTGCTGTCCAACTGCCTAAAATCCCCTCAGGCCTGGAGGGCATTTACAGGTGTCGACACAATAGAAGGAATTCCTGCTGTATACAGTATGATGCAACCCACTAACACAGTCCTGCAACAAATGCTACCATTGTGAGCCTTGCAATTGTCAGTTTGTGTCAACACTATGTCCTTGAGGCATTGATTCAACTATTTGGTCATTCTCCAGGCTGTAGTTTTGCTGTATTAGATTCCATTATATTCTTAAGTGCACCTAAAATACAGGGTTTGGGTTAAAAATCTATCTAAAAAATGTCCATACAATCAAATCAAAACCTCTCTGTCTTCCCAATAGTAGGGTTAGATTCTTGGATTGCATAGATTTTCATTGTGTCAGTGTTTTAAGAAGACTGTGAAGGTACATACATGTATCAATCTGCCAACACATGCCGAGGATTTGTGTTTTAAGAAGTGAATGTGTGAATGAAGCTGCAGACACTGTGTTGCCATCACACTCCACTCCCTGCAGAGTACACGACAGACTGAGGAACAGACTGTGGGGAGGTGAGATAGTAGCGAGTGTAGCGGTGGTGGAAGAAGTATTCAGACCTTTTAGTAAGGTAAAAAGAGTGACTGAAGTAAAAGTCAGCTAAATGTACTTTAAAAAGTCAAGTAGTCAAGTAAAAGTACTGGTTATGCACACAAATGGCTCCTGTGTTATATCATTAGTAATCCTGATGCATAAATGTGTAAGAAACATTTTACTGTTCTAGTTAAGGTGGAGCTTATTTTCCAGTAACTACTTTATATACTGTTGGGTAGTAAACAAAGGCCTGTCAAACATGATGCATTGTTATATGCATGTGCATCATGTTTGACAGACCAGTGTTTTGTGTGTCAAATATTAATGTGCATTTAGTGAAGTAAAAGTAAAAATTTGTATAAAATGGAAGTAATGTACAAGTGCTTCAAAACTGCACTCAAACCTGCAATAGCTGAACACAATGTGATTTACAAGAAATACAGTGGTTCCCTTAGCAGCTAATGCTCTAAACGTGCATCCATATGGTCAGCTTTAAATATGCATTATGAATTCCCTTGTAAATAAACGTACCTGGTGCGCTGCATGCTTGGTGCTGGGAGATATATCCAGAGAGATCATGGAGGAGATCATTACGAAGTGCGTACGATATCGCATCATTTCCCTCATCTGTTTTTAAAAAGCTGCCTAAATAGGTCTTAATTATCTGCATCCATGACTGAGTGGCACTGTGGCTGAGCAGACTCAGTTCATTAGTTGCTCGAAATATCAAGAATCCACCACTTCCACTTTTTCAAGCTTACAATGTATATGTCTTCACTGTCTCCGACACATTTTTCTCTGGTATACAATTCATCTTTAGCTGTTTATACATGAAGCTACACAGAGAGAAACTTGTGCATATTTGTATGGTAATTGGTACTTTCTTTGTGAAGCATATATTGCAGTGTTGGGTTCCTTAGAGAGGCTGTTATCATGGGAAAGGTGATTTCTCCAAACACACCAGTATAGGAAAATAATTGGTACAGATCTGAACAATGCTCCTTCTATGTCTGGTTTCCTTGATTGGGAGATTGATTTTCAAAAATATACAGTATAGATGTTGTAGAAGGGAGAGCTGGTTGAAATGCTTAACAGAAGCGGTGTTTATGCATGCACAACACGTAACAGCACAGTGGGGAGAAAGGGAGAAATGCCCAACATGTACGGTTCTGGCTGCAAGTTGTTCTTGATGAAAAAGTCGTTCATGGCTAAACTTAATATGAACCGAGCATTTTTCAATAATTAAAACACCACCTGTCAAGGAAACTTAGACCAAATTCCCCAGTAGCTGGCCAGATTAAAGTTTAAATTTCTCCCTTTGACCACATTGAGCACGGTAGCGCCTCCATATGTTGGGCCAGTAGGTCAGAGGAGTCACAATTCCAGGTGGGACAGAGCAGCTGTGACCTCGAGCACGACTCACCGTCTGGTAAGGCCCGTAATGAATGAAGACGGTGATGAATAGTGAAGGTAAGAGGCTCAAGGCTTTCTGGAGGTGACCAGGAGGAAACTCAGAAAAGGCTTTCTCTCTCTTTTATTTTTTATTTTTTTCGTGTTGGACACAAGTTCAGACTGTGCAAGGCCTCAGCCCAGGCAGATTTATTGACATCGCTAAGGCTCTGCGGAGATTAAAAATGTAAAGGGGTGGAGGGTTACTCACCAACCAACACACTGGTTTGTGCTCATTTTATAGAGAGGAAAAATCGGAAATCTCTGGTGTAAAAGTTGACTAATGTGCTTGCTTTAGTGCTTTTATTTTCTAATAAGTGAATAAAAACAAAAGGTTGGTGAGTGACAGGATGAATACTAGATCAACAAATGATTCATATAGAAAACAGACAGGAATAATTCTACATTTGAAAATGAAACTCAAAACGACCCATAATGTCAGCATGGAGATGCATCATGAACCATTTGGGATGTCACTCTTCCCACAACAAGGCTTTATGAGATGTATTTATGACACTGACAAAGACTTGCTCATTGATAGTCAAACATGAATTATAAGGGAACCTTGATATTAGACAATGAAGTATGCAGTGTGAAAATGTCAATTTATATTTTTTGGCATAATTGAGTATTACAGGTGGTTATTTCTAAGTCCTAACCACCTGTAATACTATTTCTATCAGACTCCTCTACACTGTACAGTTGTGTTATTCAACTCTGCTTTTATCATTAACTCTGTAATTAGATAATTTAGAACAACAGTTCAACTTTAATTATGGAGTTCTCAGTTTCAGAACTCATAATCAAGATTTCAGCCTTGTAATTTGAAATAAATTGACTGACTGTTCAGTTGATCGTTTAACTAACTCATCAGATTAAATTACTGAGAAACATTGTTAGCAAGCTAGCGTCTACTTCCCAGAATGTATTGTATTTGGGTAAGAATTCACCACACAGTCTACTTATTTTTCTAACTTGAAGGGGGTTACATGTTGGAGGGTTGTTACTTGTCCTTTAATACTGTATGTGTGTCTCAGTTTCTCGGCTTACATGTTCATTTTCATTGATCAAAATTGTAATGATGCAACCCACTATGACGGCAGGTATCCACTTCAACCACCCGCGTGCTCCTTCGGTGTGATTCATTTAAACCATAGGGGTCTTATCTATTAGCACTGATCTTGGTTTAAAAGTGGCTGATAGAAACACAGCACAGGACTAATCAGACTTGACACTGTATTAGTGACACAATGAATGTAATTGGAAATCAGGCCTAATTAGAAATTGTATGAGTGTATTCAGTCTGAGTTACTTAGAGTAAATTAACCAGTGAAAGAGCTGAAAGATAATCTGGCAATGTTTAATTCAATTTTACATCAATAATTACAAGAAATTGTGAGTTGGACCAATATAAATAAAGTTAAATTGTCTACCAATTTTAATAAAATGTGGAAGTTTTCACAACATTTTCATTTTTACAGTACATTCAGGTGATCAGGTGAAATCCTCTGCCCCGCGTTCATGTAATGATGTGAGAAATCCTGTAATACTGAATTACAAGAACAGAGTGGGGGGCTGTCCTGAGTTACAAAGTCTCCTTGAGTCATAAACTCCTTGTTCAAAGCTGCATTCATAAATACCCTCCTCATAAGTAAAGTCTGTGGTACTGCAGACTTAGAACAAGGCTTTTATGAGCAAAACATATCCTCCCATTTGTGATGGAAAGACTGCTGAGTGTTTGCTTGTTGCCTGGTAAACATCTGCTGTATATGATTTAACACTGGAAAATAGCTTTTGATGCAGACTCACTTACGGTCGGAATGAAATTACAATTATTTTTTGCGAACAAGTACATATATCCTTGGTAATTGTTTTGACTTGGATAATTATTTGGTCCAGAAATGGTTTAATCCTCTTTATGAAAGATATGCACACCATTTGCATACACAGAACATAAGAGGAATTCAGTTTAACTATAATTAAATGCATGAAAGTTGTGTCTTAGCTGACACTCAAATTTTGTTAATTCTGTGTCCAACATCCACCACTCCATCATAGATTCTTCTATGTTAATTAAAGTTACTCTTTGTTCAATTACTGTCATGTAATTGTTGTTTTCTTGCTCCCGGAGTTTGCAATAGTTTCTTATGAGCTCTAAACTCCTCACCTGATTTTGATAGAATCCACGCTAGCAGGAATACAGTATGTATGTGTGCGGTAGCTACAGTTAACTGTTTTTATAATAGGAAAATTCATGATTTGAGTCTTTCAGTCCTGCTCTTGGCGGCAAGAAATTCAACTTCCCTCCAACAACCTGCAAAGAACATAAAACGCTTGCTTTCGAGTCTATTTTTTAACTTGTTGAACATTCACGGGCCTGTCACATTCTCTTGAACTCCCGTACCCAGTTTCACGTCTTCTCGCTGAACCTTTACTACTTCCTCTAAGAAGGAACAAATTCTCGTAGCCCCAAACAAACATTTCTGTCTAAATTGGGAGCTCATTAGAGTCTCACACATCCAGTGAGGGTACGGAGAAGCGAGACATTATGAATTGATTTCTCTATATCTGGACCATAAAAGCAGAATGCATTAGCGTTAGAGAAGATGAACATTGCATTTGAGATCGGCAGAGGGGTGAGAGTGTTGTTGAATTAAACAGGCATGTTTAACAAGCTGTTAACAACTCCCACTATCCCGCTCTCCCTCTTTTTCTTCCCCTCTCGCTGCGAGTAGCGGAGACAAAAGCCAGCCGCGGCCTGAACGGGAGCGAGGTCCCACGAGAGAGCGGCGAGAACAGGGCCGCTGTGGAGAGGTGGTGACAGTTCACACGGCGAGACTGAAGAGGAGTCCACCCGAGACAAGAAGCAGAAGCCCTTTGTCTCACAGCTGGGGAAAGTGTGGCTTAGAGCTGTTTAAATGTTATGGCGGATAGGAATGGTTCTTATGAGCCCCGGGTCCGGAGTGCACATTACATGTTAATGACTTGGAACACAGACAGGAGAGCAGAGGCTCAAACTGCCAATTAAGCATATGCTTCAGACGCCACTGGTGTTCCGACACAACCATCTGATAGCGCTCAAGCTTGGCCTGCAGATCTGAATCTCTCCATGGGACGTGGAGGCACTCCAATGGTGAGTCATTAGCCACAGACATCCCTGAAAACCACTGAGGAATTGAAGCAGCTGCTGATTGGATATCACTCATTCAGCTCCATCCTCTGTCAATGCTTTATTCTTCTGCTGGGCTCACCACTGTCTCTCTGTTTCTCACTCATCTGTTTAGTCTAACGCTTGGTGATGATGTTCGTCTGTGAACAAGTAAACAAACTGGTCTCCAGCGCTTTAGCGCTTCGGTTAGTCTGTGAAAGTGCGGAGAAGCTGAGGAATGGCTTGTTATTAAATTGACATTAAGTTGGTAAAGTGTTATAACTGAAGTGGAAGGAATTCCAGTTATTAAAATTGACGTTCTTTTTATAAGCACTGCACTGTATATACAGGCTGGGGCACAATTTTAGAAAAGGGAAATTGTAAAATGAGTAAAAATGTGCCTTAAACTTAAATCCCTGGTTCTTCGCAATAATAAACTGTACATTATTATTACTTGCACTGTTTATTCAGTGAAATAAATGAATGCCACCATTACAATAAATAGCTGTTATTAGTAACTCCAAATAGCCTACAGTCATGGACAGATGAACAGGCCCCTGGACACATATGTAAAAAGACCTCCCACCTCCTACCACGGAGCAAGACGCCCGGACTGAAAGAGACACACAATGATTACAAACAATGTCTTTGTGGTGGTTTTGCATCTCATTGTGGTCATTCTTTGCATCTTTTTGCGTCCCTTGTTGGCGTTTGACTTTCTAACAAGTAATGTCACTTCAGACGGAGGCCTGATCCATTTACCTGGCGGGGCCAATCAGCTCCCAGGAGGAGGCCCGTGCCACTGTTGGCCACCCCTCGAGCCCTGCACCTGTTTCCAATATTCACTCACAGTGGGCTTGATTATGCTTTTTTTTTTGGATAAAAGAAAAAACTCAAAGTGAAAAGAAATCTCTACAAATTGATCTAAATTAAGACCAAGGTTAAAAGACAAAACAGTCGATTGCATAATTCTCCCACTTTTGTCAATATGCACCTTTTGACTGCAGCTGTAAACTTGGGTCTGTGTAGATAGGGCTGTCTCAGTTTATATGCCTGGATGCTGCAGATTTTCACCATTTTCTTTGCCAAACCGCACAAGCTCGGTCAAATTGCATGAGGAACAGTGCGTCTCATGTTCAGCCACATATTCTGGATTTGATAGAGGTCTGGCTCGGCTACTTAAAGCCCTTTTATGCAAGAATTTGTATTTTTTTTGTGACTTGTCGTCCCTACAGTTTCAGAGTGCAAATCACTTTTTTAGCTTCCTTCGTCAACGTCCTCTTTGGCCTCTTCGCCATGACGTCCAAGCTCAGAATACCAAGCTGGCTTCTTCTTCTTCTAGCTAAGATGACCAATAATAGGTAGTGCATGAACAGGCAGTCAGGGTGCGGAGTGTGAATGAAAGAGGCGCCATTCTCCCTAAAACAACTCAGTGTACCACCAAGATGATTTTGAAGCTGTTTAAGGACAGCAACTTTGTTGTTTTGAAACTGCTCCTGTGTGGCTTTGGCTTTTTGTTTATCTCAACATGGGGGGTTAGCGGGTTGGCAAGGGTAGGACCCAGTTGCAGAGAGGAGAGGAGACCGGCAGGTAGAGGAGGAGAGTTTATTATGAAAAGGTGTACAAAACTTACTGGGTGGTGAGGCAAACAGAATCCAGAGTCAAAAACAGGCAGGTAACAAAAAACAGGTAATTCAAAGAACACAGCGCAGACAACTGAGGAAGGAGACCGGAAACAAGGATCTGACAACAGACAAAGAAAGTGACCTGGTATGTATAGATGACTGATTAGTGACTAGAGGCAGGTGAGTGAACAGGTGAAAGGAGTTTGACTGGTGAGGAAGGAGTGGCTGACAGGCAGAGAGAGGAGTAGACTAATGAGGAGTGGAGACAGGTGTGTAGATGGGAGGGGCAGTCAGGTGATGGGGAAAGGAAGGAAAGTCAGAGGGCATCTGGTGGAAGGTGAGGGAATGGCAGGTGAGGGGAACAGAGCAAGAGTCCATGGCCCAAGGGCAGTGAGCAGAAGTGACAACAAACAAAGAAGGAACAGATCATGACACTCCTTAGTTATCTTCTTCTTAGATCTTTAATTTTCAGTTCCATCGTTTCTCTGTATTTTGCTCAATTCACTGGATCTTTTCTTTGAGAAGGCATCCAGGGCCTGCTGCAGGGAAGTATCCCCACAGCATGATGCTGCAGTGCCAGAGTACCAGAGTTATTGGTGGTATGGTGTTTTTGCTGACACCAAACATAGCACTTAGATTTACGTGGAAAATGGTGTTGTGTAAATATGCGATGCGGTTTTCATTGACTTGGTGACTGCAATCTGTGTGTATTCAGCACCTGATTTACCAAGACAGCCTTTACACAGTTAGCTCATAGGGAGAGAGCTCATAGGAGCAGTTCAGTAGTGGGATGTCTACGAGACCAGTAAGCTCAGAAAAGGAACGTAACGCAGTGATCTTGATCACAAAATATTTACTTTGGCCATTTACAGCAGTCTGTAGTGATTTTACAGTTCATTGATAGTCGAGTTCAAATTCAAGTTGGATGAACACAACAGACTGCTGACACGAAAACTGCAACTCCAGCCTGGTGCCTGTGTTTGGTAAATACAGCACACGTGTTCAGGGCAGAATGTGTCACATGTTCACCTGAAAAACGCAATTTATACTTTTTACAATTTATAAGTTTTGCCAGTAAAACTGACTAACCAGTTATTGGACTTCCTAGATAGGTATTCTTACATCTTGGCTGCACACAGGTGATTGCATTCAACATACAACTAGTACTAAAAGGAGTTGCATAATACTTATGCAATCCATTACTTAGATTTTTGTTTGTACTTAAAATTTATAATCCTTAAAGGGGAACAAAACTGATTTTATACATGAAGCTGTTAGTGTCTTCTGTGGCTCTGGAATGAGCTTCATCAAATCTGAAAAGATGACTCAAGTGACTTCAATCAGTAACAGTAAACTGTGAGGATGATATTGAGATAAAATGACAAAAAGTAAAGCTGGATTACATGCATGCATCATTTACTGTGAATCCCTTGTGTGTTAACTGGTCATTTGAATCCAGGGCATGGCGGACCCTGCCGTAAACAGTGAAAACTCCTATAAAGAGAGGTAATAAATAAATGAAAATACATTGAATGGCTATTACTGAAATAATGACCACCATAAATTGTATAGAACATGGGATTTGATTTAATAAAAATCATAGGGATTAAAACTTTAATTCATATCAATTTAAGAGATTTGTTTTTACTTGGACATTTAACAGTCTTTTTTTTCTTCATACATCCGTCTAGTCTCTGAAAGGATAAAACATAGACCTTCCAAAAGATGTTCTCTCATTAGCTGTTTTGATGATGGTGTTGCAGAGCGCTGTCTGACTCATCGCTCCCACATAGGTGTTTAATTGGGTTGAGCTCTGGTGACTGTGAAGGCCATAGCATATGATACAAATAATTTTATACTCATTAAACCATTCAGTGACCCCTTGTGCCCTGCATGGAAGCATCTGCATTCATTAAACAGAATAAATTATATAATATATATAGCTGAGATGGTAATCAAAAGAATGTCTGCTCATCTGAAAAAAACCCTGAACCTCAGTGACAGAGACAGGCAGACAGTGATCCTGTTCTCTCTGGCTACTTGGGATCTTTGTCATACAAGGCACAGACCAGGACCTCATATTGTGCTATTGTTGAAAGCTCATTTTCTCCCTGATATGCAGGCAGCAGAATCAACAGTGACAATTCAATTTTCCACGTTCCACAACTGTTCAGCCACTCCTGAGCCTAAACCACACACATCTGCTGATAAGCGTCTCCACACACCGAGGAAAGTTGGTGCCAAAAGCAGTTTGCACAGCATCTCTTTGACCTTGGCATGATTGCCTGTGAGGCACTTTAATTTAATCAGCTTCCCCAAGCTTGAAGCTGTGCTCATTGTTAAGGCGAGCAGGACCGGGGGAGCGCCATCCACACATGTACACACACACGCGCGCACACACACACACACAGGCACATGAAGGTATACTCCTCCTCGTGCTGAGGCAAGGTTAGTGACAGACCAAAGCTCTGGGGACCTGGGCCTCACATCCACACAAAGGCCAACAGACAGAAGAGTTTGCCAGCCATCTCCATCAAACAGGCCCGTCTCTAATTATGTCATCAATCAGGGACGAGATGACGGGCAGGTACTCAATTAATGGCCATTGGAATGCAGCGCAGGGTCTTCGGGCACTGTGCCATCTCTGTCATGTTAGGCAGGCAACAGGACATACACATCAATGCACTTGGAAAATGCATGAGGCTGGGGCTAGGACAAAGACATGCAGCCATTGTGCAAGACCCAAAGAATGTTAAGGCTGCATTCTTGCTGCACTGCTGCTGAATTAATCTTCTAACTGGGAGAATTTGTAAATGCATGTTGTGAAGATTATTATGCCATATTGGCTGGTGAGTACTGTGATACCCTTCTTCTTTTGTTGTCCTTGTGGCAATGAAAATCATTTTATTGATGTAGTTATGTCTGCTTGTTCATCTGTCAAACTTGGAAGGATGGAGAAAAAATGGGTTGTCACTGTTTCATGGCATTTAAATTTGCCTAATGTAGAAGCTATGCTTTTCTGTTTTTTATACTTATTTGGTTAAATTAGACCAATGTTTTGACATTCACATAACATAGCAATTAGCCTGATGGGGTGAGAATTCAGATGTACCAAATTGTACCTTCGATAAGTGTAAACATAACTGTGTACAAAAACACCCTGAAGGCTACCCTGACTGTTTCGCTGTAACTGTTAGTTCATCACAGGTAGCCTTCAATGAGTCACATTGGGTGCAATGTGATAAATGGGATTTCCATAAAGTTTTCATGATACATCGTTATATTGATTCTTGTATTCGATCTGACCTTTGAAAAGAGACTAGTACTGGTTTAGTATAACTTTTAGTACTGGTTTTAGCAGTGCGCAGTATGCTTAATAATATGGAACAACAGGCTTTACAAAAGCCTACTTTGGCATTCCAGTGTGTGCATTGGAAGACGTGAAGCCATTAGGTGTGGTTACAGTTTTTCAAGCCAATCATAGAATGAGATTAATCATTTCATTCGCAAATGGGAGATAATATTGAACCTTACATATAATCATTGGATTTAATCAATGATGCAGACACATATGAAATCCACGTAATTTGTTTACTGAGATGCAGAGGCCCGTCATCCAGGCTTCTATTTTTTTCAATCAGGGCTATTAGACCAAGCTCAAATGGACTTTGATCAGTTACAAAATGAATCGCACTGGAATTAATGATGTTCGATTACCGTGCTAGCCCACTTGTGAGATGCTAACTGCACTCATTAGCCCCTGAACTGGGCAGGCGTGAAATGGGCGCCCACACTATGTCAATGCTAGCCTCTGCCTCAATGTGCACCGCACAGCATTATCAGCTGCTGTTTAGACAGAGCCAGCTGATAAATAGGAGGGCAGAAATGCACTTAAACTGATTCATTTGATTAGTATTGGATGTGTTTTTTTTCCTGGTGGAGACAACCTGTGCCTTTCCACGAGGGGGTTGTGTCTGTGTGTCTAGTTGTGTGTTTCTGTGTGTGTGTGTGTGTGTGTGGGTGTGTGTGTGTGTGTGTGTGTGTGTGTGTTGGGTGACAGATGTTCTTTCCGTCAAACCATGAAAATACCTCCCCAACAAGTGAATTAAGGTGAAGCCAATACTTATGCCCACACCACCAGATTCTTTATACCAACTGGATCAATAGTTTTCTGCAGTGGAGCGATATCCTGGGAACACAAGGCTGGACAATCCTTTTTGCCTCTGCAGCTCTGTATATAATCTAGCATTTGAATTCAAATTAATTCTCACAAGGAATGAGGCAATATGGCAAAATTGACAGTTTGCTGAGCCCAGCCCCGCTTAACCATTGTTGCTACGCCTGTCGAGCGTCTCTGCTCGCATTGCACATGTGCTCAATGTTAACAGTGACAGGTTTACACTCAAAATTCTTGAAACAGTGGGTCCTTGGTTGAAAAGCTAAACAAAAAAAAAAAAAAAAAAAAAAGACACCACCTTCCAAACACTTAAATATACAACGTATGGCTCTTACCAGAGTCCCATGGACATAAAGCCTCAGCGGGTAGGGATCCAAAGCTGTTGCTAAGGTACTAACTGTCAATTATGTCACTCCAGGGAGCAGTACATCTGAAATTCTGCAAATTACTAAATCACCAGGTTACTGAGGCTATAGTAAGTGTTGCCATTTCTGTCTATATTAGAGACATTTTCACATACACTACAGCACATTTTATTCAGGACTACATCCCAAGCCTGGAAGTAAAGAGCAGCTGAATCAATAATATACTTTGGTTTGCAGAAATCAGTATGAAACCCTTTTATCTTCAGTCTTCTTGAAATCCTGTTGACAGATAATAATGTACTCAAGTTTTAAGTGGTGGTGGTAGTTGAAGTCTACTCCTTTCCTATACTGAGAATGTGGAAAAACAATGTTAAAAAAGGAAAGAATGCAAGTATTTTGCACATCCAAGGCTGATAAAAGAAAGCTCTGCTTTCTGGGCTTTTCATAATCCTTTCATGCATCTCTATTGCTGCTAAACTTCCTAACACTGTGTTCATCTTCATTTTTCATTTTGTCCTGTGTCAGCCAGCATATAATAACTTTAGACCACTTCCACTGCAGAGGATGACAATTTGACGGTTGACTTAACCTTTAATTACAGCTGTATAGTAAAACTTGTTGAAAGGCAGCCGTTCATGGACTTTAATAACATATGCATTAAAGGAAAGGTATTCATGACACACACTGACATCTCCAGACATTCAAAGCAACATGACTTGATTGTCTCTTTATACAGTCTGGCCTGCAGCACCGATGACATTTGTTCATTCATATTGTTGTTATGAATGTGTGCTCCACACCAGAGGTCCACCTGATAACATCGCAGTGTACAGAAAGAGAGCTCAAGCTGGCCAGCTCATTGCCTGAGTTGGCCAGCACAGGTTGAATTGAAGGTTCAGAGGTCCTCTTCTATCAGTATAACTGATCGCCTGCCTCTGTGCTGAACTAGCACAAACTATCGATCCATGATCTGAGCATCTCCTTTCAGGCACCACACTTTAGAAAATAATTGTGATGCTCGATGAGATTGCTAAGTGTATTTTCAGTTTCCTGATTACAGTTCTCAGAGATAATGATTAGGCTAAAATATAGATGAAAGATATAAGTAGTCTTAGTGCTTGATTTTAAGTTCCAATCAACAATTAATAGTTGAAGTGTCCTTTTAGATTTTGCTGGAAGTGTTCTAAATTGTAATCACTCTAGTGAAGCAGCAGACCATGTTGGGTCTCTGTCCTACAATTGACTGTCTACATCATATTTTTTGCATATATGAGTTATGTAGGATGCAAACCACAACAAATTGAAGATTCAGGATTGCAAGACAGAAAGTTGAGTAGTGTAAACAGTACAGCTGTACACGGTACACTTAAAAAGTCAAGCATATAGGTCTATGATTATAGGTTAAAACATGCAGATGGTGGCCACCATGGTTCAGATTAGGGAATTATGGCAAGTAAACTATGGTTAACATTAGGCAACACCTACACATGCTATTGTACTTATATTGCATCCACACCCTGACTTTCTGCCTTGCTACATACAGTAAAGGGCACACTAATTCCATGCATACACATGCTAACGTAGAGTATACCTACAGTACATACAGTTATATACACGCCCACATTCCCCACAGTTGAGCTTCTAACAATTCAGCTGCAGTATGACATTTTAAAATGATGGCCTCAGGGCACGAGCACCACTCCAACACATGATACTTCATCAGTTACTCTAAACACCTGTCACTGTTAGTTATACTTTGAATCAGGATACCGTCAGTTATATAAATGAGACACTGAGCCTTAAACGTGACTTATATTTATTTCCGAGGAGCTGGAACTCTTAACACCACTGTTAAAATGTAAGTGGTATGTTTAAGTTACAGTTTGATCAAGACATTTTGATAAAACACATTTTCTTAGTTATATTATACCTTCTTCACGAGTAGTTGTGTGGTATTCGTTACCGAGTAGTAGACATCCATTAATTAGCAGTTTACTACTTCACTACTCTATACTCATTTTTTAAGCTACTTTTGTGCAAATGATTGTAGTGTTACTGCGTTGAGTCAGCCAATCAAGATTTCTGGATCTCCTGCAAAAGGAATGTTACGGTGGAGGCTAATGAAGGCTGACTGGGTGAAAGAGCAGAATGGCGCCAGGGAGCTCGCCTGGCCTCAGCCTCTCCAGGGAATCACAAAAGACCTGCAAGTAGAGGAGATCATGGCCCTGCCAATCCCTGATACCCTTTGAAAAGGACAGACATTGTCTGGCCTGCGCTCTGATGCCTGAAAATAAGCATTCCTCTGGGCAATTTGAGCTGTTGTGAGTACCAGGGAGGGAAAAAAAGGACCTGGTGATGCAAGGTTTACTTTGCCATATTAATAAGACACCTTCACAGCTGTTTTTTTTTTTTTTTTGTGTGTGTGTGTAGGTAAATTTAAGCGTTGGGGCAAGTTTTATTTAAAATATGGATATGTACTCAACAATGTCAGGCAAGTTACTTGAAACATGTTATCAATGAATCATTATGTATACATTTAATTAATTCCTTTACTTACCTCCTATTACAATATATTACTTATTACTCCAGCTGAAATAACAGTCCCATTAATTCTTAGCTACTTTTGTTACTCAGTATGTCTCAGTTAAGGTTGCCTTTTAACAACTCCAAAGCCTCCACATCACATATTCTGTATATTCACATATTCAAAATATTACTGAAATTACTAAGTGTACTATGATTACTGAATTAGTATTGAGTTGCAGAATACAGTGATAATCAATGAATACCACTTATACAATTCAACTAAAATGTACATAATAAGGAAGTAATGATTAGTTATTTAGTTATTGATGATTTACCATTTACCACCTTATTAAGACTTAATTACTTACTAATAATTTAGAGTATTGTAAATACTTATTGTAAGAATTGTAGTGTAGTAGTGTAGTGTACACTGTTATTTATTTATTTTTTCTGCTGTCATCATTGAGCTTTTGTGTCACAATATTCAAAAAAGGGGCCTTTGAAAGTGACGATAAAAAGAAGATTCTTGATGTATTCAATATACTGTACTTTGAAAGTAGAAAAGGCAAAGCTATTCTAGTATTGAATAACAAGTGTTTGTTGTCAGATCTCACAGTTATCAGAGATAATATGATATTTTACATAATAAAACTGGTCATTTGGAGGCAGAGCTTTTCAGTACCGGCACTTTGTTGCAACTCTACAGCAACATGGAATGACACCAAATGGGCCAGCTGGAGGAAATATAACTGCATGGCAAGAGTGGTTCAGTGATTGCCATAATCACAGAGAACATGTTTCAATCAGGGAGAGTAGCTTACTCAGAAGCTTGACCAAAACTGTTAGCAGGTTAGAACAGCTGGCTTGTCTCTGAATGCAGCAGCTGAAAGGATTTGCGTAGAGAAGATAAAAAAAAAAGAACTGCCGACACCATCCACATATCAATCACCCCTCTGAGTGCTTTCGCATGCAATCATGAGCTATGGATGAGCCAAGATGTCAGAGGAAATTGTTCAGGCCAAAGTAAAATGGAAACACTCATCATAGACATCAAAGAATTGTGGAATAATTTTAGTGAGCATGTCAGGAATATATTTAACACAATGTCTGCTGTTTGTGTTATCTCTTTTGACTATTTTGCAAAGGGACACTGCACACCATCAATCAGAATAAAGATATAGGTTTAAGAGTTTACCACTCCTTCTTTCTCCCTTTTTTCTCCTCCCTGCCATATTGGGCCATAGATCTACAAGGCCTGACACTTCGATGAGCCCATTGCAAGGGAGTGATATTGCACCATAGATTTTAACAACGTGACAGAAACACCAATACAGTGCTGAACAAAGAGGCATTAAGGCAAAGATAAACCTCTGTGAAAAGCACATAAATCTGCAGGGCCCTGGTTTAAGATGGAGCCCAGAGGGATGATGGCCACTCTTAATCAATAAGAACCTCATCAAGAAAGGTTTCCGTCACACCTATGAAACTTACACCAAGACTGGAGGGGAATCTGCTTGAAGAGCACATTAAGCTTTGCTGGCCCAATTAGTTACAAATTGTGCAGTCAAAATTTCTTAGATTCTTGGCCAAAATTACCAGGTTAAGAGTGTTGAAACTTTACGTATGTTTTATTTTTATTTTCTTTTAACTGTTTTTGATAGTCTTTTGCTGACTTCCTACAATACTCAATAATCAATGGGCTGTCAAAAGGAATTCACTCAATAAACATGTGACAAGTATTCAGCTAACCACTTGAGATCTGGAAAGGTCAATTCAAGTGCTAATCCCCAGACTCCATCAGTTAAGTGGCTGGCCAATGAGCTAAAAGTTCACTATGAGTTCACTATGGAGAGACCTGAGATCAGCTGACCTGAACTCCTGCTCTCCCCCTTTTCACTCAATGTAAGGTCCACAGTGATGTTGGCATTTTTCCTAATCTTCCAACAAAGTCTTGGTCATTTTATGGTCAGAGAATAAGAGGCCCAGGACACACCAACCTTAGAGATGGCAACATTGGCCGATCGGTCAACATTTTTGGTCCAAAATTAAATATCAACAATTGGATAGATTGCTACGAATTTCGGTACAGACAGGCATCGTCCCCGGAGGATGAATCTTGCCGGTTTGGTCCCCTGGCCTCTCCTTGAGCTCTACCATGAGGTTTTAGTGGAATGTCTCCAGAATTATTGGATAGATTTGCATGAAATTTGGTACAGATATCCATATTGCTCAGTGGATGAGTCCAAGTGACTTTTGTGATCCATTGACTTTCTAGCACCATCAACTGGTCAAAGGTTTCGTCAAACAGGTTGGCACCAAATGTTGTACAGTTCCCTGACAATAAATCCTAATGACATTGGTAATGCCCTGACTGTTTCTCAAGTGCCACAAGGTTCATTTGTGGATTTCAGTGAAATGTCTTGACAACTATTGGAAAGATGACATTTTAAGTGAACATAATGTAACATCTCGTGCCTAGACTACTGCAACTCACTTCTGGCTGGTTTGCCTGCATGTGCCATCTGACCTCTGCAGCTTATCCAGAATGCAGCAGACTGGCCCAACTAATCTTCCATCGTAAGGTGCAGTCTGAAACACATCTGTTCAGATTGCACTTTGGCCCATGAAGAAAAAAACACTTTCTTTATCTCCTTATTGTGTCTAAATGTATCACTTGAACCAGTTCAGCGTATTTGCAAAATTGTATGTACTTACATAATTCTTGCAATTGAATCCACATGGTTGACTGCCCTTATTGAAAGTGGCTTTGGATAAAACCACCAGCAGAAGAAATGTTATGTAAAAATTTAATAGCATTTAATAACATTTAACAGTTAATGTTCCCCTCAAGTTAAATCATAATAACTTGATGTTGTCGATCCCTTAACGTTTTCTCTGTCATCATCATTAAAATGTAATATGTCCAACACTAAAATGTAGACAACGGTTAATATACCTGCTGAACATCAGCATGACGTTTCCATTTTGTTTAAAGCACCGCTGTGCCTAAGTACAGCCTCAGAGAGCCGCAGACTTTCGAGCCTTGTTTGAACTTTCTACTATAAAACAAAGTGCGTACATACATTCATGCAATTTGCCATTCGACAATATGCACTATACACTGAACAAGTATGGCTCAAAGTGACAAAATGTTAGGATAGCACTTATTCAGCTGTCCTTGATTCTGTTTTCCTCAGGCCATTGTTAATAACTGTCTATGACAAAGGACTCAACCAGGTCACAATATGCACATGATATGGGACAGCCCAAACAATGTGAATATGGCTTGAGACCGGATCATCTCAGCTGCTCCCATGTCTGGTTGAAGCTGTATAAGGTTAAGACCACAGTCACTTCCTGGCCTACCTTGTTACATGCTCATGTCCTTGACATTTAGCTAATACTGCATCTACTGCTGCAGAGATCAAGCAGACACTGTTTAAAGAGTAGAAAGTGGCAAGTGAACACAATGTTACAAATTCTACCACTGATGTGTTGTATTATTCTGCTTTTCAACTATATATTTATATAGATATATTTTTGGAAGGTTCCTGTTCAAATAAACAGAAAAATAAGGAGAAAACATGATGGAGTACTACCACTGTACTACCACTGCTCTCTGTAGGAAAGTCTGTATTCGGTTGCTCTTATTCACAGGGAGTACAGAACTACACAGACTCTCTGTTGGAGTGTTTTAGGCCCATGCGGCCTGAGGTCAATTGTCATGTTATATTAAACACGTGAAAGAAGTATCATGTGAAAGAATCATCTGTAGGAGGCCTTTGAAGACTCCTTCAGACACACCTTTGAAGGCACATAGATTTGGAAAGGCGAGCAAAGACAAAGAGATCACTCGTCAACTGCTGTCTGCTTTGAAATAAATATTTCAGCCATTTAATTATCCATTATGGTATTTATCAAGTAATCAGAAACCCTGTTTTAGAAGCACTATTGTAAAGTTGCCTACAGATTGCTAGGGTCTATAGTATGTTTTCTAGGATATAGATCTATGTATTTCTTTGACTATGTGATTATGTGTTTATTTTCTCGTACTTATCAAAAAAAGCTAATAAAGCAAGAAAAGAGCACATGGCGACCATCACTACTCTTTGGTCAGGAAATGTTCTTGAAATCTTTTTTCCTCTGATACATTAGAAAGTGAAACAGAGGTGTTATGACCTTGTTTTCTACTCAAGTAGTATGGCAGTTCTCCACTTTCCCCACATGGGTCCATGTAGCGCTGATGATGCAGGATGACATCACCAAAACTGTCCAATCAATGAGATACCTGTCCGTCTATATAAAGTTAGTGTGTGAACACGAAAAGGACTAAAACTAAAAGGCAACAATGTATCTCTTTTTTTATTGGTCTGGACCAAATGGACTGAACTACAGGTGTGAAGGCAACCAAGGACATTCATATTGGCTGTTCCAAATGATCACAAAGCGTTCTGCAATCTATTATTATAAGATTCGCTTTTGTGAAGATCAAATACATGCAACGTCTCTAGACTATGGTGAAGAAACCTTTTACATGGACTACTGGACCACTGGTGAGGCAGAAAGAAGGCACATTGCTGACCAAGTTTTTATTATTACTTAACTTTCTCAATGGAGTTACTGAGAAGTGTAGTACTTGCAGTAAATGACATCTAATTCGTTCATTTAATATGAAGCTGTTGTACAGCAACATTTAGAGGGTCTCTTTAGAGGATTTCTTGGAATTAAGTTTAACATCATTGCAAAATTCTGAAAACCTTTTTTTACAATTGCGCTGCAGTATAGTATGGTTTTTTAAAGCCTTGTGTTTTGACTAGTATGAGAAATATAGACATACAGTACTTGCAGAAGGTCTAGGTCAGAGACATTTCTCTGAGAGACACACAGAGGACTCTTTTTTTTCTTAGCTTCACAACATACTAGTTTTGACAGCTGTGGGACCCCATATGTCTTCAGTATTTCATGTAACCTCACACAGCCCTCAGAAGCCTTGTGCCTCCTGAGCCCACTACAAACAGACTGCAAACACCTCAGTGCTGAGGTGACCTTATCCCCTGGCTTCAAACAGGAGGGCGTCATGAGAGGCCATGGACCGCAGATAAATCAGAGATCCTGGAAACGACAAGGGCCCGTTAACTGACAAGTCTTGTGGTGCTCTGACAAGACTGATGAGGATAAAACCATGTTTGTGTAATCTCTCCAATCGGATTACGTTTCACCTTTTCCGCAGTGGAGTGATGGTGGTATTGTGTATTGCGGCTGAAGGCTTTCATAACAAATGTTTCAGCATCTCCATGATAAAAACATCTCTGATCATTGGGGTTTCTCATCTTCAGTTGTTAAATCCCACCATGTCTGCATGCTTATTGTTTCGGAAAGCTGGCACAAATCTAATATCCACCGCAAGACACCAGTGAAGTGAGCACAAAGGAGAGATATCTTTGTGACACATGATGAAAGATCTCTGACAGCAGCAGGTGGCTTTGGTGCAAACTCCCACAATTCAACTAATGGTTCTATTGAGTCCAATATCGCCCTGAAGTTACTGACAGAATTTTACTGGAGAAAAACAGGACATTAGCATTCCCTTTCATATTTATTGTTGCACCATTGCTGATAAACTACATTTATAATTTATAAACCTTTGTATAAAGAAGACAAGAGGAACAATCTTTGATGAATACTCAGTGGTATTAGGATATCAATGAGAAAAAAGCAGTTGATATTTACCGTACCAGCGGAACAAGAGGGAGAGAGTCATTCAGCTCAAATCTGATGGTCTGTAATTATCAGCATGCAAATATCACCCATCTGTGCTTTAATGTGGCCTTCAGTTTGGTTTCCACCAGTGGGTAACATTTCTAAGAAGACAGTAATTACTCAGCTGAGAATGTGGGTACCATTAATTTTTGCTTTGGCACAAATACTGCAAGTACATCCTATACCCTCCCAATGCCGCAGCTGAGATTTATTGAAGTTCAGCTGGCGCTCTTCCACAATGATCGCTGTATTAGGCTGCAGACTGTCAGTCGTTTTTTAGAAATAATCATCACATATATTGGTATACAGTTTCAAAACATATGGTTAGTCAATTTCAGCACATATGGCCTCTATAATGGAGATACTTGAGAATTGTCTGGTGTGGATGTACGTTCAAGTGTTTTATTGTGAGTCATTATAAGCACCAGGGTGCAATACTTCTTGTGTCTTTGTCTTAATTGAATTAACCATTTTCTAAGCCCTGCCTCCTTAGTTAGTGTTGCTACACCTGAACTTTCCATTACTGACATATGTAGTAAAGTCAGATGGCAGATTTACCTCTCAAGATGTGTTTTGTAATTTTAGAAACAAGGTAGACAAAAGCAGGTTTCTCATTTCTAGCTGAAAAGATTTTTTTTTTTTTTAAACACCACTTTCCAAACTCTTTAAATGCTGAGTATTGCTGTTACTACAGCCCCATTACTGAACGTTCAGTGCTGGTAACACAACACACAAGAGCATAGGTCTATCCAAGCAAGTGTACCTGCAGTTCTTGCTGTTTGTGTGAGTGTGTGTGCTGGTCATGTGTTTTGTGTGCTTCAGCATGTTTGTGTACATATTCCTATATGTGTGTAAGCTAGTTACATGCTGTTACCCCTCAAAAGAACACCAGTATGTGGGCTGTACGCATCAAATTGATAAGACCTAATCCAAGAACATACAACACAATCGCCCACCCATTTCCGACTGTCTGTCAAGCAAGATCTAGCTTTAGTGCAATAAATCACTCACTGACACACAATGTAATTGGCCATGTGATGCAATGAAGTATGCTTGAGTATCTGATGGCCAGAGGGCCCGTTCTTAAGACAGCTCTCACTTTGCTTCCCAGCACATCATAATTACTCTGTTTCCCTACTGGCTTGCAATCCGTCTCCATAGTGATCCATCTTTTACATTCAGGCAGTGCAGGATCATGCACACACACACGCGCGCGCACCGAGTTCTCCCTTCGCGTTCCTCCAAGCCCCCAATTAATCTCTGTAGCAGACCTTTCGCATTCATTTTTCACACGTGTTCGCATTCACACATTTGTTACATCAGTAAATGAGTATCAACATCATGCTCTGCAATTGTAAATGAAACATGAGGGGACTGGAACTGGCGATAATTGACGGTAATTCATTATGAAAGGTTTTTTAGACTATCAGGCTGGATCTGAACTTTAATAGCATCTCATGAATCCTCCTGGCAACCTTGGGACGAGTGAATGCTGCAGTGTTTTAATCTATAATGCATCATAGTACATGTCCTGATCCCAGTGATCATGTTAGATCCAATCATTTCCACTTGACACATTTTGAATATTCAAAGGACAGAAACGGTGTAATCATAACCTCATGAATAAAATAGTTCACCATTACAACCTTATGAAGACTGTAATTTACTTTTCATGGCGAGATAACTTAAATGATAGCCCAGGGACAAGCTTAGTGCTCCTAGTCATCATTTATAAGACTATATAGACTTTTAAAGGAAACTTTTTGGGGTAATTTTCTTCATTTTGTTCATCTCTTTTAAAATTATTCCTTAAGGCTTTTCCCATTACATGGTTTCATTGTCACGGTTTTTGGACAGGCTCTCTTTAATGATTGGTCATTTACTGGTGGAATCCCGAGGTTGTGGAGGAGGAGGACTAGCAGTCATTTCAATGACTTTCACAGTGAGCCGAGTGCAATTACTGCCAGTTAAATAGTAAAAAAAGAGGGTAATAACAAAAGCAGCAAAAGGCAAGATAAGTCAGGTGAATGTAACAGTGAGTTTTTAACAGTTCAAATCAGGTTTTTTATATAACCTAGTTTATTTCAAAACATTGCCAAGTATAACCAGTGTAAATAAACCATTAATCTTCAAATAAATAGAACAACGTCTTTGATGTAATATAGAAAAAGAAATACATATACATAAGAAAAAAATCCAAACTGAAAAGTAACTTGTGGAAGTCTGTGCCACTTAATAATACCAAAAAGATTTTAAAAAAGAAAAGAGATTAAAAACTATTTGAACAAAATAAATGTAATAAACTTACATTTGCAGTTTTTGGATTAGGGTGTCTGGTTTACAGAGGCATATCATTTAATTCACAGGATATTTGATGGAGTCCCAGACTTTATTAAAAAAGCTTGAATGATGCAAAACAGGTGCAAAGTGTCAGATGTTGCTCTACACTCTGTGAGGCTACATATTCAGCAATAGCACTGCTGTGCTTTTTCTCTTATTTTTTTCAGAGCTGCCGCGACTGAAGTCCTGAGATAGAGGTCATGAAAAAAAAAAAACCCACTGAAATAGAAATTGAAATAGAAACTTAAGAAGAGGAAGATGCGTTGGTTTTTGGCAAACATCAACAAATTCATTCTCCTTGTGAGGCCTCTGAGATGTGACAGCTTGACAAGTGGAAACCTCTGGGGACATGCTTCCCATAACCCTGCAGGAAATGAAATATGGATTATCAGGAACTATCCATGAAGGACACCATTGGCCAGATGCGCACCGAGAAAATTGTTGTGTTATTGCAGACAATACTCTGTCCTTAACTAGTAATTTTTGTACATCCGTGTAGTGAAATTTTTGCATATGCATTCTCAGCCTGTCAAGTCTAATTAATCATAAGTCACTGCTACAGGGCAGTGCTGACAACATTGCTCATCCAGTAAGCCTTCAGCTATTATAACTTAACTATGAATGGATCACCATGACAGTTTCTACATTCATTAGGATTAATCCTACTGACTTTGATGGTCCCTCGGCCTTTCATTTAGCACCACCAGCAGGTTGATATTTTTGGATTTATTTAACTAAAGAAGCCACAGATTGTAAATGTTAAATTTTGAAAAACCACAAGAAGCTGCACAAAAACATAGCCTACATAAAACAGAATTTGAAATGAAATTGGGAGCTATTTGTTGTTTTATTTATCACAAAATTACAAATCTAGCCAGATTTCCACGCAAATGTGTCGCAATCTTTAACAGAATTTTGAAAAAAGGGGCAAAACAAAATGCGAATCAATGCTTGTTTCCATATACTACTATTGTGTGAAAATGCGCATTAAACTGTTGGATGGAAATACATTTACCAAAGTCACCATTGTTCTTCATCACATATATATGCTTTGCTCCCTAACAGGTATCTGTGGGTTAAAGTTGAACCCACTTGCCAAGACACTGACACCATCATTTTTGTCCAAACTGATCCCACCAAATTTGGCCACCACTTTATCAAGCCAAACACAGAGGCTCTGTAAGAAGGTGTGAAGGTGAACAGTACCCTGCTCTGAGTCATAAGCCTGATTGACTGTTAGCGAGCAGTAAGTCAGCTCCCATTAATCACTGAAGTGAGAGAAGTGGGACGGTGTGGTCCTAATAACAAGTCCCAAAATGAATCATAAGTTCAGTACTGAAACATCATGTACTTTAATTGCAGGAGGAGTCACAATGTCAGAACAAGCATTACTTGTGTTAAAATGATGTGTTTTTTCCTGCACTCAGTTCAGTTAAGAAGCAAAAAAAGGACTATAACTATACAATGTTTTTTGCTTGGGTGTCATCTTCTCTACGGTTGTTAAACATGCACAGCCATAATAAAAACTGCAAGGTTTTCTAGCAAAAGCCCAAATCAATTGTAATAATCTACTTCTGTTGTTCTTATCCAGGACAAGAAAGTAGTCAAGAAATATGACATATTTTATAGTGTCTTTATATTTTATAACTTGATACTTGTATAAGTTCAAAGGTAGTAATGCATTGACGTTTAGTAGATTACAATTAGTACACAAGCAGTATAGGTATATACCTTCCACTATGATGAAACGTGGTATCTCTGGCAGAAATATGAAACATGTTAGCCTCAAGGGGCTATTGTAATGATAAGATTACATTATCAAACTTATGGCCGCAGTCTGTATAAAAGTATGATTTTTTAATGTAATCCTTAAGATTTCAGTCTTGGTAAATTTGGTAACACCCATAGTTACTGGTGGTGACTAAATGTGCAGTTTAATAAGCAAACACTCGAACAGCTACTTTGTCAGAATTACAAGGGGAACAACTGGTGTATCTGTTGCAGTGCAGCCAAACAAACTCATCTTGGTTTACTAAGAACGTTCACCAAAAAAAACTGCAGTGACAAATACATTACGTTTTCTGTGACCGCTACATAATAAAAGCCCCCCCCGTGTTTCACAAGGCTTTTAATGGGAAAAAGCAGCAGTAGGAAGTGTTGAATTAGCATTAGCAGTAACTTAATCCAGCTCTGATAAAGCATCAGGATGATATCAATGAGAAAGAGGTTTCCTGTGAATCCTGTGTATTTGAAGACATTTTGGCGGACTCCTCCAATAACAATTAAAACTACTATCTAGAGAATTGAATTGACAATTGCTGAAAAATTGCACACCATAAGTGTCAAAAGTAAGGTTAGATTTTATGAAAAGCTCAAGAATTATAACTTCAACCAATTTGATTTAGAAAATAACTACCAGTTTGTCTCTTTTGTCATTGTATTTGAGCAAAATGTCATGGCTCACTCCATTGCCCTCTGGCTGAATATTACTGGTCCACTGTATTGAATGTCCCACTGCTCCTCTCTGCATCAGTAGACAACATCTGGCTCAGTGACCTCTGAGACGGGCCTCGCTGGACTTTCAGTGGCACCTTCTGCTGCCTTTTTGTGTGAGTGCGTGGAAGAGTGCCTGCTCTCATCCACATATGTGTCTCTCTTGTCATGCATGCATGCGGCCGTCTGGTAAAACACTCGACATGAGACCTCACGTTCGCTCATCCTCACGCTCCTGTCTCCCTTCAGGCCTGAGAGTCACAGCCTCCAGAGCCTACAGATGAAACAGAATATTAACTCAAGGTAAACTGTAATTTCTCCCCCATCTTCTCCCTGCATTCCTCATCCTACATCCCTGCATTTCCTTTCAGTCTCGGATATCGAGTGTGTCGAAAAGGTGCAGCATGGGAGGATGGATCGGAGTGAGAAATGTGCGTGAGGAATGTGGAACGCTGTGCAGCAGTTAGTGAGTGGCATTTGTGTTTCCTCCCGTGGCTAATTATGCTATTTATACACCGGCAATGGAGGAGATGCTCTGAGCTGGTACACCAAGATTAGTATTCTCACTAACATTGTTTATCCTCCTGAAAGTGATAACAGCACACTCCTCTTGCTTTAGGGGTGTTTGTGTCTGTGTGTATATTTGAGTGCGTGTGTTATGTGTACCTCTGTTTGGATGTGCATGCATTTATCTTCCGAGTTTTTAAATGTATTATAAAATAATATCAGCTGGATAACAGTTGAAGTTTTTTGTTTTTTTGTATCCACTATGTCTAATACTATCCTGAAAGTACATTGTCGAGTGTATTATGGGTGAGAATTGGGTTCTTAAGCCAGTCAGTGTTGTGTGCTATGCAGTGAGGATCACATGTGAGTCATCCAAAAGTGGTTGTCAGAGTTGCTTTTTTTTTACTGAATTTTAAGAGGCAATTTCTATGCAACAGTTGCAACGCACTGTTGACCTTCTTAGAAAATCTACCAGACACCAGCACCAGACAAGTACCAGAACCAGAACCAGAGGGAGAGCGGCGTGGTCCGTGCCCAACCCTGAGAGCTCTCTGTCAGCTTTGCTTCGGTGTCCAAACACCTGTGGATGTGAAGCTGTGGACTTCGTGGTCCACAGCTTCACATCCACACTCCCCAGCTCTCTTAACTTGTTATAACGTGATATATACATAGTGGACTTACACTCTCCACACAAAAAAATATGAAATAATTACATGTAAAGTTTAGTATTGCATTTTTGCAGACCCACAACAAAGAGTCTAACACAAAGTCCACAAAAGCACAAAATTATTCAAGTTTCATAGTGAAGCCTATGTGGCCAGCGGGAATGTGGCTCGCGCCTACGGAGTGTGAGCATGCGGGCGACCAAAAGGATAGCTCAAATTAATTTACTGAACCAAAATAGTAAAGTTACGGACCATAAAATCTAAACAATGAGCTGAAAGATGCTAAAACATTTTGTAGAGCTGAAGGGAACAGAAGAGTTGGGTGATAATTATCTGTGGGTTTGCACGATCCCTTTCACATTACATGTAGTCATTTGCTCCATTGTTTATAGCAGCTTTAATGTCATGGATAAAAAAAACGCACAATAGAGCATAATTCACTTCTATCCTATTTCCTCTCATTGCTGCCAGTGAGAACCAAGTTGCAGTAGAATAGCTGCGATAAAACTGGCTTCAGGCTGTTCAGAATAAATATCACGGCTCATCTACAGTATATCTTATGGACATCTGTACTTACTGCATACTTTGCTAGACTGCTGCTGCAGTGTCCCTCCATTCATCACAAGGACAAATTGCAAAATTCATATTTTGTTCCTTCCCTTTTCACACAGTATGCAAAAAAGCAGGTGAAGTGACTTGACAACTGGTCCAGACAAAGTCTACCTTGCTGTAATACTGAAGAATTTCGTTTTAATATTTCCAATGGGCACATACTGCACTAGATGCTGGAAAAACAAGCCACAAATACATGAAAAATATTCCTAAATATATTACCTTATTTAGAAGTCAGTCAATATGCAGGGTCAGTGAAAATGAAGCCAAGGTAGCTCTCTCCCTGATGGAGCATCTGAAACACTTTCTCAACTCTGACAGGAATGTATATTCTAATCACTACTGTGGTGCAGGATAGCTAACTTTATGCAATGAGTGTCAAGAACTAGGGACAAATTAACATATTCTTCTCTCCTGCTGTCAGTTAAATTTGAACCAACACAAAATCTCCCATGAGAAAAGACTTGCCGCTTAGAATCTACTTTGTGAGATAGAAAAATAGATGAAAAAAGACAAAGAGTCTACAAGCATCTTCTTCTTATGCGCATTTTGAAGTATCGCATTAGAAAAGGACAAAATTTGAGCTTTCCTCAATATTGCAAAACATTTTTTTTTACCCTTGCTTTAAGTGTTTTTTTGCCTTTTTTGATTGTTTTGTTCGAATGGCACTCTTTTAATTACATCATCTTGTTGCACCTTTTTCTTCTACAATGGTATAATGTTTTTCCGACTGGATAATTGGCGCCACCTACTGTTTATGTTGATGATAATCAACATTAACTGTTTATCCTGATAATCTCATAACGGTAGTGGATGGAAACAAGCATTCATTAGCATTTTGTTTGGCACTTTTCTCGAAATGTTTAAAATTTGCGATTCATTTGGTTGGAAACTTGGCTAGCGGTGCCTTATGCTAAAAGTCCATTAGGACTAGGATATGTCTGGACAAAATTTCATGTCAATCAATCTAATAGTTGTGGAGATATTATCAGTCTGGACGAATGTGTTGATTGACCAAAAAAAAAAACACATTGCCACCCAAAACATGCATCTTACTTCCTTGTCTCTGATCCCAAATCTTGGCATTTTATATGTTGCTCACGCTTCTTCTGTACTGATGTACTGACTGATGATGTCTAACAGGCTAAGCCTTTTCTTGATATTCTGCAGGAGTCTCTGAGATTGCAGATAGTAAAGAGGCAGACCAGATATGGGCACTTTGAAAGTGATCTAATATGCCAATTGGAATGGACTTGTAGTTACATTTTTTCCCATATATTGCTCATGTGTTGGAAAGAAGCCTTTATAGTGCCATGCAATCAGCTACATTGCAGCTTTAATGAGTGTACATCAAGAAGCTTAACTGTAGTTATGTGGAAGCTGTCCTTGGATGAGGAAATATGTAACCATATGATTCACATTATCTCGCAGCTGGAGACCCGAGACATGTAGCCACAGTACCGGACAGTACAGGAAAGTTCCCCTCAAAATCAATTCGACTGTACGTCCTCTCAGCATCTTCTTACCTTGGCTTCTCATTCTGTCATAGATGGTGTCATAGAAGGTAGATAATGGATTCTGTAGCAGCTCACTGTGATAAAAGGCGACAAAGCTGAGTCATGTGGTCTTATCAGCTCTTTGTGTTCAACGTGCAGGACAGATCATCCCACAGCCACGAAAGAAGCCCATTGTCTCTCTCCCCCCCCCCCCCCCCCCCCCCCCCTGAAAATTAATTCTGAATTGCTATTCCACAGATACAGAATGGATTACCGGGAAAGATTTTGAAACAAAATCCCATTTTCCCCCAAAAAAACCTGATGCAAATGAATCATGCCAAAGTCTTCATTCCAGTCCTCTGTTCCTCCTCCTGCCTTTTTTATTTCAATGTTACGGGAAAGTTACGCTTATGAATGCCTTTTTAAAAAGGAAAACATTACAAGGTCTGGCTCAGACAAACTAGAATTACAGCAAATCGTTCGTAAAATTAAACTGTAACAATATAGCAAACACAATTTAATTCTGTGTCAGGGCCATAAATCGTGTCTAACCTACAAGAGCTATTTTGTTTTATGTTGTTTGGGCTTTTTTCAGGTTCTAAGCACAATTTAATCAACCATTGCAGGTGCATAAAACAGAGACAACTGTGGTTTGCAAGACAATAGCAAAAACACAAATTGGATTTTCTTTTCGCTTCTGCAATTAAACAGTTGAGCTGCTGATTAAAACTTTTCAATTTTCTCCTCCCCCAGCTGCAGCTGCTCTCTATTCCCAACTCCCTTTGCCCCTGTGCCTATCTATCTATCTATCTATCTATCTATCCATCTATCTATGATGATTTTACACTAAACCCCCCCACTGAAAATAATAAAATCAAGTGCAAAAATAGCAGCCATCTGTGCTATCTTGTGAATAAACCTCATCCTGATTTCCATAAAGTGGAGTGTTGTTCCTCTAGTGCTAAATCCAATCATTACAATATCACCACTGACCCTGCATGGCTGATTTGCTTGACACGGGACAATTCTGTTGCATCTATTGCTTGTGATTGATGTGAGTAACAAAAATCAATTTTGTTGTTTTCACAGAAGATATGAAAAAGCAGGAGGTGTTGTATTGAGTGTTGGGCGATTGACAATGTTATTAGAAGTGCAATAATTCTTAGCTGGCATGTGTATAACTAATTGAATGAGTTTTCTGTCAATTGTAGCTTTCTTATTTGGGTCCCACACTGCTCCAAAGCAATGCAAACTGTTATTATTTAATATAAACCAAATCAATTTGGTTAATCTTTATGTTTTGGTGTTATTATGTTTTATTAAATCCAAAAGCCTTCCCTTGGTAAAATGGCGCTAAGACTATCTCATAATACCATTGTGAGTGATGGCACTATTGATACATATACAGCATACAGTGGGACTTCCATTTTAATAAATCAAGATATTGTATGACAGTTTTATGAATGTGATAGTTATGCACCTCCAGAGACAGAGATATATATGAATAATGCTTGTTACAGTAGCATATTATATACTTACAATGTGATTTAATCCCTGGTAAAATTTCACCAAATATCAAATAAAAAACACACATAATTTATATTCTCAAATTCAGTTGGAGTCTCACAATGTATTCAAAAGGGTCAGTTCACCCAAATGCCAAAAAAGAAAACATACTGGACCACTCCCCCCTTGTAAAAGACATATATTTAAATGTATACCTGCCAAAATCTTGAGATTTATCCATTTCTAAGATTTCATGTATATATATATATATATATATATATATATTGATCTTCTCATCCAACTCTCTGCAAAAAAATAAAACAAACAGAAATAACTTGATAATACTGAAGGAAACAAAACTCATTGATGATAACACCTTTATTGGCAAGTGGCTCAAATGTTACAGCTCCTCCTGCTTCTTTGCTATATCTTCATTTTTAGCACACACACGAGGGTGGTATTGACCTTCTCATCAAACAAGAAAGTAAACGTATTTCCATGCGCCATTCCTTTCAAACCTCAGCACATAAAACCAACGGCATGTACATTTCTCCTTTTACACGTAGCATTAAGTAAGAGCATATGTGTTCTTTATAAGAGGCCTCTGGGGCTTTCTTGTGGTGATAGAAATGACGCAATTACAGTGTAGAGGGTAAATACAGCACACACACACTCATTCATTCACACTCAAAGGCCTCCCCAACAATCGCCGAAGTCCACACACACACACCCACAACTTTACATTCACTGACTCACGCGGCCACCGACCCGCTCACTTTTGTCCAAGTGTGATAAAGATCTGGTGAAGGTCGTGAGAGGGATCTCATTCTCAGCAGAGATTGAGGCTGCTGATAGCGTCAGTCCTGCGGGCAGATTAGCCCAGTCTGATTCCACTGCCGCCCCAGTCGTCCCAGTGGTGTCATAGCTGCAGCACCGATGCTATCGCGTCCAGCCAGCCACCGATGACCCTCGCAGTGCATTAAAGATTCCATTTGACTCAGTGGCATGCAGGGGGAATAGCGTGAAGAGGACGGGGGCGCGTGCGTGCGCGCAGATGTGCCTGAGTGTGAGCCTGCGGTTTTGTGCGCGCACGTGTTTGTGTATTTTGTAAAGGATGAATAAAATCTGAAACCTGCAACAAATTTTCTCAACTGAGAGCTACAGCCAAAGTTTTCTGGGCAGCTCATGTGGAGTAATTCTAGGATTGTGTCTTGCTCAAGGCACATCGAGGCTGGTTGCTGAGGGAGGGGTGTGAATTTCTCTTTCAGTACCCCCCCCCACCCCCCCACCCCCACCAGTGTTTCTGGAACTCAAGAAAAATAATCTGAAGGTCAGAAAAATATGGTTACGCTGACAGCCTGAAGGTGAGAAGACAGACATAAAAATGGAAGAAACATTTTCTTGTCTGCACTTATTGTAGCTATGGCACTGTGGAGCTTGGTGTTGAAAAAGAGGTTGTTTTTCTTTGGTGTCATTTGGGAGAGTCAAACTTGAGGAGTCCATCAATTTTAATTACAAAGATCTTGGGACCACGCAGTGCATCTTGTTACTTTGAATATTACATTATTCACTGCATAGCGCAGGTTGTTGGTGTTTTCGCACACCAGAACATGTGCTTTTGTGTGGAGGAGTGTCAAAAACCCACGTTTAAAAATAAAAAAGGGGCTAAAGGAAAAAGAAAACATGTGTAAAAAGACCCCTTCATTCTTTTTCAATAATTTGAATGCTTTTATTATGGTGTAATGCTGAATATTTAAAATCACGTCACTGGATAGAAATACTTTGTTTTGGCTGAGGACGAATCATCAGTGTCAAACATATTTTTGTGTTGTTATTAAAGAGGGATATTGTGGAGGATATACCTTATCATCCTTTAAGTATGAAAGACCTTTGGTAATGGATTACACAGGTTTATAGAGTGAATTATTAAAAAGGTTTTTCTGGTATTTATGAATTGGCAAGGGATCAAACTGGAAGGAAGTATTCACAATTTCTATTTTCATTTTGCAGGACTGCACAGTCAGATTATGATAATCCCTTTGGTTCAGGTCTTGTTTGTTGTGCATTTTCCTTATTCACACATTCCTGCACCCTGATTCATGGTAAAATAAACAGTGTCTAATGATGTGAGGTGAATTTTGCAGTCATTATTAAAATTATTTTAAATGAAATCCACCCTTTACACATGCTGTGAAGGCTTACCTGAGATTCATTTAAATTACTGTATTACAATTAAAGGTTGGGACAGTTGTGTTAGTTTATTGGGTAACACTTTAAGTTACAGCCTACAAACTACAGTGTAGTTATTTAGTAAGTACCAGGTACCTTTCTGACAATCAAGACATCATGTCTGCGTGGGAGACAGTCCCGAAAGGTCCCATAGAAAAGCTCAGGACATGGCTGTGCTCTTTAGAGGAGGTAGGGCAGTCAACCACACATTAATTTGCCAAACACACCTGTTAGTCCTCATATTTTAATTTTTTTCTCTTGTAAAACCAAAAAATACAGTTTAAAACCCTTGAGAGAGAGCATAAAGCTCACCTCATGTTAATCCCTTTTCAAGGCACTGATAACGTTTTAAAAAATATAAATCACTGATGGATTACAATTCATTATAGAAATAGTAATATTTGACTTTGTTTGCAATTCAAGGAGTCCTTTCCAGTTTTACAGATGTTTTATAATGGTGGTCTCTGAGAAAAATGCTTTTTGGGCTAAAGGGGATTTGTTAAAATACAGCAAGTGGCCACTTAGACAAACAGGCACCCAATTTTGGGGTGGCATTATTATGAAGGGACAAGTCCATCCATGTCCATTAGACAAACACTGAAGCTACTGCAGTTTTACTCTTGTAATTACCTACAATGTAGTGGGTTATTTAAAAAGTACCTACAGTGTAATTTATATTTGTCACACCTACATGCAAAATTGTTACCCCTTTATTTTCCTTCTTCCTTTGAACCTGCCAGTAGGTTCCCAGTAGGTATTTGATTGGTACCCCATATGTAGAAAACACTGACACTGTAATTTGTGGGCTGTTATCTAACGCTTTAACATTTGTGGTTTTCATAGTTGTTTCCCTGTGTGATGCCCTATAAGACTATAATGGACTATTAACAAGAGTGCGTGTTACAATGGGAAAAAATATGGGAGTTTATACCAAGACACACTGTATTATTAATCTAGCCTCTGGTTCTTCACACAATCCAGATATGACTGGATTAACTGGTCATTAATTCCTGTCATGAAGAAAAACGTAAAATAAAATGTGAACACATTACAAAGCTTCATCTGAGAGTCGCAGACTCTGTGAATACATTAGCTTTTCTAACTTGAAGTCTATGTGAAGTTTTGTAATTTTCTATAACTGTATAGACTGAATAGTCAGGGTGAAGGTCCGAACATGGGCGTCTTCTGTGATATCCAAAAGGATTTATTCATGTTGAATAACATTCATTTAAAACCCTCTTGATTCAGAATCTTGAGACCTTTTCTTCTCCTCCTACCACGAAGGACTTGGGTTTGATAGCAGAGTCTCACAACCAAAGTGACCATTAAAGAAAAGGTCAGTTGGCTGAAAAGGTGACACATTCTCCATCCTCTCTGTGTTGTTTTTCCTTCCATTCATCAGAGCTTTTTCATTTCAAAAGGAAACACTGTCATATGTTTCTTCCCCCAGGAAGTATGCCCCTCGAGTGTATCAAATACCAACTCGTATTCACAATCCGTCTGGCCTTCACTGAGAAATCCTTCTCAAATAATGCATTCTGTTATGAAACCCTCCTTTGAGGCACACACACTACAGTCTCTATGACCCCTGTATTTTTCAAGCCTTCAGTGGTGACAGGCAAAAAACACTAAATCTAGACTCTCATTTCTGAAGGTTGACACTAGACAGGGAACATATAACTGTCTGTTGTCCATTGCTCCCTCTCAATATTACTCATTTGTATTTTATATTTTTTGTACATGTTTGTAAATGTGCAATCTTAGATTTTTGTTTTCCTGATAGTTTCCCACTGTTGAAAACAACCATTCTTGAATCAGGGCTAATTGGTTTTGAGCTATGGTAAAATGTACTGTCTAACAATGCCCACTGAGCCTTATTAACAGGTAATCACCTCATGTACCAACATCTTCATTTATGTCAGCCATAGAGATGACTGACAAGCAAATCTTTCTCCTGCTGTTCTGTTGAGGTAATTTGCTGGTAAAATCATCTCAGACGTGCAGAGCGGCGTTGTTCAGCTCTAATACTCTGGTTTCATTTTTCTTGCACTGATGATGTAAACCCCACCAGCAAGCAACTTGTGAAATGGTAATCAAAACATTGTGTCGGTGATCAGTTTCCCAGTGTTTCCAGTTATTAGTGGAAGTTCCTGTGCTGAATACTCTGAATTCTGTATGCTTTTATAATGTTGAGGTTACAAAAATACTTTTTAATACCAACACGGCACAGGTCCCCTACAAAGCTACAGCATTTTAACACTTTGTCTGCATTCTCTCACATTAACATTTCCGTTTCCTCCCATTTGAATCATGCTCAGCCTCCATATATCATCATTTTAACACATTTAACATGCTTGAAAGCCATTGCAAGACTCCCCCATAATTGTAGTATATAACCTGCTCCAGGTTGCTAAAATTCTTTCCAAAATATGAAGGACATGACCTCATAGCACTGGCTATAGCATGCTTCCATTTCCCTTTCAACTAGTATCAAGTTAATAAAGCATTATCCATCCAGTAAACAGGGCTCTACAGTGCAAATCATATACAACATAGTGTGTGAAATGTGAAAAAATTATTTGCGCACATGGGTGCAAGAAACACAAATCTGTTATCAAATCCCTTCTCTGTCCTCTTTCCACATCACCTCAGAAAGAAAAAAATGGACAAACTTTCGATTTCCCAGCTTTGCTAGCCTTGCCAGACTCACTGAGAGTTATTTTCTTTTTCTCTGGGGCCATTTCACATCACAAGCATGCTAAGCATGAGGGAGGAGTTGAGCATGGATCGGGGCCAGTTGTCGAGTCCGGACTTCTTCTCCAACATTTAATAATGATCAAAAACTCAGTGCTATTGGAGTCATCAAAGTGAATCAAAAAATCACCGGAGATGGACAGAGTTGAATGCTGTATAGTCTTATTCCTTCACAAGAATAACACCCGTGTCTTGTCCATGGAAGAGACTGAATTCTGTGTCTTGTGCGTCCCGTTTAATAATCCTAAAACCAGGCGGGGTTATGGCCTAACATTTTATCGAACATAATGGTATCTCAATACTCAGCAACAAATCCCCAAAACTGTGGAAAGTACCAAACACTGACATAGAGAGATTCTAATGGTGACTGGATGTTGCAGGTGTACAGAAAGCCCCCGACCCCCCCTAATAATCCTGATGCTCTCGCTTCCCTCGGCCCCCCCGTCTTTTTGGGCTACCTGGGTATAGTGTCCTTGGGGCTTTTCCATGCCGAATATACACCATTATGTCTCTGTTCCTCCTGACTGCATTTTATAAAACTCATTACATTGCTGACTGTGTTTAATTCAAACTGGATACATGTGGGTTATTAATTATATGTTGAATGATGTTGAATCATTTGAATGTTAAATCAAACCACTTTTCTTCCCCTCCTGATTATTACAAGCTTTCACACAATAATAACTGATCACATATGATGTTCATTCTTTGATAAATAAATGCACGTGGACTCGATACATTTTAGACTGAACGTGAACACTGAGGTAGCAGCTTCTAATTTTTCCCCCCACCAGGTCGTTTGGGCAGCAGATTATGTTATCTGTCGTTGAGTAACATTTCATTTTGGCTGTCGTCGGGTTAAATTTCCCGATGCAAGCAAGTGTTGTACAAACTGTGTTTTCGCAATTCAAATCATGCCATCAGAGTAGGAAAGTCTTTGCTGCAGAAAACAGTTTTGCCTCCTCAGCCAACAGGTTTCAACTGAATCTTTGAATTTGTATTATTTATAATTTAAATTACTTTTGAGAGTTGAAAGATAATCCTAATTACATTAATAATGCATTTGAACAGATTCAGATTAATGAACAGATTCAGTTCTGGATTTAAATGGGATAAAATCCACACTTGTGAAAGATGCATTAATGAATCACAATCCATCCCTGTCCTTTGTTAGGTCCCAAGTACATCCCATGTTTCAGAATTCTTTCGTAATTTCTTAAATAAATGTGTCCCTCTTCCTTGTGCATACTGAATGTTATTAATGCATGTTATTCCTTTAGAAAATTAAGTGTGCCTCCTATAATTTTAAGTTACTCTCTTTAATTTAAGTGTACAGGTCTGACAAACAAACAAGACATCTTGTGCACTACACTGTACACATGCTACACTGGCTGTCTTTGATTTTGCCCTTTAGAAGAAAATTAATTTAGACTGTCGATTCTTTTAAAGTTAAAAATAATTGCCATTACAAAAAGCACATTCAAGGACAAACAATATGGCTTCTAGCCAAACAGCCTGCACATCTGACTCCAACGAACACACACAGACATGGAGGGAGGAACAGAGGCTGCTGAGTGTGAATACTATCACCTTGATACCAAAGGTTTACTATTAGCCAGGTTTAAATACGAAAGTGTCAAAAAAGCAATGCAGGAAAAAAGTGTTGCAAAATAAAACAAAAACTGTTGCAAAGGATGAAAAAAGTGTTTCAAAGAACATTTCCACAGGGGCCCTTAAGGGTACATGTGACTTAGATGCTCACCGTTGGAAGATCTTAGATGTGTCTTTGAAAATAAAAAGAATTCCCAAGAATAAAGCTAAAAATTCACCTTCAATTAAATGAGAAACGTATGAGTAAGTTTAGGTGAAATTCTTTGTAAATACAAACTTTTCGGATCATGGCAAAGGAATAACTGGATGACAAACTGCAGATTTCTGTGAGAAACAAATGCGAGCAGTATGTTTGCAGATACAAGTTATGAAGTGACGAGAGGGGAATTTGTCATGTAGTCATAATGAAAGAAAAAAAAAAATCACATCCTCTGAAATCGTCCATGCATAAAGCATACTCATATTCTTCCTCACATTAATCATCCTGTCAGAGTTTGGATCAAGCACATATCATTAATAAATTAGTCAGTGATGGTGACGGGGTGGAGGAGCAGGGCGTGGGGGGGGTTCGGAGTCTATGCATGTGTGGTTTTATGACTTTGTGCTAATTGGAACCTGGAGAAGGCGGAGGCCGGGATGTAAAATTGTAAACGTGTCTGATTCTGCGTTTCACCCAGTTACAGGAGCTAAATCCTCAGCAGGACGCAGGTGACATTTGAGAACAGCTGGCTGGCCTTTCAGAGCTCCGGGCTTCACGTCACAGGTGTCGCGGAGCAAATATCCAGCGGTCGGCTGTCCAAGAGGTAGTTTAAGGCCCGGCTTATTTGAAGAGGTAAGACTGGAGAGGCTTTAATTCTGAAGTTTTATTTTACGTGCACATCCAATCGGTGCTTTTGGCAGAACATCTTGTTGTGCCTCAGGAATGCAAGGTTCTACGCTTCAGTGTAATTTTCGTGAAATTTAATGACGCTGTTTTGTTTCTTGGCTCCGGGTAAGACCACCTCGGTTGAGTCCAATTAAATTTTAAGATCAGATCCAGTCCTGTTTGAGTCTAGGCCATGACCAAAGTAAATTCTTGAGGTTTATCAGTTTACAGTTTTTATATTGCTGAGTGAAAAACACAGAGGAAAACACAACATTGAAAAAGTACAAACTGTGTCATGTTAATTGGTGTTTCTAATGTTTTGTTTACCCCAATTACATACTGAGGGGGTATATTAGACACAGCTCTCAATATGACAAAATCCAACACCACCAAAAGTTACCATAATGTTTAGATGTTCCTAATAAACTGGTGACCCTGTATTTATCTTTGTTGTTGTTCTGTAACTGAAATTATTTATTGTATGGTTAAATAAATTGTGTAGAATGAAATGCAAAACAAAAAAAAAGCAATATCAGTAAATCTGTTATGTATCTGTACCTGTGTGTGTTTATGTTGTTTATTTCCATTTCCCAAGAGGAAGGGATTTTTCTTTTGATCAGTGCTTCAGACGCGTGAACATCACACACTGTGGAACATTTCTTCTCAAAGACAAAAACCACAGCCAGAGGGTCGGTGTGGTGAGGAAGCTGGCAGGGCAGGCTGTGTATGAGTTTAGCTGATAGTCTTTAAGTAAGCTACCCTTGGGTCCAAGGTATCAGGGCATGATCCCAGCGCATGAAAAGCAAAACCCTGCACTCCTTTGGCACCATGCTGCCCTCCATAAGCTGCAACTCTGGGATTCAAACCAGCCACATACCGCACGGTCTGTGGTATTTAGTCCATCCCATCATCAAATATGGCTACAGCTCTTCAGCTCCATCTGATCTATGATTCAAGATTAGATTTTATCAGTGTGCACATACTTTTTTAAAACAGGCAATCGATAAACAGTGAATGTACTTTTATTTCGGAGTTGCGGATGCCTCATAACGCACTGAGATATGCAGACTCATTTGGTGGATGTGCTGATGAAAAATTCAGATATGAAACTTGTCTGCGAGCAGAATGCATGAGATGTACTTTTGCAAAATCATATCCAGAAGACAACATGACTTTGGTTTTGAAGTGTAATGTGAAATTGATAGCTCCTTCAACTAATAATGGTGCTGTTCAGCAGCTGTGTGTTGTCATGCTGGTTGGAGAATCACAATGTCCTACCTTTTCCTTTTTTCTTTTTTGATTTATTTCTTCTTGAATCCTCCTTTTGTATTCTTTTTATACTCCTCCTGCCACTCCCACATTTATACCTTAACAGTCGATACATTTGGGCTCTCAGAAATCCCATGCCTTTGTTTCAGCAAATGCAATTTTCTAGTTTCACAGCAATAATCTTAAAAAATAAATGAAGTTGTAACAGAAACACAGTATACACCCAGGTAATGAATCTACTTTCCGAGGTACTTTTTACGGCAGAATCCAACTTGGCTTTTAGGATGTTGCTAGGAAACAACAAGAAACTAGTAGACAGTTTCATGGCAGTGTTTTCTGCCAGCTGACAGTCAAACTGGATGAGCCTGTCATCAGATGTCCTGCTGCCAGAGTTACTTATTTAATGGTTATTATGGTTATTAATGTGCACCCTTATTATAAAATCAGCAGTCAGTGTACTGGAGAGGTCATTACCTCTCAATGGTACTCAAATCAACCAACTTCATGACAGTGATGATGACGATGAAGTGAGTGTATGGAGGAATAATATTCACTCCAACAACATAGAAAGCATCCCACACATTTATGCATTTATTTAGAAGAGCTGCGTACGACAGCATTTTGACGGAGGACGCTCTCCACGTTCCGGGGGGAGTCATTATTTATGCATTAGCAATGTGAAACTAATTGTATTCATCACCACCTCGCACAAGCACACAGAGCTGACATGTCATTTGAATTTAACACACAGACACATTTACATATACCTGCAAAGTGCACAAAAAATAAAAAAATAAAAGCAGGGCGTGTTGAGCTCGTTCATGCATGGGCGCTCGGATTGAAATTTCAAAACTGACCGATGTTTTCCCACTTATTTTCCGCATGGGTGGAGTTTATCTGTATCATACAGTTTGCATTGATATCAGAGCATAACTTTGAATGTCAGGGGATGGAAGGAAAATATGCACTCGTGTGTAGAGAATTTGTAATGGATGGTAAATTAATATAGTGAACAAAGGGAATAAAGCGTCACCCACACACACACACACACAAACAAACACAGCTTTTCTTTTCTTGGCCTGTGCAATATCCGAATATTAATGCAGTGGAACATTCCAAAGTGGAAGTCACTGCCCTTGTTTGCTCAAACAACATAAAACCAGGAAAATAGTACAGTGGCAATTTTGGCAAAAGCGGTATCACAAACTTGGCAGGCGAGCATGTGCTGTAGCCTTATATCGTCTCCAAACTAGTGGCCCAAAGCTTCATCTGGGCAATGGACTGTGACTGGCAAAGCTCATTGAAAAGAAGGGGGGAAAAAAAGACAATAGGATGAAATGTGCTGGCACCAGAAGGAAGCAAGTTTGGCTCTGTGCTTCCTCCCCTCTGTTCTGCTCTCGGCTCCAGCACCCCCACCCCCCCACCCTCTGTCATCCCACTTGTATCTCTCTCTTTGTCTCTTCTTCGCTCCCGATGCTACACCTCCATTCTGCCTCTTCCCTCTCTTCCCCTCCTGCAGCACAATCTAATCTGAGCAGCTTCACTTCCCCTTTGAACCTCCTCACAATTAGGCAAAAGGGGGAGCGTTACCCTCGATGCATTGCAGTTACAACCACTCCGCTCTGCTGGAGTTTGACTTTGATGCCTCGGAGGCCGGGGCAAAAAAAAACGGCCGGCCACAGTGCCGCGTGCCGCCCTCGCTTCGCCAGGCAACCGTCACGCAGATGCGCTCCACTCGGATCAGCCTTGACAGCGCCCGTCCCTGAGGCCTGGTGTCAAGCAGATATGGAGAGGAAATCACTGTATCACTCCCACGCAAAAAAAAAACAAAACAAATACGGTAAAATGTGTAACCGAATGTGTAGCGGCATCAATATTTTAAGTGCTGCCGTTTTTGGGGGAAGTTCACTTGACAGAGGCTGTAATCTAGCACTTCACCTGACACACTCTGGCAGGATGGGCCGGATAAACTCTGCCGATAGAGAGCGATGTAAGCGGTGTAATAACAGCATCCTTTGAAGATTAGAGTGACTGGTGAGCGTAGTAAATTGCTCTCCCCATGTTCCTTGGTGGCATAGACAGTTGTGGAACATTTGTCGCCAATCTCTTCGACAGCAAATGTTAAGATTTCTTTAGAGGGGGAAAAAAAGCCCGGACGAGCGTTACTTTCCAAAACGTCTGATGGGAATGTAGTTGGAGTCCTGCAGATAGTGAGAAAACGTGCGTAACACCCAGTTCAAAATAGAATATAAGTGATGTTTAGTGGGATGCTGGACCAATTAGCAGGGTTCGACTGATGGAGCAGATTGGATGGTTAATGAAACCAACACAGTATGTTTCGTTTGATGACCAAATTGAAACGCTGTGAACTCATCTTAACCTGTCACCCCTAAAATGGCTGATGAACACTTTTTTACAACCACAGTAAATTAAAGAAAATGAGCCCAAAAACAGGAGAAAACAGGAAACAACTGCTAAACATTTCTCAAAGTTGGGAACACACGTCCACATTCTGGAGGTCACATGGTCTGACACCAACAGATATCGGATTAAAAAGGACCATATTTGATGCAAAGTAACGTGCGCCATTAATTTGCTTACAACTAGTTATTTGCATTCTTCACTAATGATCACTGAACCAGCTGATGTTTCCTTTATCCATCTGTAAGCTGTCCTGATGTCCAGCTATTCAGCTCTACACATTCCCACTTCAGGTGTAGACAGGAAGCTTAAGGACAAAACAACAGAACAAGACCAGATCACTCTATTTAAGACACTATTAAATATTTAGAGGAAGTCACATTTTCAGAAATTCACATTTTCATTCTACCGCTCTATTAAGGATTGAGGATTACACGTGGCTTTGATTTCACAAGCGTATACACTGGAAAAATATATTTTCAGAAACGTTTCTGTTCAGATTTTATGCAGTAATGAAAGAGCCAGCATTAGGACAAAACAGACGCTTCAGTAAAAACTGGGAGTTTCACGATGCCTTCTGTTCCAGTCGGGCCTCATTAGCTCAAAAGCATGTCGTGTCTTTTAAATGTCAGGACACATTAAAAAAGTAAAGAAGTTTCCCAAAATGACTCTGACCTCATCCAACAAATTCAAATAAAAGTTCACAAGTTTATGTTTTACACCGATACTACATTTTGTGCTGATTAGATGATAATAAAGCTGTCACTTTAGATGTACAGTATTATGCTGCCCTGTTTTATGAGGTTAAATAACACGTTTCTAAAATCTGCTAAGAACTTGATTCATTACCTCAGTGTTTACTCTGCTGGGGAAAAAAGGTAAAAAAAAAAAACAATCGTTTCCAAAAATGATTTTGGAAGTGCTAATTTGTTTCTTCTTCAGTTTGCACGAGCACTCAATAATCCTCCCTTCAGACATAAATCAACTGAAAGCAGAGACCAAACTGATTGAAGCCTCAGTTGAATCAATAAGTCTGTCAGGCTGAATCCAACATGGCCAGCCTGCAAAGAGCAAAATGTGTGCATGACTAAAAGACCTGGAGCTGAGAAGCATTTTGCTGAATTCATAAATTTTCTTTGTTTACGCCTTCAACAAAAACCTCCTAATTACAAATAATTAGCCTGACAAGGCTCATATAGATATGATGCAACAACAGCATTATTAACCATTCCTTTTGAATCTGGCATAAGTTTGGGACAACCTGGTCCGTGACTTATGTCTAATAAATGAGTAATAATTTGACCCCAGGAACAAACTTTCACCCTGCGACACTTTTATCATCTTTAAAATACAAGTAAGGAAAAGGAGTCACAAAAATAAGGTGGAAAGATTTGAAAGTATTACACGCTTTCTCTCGTGGAATAAAACAGAATGTTTAAATACAAACACAAATGAAATGCTCTGTAGGATTAAACGTTTTGTTCATCATATCTCGTAAGCCAAATCTGGGCGTGAATTGAGGACAGAATATAGAGCTATTCATCCTGGCTCAAAGCATGTTGTTAACCTCTGTGGAAAATGCGGCTTACAGGAGTAAGCTGTAATAATACAGCAGTGCCACAGCAGCAATATGTCTGCTATAAAGGGATTTCACAAATCCAGAATTCTATCACTGGTGTAGGAATCTACACTTTTGAAGGTATGAAAGTTAAAAGTACTCCCATGCAATAGAGAAAAACTGTAACTTCCTGAATGCTTTTTCCAGAAAATCTACTGAAACTGTCTGCAAATCCTCAGTTTTGAGGAAACTAAACTGTATACAGTACAGTACAAGCCTGGAGGTGGAGACTGTTTAAGAGTGTACCCTACACAGTCTGGATGTCACATTTAAATCCTATTCAATACTTGCACTATGGAGTGCCATTGTATTATATTATATAAGTATTAAGTACTAAATAAATAAATAAGACATTAAGAAATAAATAATCATATAAACAAATAAAGCGAAATGAGATAAATGTGAAATAATTAAATAAATTAATGAAATGAATATGAATGGCAATGAATGGCAAATTAATTGAAACTCAACCCACAATAACCATGACAATTTTATTTCATACATCATTTATTTCATGTCACATTTTAGTACTGGAGTTGTCAACAGGGTCTCCATTTTTATTTTTTTTATCTTATTAACAACAGCTGAACATATTTACATTTAAATAAAAATGGAGAACATCTATTACATAACAACCCCAGCGTGAGGGCTAGCTGCTGCTGAGTAATTATCCAAGCTCACAGGCTTGGTAGGTAGCATAATGTAGCCTTATTGTAGTGTTTATTCGCAGAAGCAGCTAATTAACTGAGTCAGGAGAACTTTAGCATTGCCATTGATATCGTTAACAGGGCTTAGTTGGGAAAATTTGCAAGCTGTTGTTGAGCCCTGCTAAGAAACGCTGGCACGAAAAGTGACATATGACATGATACTTTTTCATCTGGAAAAATTTGATTTATATGAAATAAATCACACTTTTGACATTTCCAAAAGGACATTTTAAAACAAGAAAAATCTACAATTTAATTAAAATGATGAAAAAAATGATGAAAAAATAAAATGTCATTATAGGTTGAGTTTTAATAAATTCAATTTGTTAATATGATTATTTATTCAGAATTTCTAAATTTTTCTGGCACAATTAGATATGTCTCTGACTGCAGGACTGATTTTATCCCTTGTTCTGCGTACTCTGTATGCACACTGACAACAGAAGAAGAGTATACCAAAGGTCACAGCAGGCCATCAGGCACCTGTGATATGAAATCAGCTTTCCTTTTGTGTGGTGCTTTTATTCTTTAGAGATACGTAACTTTGTCATTGGGGCTCCTCAACTCCTTCTTTTCCTAAAAATTGGAGAAAATGTATTTAATCTCTTTATTCTCCTTCACACTTGCTCTCGTTTCATTAGAGCAATTTGAATGTGCTTGATGGGGCGGAGACGTCGAGGGTAATTGATCATCTCCATGTCCTGGGTACAGGCACCCGATTGGCGGGTGAAAAGAGAGGTACCGCAGCGCCTCATTGTCAGAATGACGGGAGAGAAAAGGCAATAGAACTGCTGATAAGAGATCGGCTGTCCTCATTTCCCTTGCCAGTTCAATTGTAGGAAGCTCTGTGTGTCGGTCTGCGGCACACTGGGGAGCTCAGTAGTGACTAAAGGAGGTCTGGATCCTTATCTGTTAAAGAGAGGGGAAGCGTCGAGTTTCACCCCCGTCAGCAGGTTTTTTTTGCAGCAGACTGCGAGCGAGGCAGTGTGCTGTCGAGGGCTTTAAGCCTGACGGGCTCGTGTCTTGTCGTAATGTGCGATAAATAGTTAACGTGCTCCAGCCTCACCCCGAGCCAGCTTGAGCCAGGCCGGAGTTCAGCCCCCATTATGAATAAAACATGGCAAGTGCCCACGGAGACGACTAATGCGAGATCCAAATTCGACACGTAACGTTTTCACAAACCAACTGATAAACGGCAGTTAATTGGTCATAGTTTTCACTCCCCAGCATTGGCTTTTGTTGAAATATGTTGAAATTTGTCTCAAAGGGTAATGTGCCTCACAATTTAAATGATAGCCATTCGCACTACGCGGGTTCTGGAATAAGTTCTCTGTTCTTTGCTGGTTTGATTTATTCTGCCGAGGAGCTGCTGAATAAAAAGAAATGTCAGTGATCCGAAAAATGCACCTTAGTAATGACATCTAGAGTTTCTAACATGTGAAGAATAAAAGACAGAGGACTTTAAAATCTGAGCGTGTTTGTGTAGTATGTGCGTGCGTGTGCCCCTGCCTCTCTTATGTTGTACGCACCCAGCAGGGAAGGTAATGGAATAGAAAGATGTAGGCTTATTGACATATTGATTTCAAGGCCTTGCAGTGATGGAAACGCTGTGCATTCTCTAAATTGTATGGACTAAAGTGTAATCTTCCAATTTAAACTGCTGGAGGGTGCTGTAAATAGATTTGGCAGTGTAAGAAACTGATAATGACTTTGGGCTGGGTTTTAAATGTTGGGTGTTATTTGGGCTGAGATATGCAGCGAGCACGCTCCGTGCCCACATGGCTAATTTCTAAAGTGGAAAGCACAGAGAGCACATCATTCTCAGTTAATTCCTGTAGTGTGCATCTGAACTCTATTGTTGCACCGCTACCACTGAGCTACAGATTCAGGCAACTGTTGCCAGAAAAAGAGTCTGGCTGCTCCCACAATCTTTGCCCCAGGGTGGAGGACGTACACTAAATCCTTGTTTTATGACTTTAAAATATTGCATTTGCATCACACTGAGCATGGCGCTCATGAAATGTTCTGTTACAGTATATATGTGCAATCAATATAACCTCACACCAAATAAAAATCTTTATTGGACTGTGCACTGACCTTGCAAGTAATGATCCCATCTGTGGCGCTGATAATGTACAAAATTGTCCTTTAATGGCAAAACAAAAGCAGATGAGTTAAATATTTTAATCCAGTGAGTAACATTTTTACTGCTGATGGAAATTAACATTTATCACCTGAATGATGATTAGTGCAGTGCTCACTAACATGCATGTCACCCCATTTATATCACCATCAAGTCTGACACAAATACTAACAGGTACATGTGAATTCATTCAGGTTGGACACAGCAGTGAAATCCCCTGATGTATCAGAGTTACTGGTCCTTGAATATGTAAAGTCACTTCCTCTTTAATGTATTTAGAAAGGAATGAAAATATGCACTCATTCATTTATATTATTTTGACAAAATAGGAATTACCATGAAACTTTTAGTTGTGACATACCTACGATAACCTCACAGTAGATGCACAAGTGGAGTAAAAATAATGATTGACCATTTTGCCAGAAAATTGAGAGATGTAGTACAGCATAACTTTTTTAACGGCCTCCTTCAGCTAAAGGAGCAGCATGAAAGTACTTCCCTTTGGATTCAATATCAAACAGAGAAGAAGACAGACAGACGCAAGTAAAGAGTTGAAATTTAAGCAATGAGCACACTTAATAGATAAGATATAAAGCGGGAAATTTAGAGCATACATATGAGTTGTTATCAACCATCTGCACACCTCTCGCCCACAGTGCGTCCTCGCCCTGCCGCTCTCTCCGCTCCCGCTGAGCGCCGAGGCTGGCGTGTGATGCTTCGCCAGCTCCATCTGATTGCTCAGATCAGATCCAGGCACAGCCAGATGCGACCCCGACCCAGCGTGCACGGGTGTCTTCACCAAAGATGGTGCCAAAGGAGGACTCGCCTGCATGTCTCGAGGAGGAGAGGGCCGGACTTGTAATGCTAACTTTCAGATCATCAGGCAGTTTGCAAATTGTTTTCGAAATAATGAAAGGGGCGTGTAGGGTGTCTTTGTAATGCGGCATTTTAATCAGTGATAAAATTACTACAATTTTACATTCAAGTCACAACAAGTCCTGCAAATAATGGAAGGATCCCCTGGGTCTAGCTGTAACAAGATGATTCATCCTTCTTCCATCAAAAGCAGACTGGTGGCCTTTCAGGTTTTGAAATTCTGACCTTTAATAAGTGCCCCCATGAGGAACATCTGTCTAATGTTTGAATGCTGGTGCAAAGATCCATCACAGATATCACCGACAGACGGACGCAATCGGTTTCTGGACTAAAAAGTGAAAGAAAATCTTGCAGTAACTCCTTGCTTTTCCAGTGACAGTAGTGATAATGTTGCACATTTACAAGTTCATGGATTCATGAATTTGCATCTGAACATCTGTCAGCATCTTTAATATGGAGTTTATCAGCATATTTTAATGAGAAGATGGCGTGTGTCTTGGAGTTACACCAATGGTCATTTACTTGTTTGCATACTTGTGGCTGTAACTTGCAGCATGTTGTTGCTTTATAACTGAAAGGTTGAGTTTGTTCCACCAGACGCTTATTTTTCATATTCACTCAGCACAGAGACAATAATGACAAATGGACATTTGTCAACAGCCTCTGTGCACATTGGTGAAGTTTGAGATTGTTGAGGGTATTAATATATATAACCTTTTCAAATATAAGCAAGCAATTTCTGTGTGCAAACAGAAACTGACTGTTCTCTGAACCCCTTCCCCTAAATACCAATTGTCCAATCACAGCTTAGCAACCGTCACTAGGCACAGCAGGCCCGTCGAACCTTAGATTTCTCTGCGAGTTAAAGTGGCGGACATGGAGCTATTGTCAGGACGAGCCGCTATCTAAGTAATGTAATGAGTGTAAGCCTGCGTTTATCTGCTCTAATGTAAGCTGTCCAGTTTACTACCTACGGTAGTAACCTAAGCCACCATTGGCATTAGCTAAATACATATTGTGGGTTAACGGTTACATTAAACAAGCCCAGGTCACAACTTTCACATCCACTGTCTGTCTCCACATCCATCTCTCCACTGTGCCCAGAGTGTAGGCTAACATCAGCGGCTCTGTCCTGCTCTTTCCTGGACTTGGTTGTGCAATGTGCAAATCAACCAAATGGGTAAAACCAGTGAGCGGGAAACACTGGAGACACTGCCGGAGGCGCTGAGCTAGCCCAGCTAGGCCACCAATCCTTAAAAATTTTCCCGGGGCAAACTTAACTGCCAGAAATGACGAGCTGCGTTTATCCATCTCTGTGTGAAATTAATGGCACATTACTTCAAAAATTAATTCATTATTTCGAGAATTTTGATTGGTAACTCTGCCATCATTATCATTTACATAAACTGAATATGTGCTGTGCGAGAACGGAAATTTTTACCGGCATCTAAGGCAATGAATAAAAAGGATAAATCTACCTCACACAGGTTAAACATGTAAATCTTCTTTTTTTTCCCGCTCTGTGGCTTCTCTAATAGAGCACTTGACAAAGTGTATTTTACTCCTGATCTACCTCTCCCCACTGCTCCAGCGAGACGATGGCCCGCCACATTACAGCTGATGCTGCCTGCGTTGGTGATATCTTTGATGATCCATCCCTCTCTCAGCACATCTGTCCTTTAACTGCTACAACTCATCAACGGAGACAATGTCCTCCATTCTGGGAGGGGATAATCACTGCAACTTTATTAACAATTCAACAATGACCTAATACATGACTGCATCATTAAGTCATCATTCTTACTGGGAAAAGTTGGCTCCGTAAAAACTAATTAAACTTCTGAAGCAGGCCGTTAGCCTATCAGCCTCTGCCAAAAGCCTGAATCTGAAGATTTTCAGAACTACTCACACACTAATCCTATGGATTCCTCTGTGTTCTCTGCAAGGGGTTTAGGAGGCTCTTGAGCACCATATGCTGTGTATCATCACCTTAACCAGAGGCATATGTCTAATGGTGTGTGTGGATGTGTCCGCATGTGTGCACGTGCTCAGATGTGTTTGCTTGAGTGCGTACATGCTGCGTGGGCCTTGGATGTTTTGCTGTGGATATGATACTTCAAGGCTGAGGCAGATATGCAGAACAGGTGGTCTTTTAATGAACTGCTCATGGCTTGCTTACTCTACTTACTTCAGTGATGGAAGAGAGAGCTCTCACTGTGTTCCCTTTCCTTCTGTCTCGAAATTCAAGTGCTGCAGTGGGTTTGAATGCTAACTGGCGAAGGGTAAACTCTCTGCAAGCCCCTGGCTTTAATCTACATGCAGATCTCTTTGATGTGCTGTCCACAGAGCAACGGAAGGAATTACTCAGCCAACCTCAGAGCTCACTGCTCATGGCCAAGGTGACTGCACCTGGGTAAGGTGAACCCTTTTTCTCGGCATCCTGTGAACTTGGCCGGTGAGAGAGCTGTTTGTCACAGTCGATCAGCTCCCAATTCAATATGATTGACCCGGGCAGGAAATCTTTAAGTTGCTCATGCATGGATGGAGAAGGAGAGACGGCGGCACATCAAAGCGTCAGGGATGCAGATTGCTCATGCATGCTAACATGGCAGCCAAGGTCAGGAGGAGTCGCTAAGTGACTGCTCCCAATCCAGCCGCCGGGAATCAAAGTGGACGTCTGTGCAATGCTACTGTTGAGTGATTCATCCAGTCTCTGATGTTACAGCTGTAAAGTTTGTTTTAAAGATTATTTTGGGGGCTTTTTAACTATATTTGTCAGTGTGGAGAGAGACAGCAGACATGGGGATAGAGAGGGGAATGACATGCAACAAAGGTCGAACCGTCGATGTGTCACTCAGCTACCAGGGGCAGTACATTTTTAAACTGTTTTTATTGGTGTAGGGAACCCAAGCAAAAATCTGCAACTTTTTGTTCATTGTTTTTTACTTTTATACTCTTATTTTTTGGGCAATATTTGACAACATAATAATCAAATCTCACGATTTCAAGTCAATAGTGAGATACTGTACATTGTCTTAGTGGGAGCAGAGAGATGCTTTTAGGAAAGAACATTTTTGCACTGACTATCAGACAAATGTTCCATCATGAAACGTTGTCATAATGAAATCAGAAAAAGGGGAAGTAGGAGACAAAAACTCTTTGAAATATGGCATTTGCAGAAGTCCATTAAAGGTGGAGTCAGCGATTCTGGAGAAAGATTGATGATATTTGAACTCAATAGCCAAACAAATGCAGGAGTGTGGAGTGAGAACAGGTTGACAAATACACTCCACCCTTCAGCGCTCCTTCAGTGTTGTGTGGCTCGGACTTTGTTTGTCTTTACAGAGCCAGGGCTGTGTGTGAACACTGGATTTTTTGCAGTGCACACACAGAACGGACAGCTAGAGGACTGTGAGGAGATATTTGCTGAATTTGACAGAAAGTGTATTGGATTAGAATTGCTGACTGCCCCTTTAATGAAATTACTTTTTAAAGCAATCTAAATATACAACTTGTTTTTAATTGGACTATTACCCAATATATATCATGTATTATTGATTTCCTCGAACAATATATTAACATATATTGTTTTAATCAATGGCCTATACCTGATATTGCCTGTTGTGACAGGTACTTAACACATAATGGATTGATAAGCATTTTGGCTTTTTGCTTTAGTGGTTTGAATCACCCAAAATTGATTTTTCACCACTGGTCCCCTATCTAATCAAGTTAGGTATGTGTTTCTGATAAATAGAGTAGTCCGTGTGTGTGTATGTGTTGGAGGGGGCTGATGGGTTGGTTCACAATTTGCATTTTGAATGTTTTCATTCCCAACAGGTTTTATTATTAACTATAAATGAAGAGATTGTCGTTAAAGCTAGGGACTGAAAGATGCCTATATTTTCCATGACCAGACACAATTGATGTATTCATTACTTTTCAGGTACCCATGATAATAAACATAGTACACTGTACATACAAATAGCCTCTATTCCACAGTTTGGCTTTATACTTTGTCAACCATCAAGTCCAATTCAGTTGGGGAAAAACAAAGGGGTTTGTGGCTGTAATTTAATTGTTTTTGAAGGTTTATAGTTTAATATGAAATACAAATGCAGTGGGTTTTGTTCATCTGAGGCAATGGTTTGAGAAGATGATTGAATGCTGCAGAGCACAAAAGCTCTCTGCTCCCCTCCAGGCCCAGGAGAGCCCATAGTGTGCACCCCTTCAAGATGATCAGAACTTACAGGCCTCTGCTTCACGGAGTGGCAGCCAGCTTTATGTCCGTCCATCCGTCCCTGCAATTCTCTTAACAGATGTGTTCATAAATTAGCATTCCCATCATTTCCCGCTCTCCCACCTTGCCTTAAACGCATCTCCAGAACCCCTCATCCTTGAACGTGCAGCTCCCTGAGTTGAGTGCGGGCTATGCCACCAATCTTTGTTGGGGGACCGAAAAGGGGTTTATTTCATATCATGCTCCATAAACCAGCACTAAACCTGGGAGGCCGAGCAATCAGGAGGTGAACACATTGTGGGCCGCGGGAATTCTCCAACATGGCTGCACCTCCAACTCCCCCGCATTCACGCCAAGCGTTAAATCAAAGATGGGGGAGCTGGCTATACGCAGGGCTTGAGATTAGTGCTGGAGAAATGATTCCATGCTAATTGGAAAAGAAACCCTACGACACCTTATAAGCACAAAACCTATTATGCGGCATCATGACGGGAGAGAGTGGGAGAAATTGAAAATGTGATGAATACAAATGACAACAGAGTGGGCTGAACTTCTGATGGATGGATCAGCGTATTAGGGGATGAAAGTATTCAGAATGAAAATCACAGAGAAGGCCAGAGAAACCTGATTTGAAAGCAGAGGGCTCTGGGATATTATGTCGTCGGCTGGGATAGTTTGAGTTCGAGCCATTAGGTGGGATGAAAGGTCGGTCTCCCAAAAATCGACGGATGTACCCCACCTGCTCCGCCATTACAGCGCCTGACACAAAAGGACAGCAGATTTCATCATTCCATGATCGAGCACTCAAAGGCTATTCTGTGTGAAAAGGAGTGGTTATAATGTGCTGGAGGGAGAGCAGGAGCGAGAACCTTGGAAGAAAATAGAAAAGCGCGCCGACAGTGTCGCGGCTAGTAATGGGCAGAGGTTCGGCTGAAAGGTTGGGGTTGTACAGTTAATTCAAGCTGACAGGGTGGGGGATAAAAATGGGTTTCTCTCTCCACAGCCAACTAGAGGGCCAACCCTGTCCAATCTCTTTGACGGAGAGAGGTACGCACCCCCCCCCCCACCCCCCCGCCCTCTCTGCTAAAGGGTGAGACAGGAGCAAGAGAGAGGTGCTTTATTGAAGGTGAAAAGTTGCAATGTTTTCTGAGTGGACAGCCTCAAGGGCAGCTGGCGAGAGATTAGAGGATGTTATTAGAAAGCATTGGGCTGTACCTTCCACTCATAATCCTCCCACACGGGAACGTGTACGTGTATCTGCGAGTGCACCTAACCTGATGCTATCAGTGACATTACAACCCCTGGGCGATGGAAACAGTCTTTACTCCTCCGCTCAGGTAAATATTTTGTTTCTTTTAATCTCGCTCAAACTTACCACAATCTACTCACAGTTTTTGAGTCTGAACCCCAGCGAGCCCCCTCCAAACATCCCCACATCGGAGGACAGGCTCTCTAAAGCATCTGTGCACTTCACTGCATGAATATGCTTTTGATTTTACATGACAGGCTCATGTTTGGATATGCTACGACTGAATAAGTCAGGTGGCCAACTCTACTAATTGTACCTAGTCTCAATTATAACACGGTCACATTAAAGTCAATTGGAATTCTCCTCACTTTTTGTGCAAGGACATATAAATTACAGTGATGTTTTTCCATAGAGAATAAAGGATTTTGGACATACTTGGTGGAACGCTGTATACATTATTATTATTTGTCATTATGGATATCTTGTTTTTGGTTTTCTTTCCTTTTTTTTTTCTTGTGTCGTTAATATTTGTTTCTTGAAAAGTGTGTTGGACTATGTGTTTGACAGGATCAAAACATTAGTACTGTGATACATTCAAAATATAATTCTTAAGCACAAAAAATATTTCAGTAAACCACAAAATACTTTGGATGAGACAGTTGTTTTGGTTGTCAAGGAGATCGTCCTAGTGTGAAATCACTCTAAACTGTGTTTGTATTGATTTGTTTTGCTCATAGTATTAATATCCAGCAAAACTCATGACATACAGCATGTGAGCAAACAGAAATGCGAGAGTCACGACCTATTAAGTCATGTTTAACTATGCTCGGTTGCTGTCAGACTGCATAAATTCTGTTTTCCATCTAATAAAAGGTGAATTTGATGAGAAAATGCATTAGGGATTTCAATTTAGTAAACCCCTAATAAATTTTAATGACCATTTTGAGTGTTACCATCCTTCACACTCATAATGGTCATTAATTAAGGCTTCAACGGGAAAATAACTTTTAATATCCGTCACTTTTCTTCCTTGATGTCATTATTTTCCAACTCTCTGCTATTCTATCAAATGCCAAATATCACGTGAAAGTTGCACCTCGATCCGGAATGGTTCCATCACGTGAAACAGATTCCACGTTTGAAAAGGGTTTAACACATAATGCCAGATGTCTAGTTATCCGAGTGTGATCATCTAGGTAAACTGGCTTGCTTAAGCTCAGCACAACAAAACAATATTTCTTTGTAGCAAACTTGGCATAATAATGAGTTTTTTGTCTTCCATTTGCAATTTTCTCCAGGTGCTTTGCCTCTCATCGCCCACCCATGACAATAATTGTTGTTTTCTTCACGGAAACGCTTTGAACAGGGCTCTCAGAACAAGGTCACCCAGGAAGAAGTCCCCTCGGTTTTCTGTATCCATTCATGTGGCTCTTACTTCCTCTTTTAACAGCCATGGCTCTTTCATTTACAGTTCCATTAGTATGTACTTATTATTTACCCATAATATCTCATCTTGCCTTATAAGCAGCAGAGCAAGCATCATATCACATATTTTTTACTCCCTAATTAATATTTACATTGATTCAGTCTGTTGCAGGTTTATTAACTTGTTAAAACTTTAAGTTGGTGACTTTCTTTTTCACAAAAGCACTCTTTCTGTCCTGCTTGCCTTATTAACCAGTAAGAGTACCAAATTAAGCTATATATATATATATATACCGTATATATAAGTGCGGTTAAGCTGTGCACTTCTCAAGTATCTTGTCAACAGGAGTCAATATTTGCATTATAATATGTCCTTCTTAGTATGCCTTAGTGAAAGGTATCTTTGACGATCTCATATCAGAAAGATAAAGAAGCTACAGCAGTGCATTAGTATTGCGAATTAAGCTTGCATAGGTCTGATTAAGCCATATATTTATGTGTATAACTGCATTTCAGACTCATTTAATCCTGCCTGTTTAATGAGTGACATTGGGGTCAGCTTTTAACATTTTAAAGCTGTGTGTTTACTGAATATCAGTGTTTATAATGACACTTCCATAAAGCAAACATTGTTCTGTGTTAAAACACTGTTCTCTTGGTGAACCACAGAACAGCAGTAAAATCTGTTTACTATTGTAAATTACTGTGGCTGCACAGCTGTAACCCAAAAGCTGTTTATGCTACATATACTCTCGGTAAATTATACATGCATCATTTTATGTAGGTTTCTTATGTTTTCATAAAATTTGCATGCATTTGTGTATCTAATGAGCTATTCCTAAAAACAGAGCTTTTAGAAAACACCTTTGATTTGTATCTTCCTCCCACAGTTTTAATGCTAACAAGAAGATGGATTTTTCAAATTGTGTGTAATATTTTGAAGTGTCTGCTACGACTTTTCTTACTGACAAAGGCTATACTTGAATTTTTGATGGTTAATAGTTAGAGGCAGTCGTCATAGACATCCATTGTATTCATATCTTAGTCATTGTATACAGTACAAACTCAAATTTCTAAATTTGCATTATTGCACAGTTAAATTTAAATAGCTCATTATGATGACGTGAATAGTGTATGCATAATTGCAATTTATATATTACATCAATGTCTATGGAGACCCATTCACTCCTATTGTATTTAGAACACAGTGCTTGTTTATAATAAAAAACTTAAAAATTCAGATTAAAAAATTGTGACTACTGCACACTGATCTACTGTACATATGGTCATTATAATGTATGTAGTGTACAGTACAAGTACAATTTTAGGTTATATGTACTTAAGTTTAATACATAGGTGTTTTAAGGCACCATTCACTTCTACTGCATCTACAAGTCTTAAGAGTTTTCACATTCATTAAAAAATCAAAAATCATGCCAATCAACATCAATGCACTCAGCAATCACACGCATTTTCTTTAGTAAATGTTCCTCTTGTATATTTGTAGAAACTCTCGAGAAACCAATTAACCAGTAAGCATCAATAAGACGTGAAATATATATATATATATCAGTACAAATTACTGTAAATATCTGCATTCTCCATGTCTAAAAAGCATTTCAGCTCAACCTCCAGTTGTACCGTGTGTGTCTGCATCAATATATTTCTAAATCATCTGTCTACCATGTGTGGACGCTGACAGCCGTAGCACAGCAGCTTCCTTCACTCGCTGTGATCCACACACTGCCCATAAACATCTGACCAGTTTTCCATCTCCTCTTCCCTCCTCCTGACACCACGCTTGGCAACATTTAAAAATTCAATAAAAAACACCACAGCTGATGATCATTCTTCATCTATAATAAAGCACAAATTTGTCGACATGGTGATAATTATAAGGAATTTAACGGAGGGACTGCACGGGGGAATGACTCGCCATAATTGCAGCGACTATAAATGAATGCTTTATTGCCTTTATAAAGTATTCATGCTCCATGGTTGATGTGCTCAGAATGTTTCACGACAGCAGCAGCGAACACAGCGTGACTGATCAGAGTAATAAAACCCCAAAAAGGGCAATTGGAGGATAATTCTCAGTAGTCAAAGTAGCTGGGGTACTACTGTTTTAACATAGTTGAGTTGTTATATTGCCATTTCAAAGCATTTCTACTTATTCTGTATGTGGAGTTATAATGTATCCAATTTTGCAGTAATCGCTCAGCTTTTACTCTGCATGTATCCATTCTGAGTTGTCATGGAAGTGAGCTGCAAAGGCTGTGTCAGTGAACCAGAGTCCACGAAGATAAGAAAAGAAAAAAGCCGGAGGAAAATGCTCTTTGGCTTAGAGACGGGGTTACAAACGTAATTTCTCCAGGTTATTCCAGGACCTCGGTGAAGTCAAAGTGACCCACCTTCTCTCCAGTGACTCAAATCTGGATGAGGAGAGCATCTCATTTGTATAATTAGTTTACTGAAAAAAGTCTGCCGCCACTTCCCTGCGCAAAATACAAAAAATTAGCATTTAAATTAAACTACAATTCTTTCAATGTAAAAAGGGGAAAATTATTCACCATCAAATTGAAGTGTTACATGTATTGTGGCGTCTAGGTACACCTTGTGTTGGGGATTTCTTGTCTGGGCAGGACAGTTATGTGGAAAAGCATGACTTTTAGGTGGGTGCAGCACCCTCTAATTATTAGTGACAGTTTGAGTGGAGAAAGAAATATGAAGGGCTCATCTGACTGGGATCGGAACATGTAGTATTATTTCAGGATTTCTCACATCATTAAATTTATATATGGTACATTTGGGTTAATAATGCAAATACTTCAGTGCTCTGTTACAGCATGGATATTTAAGTGAGGATGTTTCAGTGGACAATCAAAATGTGAAATCACTTCACGTCACACTAACTCATTAGACAATGTTGCTCTGGGATTTATTGTTAATCAAACATCAGTAACAAACATTAATCATTTATGAAGTAATCTTTAGTTAGGATGAATCAGCAGTCAGTTATGGTAAGAAACTGTTGATGATAGTCAGTATATAGCAAATCACTTGCCAAACATTAGGTTGATAAAGGACAGTTCTGCTAAACGTGACAAGTTATAAAATTGTTTTAAGTGTTTGCTGCCAATGTTTTGCGTGTTTTTACTCCCACAAAAATGAATGGTGGGAATACAGAGGTTTATTCAACTAAAAGTACTTGGTTAAGGTTAATGAGTGTCTTGGTTACATAGCAAACAAATGCTAACAGCTGGTAGTTAAAGGCAATTTTAAAAAAAATCAGCTTTTTACAATGAGCAATGGGAGCGTAAACATACCAGTTTTTATTTCATATTTCTTTCTTGCGTGTTTGTTTGTGTTTCAAGGGGGCAGGGCACAAACTTTTGTGCACCAATCAGAATTTAGCATAAATAGTAGTTACTGATTTCTTTTTTTTTCAAAATGTCAACTGTGATTGTTAAGTCATGAATATTTAATGTTACCAAGAAAAAACAAGTTGTTGCTTTAACAGCACATAAACCCATGCTGTATGTATGTATGTGTCAGAGTTGAACATGTTATTTACCTGCTCGGAGACTGGGGAACTATCATTATCAACTAATTGTAACTGATTATATAATCTATAATATAATCTTTAAATATGTAAACACTTAAAGTATCCCAAAGCTGCAAGATCAGATGTAATAATCAAGCAAGGCTACACTTAAAAAATTAGGAAGCCATGTACTGATGTAGGCTGAAGGTGTTTCAGAAACGGGCCATTAGTTAATTATTTTTCCACCTTTTACTAATTATGGCTATTGTAACATGTTATCAGTGTGGACAAACCTTGGATACCCATGGAGGCTATAGGGAGGTCTGTATCCAATGCAGTGCTACAACAGTAACACTACTTTTTATTTTAATTGTAGGTAATGAAGGCAAAGATTTATATGCCTGCAGTGTTTTAAAATAGCTGGAACCTGGTTGTCAATGCACCCTCCATTCCATCAGTGGTGCAGTTTTGGCACACATCACTACTGTACATCAGATGCTAAATTGGCCGTCTCTTGGTACAAGCCGAGAGCGCTGCAGACTAGAGTTTATCCATCAAACAGGATCTTAAAATGACTGTATATATATTTTATCACCCAGAATAGAGCTTAGTGAACACAGAACACAGGAAATACTGATCTTGAGCATACTTCAAATAACTAAATCAAGGAAAATTGACATAAAGTAATATGCACTTTGAAGTAAGAAACGAATAAATTGGATTTTCACAGGTTGGTTTGGCTGTAAATGAGTGTTTCCTCTGTGTATTGCTTTGCATTCAGCTCAGGCATTTCTTTAGTGATGTGAAACATGTATGTCATGTTGATATTACAGTGTTTTCCTGCTAATGTAATTGAATGGATTAAAAATTTAGTATTTTCATGTTCAAGCTTCCTTTGGTGCTATTCAAACAGCTACTGAGGGTCAGATCTTCTGCACAATTTGGAGGTTATCTGCCATCTTTGGGTTTCAAATCGCTTTTAAGCGGTAATGATGTCCTGAGAATCAGCAGGGGGGAGAAATAATGAGATATGCCAATCTAGAGAAGCACACAGGGGCTATAGAGTGCATCCATAGGTTGTTATGGCTTTTTTTTATTTTTTATGAATACACATAAAAGACCATTGTAGGCATTTTAAGTGTCCTCCACAGAACAACTTTTTCCTGGGTCCAGACCTGTGAAATGCCTAAAATATGATTGCAACAATAGCCAATTAGCAGGACTAATGCTGCTGTCAAACTGTTTTCAAGCGCCAAGCGGTCCACTCCATGTCAGTGTGCCTGTGCATCGCTTGAAAAACTATTTAAATGGAGTATTAGCTGTCATGCAGTGGCATTGATAAGCCAGCGTCCTATCAATCTCCCTTGACTTGTTTGTGTTTATGGGCCATGTAGTCGTGGTCATGTAAACGCCGCTCTCACGTCTGAAATTTATCAGCAGATCAGGCGTATCTGTCGGCTACGGTAACTGTCAAAAGGTGGGCAGACTCCGCCTTCGATTGATCAATTTTATTATAGCGTGGTGATCTCACATAAAACGTGCATGCTGAAATCAAAAATTTACAAATATTTCACACACACACACACACACACACACAAACATGAATCTCCCGGCTCTGGCAATCATCGCCCCTGAGACCCTCGGTGGGTTTTACACAGCCTTGGCCCCCTTTGGCAGCGTGCCGCCTCCTGGCAATCAATGCTAATTTTACTCACTCATCCACACCCCTCACATTGATCTGTGTCACCCTGGACATTCTGCATGCAGGCAGCAACTCAGCACTGCTTTCCATCCAGTCTGGAGCACAGATGGCCTACATGGACCCAGGAGAGAGGACTTGGTGTTCCAGGTCTTTAGTAGTAGGAGCAGGGAGATCAGGGGAGGATACTGGGCAGCACAAGGCCACTGGCAGTGTTCAGCCAGACGGGCTAAATAATAATGTTCCATAAATGCTTCTACTTGGATGGATAGGTGGGTGGGTGGGTTAGTAGGATGGGTGGATGAATGGATGGCTCCCTAGAGCAGTCCATGGATAGATGGATGGAAATAAGGTGCCATAGTGATGAGGGAGGTGGAGCTCAAAAACTCAGTGCTGCCATCTGCCCTGCTGAAGAATGTGAACAACACAGTAAACCAGGGAATGTCCAGGTTTCACATTTACCCCAACGAATGTCTGGAGAATTGTGGCACGTCTACTTATAGTGTTTCATTCTATTAAAGAAAATAGCACGGTGAGGATCTAGAGGTAAGAAGGGTGGATAAGCAACCAGGCCATAGGTTGACTGGGTGTTAATTGTCAATTGGTAATTTGAATAATTGCAAAAATTGCACCGAGGACAACATGATCAACCAAAGCAGGTATTTCATTATTACATAAAAGGCACTCAAATATTGAATTCATTGGAAATATTACAAAGTAGCAAGGTCATACCTTGGAAAATCCCAGCCAGGCTACAAAACCCCTGAGCATGAACATCCGATCTTTTAACCTGCAGAGTTTTATGAGAGACCTTAGGTGTATTAATTAAAAGGCTAACACAGTGGTATACCAGACAATACACAATAAACTAACTTTGGGAACTGTGCGAAAAACACGTAACTATTTTACAGTATTCCACGTAGTATTCAGTGTATCTCAGTATCCAGTGTTACTTAGTGTCATTCAGTATTCAGTATTTCACTGAAATAAAAAAGTATATTCAGAATTACTCGGCCATACGTGTACTTTAGTCTTTAGCTGCTGCAGCTTTGAAGTCATAGCATTGCCAGAGTTCTCGGCACACATGGACATTTCCATGTTTGCACATAAAAGTATTTGGATGGTAGCAATATGGAGTCCTTTTTCTTGATCTCCTGCTCCAAACGACCAAAGAAAGTATGGCCATGGGTTGGAAACATATAGTTTATTTTCGAGTCTTTGAATTTCTGCTTCCACAGGGTGAAAGGCATCGATAATACATTAATGTTCTTGCTTTGCCCATAGGAGGAATCTGAGAAAAACCTCAAGGCCTCATGCTCTCTGAGAAACAGTGCCCAGCAAATATTGCAAAGCAGTGGTCACCATGTTGCTGTCTTTCTTGTACTGATTCTCCAACCATGTAAAAAAGGTGAATGTTCTCTTCTATATGATTCTGACCACGGCCGCAAAAGCGAACATCAAAAACATACTGGTACAGCTGAGTTTGGCACTTCATTGTCATCATTGTTTTCATGTGTATTCATTACAAGAAATGGTTTAAAAAATCGTGGCACACACGTTCACACTCCAGTAATAACATTTCCCATGTTCATCCTATCTCTTTACTTAAGCTCTTCTTCCCCACTTACCCTCAATGCCGACTGCTGTGCTCCATGAAGAAATACTAACAACTCACCGGGGTTTTAAAAAGTTCACAGTCTACTAGCGTAACACTTCAGATCACAGTTGCCTTATTATGTAACGAAGTCTTTTCACGACAAGAACAAAAACACCGTCATAAGACACAGTAGATTTTGCAGATAATTGATGCATCATTGATCTGACTGACTGGTGAGATTGTTGGATTCCTTAAACCCTTGAAAAATAATGATCTGTTTCAAACACACACGCAAGTATCACTGTGTCCTGCATGACAATGCGCATACAAGAGAAATTTTGAATACCTTGAATTATATGTTTCCTTCAAATGGATCTGTTTTCGTATTCTCATTTTGCCTGAATCACTTTTTGAAGTCTGTGTGAAGCCTGTGAAGAAGAGAGAGCAAAAGAACACATTCAATATTAGCAGAGGCTCAGTTCAGTCCCTGGGCAAACTCTTGAGTTGCCATTTCAAATGAGGTCACTTTCTTCCCTTTGGATTCTAATGACGTTTATTGATGTCTTTAATAAGTTTTTCCTTTTCTTGGGTATTAATGGACAGTGTGGTTCTGGGGTGGCGCTCGTAGTGCCATGAGGAACAGAACAGCGAACGAGACAGGGAGACAGATGGGGAGAGAGCGAGACAGACAGAGACTGAGAGAGAGAAAGTGGAAGAGATCCCAGGAGTTCAGTCATACTAATCCCTTTGGCCGAGAGCTGTGAGTCAATTATTCTCCATTTGTCTTTTATCTTGCCACTACTGTCTGGGAATGAGGCCCCTCCAAGGGCTGTCAGGCACTTATTGATGCTGTCTGGCCTGAAGGGTTCGCACAATTCTGAAGACGGGACCAGAGGCGAGCGGGGTCCGAGGGGGTAATTGTGTCAGGAATTGGGGTTGGTAGCTGAACAGGTACTTTGTATTGGGTTGTAAAAAATGACACAAGATGAAGCAATATCTTAAAAATAAAATGGAGTAAAGGGGGTTTGGCAGTGTTACAGTTTTGATAATGCTGGAATGTATGGTAGTGAGCTCAGTTTTGTGTTTGGACAGGACACACTGTAATATTGGACACAGCTGCTCCCGCTGGACTGTTTAGTGTAAATGTATACTTATGAATGATGTAATAGCGTAGGAAATGTACAATATGTCAATGGTGGTTAAAATCAGATTTTGGGGAATATGTTTATTTGATCTCTTGCTCAAAGTTAGATGAGCCTGGCTGACTCCAAGGAGGTCAGGGTGGATGGATTAGTGGACAAAACGTCGGACCTAAACTGTTTGTGTCCCATTTCCTAAAACTCAAGATTTGCGTTTCTTTTTTAACGGATGACCAGGATCGTTTCATAACCTTAACCACATGTTATTATTGTAACTATGGCGACAAACCTCCCCTAACCTTATTGAAGTAGTTTTCTGTCCAACGGTGATTTGTAACAGACAAATGATGGCCTTTGATTGGGGCGTAAGATCAGGAAACACCTCTCTGTGTTGGTCTAGAGAGCATGGACAAACAATATATATTTAGTTTATTCCACTTGTAGCCTATAGTAGCATTTAGATGGGAATAATCTGGAAAACAAAATCACAGAAAAGTAAATCATAGAAAAAGAAATTCCAGATCACTGTCTAAACCCAGATATGTGACTTGTGCCTTTCAGTTTTTAGCAGAATCTTTTCTCATTGTATATTCCTCATTTGGCCCCTCTTGTCTCTCTCTCCCTGTCATCATACAACATGAGTGTGAAGGCTCACACACACCCACCCATCACATGTCCATGACCTGTCACTGATACAGTGCCACGCTGGCCGCTGGTGAGCCGGCTGAAGGAGCTGTCACAGATGTCAGAGATTCAGAGACAGGGTCTTTATGTTCAGAATGATCCTCTGGAAATGAAACATCCTCAGTTTAGACCATGTGGGACTCCTGTCAGCTCATTCTACGGCAACATGTGGTTTGCTGCATAATCTATGACTTCTTAAAGATGTATTTGTTGATTGGAAAAGGACATGATGATGGAATTGGTCTTAATGGCTGAGCTCCAATATGACAAAAGTCTGTCACCATGGCCTTGGGCTGATAATGAGGCTTAAAATGGTGCAGTGCTGGTTTGTTTCAAAACTGGCCCAGTTAACCTTCGAATGTTGCAACTATAAAGGATTTAACGAACCAGCGTGTCGGTAACAAATCTGTTGATTTCCTCTAGGTCAACATGTCAGATCTATACTCTGTGTGTTGCATATTCCATCTGTAGCCTTTCTGCTGTCATTTATTCTGAAACCCATATGACAACACAGGAGTAGAAAGGCTAGTTAAAAGGGAAAAAAACGCTGACAGACAGCCAGCAGAGAGGTGGAGGGAGAGAGAGAAAAAAAGGGGGGGAGAGAGGCGTCCTGCTATGAAATGCCTCTTTGATGCGTCAGTACAACCTGAATCTGGTCTTTCATCTCCAGTTTTTGAGAGAAATATAGATGAAAAGTCTCCATCTATGAAATCGTTGCAAATATGATTGATGACAGATCACAGCTGTTCTTTTTTGTTTCATTTTTTTTCTTTACAAGCTAAAGAAAATGAACAATGTTTATTTATACACAAGACACACTTTCTCATCATCCCTCATGCTTCCGGTCCCCTATAAAAAGACCATTAACCGTGCATTTTGCGCAAGGTGATAGTTGAAAATTTTTGAAAAACTAAAGCTGGCCAATTTTTGTTCAGGACTGTGGAGAGTCAGATATTTTCCTAAAGGCATGGAACAAACGTTTATTTCATATGGAGTGATTAAAATGTAAACTGAATCCACTCCCCAGAAGTAAACATCAACAATGGACAATTCTGCGAACCCAGGATTTGATCCAATGCCGGTTTATTCCTCGCACTGTTGGCCCAGAGCTGGGCAGAGATGGGCAGGCATTTCTACATTAAAGGCACGTACATCAGCATATGAAAAATCTACTTAGTACATCAAAAGGGTTAATGGACAATGTGTAGCCTGAAACATGGGCCAAATACTTTTAGATAATTATTTTAGAGCCAAAATCTAAAACCATTTTCTTAGCTGTTGAAGAAGATGGAAGCGCTGTGTGCACTGGAACAAAAATTAAGCATACACTGGACCCGTAGAAAAATACATTGAATTTGCTTTGCCTGAATCTAGTTATCATGATCAGCACGCACAACATTCATACACCAGGACCAGAAGGCTGAAACAGCTCACAGGTTTTTCAGAGTTAGGAGCCCTGAGTGTTTTGAACAATGTTGCTGCAGGAGACAGTGCTTGCAGTCCGCTCTGAGACTCTTTTTAAGTATGTTTGAACCTTTATACGTTTGTTGTCTACACCATTCACCGTAGGAATAGTGTACTGTTGTAAGTTGTTGTAACAGTTACGTAGCACGTGTCGGCTGTAAAGTTACTTTATGACTCAATTAAGAGCTGGCTGACAAAATCCAACAGGAAACAACACTGATGAGAGTCATGAGAGTGAACCAAAACCAGTGCAGTGAAGTAGTAAATACCTATTAACTGTAGCTGTCGGGGGAACGCAGGGGAGTAAAAAGGGCAATATTTCCCTCACATCAAAATGGTTCAGCACTTGAGTATACGGTACTTTCCAACACAGGCTTAAGGTCAGATAACATAAGAGGGTGCGAAGCAAAGGCTACAGCACCTGGATTCTAAAGTATCTAATGTTAAAAGTTAGCTCCTTTTTTTTTGTCAAATCATAGCAGATTTATTTAAATGTACATTTTAAAAAAAAAAAAACAGCAAAGAAGAGACCAATCTTCCATGCTGCCATGCCTACAATGCAGAAGTACTCCATTAAACACAGTATTGGTCTATTTCCAAACACCTGCTGCGCAGTGGAATGAATATGAGTCCTATGATGTTTTAAAATTATTCATGATCTGCGCAGGTTTTATGTAAGATGTCATCATGACCCATGTCATTCGAAATTTGGCTCTTGTTAGCTGTATTCTTAAAGGTACAAACTGGGACCAAATGGAAAAGGGTAACAAAAGGGTTGTAGAGTAAAAAACAGGACTAGAATCTGCTAACACTCTCAAAATGTCTGACACAAGACAACTACTACTCCTGATTTAAATGTCCTCATAGCACTGATTTACATAAATGATTTTTGTGAACATGACAATAAAGCAGGCCTTTATTTTGGAATATTATCGGTTGAGAAACATAAGCATCCATGTACGCTACATCTCAAACTCTGTAATTATGTTTGAGAATACACCTTAAATTACCTTGAATGGTAAACAATGCATTTTGTGTTTAATCACAAATAGAAAAAGACACTCTGAAATAAGGGCCCCTCTGACAAATGTTACTATCAACACTTATATCTCAGCTTGTTTACACATACAGTAGATTTAAATGTTGGAACTAGACTAAGTGATTTGCTCCACTTAATTAGCAGCCAGCTGACACACTGTGTGGTTTGTTTGGCTGTTTTGAGAAAAATATCTTTCTAGTGTTTTTTGTAATGCTTTCTTCTTTTTTTGTATTCTTCAATGAAGTATCGATTTTTTTTTTGTCAAACAAAGCAGAGAGTTGGAAATGAGTATCAGCCAGTTGCTTTGGGAGTCTGCTATGAGGTAAACCTGTGTGTGTGTGTGTGTGTGAGTGTGAGTGGATTACGTGACCCTTTTCTCTGTACAAGAATGACTAATTGGTGAAAAGGCACAGCGCTCTGCCAATTATCAGGTATGACTTATGAATTTTAAATTTCTTGACTTGCATGAATTAGCTTCAGGATTTTCTCTCACGAAAGTCACGGCTCGTAGGCTTTTGTGCAATGCAAGCCAAGCAGCTGTCCAGTGTGTAACTTCCTCTGGTTAATTCTGCCGGAGAATCAGTCAGAAGTTTGTCCAAAATCTGAGTTCCGTGCACCACAATTTTCCGTTTGCTGCATCCTTAGTTGTCTGTGATCATGGAAAAATGAGCCTCTTATGACTTCCAAAGGGGAAAAAGAATATATCCAAAATGCTGTTATTTTCTGTTACACACTGGTTTAAATATTCTAAATAAACAACTCAATGGAAAACCAACCAAACAATGGGTAACCTCAATCTCAGTCTTGCTGTTAGTGATATTGCCTATCCAATTAGAAGTACATTTCCTGTAAACCCCGTTGCATCCTGCCACACGAAGGTAGCTGCTAATTGTGCCCCCTTCCCCTTTCTGTACCTGGCAGAGCTCCACATGTTTGTTTTGCATTTCGCTACAGAGGATAAGCAAGTTGGAAGTGCTTTTTCACACAAAGTGAAATGCTGTAAAGCTGCCTGCCAATCCTCTCGTCAGCGGTCTCATCTGATTACAGTAATTATACTAATGTCTCAAAATTAATGTGGTAATGATTTACTGATGCTTAAATGGTAAATGCAGGTTTATGTACAGTGGCACATCGAGGGCCGGTTGGTCAATTAGCCAGTCAATTAAACTATCAATCAAGTGGGCCGTGTGGCATTTACATTTTGAATTGATTTATTTATTTTTTTAATCAGAAGTGTTCCTGCCTAAAAAAACTGGACAAGTATATGTGTGTGTGTGTGTGTGTGTGTGTGTGTGTGTGTGTGTGGAGGTGCTAGAAAGTTACAGGATGTAGATAAAGACAGAATGTGTTTGTTATTCTGACATGAACAGATACAAAGAATAGCCAACATTTTTGCACTAATGTTTTTTTTTCTTGCCACCAACTGCCGCAAACACTTTTTATTACAGCCACAACTCAGTCAATACAAAACACATTATAGACATTATGTGTACACAACACAAGTACAGTCAGCAGTCTTGAACGTGGTGTCAAGATCTCCTGTGTCCATCAAGGATAAGCGTCCCTGAAACTGTTTAAAGATCATAGGAAAAAAAGCACTTCTTAGCAATGCTCGCTTAGACTTTCTTACCTTGGCTCAATATCATCACATTCAGGCAGGCAAGTTCAAAAAATATTTTTCAAGGGACTTTTTTTCACAAATTCCAATAAAAGATTTCAAGTGACCAATGTTACGAAGGATGCCCAGACCATTTTGGGTTTAAAGACAGGCGTCATGGCATGAAGCCTATGGTAACACCTCGGTTAACAGATGTACTTATACTCATATGTGAGCATATCTTGTATGTCGTACCAGATAAATTCAAGAGTAGTTTTCCAAAAACGTCATTATTTTTGCTAATAAATGACATCAAACATTACATGCTTAGCACAGTGAAAATGAATGGAAATGTTATCCTGACATGAATGAATCACTTACACACCAAAGCTTAGTAAAATGAACGTGCACAAAAAAGCATGTACTTACACATAGCATAATTGCATGTATTCCATTACATGCAATAATTCTATTTATATCAGCGATGGGTTTTCTGACACCTGAGGCAGAATTTGAGCAGATTTCGGAAGGAAACATTCTTGGAGTCTCTGTCACTCGGTTGTATCGCAGAGACCTGAAACCAAGTAGTGCTTTTGAAGCCTGACTCTTAATGGAAAGGGGATCATCCAAAATGAGGTGTGTGTTATCAGATGTTGTCCTCCCAATTCACACACACACACACACACACACACACACCGGCATCTTGTGGGTCACTCTCAATGTGTGAGGAGGGTGGCAGAGATGAAGAGGCTGGAGATGTGATTGAGGGGGAGCAGGGAGAGGCGAGCACGTACACAGCTCAGCCTCTGACTGTTATTTCCCTCCAGTCTCTCCCTTTTTTCCCTCTCGTCTGAGTATGTTTATGAAGCAGATTCATAAAGCCAGCGTCTGCTCGCGTCTTCCCATTGACTTTGTGCCACCTTTGCTTTGCGTTCTGTCTGAGCACACACAGATATTTTCTGGCATAAAAAAAAATACAGCTAGGCACTAGTATGTGTAGACAGCTTGAAAGGAATATGGTGTGTTTGTTTGCATGTGTGTGTGTGTGGTTACCTGAAGGACCTGCTGGTTGGAAAGCTGTGAAGACGGCAGCATCTTCTTTCTGGCCATCGTCTCATTCACCCACACACACCTCAAGCCGCTGTACCATAATTCATAATGAGAAAAAGATGAAATTGGACTCATGAGGAAGGCAGCGCCGTGTTTCCGGCCAAGGGTGTCTCTTAAAAATGCATCAATGCTCATTACATTGAGCTTAATGGGCCTCGAAGAAATTTGTCTCCTTACTATTTTGGTCACGGCTTAGGAAAAGTGGTGATAATAGATACAAATGAAGTCATGAGTAAGTCTGGACACACAAACTAACACACTCACTCGGCCCAGGACTCTGCTCTTGGACCATGGTACGATATCTCATCCACAGCTTGACTAAAATTGGCCGCAAATGTGATTCACAGGAAAGAGCAATAAGTTATGATTAAAAAATGATGGAGAACCTCATCCCCCAATTAGGACAGAGATTGTTTCCAACATCTGAAAAGACTGGCTGGAAGTCCTCATCCGCTGATGTTCCAGACATATGTGATCAGTGCTCCCAGCCAAGGCCTGCACAGACTGAGGCCGCCAGAGCGAAGTCAACTTTTAATGATTTGAAAAAACAAATAAACAAAACTAAACCAAACGCTTTTTTTTCCACACAGATTCCAGTAGCTTTATATTACAATTTTTTTCCATCTTATTTAGCATATAAAATGGTTGTGTAAGTTTTCAAATCAATTCAAAACCAGTACAGTGAGGCCAAAAATGACTTGAAGTGGTCGGTGATCCCATTGAACAGAACTATAATTATCTAGTTCTCCATCTGGTCGTATGGCCCCCTGTGCCAGGAGTGGACCTCCTGCTGTCTGCTGTCTGAGCACGGCCAAACACAGTCAAGCTTCTCAAATAAGGTCAAAGGAGCGGGCTTGGCACAGTATAAGATACAGCTTGGACATTGTAGTTTTCAGCGGTATACATGTTGGCCAAATAACTCCGGTCCCATAGCTCTTTCTGTAATTTATCATGATTTGTTGTGATTATTATTATTTTTATTTTTTGTCCACCTGAATTCTACAATGCTGTGAGTGTAACACGAATGCAGGTGTGTTTTCGGGGGAAGTCCCACAACTTTGCGTGCAGGACGGAGGTACGGATGTGTGCCTGCTCAGCAGTTAAAAGTTAAGAGAGTATTCCACTTTAGCGTTGCACTTGTGCAATGTTGATCGGGGACAGTCGATGCAACTTATCCAGAGATTTTTATTCCACTCAATCTTCCTTGTCAAAACCTGGCATGACCATTACCCACAATGCAACTCAACCATCGACTGTGCAGTTGGATATTTATGTTAGTCTTTTCATTATCATTTTTTTTTTATTTGGGTTTTTCATTTCGTGTCCATTTCAGACCATTTCTTATTATTTAATGTTTGTATATTATAAATGTTTTAGAGTTTTAGTTTAATATTACTTTTACATTTCGCTGTAGGAGTAAGTAGCTTAATACTTAGTGAAAAACTTCTGGACTCCTGAGCTGACTGAGCCCAGCACCCGTATCTATTAAACTTCTAAGAATTATATTTCAAAAGGTTTTTTATAATATATTTGTGTAAAATAACAATAATCTTATGTATTTAAACTAGATAAATAGGGATTAATAAATATGAATAAAGTAATAGGAAATAGTCGAAAATGGAAATACAAAGAGGACCAAACTATTGCAGGAAAGAAATTCTGCTGCTGGCAGCTGAGCTACATTCAAGAAAAACCTATAATAAGGATAATTTAGTGCCACAATGATGCAAAATAATCTGTTGCAGAAGGTGTATTTGTACTGCTGCCTTCTAGGATCTACTCCTAACCAACCCAAGTAGGAAGGTTTAAAATGAAATATGACACAGATATGCTTTAAGTTTTTATTTTTGTTTGCATTTACTGAGTCAAAATTTAATGAACATAATATGTTAAAAGGACAATTGCTTAGCTTTTTGTCTTTAGTAACAGAATGAATAGTTTTTTGTTGTGACAGGAGTTTTCCCTGACACTTTCAAGTGAAATCACAACACAGAAAACAAAGTGAAGAGGTCCAGCAGAGAGCAGCTTAAACCTGCCAATACCGGAGGCAAAAGCACTGTCGTTAGTTTTCATGAGGAGCTTTTGTTCTTTTTTGAGATGGAACTTGTTGTCAATGCCAAAATGAAAAAAACAAAAACTTTAAAAAAAAACAGTCCTCTGTCCAATCACAGCTTGGGGGTGGAACTGTGGGCTAAGCTTAGGGTGGCTCAATGCATACATGAAATGAAATACAAATATCAATATGTATTGTATTTCACTTTATTTCTTTGATTTGTTTTTATGCAGGCATTTCAAATCTTCCATACTTCCTCTGGAGTGCTCTGGAATTTAAGTTGTAAGAAATGTAACCATTTGGCTTTTAGTCTTAAATTTAAGTCTGAAATTTCTCTTTTAGTAGTCCGATGAATGTGGGCCCTGTTTCTGGACTTTTTCATGTTTCAGTTTCAACTAATATTGGTGAAGTTCTGCTCATCATATACACCTACAGTCTGCAGCCTGGTACGAGCCCTGACACACTTACTGTACAGTAGCTCTTTGATACTGTTTACATGTAATGCTGTAATTCCATAAGGAAAATACATCTGTATTATGCATGCTGCTTGCATCAAAAGAAAAAATACCTGCAGCGTGCAAACTAAACCTTGGTAATAACACCACTGTTTAAATGATAGCCCTGTGGTGTCATGTTTCATTTATATGCTGCTGCTTCGAGCTGTCTCACTACATGATGCAACTGGACGTGCACACGTGCAAACAGTTTCAAATAAGTGAGGGTTGTAATGTCCACTGTACAAAGGGAGGAGTTTATACACTCACAAGTTTGGATACAACCACACACTCGAGCACACGCACACACACACACTGTTGAGACTAGAGCTCAGGGCAATCTCTCTCACTCTACATAAGAGTCAATGTTGTTCTTTAGTCAGTCAGTCATTCGCTCAGCGACACTGTTCAAACAATCAGTCTCCCTGTCCAAACATGTTAATCCACCTACTTCATCCTTATTCCCATGGACACTGGCTGCCACGGGCCCACACACACACACACATACACACATACACACACACATACACACACACATACAAGCACACCGGAGTGTCAGCAGCATTAGCGAGCCTCTTCAAACAAATATGCCTTTTTTGCATATGCAAGTGAGAAGCGTATCAGAAAACACTGCTGGGACTTTACATGATTGGTGGATTTTCTCATTGGAAATAGAAATAAACACGTCTGTCTGGAGACTATCAAGACGTGAGGTTTTGTTTCATGTTTTCTCGTGTTCCTTAGTCAGAGAAAAGATATGTTGTAGTATGAACAGTACATTGTACATAAATTAATACTTTGGCAACTAATTGGAAAAGATTTGTATTTATTGTTGCATTGCTTCCAACACTGATCTCATGCTGGTGCAGAGCTCACTCTTACCATGTTTTTGTCCGGAGCAGACTGTTAACATGCTGTGCTAATGCTGATGTTTGAATATGAAGCCAGATATAAGTCATTTGAAATGGCTGGCAGGGGAGGCCATTATAAGCCACTGGTTGTAAAAGAGACGATTTCCTTTCGATACTACATTCTGTGTGAGAAATCAATACTTTTTATGTGTTTTTTTATATTGATTGTTGTGGCATGTTATATGCACTGCAGTTTAAGAGATGCACATTTAATAGATGAATGGGCTCAGTTATTTTTCACATCTGAAATACACTTCATGTACATAGCTCACTTCCTCTAGGGAGATTTACAGCCATGAAAGCACATTGCTGTCAAAATCCATTTGAAAAGTACATCAAATATTGTTGTGTCTAACCATGGAGATAAAGTATTCAGTTTTAAATCATTAAATAAGTTATTGTGAAACCACATGAATAAATTGTGTGTTTTAAAAAACATAAAATTTTCTTTCATCCTTCTTATTTTAGTTTTATTGAAGTTCATTTCGTATGTTTAGAAAGTGTTTTTATTTCATAAGGGCCTTTTTAATGACAGTGGAGTTGACATCGCCCTCTCACCTTTCAGCTAATCACTCATTCTGCCCATTGAGCCAGCTAACGTTATCTGGTTAACTCCGAGTTACCTCTGCCCCGTTTCACTGGCTCTTCACTTTGATGCTGAGTAATGATCTAAGTTTATTAAGCAAAGGTTTAAAAAGCTAAAGAGGTGGTTTGTTCCTAACTTTGGCGTCCTCGTTGTCCTAGACACCACCAATGTCGTGAAAAGGAACATTATAAAATAAAATGTGCCATTATGAAAAGTGACATTTTGATATCAACATACTTTTGAATAAAGGCAAGTCTATAATGATAAAAAAATTATAGCTTATAAAATGTATTATTACAATAAGAATAAAGCAAAAAAAATTCATAATAATGAGTTGTGTTTTAATAGTTTCATAATTTAATACTCAAATTGTTGGTTCCCTTATATATTTGACACAATTAATTAATGTTTATTTATTTCATAGTGTTTTCTTATTTATTTAATATTGAAAACTTTGGGGTCCCATACCTAACTGCCATCGCATTGCAAAAGTACTACACACTGTCTGTATCGATAGTCATCAGTTATGTGAGTTAGTTCAGTGACTAGTTGGGTTAGAAACATTTATAGCAATACCATGAATTCTGAAATAGTGGCTGTTTATTTACTTCAATAACAGAGACATTTGCAACAGGCCTATTTCAGAGACAGACCTCTATTCCTAATTGTCCCTGTTCAGTAATAAAGTATATTTTATGTATATTAAATTTGATTTCATTATATTGTGCTGGTTACAGCTTCATTTGAGATGTGGCCATGATTTAAATACCAGCTTTTATGTGAGATTTTATAGTGTATTGATTAGCCTGTACAGTGAACTATGATGCTACATAAAGGACTGTTATACCAACACTGCAGAGACGCAGGATAAATCCAACAGGAGAAAAACTCTACAGGGACAACTGCTTCATATTACGCACATCTGCTGTTGCTGGAGAGAAAACAGCTCCAACAGCCATCCATAAATGTTTCAACACCATTCATGAATCATAGATCGCATGTGATTGTAATCCTCAAATTCTTCCAAGCAACGCTGTGCATTCGTTCAATAGAGTTGAGCTGTTAAAGCTTTGTTGATACTGATGCCTCTTTGTTTCAAAACCCACTGTGGCCTTTCAGCGACGTCCCGCAAGACGCCTTGAAAGGAAGAGCCATGAGCCTGTCGAGGAGTGACATTACCTCTCATATCCGTTTCTACAATGTGAACATGTGTTGTGGCATGTATATGCTTGTGTGCACATGTAGATATAAGGGTGGTTAATGGGGAATAATTTTCATACCACAAGGCTTTGGAGTATTGGGAATTCGCAACGACGGTGACATGAAACACCTCACTGTGCATGACACAGAGATTCAACCAGCTGCATGTACATCCACATGGAAGTGAGGGAATTGGAAAGAGTGTATGGGGGAGTATTTCCATGGCACACTGTGATCTCTGTGCTTCTGTTGTGGGTGGTGACGCTTTGAGGCTACATTTCCAATCAGTGAGTGGGAGGGACAAAGGGCAAAGGATGGATTTAGGAAAAACAGTGAATGATAGAAATTACACAGTCCTCTGGTTCACAATGCAGCGGCGTGGGCTTTCAACTTTGTCTCCCTCTGTGCAAGACGGTCAGACGTCAACTGCCCCCTTCGCACCTGTATATCCAGGGCTTTCACACCGTCTGAAAGAAACGGGAAAATAAAATAGGTGAGGGAAAGAATATGGAATCATAAAGTGTGTGAGGAAACGGGGAGCCGAGGAGGGAAAGCAGTATTTGTTAATAAAGAAGAGTGAGGTTCCTCGCTGTGTGACCTTGTAGGTATAAACTGATTTTGCTGTGGTTTGGTTTCCTGCTGTCCCTGCCACCTACAGTAAGAGAATCATTAAAGTGACTTTGCAGAAGGCTGGCAGCTCTCCCTGACACATATATCAAGAGCAGCAGTCTTATTAACATGAAAAAAGGAGGAAGCTTACCCTGCATAGTCTCCCATTGATCCTCTCAGGTGCAATTAAAAACTAATTGGTAAGGCTGTTTTGGTGGCATATTCCAAATGACTTCCAAATGTGTAAAGTAGGAAATTACGAGGTGTTTAAAAAAAGTTGTGTTGTTCTTTAATTAGCTGTCAGCGGAGGGTGGGTGATTTATTGTGAGCGGTATGTGTGGAAATGTTGATGTCTATCATAAAAGTATCAACCCTCCCTCGAGTAACATTGTTGTAAGCCTTACTGAAACTGTGATGCTTCTGCGCTCGGTGGTGCAGACAACAACGCTGAGCGGATGTGATCACGCTTGCTGACGCGAGCAGCACACCTTTGACCTTTTTCGACCTGCGGCGTCCAGATTTGTTGCACGTTTTCGCTCACTGCTTCAGCTTCAATTCTGTCTCATTAGATGTTTTTTTTTTTACGCTGTCCTGAGGCTCTGTCTCAACTGTGTACAAATGGCTAAAACATCTGTGCTCAATTGACCATTAGCTTAGCTTTAAAAACTGATGCCATAAATCTGTCAATATATAGATGAAAAATAATGTTAATCAAGCATGTAACAGTTTGTAAGCCATCTGTTACATGCCAAATAAAAAAGAGAAGAGTTTTCTGAATTGGCTGAATGAACTGTTACAATATTTCACCACGAGGGACATCACACAGTGTGTTATCACATTGGCATCAGGATCATTCTCAGGATTTTAAGAATCCATATTGGATCATTCAACTGAAAATTGTTTTTTTCTCCCCAGCCCTTCTCAGCAGTGAGGCTGTGTTTTCTTTCATTCTTTCTTTCTTTTCCGAATCCAACTGACAAATCCAAAAGACGGTTGTTTCCTCCCACTGTCCGAGGTTAATTGGCGGCTCTGAATTTCCCGTAGGTGTGATTGTGTGCATGAATGGTTGTCTGATACAGTTGAAGGGATACCGCGCAAACAGGACAAAGTGGAGGCACTCGACTTACATGAGGGGAGACAATCACTCTCTCTGCCGGACAACAGTGAAGATGATACATCAGTAGATCAAAACTTGTCCCTTTCAACAGAAGTGTACAAACATGCAAAAATGACCATTTAAGTAACTTCACATTTAAAACCAAACAAAATAATACATACAATCACTGCTCAGCACCCTTTAAAACAAAAAAAACCTTGGAACACAAAGAGGACACCAATAGTCTATTTGATGAATGGAAGTATAATTGAAAACATAAAGAATTTATATTGGTGAGTAAAATGATTTACATGGACTGTAAAGGCAGCATTTAAGTCATCCCTGTATCTACAGTAAATTAAAAATACATTTAATTTTCTTTCCAATTTTACAGGCCCTTATTTCAAAGCCACACTTTACCTGTCATTTGGTGCGAACACTTACTGCAGTTTATGGCGCACACGTCGTTTCTATTCAGTTTTTCCTCATCACTTAGGATAAAGAGGAGGGCGTGTCTAAACTGTCTGTTGGCTGTTAGCTCCTACAACGTAAGAGTTGCTGTCATTTGGAGTCATATTTACATCGCCCAGCAGACAGGTGCTTTGCAGTTTTACAGTCCACTTGGCTTCGCTGTGCTTTGTCAAAACTGTAAATAGGTCCATTCTTCCCTCCCACTATACCTCTTGATTTAGAACGATTTTTGCCTTTAGAAACAAATTGGCTCTTCAATTGCTGCTCTTGGTGATAGAACTTACTTCCTGCAGTTGCTTCACAGTAAAAGCCTTATAGTAGTGCCTCTTGCCTCATGCCAGTATAGGAAAACAGTACATCTAGTTTGTTGTGCCCTCATTTTCAGGTTGAAACACAAAACCAAGCATTTATATATTATTTTACTCTTTTGACTATGAACACTACAACCAGATAATGATTTTGCCCTTTTAAGATAGTTTAAAGATGCTGAGCAGCTGAAAACTAATATTCTAACTACATTATAATGCTATTTTATAACGGGAGGGGTGAAGATAAAGATACAGATTACTTGCATAATTTTCTGCAACTTAAGAAGCCTCCCTCACATTTAATTCCAGCACTGAAGGTGTGCTCATCATTTACAAATAACTTACTTGAAGTAAGATACCTCACCATAATTAAAATGTATAAACCTTTAACTGAATTAATGATGAAGTGTTATTTTGCTGCATAATTGGCTTGTTAAAAGCACACACAGTGTATAATGTGGTAACACAAACCACCAGATCTGTCTCCACCCCCTTTTCTAAGTAAAAGAGTTCACCAAGAGGTAAAACCAATGAGTAAATTACTACCCCCCCCCACCCAACCACCACCACCACCACCACCAAACCCTGCTGTTTTTGAGTAAATTAAGCTCCCAGTTACTCAATCGTGTGCTTGTCCAGGCCTGTCTGAAGAGAGTGGTTTGGATGCTTTTGGTAGAGAGACAGTTTGGACCTGACACGGCCCTCAGCAATGTGAAGGCAATAACTGCAGTGGAAAAAGAAGTGCTGACTAATGCCAGGCAGCGACGACCCTGGAAGAGGTTACGCCGATCATTTTGAGAGACAGAAGTCCAGGCGAGGACAAAAGACCTCTGTAGGCCTTACAGCTAGATATCTGTGGTGATTACAGATGGTACTCCTCCACTCAGGCTCTCTCTCTCTCTTTTTAATACTCTTCAATTTGCCTTTTCTTCAATTTTCTCATTTTAATTTTTCTCATTTTCTCTGTGCTTCACCTTCCCTCCCAGTGTTTCCTCTCTCTCTCTCTTTCTCTCTCTCTTTCTCCCTCTCTCTCTCTCTCTCTCTCTCGCTCTCTCTCTCTATCTCCCCCTGGCCCCTGGACAGCTAACATCATCAACATCCAATAAAAGATAATTCCTATCTTAGAAAAGGTCCAGATGAGGACCCGAGGTTCAGCACGCTCCTTTTAGAGGCTGATTAAATGGAATCTGTATTAGCCACAAACCCTCTTTTATTCAAATGTTTCATTGAATGAAAATAATATTTGAAATCTGTGCAATTTTTTACATATTTAAAATCAGAACTCAATCTAAATTTTTGTATCCTTAGTGACTATTAAACAGCAGTAATTAACAGAAGCAGTGTATCCAGCATACAAGGAAGCCTACTTTGTTAAATAAATGTCGAGCAGATGAACAAAAAATAAGAAATGTTTGGTAAAGGAGAAAAACAACTTGAAATTCAAATGTCAAGCTACCCCTGGAAGACTATGTGATTTCCTGCAGAGGCAATTTCATCATCTTGTACCAGGTAGTCCAGGCAATGAGGATGTCACAACAAAAACAAGCAGGCCGGCATAGTGAGTTTTTTTTTTTATTATTACCAGTATGGATTAGACCTTCCAATAAACACCAGCATGAAGCAGTTTCCCTTGGTGGGAAGACCAGAGGCACAGAATTGTAAAAATAAAAGAAGGAATGAAATGTTTATGTACCTGTCTGGGAACACAATGAATTGATTGTACACAGTGATAAAAAAAATAATTTAAAAAAGTTAAACAATTGATTTTCTGTGTTTTGTGGATGTACAAGTGGTGTGATTTTAACAGAAAATTCAAGCAAGTAAAAACTGTCAAAAGGCTATGGTTTGATATAATTAACTAAAAAAGTGAGTTTTTCCGTTTCAGGAGGCGTTAGGGACAAAGGTTATGGTAAAGTGTACTTTGCATTTGATCCCTGGAGCTCGAACACTTAGTTTATTAATCAATTAGTCATTTAACAGAAAACGAGTTTGCAACTGTTTTGAGAATTGATTAATTTTCTTTATGATAGTAAACTAAAAAATGTTTAGATCAGGACCAGTGTTCAGACTACATTCTAAAGAACTACCAAAGGTTTTTATTAATTGTGGACATTATGCACTATTTTATTAACAAAATTAATGTTTAAGATGCAAATATTGTACTTATTACTCCACTACATTCATTAGTTCAATTACTTTGCAGATTACGATTTTATATACAAAACATATGACACATGTACATTGTTATAGATTAAACTAGTAGTTCAAATTAGCTCCTTCCCAACCAGCGGCAACATTTAAATGCTGCTTACACACGGATCAGCCTTAACCAATCTTTGCTTTTTTGGATACTGTCTGCTGCAGCCTAACAGCATCATGTCCAAGAAAACATTTTTCTAAGCCTTTGTTCTACTGATCCATAGTAGAAAAAAACTGAGTAAATAGATGTGATATATGAATACAGAGGAGTAGACAGAAGGCAGTTAATGAGCTTATTACTGAAGTGAAGCATTGCAAGTAAATGAAATGCAGAATAGTTGGCAGGAAAGTTTACTAACTAACCAATATTTTACAGTATATGTGACATAAGTGTATTTGAATATAGCGTCATGCCACTGTATATAATTTCCAATGTGGCTTGTAGTGTGTTTCTAATTTCTTTTGCAGCTCTAGCCTCCATAAATCTGAATGTTGGAACTAAAATCTTCTCCAGAAGCCAACTAGCGCAACAGGACACCATTAGTCCTTTTGTATGCTTTCTTTAGTGTAGTATCCCTGGCAACTGCAGTACCTGTGAGACACTGATTAAAGTTCTTTTCCTCACTGCCAAGCCTATGAGAGCTCACCATTAACACTCCATAGGGCTGCATTGTCAGCGTACTAATGAAGCTAGTGTGTTCTTTTTAAAGTGTCATTCTGGATTATGGCCATAAAATGAGGGTGAAGGTGGATCTGTATAAGTGTCTCTGCGAGACCTAACAGCATGTGTCCCTGCGCTCTGCCCCCCCCCCCCCCCCCACACCCTCCCCGACGTTCCCGTAACACACTGTGGGTACATGTGGGGCCTTGGTGCCTGCGTGGCCCAGGATCCCCGCCGTCACCCCACCGGGCGACTGACACTGGAGTAATTTCATCTGACAGGTGACTTAACAAAGCTTTGGTCCGTGGCAGGCAGCAGACCAAATGCTGGAGGATATATGTTGGGCCTGTCAGCCCTGTTTTCAGCTGGGACCTACGTGTCCTGTCAATATTTAGATTTGCAGCCAGATTCTGATAGCCCGCATTATCGGAGCAAAGAGAATGAGGAATCGCAGTCTGTCTGCAAACGTGTTTAATCTACTGAGAATTATTTAAATACCACCTGATGTCAGATATCGAGGAACACTGTGTTATGGGAGTAAACGCCTCATATTTACCTTTTTAAAATTCTCTTTCTGAAATCTTCCAAAGACACGATGTCCTCACTCTAGCCTGCTAGAAACATAAGTAATGTCACAGTGCAGCCTCGGCGTTCTGAATGGATGAGACAGGACAAATGAGATGCTGTGGGCACTTCTCATGACAGCAGATAGGGGTCACGGACGGCCAGCCATTCAGCCGCTGAATGTCTGACACATTTATTGGACATGAAAAATGAAAATATCGATGGCTTTAACCCCAGGGTCGGAGTTAGCAGAGGAGACAGGATGCCTAAATGACTGAGGCACTGCGGAATGGAGAAGAATCCGCCGCTGTGAACACAGAGCCCGCGTACTCATAATCGATGCTGTCACGATACAACCATCTCATTAGGCAGGCAACAGGTGTGAGCAATCAAATGGCAGGTGTTGGTAATTATATGACAGCAACGCGGCCAATAAGCACAGTTTGTGGCAATGTTCCATATTGGCAGGAAATGCATGAAGTGTCATGAAATGTAATGAATGGGAAACTCATTTTCCCGCTAGTGTATTTCCATAATGCAGTGGGCATCAGCTGTCAAAGTCGGGTCCGTCAAGAATGAGATGCTTGACTCTTTAAGACCTGCACTCTGTCAAATTTAATCACCTTTTTTAAAAGGCCAAGGACATTCTGTTTCATTATTTGTCTGTTAGTAAGCAGGATATCACATTTTTAGGGTGGTTGGACATTTTTGTCTGTATTTAACAGAAATTGACAGTGACAAATGTTGGGACAGAGCAACAGGGATGACATGCAACAAGCTGTAAAACACATGACGTTTCCCCTTCTTTGGAGACCCCTTCTAAGTGGAGAATCCTGAAAACTGAAACAGTCGCATTTGTAGCCAGAGAAGAACGATTAAAAGTCAGTGCTCAGCTCCAATCACTCACATTAAAAACCACAAACCAGGCCAGAAATCTTGGTGTACTCATGGCCTTGGGTCTGAGTTTTAATAGCCACATTAAGATAATTATAAAATCAGCCTACCATCACTTTAAGAAGAATTAAAGGTCTCAGCAGGATTTAGCAAAATTTCTGACCTGCTGCTACTTTATGAGCCGTCCAGATCTCTCAGGTCGTCTTGGGAAGGTCTGCATTCTGTCCCCAGAGTCAAAACTAAACATGGAGAAGTCAGTTTTGATGTGGCACAGATTTCCATCAAACTCCCAGAACAAACTTAACTTCTCTGTTTGCCACCACCTTTTATTAGATTTAATTTGGGACTATTTATTCAGATCTTGTACTGCATTGTAGCTACACTATGGTTGTTATTATTATGTTTAATCTGTCTTATCGTTTATATTCTATTATATTTTCCTAATTTCATATATTTATTTTTATGTTCCCTTGTGCTTATTTTATATCTTGTCTTAATGCCTTTACTGTCATATGTAAAGTAATTCCCTTGCTGTTGAAAGGTGCTTTATAAGTAGGCATGCCTTGCCTATAGGCATTTACTGCAGACTTGTTGCAAAAATGTCTATTATTTGCTCTCTATTAATGGCTGTTATACTGTATTGTTTATAACTGCATACTTGGTGGTCTTTTGGAGTGGAGAGTCGAAAAACATAATATTCATTATTGCAAACATTAATACCAAATAGAGAGGATAAACATAATCTGCTTGCACTTTCGAATAATCACCACAACCACAACCACTGTTGTGAAATAAATTTTTATTATTATTACCTAATACAGTAACAGTTACCTAACAGTAATTCATGTGCAAGTTTCCCATTGGGATCAATCCATCCATTCATCTATCAGGCTTTAGTAAATCATTTAGTAGCCTTTAATAAAGTCGAGTCATAAACCTTTTGTAAAAAAGTGCCTTATTAAAAAGTTGTAGTTGTAGAAAAGTTAATAATTGTTCAACCTTGTCACAGGCATGCACTGTCTGAATGCTTTTTTTTAGTTCATTTAGCAGTGTCAGTTTTATAAAAGGAAATCCAGTTTTTGTCTGAATTCCTCTAGGGGTTTCTCTTCTGTGTTGAAGTTTATGAGCAGTTTTCTTAGAGATGCTCCTTGGTTCAGTCAGGAACTGAGGAGAGCCATTGAGACAATGTGTGCGGCACTGAGCTTTACAAATAAGCCTGACTTGACTTGAAAATACGATCTCAAAAGTTCTCACTCTTGCCATGAAGCTTGGGGAAAATCGAACAATCTTTTTTTTTCTATCAAGAAGCAAAAAACTATAGGTCATTGCTGCTAATACGGCATGGGACTGTACACAATCTGTACTTGTTATTACAGAGCAATCAATGTTTTACAACAAGGGAGGGTTACTGTAATTCAGCGAGGGGGATTAGAAGCTCCTATGGTGCCAATACCACTCAGAGGAATCAAGCACACAGAGGCCACAGGCACAGGAGAGGACGGGGGGCCGGGGGGGTAACAGACCTGTGCTCGGGTATAAATCAATACCCAGCATGCAGTGATAAATCCTCCCAGCTCCAATGACCGACTGGCCCTCACACCCTCGCACACAAAACAATCTTGGTCCCCCATGTCAAAACAGCCAAAAGCTATCACTGCCATGGATCACCAGCATGCTGATGTGTCAGCTGAAAGTCAGCTTAAAGCCAAGCTGAAAGAGATAGCGAGTCCTTGGCTTTGGTGGATGTGTAGTAGATATTTAAGGAAAAGAGTATAGCTTTAGGTGCACTATAGATGTCATCTAGTAATGTTCAGACAGTTTGAGTTCAAGAATCCTTCAATTTACGGAGCTTAAATTGAAGGAACTTAGAAAATTATGATGTAAATTATGATGACATTTACAAGTACATTTTAATAAAATAACCATAAATTCCACATTTTTTAGTACTGCCGAAGACAAACAAATAAGTAATCATATATTTCAATAGCAGCATAGATTTGGAAACCGGAGAAATCTGATGCTTCTGGCCACATCATAACTATTTATAATGTACGGAAGCTTGACTCTGTAACACTGACTCTTGGTGACAGATTGGAGAAGCTGTGTAATGGGAGCAGAGTCCGGGTCAGGTGACACTGATGGGTTGATCTGTCCAAACACATTGACTTGTGCCGACTTCAGCCAAACCAGAGACACATTTATGAAAGGGAGACAAGTATCTTTGTGATTCAACACAGGGCCATTTGACATCACCCTCCCTGCATGCGTCAGCGATCGGTCTGCGATGTTTAGACTAAAACACAAAAGGTGCCATTACACGGCTGAGCAGGTCCCCTATTGTTGATATCAGGTCGGTTGACTTGGACATGTTGATGTATTAAGGGTGTCATCATTCAAACAGTGTTTGGGCTTTGGTGCAAGGCCACAGCACAAGTTGCTATTTGAAAAATCAATAGGAGCCAAGCAGTTTGTATCTGAGAGAAGGATCAAATCGGCTGCAAAAGGATTCACCAAAGCAAGAATATAGCTTTATTTCACCTTGCAAATTGAGAGGTAAGTAACACCATAAACTACTGTGAAATACAAGGTTACTTTTCTTTTATATACGTAAAAGCTCTCAATCATAAATTTGATGCACTATCAAAACTGATTGAACCTGGTTTACTGCATCCCACAACTGGTGAGCACTGTAGCACGCTAAAATGGAAGCTGCAGTGTTTTCAGGAATGATATAGTGTTCTACAGTCGCACGGCTGATGCATTTTTTATGTTCAAAACCAGAGAGGCTTTCTCACCTTCAATTTTAAAAGTGTTTACTCAGCAGCAGTCCTGAGAGCTGATAAAATAAGTTAGAGCACCTGAATTAAAAATGGTTCTTCCCCATAGAAACTGTCCCCAAAACGGTCCCCTGTGGCATTTCCTTCCTCAGGGTAATGCGATTGGAAAAAGGTCCTGTCTCACCAATAAAGGCCCAGTGCAGTCACTCTTATTTTGTCTTTAACTCTTTCTTTGCATTCTTATTGTGTAGTTTTGCTTCTTCTATCCCCTTTTACGTCTTAGCTTTAGTGATGTGCATGTGTAGGTGCCACAAGTACAGTGGCAAAACAGAACGCCATTGGGCAGATAAAAAACAGAATTGCAAAAACAAATTGCCATTGTACATGGGGTTATGTGCTGGACTATTTCTTCTTCAGGACAAATAACTTCTTGGAAACTCTGCCCGGGAGATTTAAAGCTTTAGAGGTGCGGTTCTTTTGTTATCTTTGGACAGAGCCCTTTAAATTAGCTAAGTTATCTTAGCTTAGCACAAAAACTGGAAACAGTTAGCCTGGCTCTCTATGAAAGTTAAATAAAACCTTCAAACTACCTATGGACAGAGCAAGGCTAGTTGTTGTGTCCTCGTTCCCAGTCTTTATGTTTATGTTATCATATTAGACAGACATTGATCTGCTCATCTGACTCTCGACAAGAAAGCAAATAATGTCGTACTTTGCCATTAAAATGTCTTCAGTGGTGTCATTGTATTGTTAAAGTGCTGTGTTGTAAAGTAGTCAGTTTTTTAAATGTTATTGTGTTTACAGGTTGTTTTTTTTAATGAATTTTCTTAAATCGTATGTTTACTATTTTGTTAATCTTTTGCATCCAATGTTGTTGCGTTTTGCCCCTCTAGGCCACCATACATGAGCCATAGCACAGGTGACTTACTGTACTTTAGCCATGGGCTCGTCACTGGAGTAAATGTGATTTCATAGACGTAGCATGGAAAAGATGTACTGTATGCAGTGCTACATATATTCCACCTATTCACTATTCACACAACTCCATCCAAACCCATGTAGATAATACAGGGACATAAGTCAAAGATTTATTTTGACTTGGACACTAAAGTAATCCAAACTTCTCAATAAACTGACACTTTGAAATTTAGACCAGATAAAGAACAAGTAAAGTACAAAATCCAATTTTGCTGTCACTTTTGGCACCTAATGAAAACTACATTTGTAGGATGAGGAGTAATGTTCTCCTGTTGGAACATGTCCCCAAGTTGGCTGCCCTGGGTCAATGTTGTGCCTTTGGGGAATTTCAGAGTGAGCAAGATGAAGCACATGTTGGCCTGGGTGTGTGCTGGCCCCAGGAAGCTAGCTTTACTTCTGTGAATTATTTACAATGATGTATAGGCACCACTGCTGGGAAGCCATTCTGTTTTTGGCTACAACCTCATATCTGTTTTCCAAGACATATCCGTCACTAGGAAAAATTGAGAAAAACAAATGGTGGACTTGATGTATGTTTTTGGCTCCTTTTTTGTGCAGGACTCTCCAGCACCTGAAAGAAAGGAGCTCAAGCTGGATTTTATAACACACTTGTGAGGATAAGACAAAACAATACATTAACTCCTGAACAGAGTCAGACAGGAAGCACAAAACAAGAGAGGAAAAATGAATGCAGGCTACTATGTGTCTTACTGTGTATGGTGCGTTCATGTGCTACTGGTCAGCTCTGGACAACCAAAAGGTGAGTAAAATTGCGATGATCTAATTGGTTGGACTTTTTAGTTTCACCCACTGGTGCGGCTTGAGGTCAGTGCTGAAGATGTAATCTTTTTCAGGAAGCAGCAAGTGCCCATATCATGGGATCTTGAACCATTCCTTAAAGGTGCCCTGTGGAGTGTTCTTGCAAACAAACAAAAAGTCTGTTTACGTTCATCGCCTGTTATTCTTTATTGAATGCATTTTGTTCCTCATAAAACATTGGCAAAACTGACTTTTTTCCCCCTGCCTGTTGTTGGGGCATTGTTGTGTTTCTTGTTGCACCACAGCCACCTGGAATTGGCAGGAATGTATCACATCACCCGCGTTAGCTGGCATCACTCTCAAACTCTACAGGGTAACTTTAAGCTTTCAAACTTTCTCAAACCACAGCACCCCATCATATATCAGCGATAAGTCATTAGCCATAAATGTGGCTGTGATAGTTGCTATTGCTGTATATATCTTTGACTGCTGTACTCCTGAAAAACTACCCTGAGCAGCTGAAATATGGCATAATTGCATATTTAGTATTCAATATCGTGATTTCAATGTGTTGATTTCTTGTGGCACCTCTAATACCCTGAAGCCATTGCCTTGGGCAAGCCATTACCTTTTCCTAATCTATCAAGATTTTTTAGTTGTCTAAACCTTTTTTTTTTTTATGTACTGCTGTTGTGAATTTGCCCTCCTGATCGGGGTGAAACGCTCAAATGGGTAATTTTGGAATAGGCTTGGTGATTTCAGTAGCCTCTTTAATTAGCCGACAGGAAAGTCTTGGTTTATAAATGTTTTAATAAATTAAACCATAGCACAAAAGTATTAGTTTTGCTCATATAATGTCCTGAAGATGAAAAAATGAATAAAAGCTAGGTTGAATGCACTGCTCTTCACCCAAGTATCATAATGACTTGTAGTGAAAACTACATTGTTATGTATTATATCATAGAAAAACCATTATACCTCTCTAACCCACAAATCCTGGAACTGCCAGTGGACAAGTGGACCTGCCAGTGAAGCTATTCATGCACAAGGTTTGATTGTGCTCATACATTTTCCTCTCCTCATCTGCATATATTCTTTTCAGTATATGGTGCACTTCCAAACTAAGGGAGGATTTTCTTCTTTCTTACAAAGAAATAGTTATTCAAGCACTCTGTTCATTTTGACGCAGTAGCACAATTTACTTTATTGACAGTGTGAAAAGGGAAATTAGGTCACAGAAATGTGGAGCACGAGGCATTCTCAGGACACAAAGACAGTCTTTAGCTTTATAGGTTTATCTTCCAGCCTGTTTGAAGTCAATGATTTCAGGTCATTGGCATTCAAGCACTGATGAGCAACAAAGATCGTTACTTCGTGTGTGAGGGTGAATGACAGTTTTCGATTAAAGTAAATTTTGTGAGTTAACTTTAAGAGGTGGATATTGATTGATCTTGTTTTTTAAAAGTCTTCATGCGTGTGATTGAAACTGCTCAATCGCTCCTGGTTTCCTGGCCCGAATGTGAGTCATTGTAAGCCCCTGAGGAGAAATGTGGTGGTTTGAAGCCGAGATCAAGAAGACTCGGCTGAATAAAAATAACACCAAAATACATTTAGCATTGAACAGTTTCCAGGCTTTTCAATAGCAATTGATTGCGGTTTAAAAGAATGGACAGACCATTTGAGTCCTCAGTGCACCTACAGTACAAAGACATGCCTGTAAATACAACTTTTTTTTTATCTGGAGATTTTTCATTTGAGGCACTGCACTGAATAAGTCAGAACTGTCAATGGCACATACACACTAAGATAAGAAAAATATACATTGTCACTAAAGCACACACACAGTCAGCATATACAGCATGGAAAGCACTTTTCACTTCACTCTAGCTTTGTGTGGAGCATGGAAATCCACCATTAGGTCTTCATGCATCTTTTTAACAACTTCCTCCTCAGGAAACTTTCGGCCATGCATAACTCTATACCCATAATAAGTACAGCTACATTATACCAACCTACAGCCACTGGAAAATATTCTCTCTCACTCAATTTTACATTATCTCAAAGCAGCCTAACAAAGGAATAGTTGAAGATTCATTTAGTAAAAGGCAGTGACTCAGCAGGCTCTCATAATACTTCCAATAATTGGCCACTTGGGGTATTGATGTATTAGTGCCTTATTAAGATAGTTTTACAAACACGTTAGCAAAGGGTTGCTTATTTACACATCCAGCAGACACAGAACAAGATTAAGAATTATGTGGAGTGGATGTTGTGGCCACCTGGCGAATGTAAGTCCACAATTCACTCTCCATTCATTCTGTTTCCACCAACTCCTGAGGGAAATATCTGACTCTTTTTCTACTAATGGCTTCGCTAGGTTCATTAGCTAATCACTAACTTTATTTCCATTTGCAGTACAATGTATTTTGCGGTATGGCTCTGATCTGAGAGCAGCAGCAAGAACCCCCCCGTGGTTTTCAGAACAGAGCAGTCACCAATGACAACAGAAATGACATTGATTAGTCAGACACAGCATGAAAAGGAGGAGCTGGGGTGGAGGTGGGTTGTGAAGTGGCTCGTGGAGCAGGCAGCAAGGATAGGCAGGCTGAAGCAGTTTCCTGTATGAGATTGACAATAGATGCATAGAAGGAAATCAGCTGATCCATCAGATTCATCGTGGCCTCACTTTGGTAGACCAAAACAATGAAATGCACTAAAACGCTCCATAGAGCTGAGGGAACTGCAGAGTCAGGTGATAATTGTTGTTCATCACAACTGTTCATCGGTACCAGCAGCCCTGTTCAATTTTAAATTTTTCCATTGTTAATATTATTGATTAATGCAGCTTTGGAATCTTGATATCATAATGCAGAAACCAGATTTTTGCTCAACTAAAACATGAGGATGTGTGCTGTTTTCAAATGCATTGCTACTCACATTGAAATATTCATGAATTATTATTAAGCAAAATGTTACTCATAGTTTAAAAAAAATGTTTTTGGACACTTGTCCCTGAAACCTCCATGTCATTTACGCAAACATTTCTATTTGTGTAAGACAAGAATTGACAAGGAGATTCCTCCCAGAGCCCCTTGGTCGTTGCGAAGCAGCGAGTGTCTGAGCGGAGCGGTGGAGCTGCCTTATGACAAGATAACGTGAGCCCATTGAGCAATCCAGCGAGCATGACACTGCCTCTGGCTGGACTTCTTGATTACCAGCCGTTCGCTGCTTCTGTAACCTCAGCGGGGCTCTTCACCATGGAAACTCCTCATCATTCGTTTCCCACCGCGCCTCATTAGAGAGCCACTGCCGTGAGCGCTGGCCCGGGATCAGCTCACCTGAGCCCCGGCACTTCGAAACACACATATTGCCTCTTATTGAAGGTGATCTGGGGTCAGAGCCCACAGACAGTGGCAATTGAATGTGTGCCTGATGGTCTGATTCTGGTTTCAGCATAATCAAATAGGCCTCCCGGTGTGATGATGTTACTGGCTCACCTATGGATCACCTGAGATTATGTAACGATGAGCTAACACATGCTACTCTAATAGGGTTGGTGTGACTTCTTATGACAACAAGGGATTTGATTGGAAAATCATTATGGAGTGTGGAGATCATTAATTAAATGAAAACTGGTAAATAGAGGTGTTTTGCACAGACAAATATAGATCAAAGCAGTCATTTATTATAGAGACACGTTCTTAAACAAATTGGATGTTTGGTCAATATCAAATATCTAATATCTGAAGAGACTATAGGTATCAAATCAACTCTGTGTGTCTGGTACTTAGCTCTACCTTTAGCATTCATCGTGTGAAATGATCATACAGCACAGCTAAAGATAAATATCATCAGATAGGTTCCTAATCCATGTGTAAGTCATATTTTTTTTTAAAACAAAGCCCAGTCTTGATAATTAGAGAAGTCTGCTACAAATGTGCTTGGCTTTTGTTCTCTTTCTGTGTAAATACATCTTAAATATATGTTGCTGTCAAAGTAGATGGATTGTGGCCTTTAGCCCTACGTACTGTATATATGCCTATAAGGCAAAGGGGGTAGAGGACGCAAGTCTGACCCTTTCAGACACTGTGGCCAGTCACCTGGACTCATCACAACACCAAACTTAATACTGTACACACAAACACCCCACTGCACCGCCTAGTGGAGCTTCAGGTCAACCCGACACTGGTTTTATGGAGAGTTTTTTTACAGGACAGGCCACAACAGGTGCTTGTAAATGTTTTGAAATCCAGTAAATTGATTTTGAACACAGAGCTCCCCCAAGGTTGTGTTTTATCACCCATTCTCTTCTCTGTTTACTCCAACAACATCTCCTGCAGCAGTGAAAGAATGAGACTTTTAAAGTACGGCGATGACATGGCCCCAGCGGCCCACCTGACTGGCACCAACCTGGTCCTGACATTTCGGGAGAGCTCCCTCGAGCTCAACATCGCCAACACCAAGGAGCTGCGCTGTGGGAACAGAGAGAAACGCACTCACAACAACCACCTCTTTTCCAACCCCTCAGTATCAAAGGCCAGCCGGTAGAACAAGTACAATCATTTAAATACCCTGGGACGGTGATAGACACCTCCTTGTCCCTTTCCCCGCACACAGACTCTATGGACGAGAAAGCCAAGCAGGGTCTCTACTTGCTGAGGTAGGACAGGACTTATAATGTCAGCGAGGACATTTTAACCCTAGTTTACAGAACATTATTGGAATTTATACTCACCTTCAACATTTTATCCGGGTATACAGCCTCACCACCAAACACAAAACAAACTCTCCCCCATTACTAATCAGGTCAGCAAAATAATTGGTACATCCCAAACTCCCCTATTTGAACTGTACACCTGCCCCTCCACCAATCCTCCCAGTCACTGGCATCAGGTCGACACTACAGAGTGCCACCGGAAAAAACAGCTACAAAGAATCTTTGATTCCCTCTGCCATCATCACTCTGGACTAAAATAGACACTGTCCTCTGAACTTTAACACTGTTTTTGTCAGTTGTCATTTTAACCGTGTGTGTGTGTGTGTGTCTGTGTATGTGTGTGTGTGTGTGTGTGTTTTAAATGTGCACAGCTGTGCCTTGTCAAAGGAAAATTTCTGTTAATTTGCGACATACAATAAAGTAAAATATTATCATATCATAATGTCAATTTTACCAATTCCCTAAACAAACTTTGATTTAGTTGGTCCCTGAATACCCTAACGTCCTGAGCAGGCTCAGGTTTGTCATGTGTGCAACACACTGGGTTGCAGCGTGCATCAGTGGGGACTGGCTTCATGTGAGAATCAGCATTTGCAGACCTCTCTTTGAGGCAGTGAGCAGGGACAGCAGGGCTAAGGAATAAGCCAGGCGGGGTTCTCAAGGTGACGGAAAGAGGATGTTAAAAAAGTGGGCTCCTGCTGTCGGGCTGAGCCAGGTTAGCCTGGAGGCATCAGCGGAGCGGAGGGTGAGGACAACACCTCTTATCGTTTCTATGGCCGACTGGTGCAGCTGAGGAGCGCCTACAGCCTCTGCCTCTGCCAGTCCGGACACTCCAGTCCAAACAGCTACAGCCTCAGCCTCAGCCACGAGGGAGCAGAAGCAGGGTGTCTGCACTGCTCTGTGAGAAATACGAGATTGAGTTTCGCATAAATTAATCCGTACAACATTAGTTTGCAAGGTTTCTTAACTGTAACATGTTTTAACATGGGCTGCCAGTAAGGCACATATCAAAATGTGCACATTGTGTAATCCATACATTTAATCTAATCTGATCTATAGCATTGATTAACAAATTCATGTAATCTACTTTTTATTTTTTATATATATATTTAACTCTTTATTATACTACAATAGCTATTTTTTCAGGGTACGGTGTGGAAATTGTTAGGTGGAAGGAGAGTTCAGGAAAGGGGAGGGTTATTAACTTTTTATTTGCTTTCTTGATGAAGGGACACTGGGGGAGGGTCTTTAGTGAGTAAAGGAACAAAATAAAAATGCAAATGTGTCACATGAAGTGACTGTGAGAGCTCTTGGATAAAAAATAAAGAGTGGACATAAACACGACGTATACTTTTGCTAATTCCCCTTGTATTGTGCAACTTGGTAGCTATGTGAAAATTATCATTCTATTAACATATGTTTTTTTATTCAAGTACACCATCTTAAATTCTTTGAGCACTTTTACTTATTAATGGCAAAATGAATTCTACCAATTAAGTAGTTGTATTACTTTAAGATACTGTTTTGAAGCTGTTCCAATTTTCCTTTTCAAGCAAAGAAAATATTAATAATGGTGGAGAGTGTCTTGCTTTTAAAAAATGAAAGTGAAACATAAAGTTCACCCGCCTGCTCACACAATAAATTCTGTACAGTCTCTAATAGTTAATAATTATTCACAGTGCTGTCTCTCTTCTGGTTACCTTAATTTAGCCCACATTCGAATTGGCCTTGTAGTACTCAAATGCAGGTAAATGAATCAGAAGGTAGGACTGAGTCAGAATGTGTTATGTAACAATAAAAGTAAAAAAGTAGTCTCTAAAAACTGTGAGAATTTCGAAAGAATAGATTCTTGACCGATTGAATGAATGAAACAGTCCCCATTCATTAAGGTGGTGAGTTGTTTAAAGGAGCCCAATTAACTTCACACTCTTTAGGAAATAGTATAAAAGAGAATTTGTCCTGGGTAAGAATACAGAAGCAAACCGTGATGCAAGAATGAACGCATTGCAAGGGCAAAAAATTCATTACTGCTCCATAATGACTGTGATTCTTTTTTTTCTTTTTTTTTTTATGACCCATGCTGAATTCAGCCCTTTGAAATAGTTTCAAATTGTTTTGAATATGAGATTCAGTAAGGTGCTATAATGCATGCATGCTTGTTATGAATTCCAATTAGTTTCAATTAGACCCTTCGGTGCAGCGTGGCACAGTTTTAACTCGGCTGAATGTTTTGCTGAGGTTGCCCCGTCTGTCTCTCAGGGCGCCTGTGGTTCCTGCTCAAGTAAACTGGTGTGCCCTCACAAGCATATTCCCATTTTCTGCTTCACTGAGCTGGTGCTCCCCAATAATCCCAACACCATCATTTAGTCGGGCAGGGCTGTGTTTTCATTTTTCTTTTTTTCTTCTTCTTTTTTCTCTACTCTATTTTCTTCATCCCACGCAGTAGGCTTGGATTCCCTGAGCCCAGCAGAGTAGAATTAATGTGCATAGTTTGCTGGCCTCCTTTTTTATGCACCTTGAAAGAGAGTGGAGAGGAGAATCGCCTCAAGAAAAGGTGTTTTAAATTCACAGGCCCGATATTTTTTTTTTTTTTTGGATGCCGAATGCCTCCTTCTGTTCTGATTTCTTCTGATTCTGCAGCCTGTTTCACTCCTGCACCTCATACAAGGAGTGCAGGGTTTTCAGCTCTGCTGAAAAAAAAAAAAAGAAGGCTTTCAAATACAGGAGCCTGGGCAAAGTGCTTTTCCATCATCTCTCCCATGCTCTGTCATGCGGACAGCAGGTTGGAACAGAATGGCTGCTGTGCTTGTGTACTGAGAGAAAAGGGAGTGCAGGAGAGAGAAAGAAGGAGGCCTGGTGATGGAGAGAAAGAGACGGAAAGGATGGGGTGGGGGAAGCAAAGCCTTGCTGTGATGCTGGCACTCGGTCAGGTGATTCAAACTCTGATGAGAGATGGAAAAATGGACAGAACTTGTCTATAATAACCAAAACTGGAAGGGACTGAAACAAAACAAGATGCGTAAAATGCCAGATACTGTGGTGGCAAGTGGAGGGAGATAAGCTTCCTTGCTTGTCCTTTGCACCATGTCCTTTAAGGCGGTAGCATTTTTCCTCTTCAAAGATAAAGGATTTGATTATCCAGGACAAGCTCTTCTTAAGCTTAGCCCTCTTAGTTCCACAGGCGGGGAAGACATCATAGATGAAACAATATGTCGTGGATATGAATCAAACGGGAAAGTTACGCGCTGGAAGAGCGAAATGGCTGTGTTTACAGAGGTCTATGAAGAACAAAGGCAGCCGAGGCTTACGGTGATGGACGCAAATCCTGAGTCTCGGTAACTACCCGCTCCGGCTTCCATTCCGCGCACGCCAGACGAGAACTTTGATCTCTCCCAACCAGTCACCTGGCTCTCCTCCACTAGCCTGAATACGTCTAGACAGATAACCCACTACCAACTTTGTTCCTCGGATTTCAGCTGTTTACACCGTCGAACGGTTTCTGTCTCTCAGCTGCTCGGCCTCCTACACGAATTCACAGGATCAGAGATGAAAATATACTGAAATATTGTTCCTATTTCTCTCACAACAATCCAACGTAAAATGTCAACTATTTTCTTACCAAGCTCCAGATTCCTTCTCTTAGTTTACAGGATGAGATTTTTCTTAAATGTGATGTTTTGATGCTGTATCTGATGTTGGCAACATTGGACTGACACACACCAACGCTGAGACTGAATCCCTCCCAAAATACCAGGTTTGACTGTGAATTCATAAAAGCAAAAAAAGCCTCCGCCACACGCTTCAAAGTGTGAAGTCTTTGTGTGCTATTTTGTCAGTGTTTCTGTGTGTGTGTGTGTGTGTGTGTGTGTGTGTGTGTGTGTGTGCGTGTGTTGTGGTGGCATGTTGGCTGGATGATATCGATTTAGTGTTTCACATCCACCTCTGCGCACCTCCTGTGCTTTACCTCCTTTAATATCATGTCATGTCTGTTGACAAGAGAGCAGGTTACAAGCCGACCAGAGCGCCAGAGCGCGCTGACACAACACTCCACAGTACATTAGCTTCAAGTGGGCGTCCAGGGGTACTTTTAATTATAAAATATAAAAAACATGGTGCAATAATGTGACTTCTTTTCAGTTTCATGGCGATTCAATTCATGGCAATCAACCCAACATTTGCTAAAGTGAACAACATAACCATCCCTAGAGCCACGGCGCTCTTTGGAACACAGTCTAACTCTTAAATATACCACATTATTAGTCTGTATCGAAAGCAAAAAATGAATGTTTGCTATTCATTTTTTATTTAACACCTGGACCACTGTGATGAACTGACCAATATTCATATTTTATTTCTTCATGTTTTCTATATTTGTGTGGCAGCCTGGCCGGGGGCAAGGGCATGGTGAGGAGGAAATGGACAAGTGGGATAAATCGTTTATATTCCTGCTTCTTCACCCCCTATCAGTTGATTTCTTTTTTTCTTTAGAAAAAGAAAAAAAAACAAAAAGATGGTCTTACTTAAACTGCCAGTGGATTGATCCTTTCTTCAAAAACAGTTCTTCTTTCTCTCTCCCCCTTTCCCCCTCTCCAGCCGCTCTTGTGTGCAGAATCTAAATGTGAAATGTCAGAAGTAATTGAGAGACAGAGATTTGAGCTGGAGAGCTGAAATTAGCTGAGGCTAAATTGCCATCAGGCCTGTGTATTATTAGTTCATACCTGTCATATCCGTGGCCTTTCAAAGAGAAATCTACAGGTCACGTGTGCCCTCAAACTTTAAAGGGCTTGGTTCTCTCCATCTCCAGCATGTCATTCCGAGAGGCTCAGATGAAACCATTATTGAACCCTATTATGTGAAGCTTGATATTGCGTCCCTGCCTGTATAAAGCAGGTCTAAAAATAATGCTGGTTGATCTCTGTCCTTTAGATAACATTAAGCCCTGCTGATATACATTTTGCCAAGTGGAGGCCAATCAGTGCCTCTAATGCCAGGGTTTGTTTTAAAAGAAAAAAGCTGCTACTACTCAAACAGGAACGCTGTGAGAAATTCAGTCTCTCCTCAGACTTTGTTCCCCTCCCTCAACACCTGCTGTCAAGGTGCCCTTGTGCATCTCTCTTTACTCCAAACTGCTTCAGTGGAGCTGTTTAGGGGCCATCAGCGGACGGCTGAGGATGTACTGTGAGGCTGGTGTTTTAACTCTAACCACATAGGCTTAAACGCTATATTTTTTTTTCTACTCGCAATTAAGCAGCAGCAGGCCCGCAAAGCATCCGCGACCTGACACAATGTTTAAGAAATCCTTATTAAATCATCACAAAATGTTTCACTCTTGTAACGATCAAAAGCCCATTAAAAGGACTTTCTCATCAAACGAATCCAAATGAGCAAGATGTACGACTAGTGATAAAATAAAAAGAAGAATTATAAGCAGTCCTGCACCTTTTTAATCACTCCTTCTGTTGCAGCATCAGACATCTTTTTAGGTTTGTAAGATCCAAGGATTTTTTTTTATCTCCCTTTGACTGTCGCTGATGCCAACTAAAGGGAATGAGGGATTCACCCAATTAATTTAGCGAGGCCTGTAATGCAAGTATCCGAGTGGACGGCCTTGCAATTCAATTAATTAAGTAAAGTGCATATTCTGCTACACGTGAACTACAGTTTAGTTATGAGATAATGTCATGGTGCTAATAGAGAGGGAAGTTGAGACTTTTGTTAGCACTGCAGATGCATGTGTGGGCGTCTCAGAGTTACGAGATGCCAGACTTCTGTTAGTTTAGACTTTATATGCAAACTTGAGAGCTGAGTAGATGAAGCTGCAGTTAAGAACTGTGTACAGTGTCTGTGCCTTTCATTTGACTTCCTTGTGTAAATGGTAGTCAACAAAATTGATGTCACTTTGAGATATTAAAGTTTTATATTATATAACAGACTTTAGATATTGGTCCACTTTGAAACTCAAATTCTGGCAACTCACTACAATAGCTACAGGGATTTCAAGAAAGACAACTTTCTGTGTTTACTGTCAGGCATACTTAAAGACAAATGATTTCTGTTAAATGGAAGTTTTTTGGAAAGTTGTAGAAGGTCCCTTGCTCCTCGCCCCAATCAATGTTGTTCTCTCGCCTGAGTCTGTATTTCCCAAATCTTTACATTGGAGGGCAGATTCACAAGTGTTTTCTTGCTTTCTCCTCTAAATGTTTGTAGGAAGGAAGAACACTTGTGTTGTGGGGACTTCTCCTGAACCGATACGCTCAGATTCTTATTGTGGTTTGTGGCGAGTTCTAGTTAGAAAAAAAACAACAACACATATCTGACACTGAGAACCACCAAATGAAAATACTCTAACAGTAACTGCTTTTTTTTATTATTATTTTTTGGCTTTTTCATGCTTTTTTATTACAGACAATGGAGGGATGGCAGGAAATGTGGGAGAGGAAGTGTGTGTCCATCCACTTGGTTTTGTGCGCATTATAAATTTGTGCTTGAAAAAAACTGAGGGAGGTACTAACTAGGTAATACTAACAGAGGTAGTATTAATAACATTAAACATGGCCAAATTCCATTTTGGTGAGCCAGTTTTGACACGGCTTTGGACACTTAATGGGATGAAGCCAGTTACGGTTTATAATTTTAAAATTTTTACCACAATGAAACAGTGAGATTTTAATGTGTCGCAGTTATTTGTCAGATACTATATTAAGATTCACAGTGTCCTTGTTAATAGTCATTTAAATATCATGCTAGAAAAACTGCCAACCTCAAACAAATGAGCGCCGTGTCTTTTGTAAGCATTATGTCATGTTCTGTGCTGAGGAAAATGCCTGTGAGCCCAAAGTTCCTCACTCAATGTGCATCAAAGGGAACACCTTGTCTGACTGCAAGCTGCAGCGAAAACGCACAGATTGCCTTCACAGCCGAGCATCTTTCAAAGTAAATCGACAGTATTGTGAAATAAGGAGAGATAAAGAGGCAAAGTCACATTTTCACCCTCATTTTGAAGCGACGCGCTTGGAAAAAAAACCAGCAAATAATCAATCACTTTGCACTGCCATGTTTGTCCAATTCAAGCCAGCATCAAAGCCGAATTCGGTTGAGGAAGATGAATTCGGTTGTGTTTGATTTTTGCATGACTTGTGCAGGTTTCGGCTGCAGCGACTGCAGGCATTATCGGAGGACACACATCCGTATGAAAATTCATGAGGCTCAGCAGCTTCTTAGAGACCAATTTTTGTTTACGTTGTCTCGAGCTTAAACTTTGCTGATGACCCCCCCACCACCACCACCACCCCTCAGCTGTTTGCTGTGCTCATTCTATCAAACGCTCTCAAAACTGTCAAATACAATTTCATACTGCCAAACTCTGATGCACGTCAACCATGTGATCTGGTCTAAGTCTCAATTGCTTGGTAAATTATTTAGATACAGTATAGACTTTGCTTACATCCTCAGCTTCAAATAATTACCTGAAATGAACTTTAAAGAAAAACTCTGATCCATCTCATTTTATCATCCACTATCACAAACTGTGCACAATGTTTATCCAAGATCCACTTTTTCTATTGTAACACAGTTAACAGTAAAAATAAATAATGCGTTAAACTTTCTTAAAAGTTACAAAGCTCATTGATTAGTTCCAGGAGTATTTCAGTGACTCGACCCTTCAGAAGATTTTTGTTATTATTAGCGTCCCCTGTACTTTCTTATTGTTTGCAACACACTAACAGCAACAGCAGAGTATACGGTACTAACAGCAGTACCGTATACTCTGACACTGGTACACAATGTATGAATAGACTATAAGAAACAGTAAACATCCCTAGAAGAATATGACAAATAGCTAACTACTCTGCTGCCTCCCACTGTATGTCTCTTACAAAACTGCTTTATTGATTTGTGCATACTGCATAACTACAGTAACTCTGCCATTGTCCCAGAACAACATCCTGTCTCTCCCTGCTGAGCTGTGTTTAAAGGTTTAGTCTGCAGGCTGGTGATATTCCCCCTCGTCCAGTGAGTCTAAAAGCTATTACCAGCTTTTCAATAAAGCTGAGAGGAAGGAAAAACTAAACATGCAGAATTAAATTTACAGTAGCTCGAATTCAGTTCAATCAGTACAGACTGCCATGTTGTTTGATTGAATTAATGTGGATTAATTAATAATCTTGTTAATTAAGTTTGTTTTATCAACATAATAAGGAAACATTTTGATGAAATTTTGTGTAACTTTGCAAAATTGTTCTAGTTTGCATTCTGTCACAAACATACATTTAATGTATTTTTTATTAACCTTAACCACGATCTTCCCTTACCTTAATCTTAGCTTAAAAATCCCATACTGTAGATGCCTGAGAATTACCCATCCATCTACCCTGACCTCCCTTTTTCTGATGACTTTGTTTCTCTATAACATCACAATCGGGATGAGAAAAATAGTAGATTGTCTTGGTTGAATATTGTGGACACTCACCTGAAGCACAAGACAAGTTTAGTTCTTCGATATTTCCCTAACCTTTGGTAGTGTTTAAGCTGCAACCGAACCACACACAGGATGCAGGAAGTGAACCCTCTGGGTTACTTCCCTGTGCAGCACAAAAACACTTCCTGCACCAGAAGCACATGCTGCCAATGAACAAAGTCCACGCGGCAAGTAAGTAGGCTCCAGAAGACACTTGGCAAACCATGAGGTTGTTTCATCACTCACATTATATAAATCCTTGGTTGCATTCCTGTGTTCCTGCCAATCTCCTCAATGAAATCGGTTTCATGCTAGATGAGCATATTTTCATTTGAGTATTAATAGTTCATGAGCAGGCCTTGGGCTTTGTTTTTGGAGGACGGCTAAATTGAAAAGCAACCATTAACAACCCTCACCATCCCTATCAGACATTAATTGCATACTAAGTATAGCCTGGCCCCAGACCTCCAAATCACTGCCTGCATTTCAAATTTTGTCAAAAGATTGCACAGTTATGGTCATTCAGTCTGAATATGAGTATTTATGCATGTGTGTGATAAATTAAACATGATTTTTGATTACAAAAGGAACGATGGCTTATTGATTCTCTGAGTGTTTTTATTAAGACTATAGAACGCCAGTGTGAGGCGTGGGTGTTTTCCTATCACATGAGAGATCAAACACAAGCGGGATGCGCACAAAATGAATGCAGACGGAAAGAGAAAAAAAAAGAAAGACAGTGGGGCTGCATTGTAAACAACGCTTACCCTGGGCACTGCACAAGGTTCATATGAGATGCAGGCCAAAAAAAAAAAAAAAGCTCATCACATTCACAGATGGCTACCCAATCCAAGGCAAATGTCAAAAAGACTCACATGACAGCCAGAGCACCTTTGAAAAAGAGCACAGCATGGATAACACGATGGATTTACAGATGGTTATATGTGCAAGGAGATGATGGAAAGCCCATCACAAATGTCTCTGTATCATCTTATTTTCAGGGACAAAACAATTTGTGTGTGTTAAAGTAGCTGCAGATGATGCACCCCCATTTGGTCGGAGTGTTTATATTTGTTGTATTAAAATATAGAGGGATCCAAAACAAGCATTTGTGTCTGTTTGAGATTAAATCAGACTTAATCTCAAACAGAACACACTGAGAGGAAAACAAGTAATGATAGTCGATGAAATAAAACTTGTTTACAGTGCATTGCATCAAGGCTAACAAACAAAAAAGACTATGGAGAAACAAGCAGCGACACTCATGTTCCTTGCAGGCTACTGTCTCATTAAAGGTCACTTCTAACTAAATGTAAATTACCAAGTATTTCCTCTCCTACTTTCTGATTATTTCACATTTTGCTCCCTTTGGATGATTTGAATGACAAAGCTCTGTGGAGCTTTGAGGCTAAAGGCATGAGAGTCCGCACAAAGCCGCATTCTCTCCCAGCCTATTCCCATCCAATACATATGCTAATACTTCAAGTCACAGCTGGTCGAGGAACTTACAGTATGAAACATTTGACAGTTAAATTTATTCAAACTAGCATTTCAAAAATATATCCGGATGGTATTGTTGGGTGAAACAGAGCAAATATCCAAGAAAGTCGCCTTATATTTGAAGCTTTAGTTCCCCAGGCAGGGATTAAAGATTGTCTATTCCAAAGTAAAAATACCTAATATCAGGTTAGAGACTAATGTATCCTTTTGTAATTTTTATGGAACATTTAAAATGCCCAAATAAAAACAAATCAAACAACGCACAAATTGTTATACTGCATGTATTTCCTTTTGTATCTCTCTATTTGATGTGTCATAAATAAATGAAAAACATTTGTTAAATGACAATTATGAAGCTTTTTCTTTAATAACTGAATGAATAGTTTTCTATTTAGTGCATTTCCACTGCAGGAATTTTGCCAGGGGACCATGAACCTTTTGAGGAACTCATTCACTAAACCTGCGTTTCACCAGACAATGGTTCAGGAACTTTAGAGGCAGAGTTTACGGGGCTGACCATCACTGATTGGTACAAACAGCTACCATAGCTGCTTCAATTTGTGTACGGCTTCATTCACAAAACAAGGAAGTGCTCCAGTATTAACAATAGGATGAAAGTTATTTTTTTATAGATTCATGGTAACATTCTATACCTGAGAAAAATAACCATCAAATCTCAGCAGGATGACTCTGTGTCGTTGTTTCCTCATGTTTGAATATGTACTTCAAAAGCTGGCATTTTTTTAATCTGCCATGGGTTTAAATTGCCAAATCGTCACAGTCCCTTTCAGACCATGAAAGGGAAATACAAAAATTTGCCCTAAAAAAATTTTTAGCTCCTAGATTAGTTCCTGAGATTGGTTCCATAGTTCCTGGAACTTTTTTTTTTTTTTTTTTTCTGGTTGAACAGTGGGCTAATGTGCCATGAATCTTCCATGACACATCAAAATCAAAGTGAGTAGGTGGAACCAAACTCATGTCACAAAATAATTAATTAACTTATTAAAGTAAAAAAAAATAATAATTATTGCCCTTTAATTTAGTGACACATTAAATGAATACATAAAAGTAAAATACATAACAGTGTGCATTGTATTTAACTTCACTATTTCAGTTTGAGTTGTTTTTATGTAGCATTTCAAATCTTCCATTGGAAGCACATCAAGACGAGCAATAAAACCAGTTAGCCCATGTCCCTGTCTTTGTGCATAAAGGAGCTCAAACTGCTTCAAACAGGATATTATCACTTAGGATAATCTAAGGCAAAGGGTGTGTGTGTGGGTAAGGAGAGAGAGTGTGTGAGCATGTGTGTGTGTGTGTGTGTGTGTGTGTGTGTGTGTGTGTGTGTGTGCGTGTGTGTGTGTGCTTTGAGCATAGATGAACAATAAAAAATTAAGGACGCTCAGAGGACGTCAGAAGTGATTTGTAATTGAAAACATTGACATATCAAAGAGTTTAAATGTGCTCGCTCAAAGCAATACATCAAACACTTTGGCGTAATGATGTTGATATGTGGTATTGTAGGTTAACAGGCAGATAAAACACAATTAGCTTCTGGTTGATAGTAAAGTTCTAAGCATTAGATGTAAGGAAAGGCTTTGATGAAATGAATTTGCAAAGATATCTCTCCTGTGTCCTCTTTGTCAGTGTGCTTTTGTGCTTCTTTAGCATCTGTTTCCCCACCTGCTAAACAAAACAAATATTCTCTGCTGTTGTGGAGCCTAGTCTACCCTTCCTGCTCGTATCACATTCATTCCATAAGGTGTCTGTTAGATTTGATGTTTAGATAGTGATCCAATGATGACTTTATATCTTTGTTCAAGCAACTTTGTACTACCTGCTTTGGTTCAAAGCAACAGCTCGCCCTGAGGGTGTAACAATATTCTTGATCAAATCGACGAGACCAAACCAGCAGGGCACGATGCGGCTGCCTCAATTCAAACATATGGGACTGGAGAAAGCTGACAGATTGGAGTCTTAATTATACAAACATTTCATAGAGACAGGGCTGCTCTCTGGAAGGAAAAACAACCTCATTGGTGCAATTAAACCTCAACGGACAGAGCAAATGAGCATTTTATTCATTTATCAATGTGAGGAGGCCGTAAAAAAGATGATTATGATTCAGTACAATTATTACTGGAAAATCTACAGTTTTCTTAAAAAGTTTCAAAGTCATTACTGATCTTGGAAACAGCAGCTGAGAAAACAACCACTAGGTCCATTCAGTAGCCATTCTGGAGCTTTGGATCATATCACATGATCTTCATCAGCAGATGGTATATATACATATGCATAAAGTTGGGGGGCTCGTGAGAGACAGACCGAGAAAACAATGGAGCAATCACATAATGCAACTTGGTAGTGTCTGTTATTAATCCCTCCCTGCCTGGTAAACACCATTGTCTTTCAAACTCCACACCTCCAGTTTATAACGCAGACTTTCTTTCATAAGTTTGTGTCCAAGCCCAAGCTGAGATAAGAGAGGAAGGGAGGACTAACCATGTTCATGATGTGCAAAAGATGAACCATGTTCATGATGTGCAAAATCAGTGGAGTGCCCCTTTAATTTGACTATTATCAACTTGACATCAGTGTGTATAACTGTATTTGTCAAGGTGCCTTTCAATTGTATGCCTCCAAAGGAAGAACTGCCAAATGAGCCACTTGATTATTTGTGCTGTACTTTTCTCTGGTCATGTGTTTCAGTAAAACTGCTGTCATTTTCTATTTGATCCAGTGTGATACTAAAAAGTCCTCAACCCGTCCCTAAGGTCAGAGTAGCTCAGATGCACCTTCACACAAATGCACAGCTCTTTAACAAAGTCAGCCATCTAAAGTTGCTGTAATTGCTTGTGTGATTTGTTAACTTCAAAACTGTTTTTTCTCCGAGCAGAACTTAAAGACTAAATAGTTAGCTGGTATCACATCAGATCAAATATTGTGATCTTTCCCGTAGCGAGGAACATTGGTACATCGACAATGGGCCATTTTAGCTGAAGATAAGACTTTGACGAAAGACCTACTATAGCTCTCTATTTATTTTTTAATGTGTAACAAAGCACAAACACTTAGACAGCATATGTCTTGGTTGACTTTAATTTCCCATCCAACTATCTTTCATTCAGTTTCACCCTTCAGTGAGGTTCTATGTTGGAGGCATATGGTTTTCTTAAGCTTGCATCAATGTTTTAGAAGGAAATTTTCTGCAAGTGATTGGCTCAAAACAGCATGAGGTGATGACACATTGTCTTCACTGTGACATTTGAATACATTAAATATATCAGCATAGTGTTTTTTTTTTTTTTTTTAGTGCAGATATTTATGAATTCCAGCAGGTTTCTTCCCTTTTTTTCAAATGGTCTTCTTAAATAAAACCTGTAACTTCTTACAACTTTCATTTTCATAGCTCCAGCCATCGTTTTTGTTGGTTTTATACTGATGGTATTGCACAGTAATTGCTGAGATTTCTGAATAACGTGACATTACTAAAAATACGTCCAACAGGGCAACAAATACGAGTGGTCAGACGAGACACGTCGTAAACAGCCCGACCGTTTAACTACCACTTTATTTGGAGGTAAAACTGAAAGTGAGCCCGCCAATTAAACTGTACAAGGATGTCATTCTGCAAGCCGTGACGGATGTTTGCAACAGAGACCGTGAGTTGTAATTTTCATTGCTCACCTTTTTTCTGCCAACTAAATTTTGCTAACCTGGAGTTTGTTTAGACCCTGACAGCTTTTCTTTGTTGCCTCTCTGTCTAACCAACATTATTATCATCAACAGCTCTCTGAATCAGCCATAAACATATCAACACAATCAGATGTGTTATTCCACATGTTCAACAACAGAACAATTGATTGTGAGCCATTGATTTCATAATGAACCAAGACAATCTCATTAAGCAATATACCATAGATGCCCAGCAGATGACCTCTCATTGGTACCTTCAGTTGATGTCTCCATCCACATTTGTTGGATTCAATAAAGAGGTAAAGCGTGGTTACCATGGAGAGTCCTGACGGGCCATGGTTACTCCCACCTTGCTGTTTCACCAGGGCTGGCCGAGCCCAAAAGAGGAAAAGCGTTATCTTGCTGTTTTTCAACTTTATCTCTTCAACCATATTGTACCTCAAATCCAATCCCGTCTTCTCAAGTCTGTGGCCTCGCTATTTCTTCCTTTTTATGTCTCCACCCTGGGGGAATTCTGAAGAGGAGTCATCCCATTTACAGCAGGTGATTCTGTTCTTGCCTTACTTAGAGAACAACAAAATGAACCCCCAAATCTGACTAAATTAAGGAAGGAAATGTAAACATAATTACAAATAGCCTGTGGGCAGTAAAGCCTCACACACACCAGTATTCACGAACATTAATGCAGCCTGAATTCTTGATTTGGGCCCAAATTGATCATTTCATACACAAAATGTGTGCTATTAAAGCCTACAATACCTGAGGGAGAGAGCCGTCGCTGATTGTCCACCCTGCTTCACATCCAACTATAGGCAGAAACTCGGAAACCATGACTGCTTTCAAAGGAAGAAGAGGAGGTGGGAGAAAATGAAAGTGGAAGACAGCAAGTCTTTAATAATTAATTCGGCAGAGTTTTGGTCCTGGGAGGCCAGAGGAAAATATATTGATGTTTGAAAAATGCTAATTAAAGAAAGGAGCACGCTTTGGTTTGGAAGGCATCCGTCTGCCCAGGCAGTTTGAATTCTCACTGCTGCCTGGGCTAATGGTGCTAGTAATGCCTTTGGGGAAACACGGCATGAAACACAGAGGCGGACGCTAATGAGTCTCACGGACCTCTCCGGCACACAGGATGAACGAGAGCGAAGGAGAGAAGATGCTGAAAGGGAAGAAGGAGCCACACTTGGCGGTTAGACGTCTCGTATTCTGTTTAAATTTAATGGCAAGTGAGGGGGAGCGGGATCGCTGGGTGGGTAAAACTGGATTCACACGCAGCCCGTAGGCAATCTGGTGGCAGCCACACAGCAAATGGGATCAGCATAGAGCACACACTGAGCAACGCATTTACACTGTTGCACAAGAAAGTAATGCAAAAGAACAAAATGTAACAATCTCACTGGTGCACAATTTTGTTCCACCCGTTTTCCATAAGTGTTTGGTCGAATTGTACGTCGCTGTCCTTTGACACAGCAGAGCTTTGGGCTGAATTCTGACAACAGCACGCTAACATGCTTCCCATGACAATGTTAACATGCTGAGGATTAGCAGGTGTAATGTTTACAGTGTCAAGCATGTTTATCAGCACTGAACACAAAGTACAGCTGAGGCTGATGGGAATGTCATTAGTTTTGCAGATATTTGAGCATAAACCAAAATATTGGACAAAGTTACATTTTTCCCTGATGACAGAGCTAGGTGACAAGTTAACCACCAAAGGTTATTGCAATTCATCCTGAGTGGGACATGGATGTCTGTACTCAGACCAAAGTGGTGGACACACCATCCCTGCAATGAATTAGAATCAGTAAGTGGAAAAATAAACACAATCACATAGAAACAATCAACTAGCACACGTAGTTCCATGTCTTTCCCTGTTTCTCATAAGTGGTCACTCAGTTTATACTCTATATAATTTGTGCAGTCTATTGAACATCCCTTCACTATACATGAGCATTTCCCATGACAATAGAAGAATTGCTAATAAATGACGGTCATTAGGTATTCATTTCGAGGCTTGTATCTTTCCTTGACATTTGCCTCCAGCAAATAAGGTGCAGTGAACAAACAGAAACAAATTAACAGTCTCTCTATGTATAGGTGTCTTTTGCGCCATGTACTCATGAGATGTAAACAGAACAGTGTGCGCCTTCGTCTTCAACATGAAAAGAATCTATTCCTGTAGGTAGTGTTTACTCACTGCTATCAAGGGAGTTTATTCAAATGATTTTCACATGTGGGTTTGTTTGATCTTGTGAAGAAAAATGGATTTTGTTGTTCCCCCAAATCATATACAGCACATTACATCACTCTTACTCAAACTCAAATGCTGAATAAAATGATAATTGCTGAAAGAGCCTTTCACATGTACAATAGCCCCCCCTTCCACAGAACTGAACACAATCGAAACCACACTTAAATTGGGGGTAATGAGATTTAATGCATTTCAAGAGCGCATTTTCTGCTGGAATAATCTTTATTGCATGCTGCCTCATTAGACGTCCTCCACAGAGTGTGATAAAACACAAGTGTCTTATATCTCGTACAGTATTCTATTTCTATCCCATAAGAGATAGCAATCTGAGGACGGAGGAGAGATATCGCCTTTGTAGTGGCAGATCGTCAGAAAGACGAGATCCAATCTTTCTCTTTCTCCCTCTCTCCCAGTCGAGGACAGATAGGGCTGATATATTGCACATGCAAGGTCTCACTGAGCTCCTTTTCAAAATATGCGATGCACGCATACGATAAAGTTGAGAGCGGTCGTATCACAGCAGATATCTCATAACCAGGAGATAACTCACATAAATTGACAAAGATTAGCGCTGGATTAGACACAGAGATTGTTCTATTGATCCCCCAGTGCTTCCATCAGATCTGATAACGCCGTTAATTCAAAGCGTCCCATTAAACGATGTAACCTTGATGCCTGATGTGAAAATCCACACTTGTGCCTCAGCATGTAACCATCTGTTAAGCTGAGAGGTTTTACCACTGGTGAACTGTAACTAAGTGCATTTCTTTCAGTAGGGTACTTAAGTACAGTTTTGAGATACCTGCTACTTTATACTTCCACTTCTAATACTACAGTACAAACTACTGTACTTTTTACTCTGCAACTGCAATAATCTGACAGCCAAAGTTACTAGTTATTTATATTCATTTACAAAATAAATAAGAAAACAAACATTATCAGCCTCAAAAACATGATGAAATTAGAGTAAAAACTTAATAAAAGGTAACAATTGAAAACAATGTTTTCGTCAACGAATGAAACTTAAATGATAATGTGAAAGATGGATGGTTGATTAAAACATATTCTTACTGCTAGGAGTGCTGTAATAATATTATTATATGATTTATTGTAAGGATTTAAGACAGGAATGTTTTAATAAGATTGAGATTTCTGCCGATTAAACAGCCCAACAGTATATACAGTAATTCAAATCAACAAAATTCAGCTTCCACATTAATGCATGACAATATTACTATAATGTATAAACCTCTGAAACACTTTGAAAGGAGCCATTTGCCATAATAAGTACTACTTTACTTGTTACTTTATGTACATATTGCTGATAAGATATATAGTTTTGAGTATTCTGGGTATTACAGGGAAACCCTGTAGCATGCCATGTGACGTGATCACACGGCGGTTAACAACCCCCAGAGCTCACTTAACAATCGACGCCAGAGGTCATTGGCATTCACGGCGGCACTCGGCATCCCCTCGCCATCGTTCCCATTTCATCAGTTAAACAGCGAGCTCCTAACCCTGGCTTTGTTTGGTGGAAGCGTCCATGTCTGATAAGACCCCCCCCACCCCGATATGGCTGACATCATTAATCACCAACACTGTGGGAGGACAAGGTGGGCAGGTTGAGAGCAGCGAGTACCGCCATCTCTCCCTGTGGATCCTTTTTAACGGTGCCGTGCTCCTAATTAATAGAGCCGGGCCCTCTCTCTTTGCAGATATACATCAAAATGCATGCAGGGAGCGAAGTAAATAATGGCAGCCAGATAGGGAGTTTAGGATTACTGTTCTCTGTCAGAGACACAGAGAGCAAGAGAGATGGAGTGAATCAGAGAGGAGGCTGGGCGCTTATACTGTATGTGAGAGATAAAGCTAGAGAGGAAGAGACTGAGGTGAGCCTCAGTGGATGGAAAACTGATATTGCCTATTACTTGAAAGGGGTAAGCGCAAATGTCAGCACCATCGATAACACCACCTTGTTGGTGACCATTTTTCGTCTTCACATTAAGTGCCCAGGAAGGCATTAAAACCAGCTGAAGTGGGGAGAGATGAAACATGGGGCCAAAGCTTTAATTTTACTGCTCACGCACACTGCCCAAACCAACCTTTAATTGCCCGGTACGGATGATGTATGAAAAAAAAGGGGGGAAAAGTGGGGCAAGGTGTATTTACAGTACGCACAGCTGTGTCAGGCATCCAGTTTCACCTTAAACTGTTTATAGGATCATCTCACTGTGCAAGCAGTTCTAGTCATTAGATGAGCTTGGGATTCAAAGAAAGACAGAACGTAGAGTGATAAAATAGTGGTGTAGTATATGTATATATCATTTTATTTTCTCTTTGCTCTTGGTTGCAATCGTAATTGAGATCCTTTTTCTTGAGTGAATGAAAGTTTGAATCAGTGTATTTGCATAGTGATAAAAAACGAGAGATGAGATTTAAAAAAAGTTCAAAACACAAAGACAAGGGATGCAAATAGCTTGTGTTTGCAGGTGAGAGTATTTAAAAAAAAAAAGTGTTGTATAACATATCTCCTCACTGAGGAAATACATAAAGAAAACACTGCCTGGAAAATGTGTGAATGTGTTGCAAAAGGCAGGATATTGTGTTTCCCACTTCAGCATTTTTCTCTGGAGAGTTCAAGCTTCTTATCTTCATACTAATGTCCCTGCTATACTCATAACCTCTCCTGCCACTGTTTAAATTAAGGGCACTTAGTCATTACCTACACCTGAGGAAAGATAAATAAATATAAAAAGCTTGTTCCAGAAAGAAGCTCCAGTCAGAACAAAATGAACCTCCTCATTAATTACTTCAAGTTGCCAGGTACACACAGAGATTCCCACTATTTAATTTTTTTCTCTTGAGCAAGGTACCTCTGGGATTCTGTTCCACCCTGAATATTATTGGCAACAACAGGATTTGAATCTAATAAGAAATATCAGTCAACATCTTTCAAACATTAATACAAAGTCCCCTCAGGCATTTGCAATTGTACAGCCACGATAATCAGAACAAGTTCAACCCATCACTGGCAGCAATGTAGCAAAATCACTGCAATTTATCTGCAGTGAAAGAAGCCAGCAGAATAGCCAGAATCAAAGTTCATTAGGTGCCAGACGAAAACAGGTTTGTTTCTGTAATTGTGGCCAATCACAGAGCTTTTTAAAGAGAGGATGAAATGGAATCTTATGTTTACTTTGCAAGGGTTTGGTAGAAGTTATATTATATAAACTGGAAGCCAAGCTCCAATCTTTAATTTCCAGTAGTAGCTGAATATGAAGTATTTGTTTCTATAGTGTTTTTAGGACCTGTTCCTCCGATTTAGGCCTCAATGTAACAGATAATCTATTCTCTCTATAATCTCATGAATCTACCTATAATCTTAATAAATGGAATGCTGTCAATATAAAAAGTCTTCCACTCATTATGTCGAAGTATTCTAGGCATAGTTTTATTGAAGATGGAGCTAAGCTAACAAGCTTACTAACTTGCCAACAAGTTGTTTAAAGTGGTCCTGTAAATGAACACAGTTTCTCTCTGACTCTGGCTGAGGAGGTTAAAAGTAAAAGAGTAAGCAATTCTATTGAAATGAAATTCTGAGAAATTTCAACTTTGGAAATGTTTATTTGTTGTGTGTTTTAAGATTAACTTCAGGTAATATACAAACTAAGCAAATTTGTATGATTAGCCTTTATAACCCAACCTTGAATATTTCTTGCACTTCATTCCCTCATGGACAAAAACTCTAAACAGATAAAAAAAAAAAAAAAAAATGCTATTTTATACTCCTAGGTGCCTTAATTAGCTACTGTGGAGAGTTCACCTTCCCTCACCTCACTCTTAAGAGAAACCTGCACTGAGGGTAAGAAAAGGGTAGGACTGGTGAGGAAATTGGTCAACAACTGTGTGTGTGTGTGTGTGTGTGTGTGTGTGTGTGTGTGTGTGTGTGTGTGTGTGTGTGTGAGAGAGAGATTAAAGGAGACATTGATGAAACGATTCCATCCTGTTGGTAAGCATGCAGAGAGAAAACAGGCAGCGGGATACTCGACACCCGAAACCCCTGCGCTGGGTCTCGCCACGGGAGGGCCCAGCACCGAGTGTGAGTAATTACACATGCGAGTACTTTGCTGCCCTGCGGCTTCTAAGAATCCCCTTCATAATCATCTCCACCGACAAAGTCACACACACACACACACACACACGCCAAGACCACATTCATATTTGTTCAATCAGCCTCTCCGGCGTGCTAATTATGGGAATCAAGGATCGATTTTCGTCTGATGTAACATCCTTGTTGGTTGAGCTCATGTTTTCACAAATGGGATGAGCTTTTGTGGGTTCGGTGGCTGTGATAGTCCCAATATACACAGTGGAGTTATTAGGCCATTCATCTTCTGTAACCCTGAACGAACGATCTTGTATGCGCCACGTTCTATTTCAGACTTTTTCTGCGAATGAGGACAGGATGTGGTGCAATTCTGTCCTCCTATATTGGGCGATCAGATTTGCTGAAACAAACGGGCCCCGATCGCAGCCTATCGATTTACAGTACAACACATTCCCAAGGAATGCGTGCGTCTCGGTTACACTTAAACAATTGAGGAGAGCTTCCCCCCCCTAATCCATAATGAGATTCCTGGCTGTTTTACAATTGATACTGCATGATGAACTTTAATGAGATGCTTTTGAAAAGAAGGGCCCAAATCAGCACTTTTGCTTGGATTACAGGCGGCGCTGGCGGTGGCAGGGAGGTAGAAATAGAGGGAAAAAAGAACCTTTTGCCAAGTGAGGGGAAAGCAGTATTGATCCATATGCATTGTCTCATTAATTTTGCTAGAGGTGTGGATTCCTCGTGATCAATATCTAGCGACTGCATCTTTATTCTTCTGTGTAACCTATTACTGTCGGTGAAATGCGAGGTCCGCACCACAATTAGAGTTCTGGAGCAGGCAAGGCCAATCAATAGCACAGACGTATGATCTGTACAGCAGGAAGCAATAACTAGTCAAAGGTACAACATATATTCTTCCGAGGCTAAAGGCTAATCTGGGTGATTGACTTCACCTTAGTCAAAAGCCACCATGGTTCCCCAAAGCATTGACTTAATAAGAAGAGGGGCCCTCAAGGTTTTACTCAATAGGGCTTCGGGCTCCAGGGACATTCACATCCATCTGCTGCTGTTATGAAAGTAATGATGTGCTGACTTTTTTGGCATTTTGCATGATGCTCCAAAATACAGGAGAGGTTAAACAAACTCCCAGAGCATGGCTGAGGATAAATATACAGAGGCCTTGAAGGACAAAGCACTCCTCTAGAATCTAGAAATGGCATCTATCTGTAAAAAAAAACAAAAAACACAAGCAACAGAAATGTAAAGCAAGAAACCCGGTGAAAGTCAGAAAAATGCTAATATAAATGAGGATGTATATTTATTTTTTAATCTTATAAGAAAAACAGCAAAGAAACATTAAAATGAAAAATACTGCCTGCTCTTGTCCCTTAAAGTGAGGACAAAGGAGAGAAGGCGGAATAAAAACAGTGTACAGGTAAAAAGGCAAAATAACAAAAAGGTCTTAAAATTAGCAAAATGATTAATACAGAAAACATTTTCAAAGGCTTAGCTAATGTCAATGCTGTTAATTTGTATGCATCATAGACCTAATTACAGACTCAAATGTTACACATGGCTAGAGTAGAAGTTTTGTGTTATTAACTGAGTAGCGAACGTCAGTGAGTTAACATTACTAACATTATTTTGATACTGCTTTTAATTACCACTTCAGCTAATTACAGTGCTTCACAGGTTTTTGTAAGTTGGGCTAGGTCCAACTTAAATTCAGTTAGGCGAGACAGGGAGTCTGAGCTGTAAGTGCAGAGGAAAATGACATGTTTTGTTGACCACAGCTGCTCACTAATTGGTGGCACGTCATTTTGGGTATGTTCAGGTTGACCACATTATGTATCGAGTCTAATTGTACTGTCCTCAAGTCCCTATTGGATCGAGTCTCCTTTTTGAATATTTCTTTCTTTCCTCGCCTTCGGGAAGGTTTCCCCCCCAAGTCCACGTTGGACCTGTAGAGACCTCTAACCCTAACGCCACCACTGTTCCCCACAGAGTCTATATATGGAAAATATGTCATGACTGTGACAAGACTTAAAGAGCAAACTAATTACGATCTCAAAAAATGCTGATGATAACATGAGTAATGATGACATGAGGGCGGTGATTAAGAGAATGGCATCAGGGTTTTTCTATGGGATGATTTAAATGTTTCCATGTAATCAGCCCTGCATGATGACAGGGCCGCAGCTGCAGAGTGAGATGACATCGTTGCATTGCTCAAAGCTTCCTCGCCCTGTATTTTCATATCAGCAGCGCAGTGGCTGTTAGCATATTAGGCTGTCCTTTTCTGTCAGTCGCTGCCATGGTTTACAAGTAAATGGAATGACTATAAATCACTGCTAAATCACACAGCAGAACTAAGATTATGTTTAGAATAATGGCGTAGCTATAAATCTTCCATGCTGCTGACTGGACTAGACAAAAACACAAGTTCATTCTGGGGTTTGTAATATAATTTCCAATTCAGATTAGTCTGACATTGATGGATTGTATCATCATTCTCTGAAAATGCAAACTGACTTTTTTTGGTTGACAGGCTGACAATTTGACATCAGTTTATTGTGTGGGTGGGCTGCTCTGTCAATAGTTTGGGGGAATAAAAATCAAATCAAATAGATTGTAAAATGCAGAAGTTTTCATTAACTTTGAGAAAAAAGTTTGGGGGAAAAACTTTGCAGCTTGTCAATTCAACATTTCACCACATAGTATTATGAATCCCGTCGCCTGTGTAGTAACTGAGAAAGCGCTTATAGATATTGGTGAATTGTATGTCTAACAGCATCCTGGCTTTCTCTTTCTGAGTGCAGAGGCACTTACTGGAGAACAGTGATGGCTGTTGGTCATTTGTATATGGATTTCACTGCCACGTTTGAGAAGTTGCGGCTCTCAGGTATTCACTGCAGCATGAAAAGCAATAAATAGCAGAGCTATCTCACTGTTAAAGTCCACTTACCTCCTGAGGACCCAGCGCTCTATATGTAAATGAGAGTGCCTTGTAACAAGTACGCAGACACACACACACATGCGTAGGTATTCTCTCTATTTCTTTTGTACTCAGAGGCACACAAAGCTTTCACGTGCACACACAAACCTATTCACCAAGTGATTCTAACTGTGTTCTGCCTTGGATGAAAACAAAATACTCAATGAAGTCCTTTTCCTCCAGAAGGTTGGACTCGAGGTGACTGCGTCCTCCTCCACCGTTCAAGTGTGATGCCTCTGTTTTCCTCTTGTTTTCCTTTCTTCTCCTCCACTTCACACCGGCTCAGAAACAATTGAATTAGACAGTGTTTGCCAAGGTGTTAATATCCTGAAAATCATTGGGTGGTTTGGAGGCACCAGGGCCTTCTTTGTTTCCAGATCAGAGTGCTCGTTCAAAGCAGGCCTTTCAGCTTTCAATCACAATATTTGGGCCAGAGATGAAAGCCAGAACCTTGCCTGCGACCCCACCCCTCTGCGGTTTGGGACTGACCTGAAAGGTCTGACGGTAATGGTAGTTAATCACATACATCAGTCAAACTAAGAGAAAGGCAGCAATGACCCTGCGTGTCCACCGCTCATTTCCACGGCGTTTTCATGACAGAGAGGGTCAGACGTGGAGCAGCGAAGAAAAACAAACTTCAAATATGGAGTGGGTATTTAATTAACCATGACAACATAGTTCGGCTTAATGAGCTTTTCTTCCCCGACTTAAGTCTACCAGCCGCTCCCTGTAGCTTCTCACAGTTGCTCGGGGAAACTCAACATCTTCGCCAGTTAGCCGCAAAAATGAGTGGGACGTTTGCCAAAGCTTTGTGAATGCACACAAAGATGAAACCGCTCCGCCAGCATCCTCCTGGTGCTGAGAATGAAGCTTTAATGAAGATGTTTTATGCAAAGTTTTTTTAATAGAGGCCCTGGTTTCCTGAATTACGATGCACAGCTGCTTAACATGTGTGGTTCTTTCTTCTCTGTCTCATTCCAGGCTCGCACTGACCTCCAAAAAATGCTTTACTTCTAGACAAACAATGTCCGATAAGAATAATTACGTGTGTACGCAGGCTGGAAATGGATTAGACTGTTGCAATGCAGTTACCTGTGCAAAACATAACTATGACAATAGTCAGCAACATTGTTCATATCATTGTTTGGCGTTAACATGCACGAGCTCCACTGTAATCATCTTCACCTACATTCATATGTGAACACTGCAGCTAAAATGAATAACAGTCTCTTTGAGTACAAAAGTCACATTAAACATAGCAAACAACATGGTTTCACCTGTTTGAGTAAAACTATCTATGCTCCACACAATTGACTCATTTCCTATTTTACATATGAGGTTATTTACGCTGTTAACTGCATTTGCTGGCTGACCTAGCTGGCCCTGCTACCCGCTCATTTCTGCTGACTGGATAATACAGGAAGCCTACCTGGTTCAGCCCCTACAGGCCGTGAGGTCTACCCTGTCTGTTCTACTATAATACATGACAGTGTCTACAGGTCACAGAAATATGCTATAAAGTAACACCAAACAAACTGCTGCGGCTTGTTTTATTGGGTTTTTCTGACTCCAAATTACCTAATTGATACCTTTAATAGCCTGCAAATTGCTAATTCTAATCACTAACATGAACTACTCATGCTCATCACCAATGATAACTGGTAACACTGTATTATCTGCCCGCGATCAAAACAAATATCCTCAGTGTTTACGAGGCTACTTAAATGGTCAGCTGACCCTACACACCTCGAACAGAACTCAGAATCTTTGAACAGACAACAGTGTAGTAAGAATTTCAGTTTTGTTCATGCATCTCCATTTAGCAACATTTCACGCATTAAAAGCTGCATTTCTGAAAGTAGACAGATATGTGTGACTGAAATTGCTGTTGAAAAGGTGTAGTCTTTCAAGGGCAGCCGTGTGGCATTGACAGTGCACGCTGTGCTTCACCTAGAAGACAAAGTACCCAAACAGCAACTTTTTTATCTGCTCTTGGATCAACAGCATCCTTTTTGATGTGAAGAAAAAAACGTGCAAAAATAGCTTCATATAAGCGTAATATCCAATATGACAGGCTTTAGTGTGGGTGAGCAATTTTAGAGCAAGCTACCCACCCATGTCTGTCTATCTGTCTGTACAGCCCCGCATGCAATCGTATCCCGTGCCCAGCTCCATCATAAATGAAAGTGACTTTGAGAGCAAACAAACAAACAGAGCTTAAGTGAATCAGTTAGGCAGAAAGAGGCATGTGGCAGGCAGGCAGGTGATGGATGGTGGCGCTTAGAAGCCGTGACTTTTGGGTAAGTGACAATGACACACATAAAGGTCCACCATTACCCATTTTAAGATGCGGTTAAAATCCTTATCGACCCGCCCGCCTCACTTGCCAATATGCCAGAGCATCACGCCAGCTGGAGCTAGATTGCAGGCCGGGAATGATTTGCATTGACGAGGACGGCCCCTCTCTATAACACACACGCACACACACTTTATACACAGACGAGTTTCCTTATGTGAGCAGGGTTTAAACCCAAAAGAGAAAAGCACCCGTAGTGGCAAATCATTGGTGGATTCCAGATGCCACACTCTGCTATTTGTCACAAATGCACTTCAGAGTAAAGTGTGCTGCAGAGTCAAATTAATACCTGACACCAATTTGGTCGAGGACACTTTCTTCCACATCTCCTAATGCCGCTCGAGACACTCACCCGTCCCGAATAATTGCATAAAATTACAGTTTCTTCCACGCTTTCCGAATCTGCACTTAAACCAAGTTCAAACAACACATGGCATGTCAGTGCATCAAGCAGCAAACCACCTTTTCCACGTAAAAAAAAGCACATCTGTTCGCATAGCTTGGGACCATCAAACACCTGACGCTGGCGGCCGTTTCAACCAGGCATTGACAAACACTCCTGTCATATATGTTGACGGGACATTTTGGAAAGTCTGCCTCTTTGCCTCAAAGGTTTACTTTCTGAAGTAGTGCAAGAGTGCATTGGAAACACAGAGGAAGAGAGTTATCAGGTGGAGAAACATCCTACCACTTAGACCACAGCTGTGATCTGTAAAAATCTAGAAACTAGAAACTGTTCTCTTGTATTTCACCGCCGTCTCGAGTGCTCTCAACACTCAGTTTCTGACCTAAAAAGTGTTCCAGTAAACTAGCTGGCTGTTTGCTCAGCCATCATGCGATTTTTGTTTCTACTTTGACAGCAGCTGGTTTTGATGCGCTGCCTCGTGAACAGCACGAGCAGCTCAACACTCAAAATGTGACACGAACTGGATGTTAGTTTGAAAATTACAGATGTACCTGTGAAGGAAGAATTTATTGATGTAAAGTTTAATGCTTTGGATGTTGTTTTCCGGGGGTAAGACTTTAAAATAAGGGCTTAATAGTTACTAAGGCTGCGGTTTTAAAGCATTTTATTGAATCTTTATGGAATTTTGCTTATTGACTCTGAATCTTGAACAGTGAACTGATTTCTTGTTTTGAACACTGACTAAACAGTCCATGCAACAAAATGAATGCTCTATAAGTATTTCTCTCTGTTTAGAGAGACATGCTGGGATATTGTATTTAAGTTGTATTTGATCTGTAAGTTAAGTTTCATAAATATTCCAAGGCACATTTAATAATTTTTTGGTAAACATTATTTCATAATTTCATCATTTACTTTTTGGAAATGTTTATGAGTTGGCTAATTTAGCCTATTTTAACCAAGACACAAGTTTAGAATGTTAATAACATGTTGAGAACAATTTCATGTTATACATAGGTTGGAGAATAAAGAAAAGGTCATAAAAAGGTCAGAATGTCATGTCTAAAATGCATAAAAATCTACAAAAATCCATGATGATGGGTGAATAGGTGTTGGTTCAATTTGGTTTCAATGTCAGGAATCAATGCAGATTCAATACTTCTGCCTGACAATACCTCACTGTTGATTCAATCATATTTTGTTATCTGGTTAATTAGTCGCCACTTGAGAAGCGACTGCTAGATGCTGTAGATATGGGAGTCTACACACGTAGCTCTTAATGAGTCGTTCTTGATTAACTCTGAATCAGCTGCTAAATTGCAGAAAACATAATGAATCATTTCCTTCATATTATGTAAATGCATTCCCTCAAGTAAAGTACAGCATTATCCTACTCCGCTGCCAAGAAGCTATACCGAGTCAAACCAGACACAGCCGAATTCCCAAAATATATTTTAATCACCACATATTGATAGTAGATTTGAATTAATACTCACGTATTACCTCCACAGCAGTACTCGATGTCAGTTTAATGCAAAACTACCTTTCTGCAGCCCACCTCCCCCCACCATTCTCACTTCTTGAATTCATTGTGTCAACAAAGTCATGAGCAAGTGCCGGTGTGCCCTGCCCCTATCTGACAGACCTGCCTGCCCATAGTAAATCGTTTCTGTGTGAGTGGGACCGATTCCAAAGGCCCTCGGTCAAGACTGTGGTGGAGATGAAATGGATAAAGACTATGAATAGAGATCCCATTTCCCCCAAGCAAGAGCATGACACACAGATACACGGCGCTAGGAGAAAATCCATAAATGCAAATGGTGTTTTGGATGCACTGTGGTGGCTGCAGGACACAAGGAACTTCATATTATAGCTCAACAAGCTCATTGGTTCACCAGCGGCCGAGTGGGTGCCGCATTGATTTCTGGCAAACACCTCGACGTTGATTTGCTTATTCCAGGTCTTTCTTCGGTTGTCACGTGTTTTTGCTGATGCAAATCGTGCTAATGTTCTGCCAGCCCAGCAGGAATTTACATACTGTAGGTACAAAGACAATATTGCTATCATGCATATGTGTTTCTGTATTTACTATCCGAACCAGCAGGAAGAAAATACTACAACTCAAAATGACATGATTCACCTTCAACCGTCTTTTATGTGATTTAAAATAATTTATCATAAAGAGGTCCAATAATCTCAGCACTCAGTGTGTGGGTGTGAGAGATGAAGCGAATGCACTGGATCCTACAGTTTTTTATTATATATGTTGAGTGCCTGTCAATTATAATTATATACCTTCTGTCTTTTGGAGCATGAGGCTGGATTATTGTGCATCTACCTGATCATGTAATATCACCAGTACGACACCCTTTCTGGCTCGTGAAGACCTGAATTTCTGAAAAAGCCCCCCCCCATGGTCCCTCTGCACTTTGGTCAAAATACACTGAGACTATGAATAGAGAGTTATTTTACCCCCAGCGAGAACATGACACACGCATACACAGTGGTAGGAGAAAATCCATAAATGCAAATACCGCTGTGTTTATTGTGGTAGCTCCTGAACAAGGGGATCTTCATATTGAAGTACAATAAGCTAACCGGTTGATGCACAGTTCATTGTGGGTTTCTCATTGATTTCTGAAAAATATCCTCGTACATGTCGATGCTCTGGTTTCAGGCTGTTGTTTATTGTCCTGCTTTTCTGACTAAAAGCAAAGTTTCTAATACGCCTACATAAATCTTCAGGAGGATCATTTTAATAAAAGATTTTTTATTACTTTCACTACCTGATTCAACCTGCTCCCATTTGAGATCTAGTTTGAAAAAAAGTTTTGTTTTTTTTTAAAGTTTTAAAGTTTTAAAAGAGCACCAGACATATAATATCAAATATATAAATAAAACAAATGCCAGAAAGGGACACTGGCCATGAAATCTTAGCTCATTCTCATTCTTGTCTTTGCACTTGCAACATTTCATGCTTCATTTCATTATGTCAAATATATTGTATAATATTCTCTTTTGTTATTATTGAATGATACCGCTTACTCGTGCTGGAATGACACTTTTGCAAGTAAATGTCATCATATTGACCTGTATTAAGAGCTAACGGGCAGTTGATTGATGTGCTCAAAAGGACTGTCATCCAACTTCCCTCTTTCATGTTATCCTTCTACATAAATAGATAATGCCCGGCCCAGTTGACTCTCCTCTTCACACATGCCAATTTCTCTACGGAAAGGGATGTACTGTTCTGTATGTAATGCATCATTTATACATCTGAGTGGGGAAGGAGACTGGCCAAAGATCCTCAGAGTGATGCATTTCTGGTCCTAATGTAAGGAGAGGGAGGAAAAGAGATCTATCAAACTTGTCTCTAGTGTCATTTGTAGGAGGCAGGGTTGATAAGAGCATGGTCCAAAACCACTGGGAGGCTGAAATGGGAGGAATTGGGTCTGAAGAAACTAAAATATAAGTGCATATTCAGCTACTACTGAATCTTTTTATCTCTGTTACAATAAAGGAAAAATTGTTGCTTGGATCTCAGACCAAAAGCCGACCAAAGAGAGTGCGGATACAAGCGGCCGAAATGAGTTTCCTCTGGTGGCTGGGCTCATCCTTAGAGATAAGGTAAGGTAAGGAGCTCAGACGTCCGGAGGGAGCTGCTCCTTCGCGTCAAAAGGAGCTAGTTGAGGTGGTTCGGTCATCTGATCAGGATGCCTCCTGGGTGCCTTCTTTTGGAGGTGTTCCAGGCCCGTCCAACTGGTAGACCAGAACACGCTACAGAGATTTTATTTCTCATCTGTCCTGGGAATACCTCGGGGTCCCCCAGGATTAGCTGGAAAACGTTGCTGGGGAGAGGGGCATCTGGACTGCTTGCTTATATAACTTCAGAGGTGCCCCAGTAGCTCACTGGGTAGCGCATATACCATTAAGGCTGAGTCCCTACAGCAGCAGCCTGTTTTTGAGTCCGAGGCCTAAGGCCCTTTTCTGCGTGTCATCCCCCTCTCTTCCATGTCCTGTCTATGGGACTCTGTCAAAAAAGCATTAAAGTGGCACAAAAAAAAATCTTAAAACAAAAAAAAAAAAAAAAATAGAACTTCCATTTGACCCCAGCAAAACAAATCAAAACTGGAAATCAAAAAGTCCAATAGTGCAGAAAGAAACAAGTTTCCCCACCTGGAAGGGCACAAAAGTTAACCTTTAAAGGCATTACTCTGTTTGTCCAACTGAACTACTTGGATCATATCTCATTGTCCCACAGTACCTTAAACACCCGGCAACCGACACAGCCCCCTGCACTGTTTTGGGTAAATGGCTTTGCAAGGTTTTTGCCGCTGGGTGTGAATCCCTGCTCACTCTGAGCTAGGAGTGTTTTTAGTCATGTGTTCACTTTCCACACAATTCCTTCGAGTGATTCTGAGAAGCCTGATAAATACGAGCCCTGGTCCCATGTTGGCAGTGGTACCTGTGCTGCATCCTATGCTCATCCAGGGAAGAACTATTTTTAAAATAACATCATGTACTTGGCCTGTATGTGCTAATGAATGTACATGAATTAGAATATATATATAATATATATATAGCAGTATATCTACAGTATAAATAACAACAGAAAGAGTAGACATATTACTTGTGTAGACTAAGTTGCAATGCAAAAATGATGAGAGAACAAAGGGAAATGTGTGTTAACAAATCAAAAAGGATTTGGTCCAATAGTTTTGGTGTATGTTATGCCTAAGCACTAGTTCACTTATGTTTTCCCCGGGAGATGTCAGCTAACCTGCAATCATGGATTATGTATTGCCACAGTAAACATCATCTCCACATGCTTGCACATGACAGGCGTGGATGTAAGACTTGATTAGCCGGTGCCTTGATGAAATGCTTTGGACAGCCCACAACACTTGTACAAGTAAAACACTTGAATAAAAACTGAGGATGTTTACTGACCTTAAATGTTCGAGCACATAAAAAGCAAGTGGCACTCATTTAGAGAAAAAAAGAGAATGTTATTTATTTATTCCACCCTTTGACATGCGAAATAAGACTTTACTAACAGATGCAATTATCAGTGGACCCAACAGCCTAAATGAAATAAACAATTATGCATCAATTTCCCTCTGAACAAGTACAGCGAGGAATAATTACCACATGTGTGCTTTCTCTGCAATTAAAAGAATTCCAGAACAAGTAAAAAAATAACATAAAAACCTATTCAGTGGAGAAAATGATTAAAAGCAGACCGAGTGCTGGGCCTTCCCCAGTTAGTACATGAGGCGGGCAGTGAGGACTGCGGCAATCTGTTGTCTGTATGTGATGGAATTACTTTTAAATGAATAGAGAAGTGATGGCTGCTGAAACTGGGCTGATTCAGCAGCTGAACAGGTGCTGTTACAATTATTTCAGACAGAATCCATTCATATTCAGTTTCACTCAGACATACATGCTTTGCATTAAGCAGCATAAAGTCTACAGAAGCATCATGGCTAATTAGTATCCTGACTCCACCTCTCCTCTCCTCTTTTATGAGAAACATTAAAATATATTTTATTTAATTGCAAGTTTAAGACAACATGTTCTGTCAAGCTGCTGTCTCTTGGTCAGAATGTATCTAACTGCGGAGGTGAATAACTGTCAGTTTGCAGTACTCACTTACTTAATGCCCAACATAAACAGATGAACCCTAAAGGGGATTTAAAGGGATAGTCCAGCAATTTAGCTTTGTGCTTTCACAGAGTTGAGGAACTCCAAAAAAAGAGTACAAAAAAAATAATTGTCAAAATCGGTGCATAAAAAGAAATATCCCAAAAGTCTAAAACACTAAATACTACATTCTCCATAATCATCCTCTGGGCACCATGGGTGTACAGCATTTCATAGCAATCCATCCGATTGATATTTCAGTCTAGACCAAAGTGGCTGACCAACATTGCTATCTATAGGGCCATGGCTAAAAATCACTTGAGTTGCTTTAAAATTATTAATTTAATATCACAATTTTCGATTATCTAGAAGAATCCGATGAAAGTGGGTCTAATTGCTAGGTTAGTGTTATCGTGTTGAGAAGGATGTGGTTTGGATGTTGTTGGCTTACACTGGACAACATCAAACAACTGACATCATTTCCTTCGTAGCTGATTGTCATGATGGCAAAACCTAGAAAAATATTTTGAAAATAACTGTCATTATCCTTTTAGAGTTTTGGTCAAGCTGGAGAAAGATGGAGATCTTTGCCAAAACCTCAAACCAAACAGAACCTCCATCGCATTCCTTCATGCGCCAAATCCCAGCAGTGACACATCTGGCCTCGTTTCCCTGAACCAACGCAGCAAACAAACAACTGATGCTCAGAGGGTGTCAGGTGACCCGTGCAGACGCTGGACATCATTTAAAACCAAACATGGTCTCTACACTGTATGTGGGGGGCACATGGCTCCTGTGGCTCCTCGCTTGTTCCCACACGGCTCTGAGGAGGGCCGCAATAACCTGCCAGCTCAATTTGTCCGATGGCCCTGCTTGTGATTTATCGGGGCTTTCCGCAAGGTTAAAAAGTTATGGCTGACTTACTACTTGTCTTCCATATTAATTACATAAACAGAACGGTGTGAGAGGCAGAGATGGGCACTGATATTCCCTGAAGTTGCACAGATCAATCAATATTGATCAACAATACCTTGATGTATGGCAACATCTCGCGCCTGAGACCTTGGGCAGCTTGAGTGATGATGGCATCCAGAAATGGTGCTGTCTCTAAAACAATTCCCCCCAAAATAGATAGGATGGGATTGAGATCTAAAGGGGAGCACACACACACACACACACACACTCACAAACACATTTGCAGCCTCATTGTTTTTCCCTTGTTCTTTCTTACTTTCTCTCATGCAAACACTACTACCCATGGATCTTTTTCTCTGAGGTTGGCATGATGAATATGAAATTAAATCCATATGGCTCTGTCAATAACATAGCTGCCAACACAGCTCCACAACCATTATAAGTGGCTACACCTCAGGGCAATACACAAGCTAATGAATAGTGCAAGCAACCAAAACGAAACATTACTTCATAGCCTCACCATAAATGAATAAACATGAGCGAGAGTGTGCAGGAATGAAATGTTTACTCATAAAAATCTCCTGTTTCACTTAAACACATTTTTGGATTTTCACCCTGACACTTCAATTTAACTGGGTGGCTTTTATTTAAATCAAATTGAGAGGAGAGGTGGAAGGAGGAAAGAGCGGAGGAAAAGAGGTTGAGAGTAAACACACACACATCTATTTCTATACACCCTCACATGACCACACACACATTCAAGGACAGAGGGGAATTAACAGCAGGCGGAGGCAGGTCTCTTTCCCTGGATGCTTCAGGCTATTTCAGGAGGCTATTTCAGGTCTTCTGTCTTCTTCCTGTGTCTCCTCTCTCCATATATCCATCTGACTGCAGCTGAGGGAGGGCATGGGAGTATTTTTAACGCAGCGTCTCAACACCATTTTGTTTTTCAAATGTACCTCTGTTCACAGTTTACTACTTTCTGTGAAGCGAGGTGGCAAAAGGGCCCGTTAAACTTTAACGTTTAGCTGCAAAAATAACACAAACATTTGACCAGCGCTGACACAGACACCGGATCAGGCGAGCTTTTTTGGTACGAGTTTTTTGCACAGACCTGACAGAGCATGCATCAATCCTTCAGGGTTTATGTGTTTCTAGACTTGTAGTTCTCTGAGTATTTAATTATAAAACCAGTCATTTCTTAAAAACAAATGAAAAAGAGTTCATACAGGGTAAGGTAATCTTGTCTCTTGTTTTTTTTTTTCTTTTTTACTGTCCACAGTTTATTACTTATGAGCATTTTACAAATGGTTGCGATATAATTTTACAGTACAAGTACAACTTGTACAAAATGCATAAATTATTATGCCATCTGAAATGGTTCTGAAAACTTTTCAGTTTCTTCTTGGTTCTAGTCCTGCAGTTTACCTCTGATAAATTGAAAGGAAAATTATGTTTGCAGCTTCAACTGCTGCTAAAGTTGTTATTCTGAGAAACTGGTTCCAACCCAACTATGATTTACTAAACTCTTGGACCATTACTTACTGTCACAACTCTAGCCAACTCTTAGTCACACATTCACTTGTATGCTCTTTTTTTCCTGCCACATACTAAGGGTGCGTTCCAATACCCATACTACCATACTATTTAGTTTGCCAGAAAAAGATTTAGTATGTCTCAATACAACTATGTCAAATGCAGTAAGCCAAAAAAGGGTTGCCATGATGTCCCGCTGCATTCAGCATGTGTTTCTGGTTATTCTGACCTACAATCCTCTACGCAGGTCTGAATGACCAAGGGGTCAAAGTTAAAGGCACAACCACGATGAAGTGGTATGTCCTAATTGTGTGCATACTGAGTGCAACAGCAGATACTTTGTAAGGGCAGCTGCAGAATGTACTGTGGTAAAAAGAAAAAGTATGCGATTTGGAACCCAGCCTATCTCTCCTGTCCTTTCAGGTCCAGCCACTCCCTCCTGCCCTGCACTAGCCCCTTTCCCGCCATTCCCATCACCTGACCTTCCCCCGCCCACTTGCTCACCTGTTCCCACTGTACCTCATCAGCCCTGCAGTAAATGTGCATTGCCACTCATTCTGGAGCAGCCTATGGTGCTAACTCTACTGCACTTGCTTATTGGTCCTACTGTATACTATCAAATTTACAAGGGCCTCAATAAATCCTTTATAGAGTTTTGTGTATATAATGATTATATATGGTAACATATGATTGTAATATCTGCATGTACAGTGCCTATACTTTAGTTACCTTAAGGGAGCTGCTTCTCCAATATACACATATTTATTGTCCTTTTATATATATTTTTTAATTCCCATATTCTTTGTCTGACCAGAGTTTCTGTGGTCTAAACTCAATAAGCTAAATAATTGCTCACAAAATAAAATCAATGCCGAACAGTCAACAGTCATTTTATACACTGGGACGCCTCCATTGTGAGGCATTGCCACCAGCTTCATCACTACACTGAATTACACTGCAGGATATCTGTTTTAGGGGAAACCAGCATCCATTAAAATAATGATAATGATGAACTCACTTGGGATCACGATAGGTTTGGGAAAATGATGCAGCAATCAGGCTCATATAGCGCTGACATCTGTGTTTCACAGTGACATTCAACAATGACAATGTCATATCGTGTGATGCACAGAAACCAATGAAATCTCACACCTCTGGCACATTTTGTTTTTCACCTGCTGGGGGATAATTTGATCAAATGACTTGGCTGGACTGATATGATGGATATTGTGTGCTGTGAGATGATGAACAGCAGTGTCACTTCGGGAGTAATGCATTGCTTTTGTGACTGTGGTCCTGTTCGGACATGTCTTGCGTCCAGATAAGTCTACATTTGGCTTTAGATCAGTTTACCATTCACACCTGGCAACACAATACCTCTCAAAATGTCTCCGGAGTGACAAGTTGTGATCGCATTTCCTTTTCGCTCGCTGGGAAACTGCAACCGCTGCAAAACCGAAAAGAACACATGCATGCACTTGGCCGTACAGCTGGTGGTGGGTGTTTGGTACCTTGCCTCGGGTACAGACTTCACAACCTTGTCCCACTTGTTTGGCATAGACAAATGCACTGTATCCAAATGTGTCTGGGACTATACGCAAACTAAAAAAGTTGACTAGGCAGTCCTTCATGTGGTCTGGGACACTTTTATTTAGATTTTTTCCCCACTTGTGTCTCCTGCTCACTGCAGTTTTCAATAATGAGGCCCTCCAACCAAACTGCCAGACAAGAGCAATAATATTATATATATATTAAGGTCGGTGACCCGTGACATTTTTTTATGTCTTATGCCAATGTTATTGGAATTCTGGCACATGGCAAATACTGCATGGTGAAGGTTAGGGAAAGATTAAGGTTATGGCCAATGAATTACGATGAAGGTGTGATTAGTGTTAGGCTACCAATAGACCTGTGGTAGTGTAGGATTTGGTGTAGGTTAGGCAACTAAAACACTTGATCAATGTTAGGGAAAGATCTTGGTTATGGTGCATAAGGTTTCTGCCTAATAAGTGACAGAGACAACAGGAAAACGGCGACTGAAGGGAAATAACAGAGAGATCTGAAGTTCTTGGTGAGTTCAGTCAGAGTGACCGACTGAACTCACCTTAGAGCCACGCAACTAGAATGGCTAAAAATAAATGAATGGTTAAACTAGAGTGAAACATGCTTCACTACAGATTTCCCATTGATTTCTGTATTCTTAAATCAGATTTTCAGTACTCAAAATAAACACGGATGAATTCCAGGATAAAAACAAATGTAACTAATAATGTTACACAAGAAAAAACAAAACCTAACCCTAACCCGGGCACATACCGGCTAAATACAGTTTACAAATCCCAATGCATAATCAGTACATTCGGAGCTGTCAACTAGTGAATAGATTAGTCGAGACAGACTGTGATGCTAAATTTGAACAGGGCCTGATGGTTTTGAAGATGTTTTTCGCACCGTAGTCCCCTGTAACATCCATCACTGGTTCCGAAGTCCTCAGTCACCGCTCTTCATGGGCAATATCAGCTCACAAAAAAACAGACGTTGGGCAGCAGCGCCTGGCAGCTGATGGGGAGGGGGGGGCGGGGCCGCAGCTGCTTAATGGAACTCTGCCATTTCTTCACATTTCCCCACGGGCTCGGTGACAAGCTGACCAGAAAAGAGGAGAACAGGACGTATTGATCAGTAGCTAAGAGTAGAACAGAGCCACTCAGAGTATCAAACCCGGAGGGGGAGGACAGAAGAATTGGCACTTCTCCCCTGCGAGTGTGAAGGACTCCAGTGGGGTCTTTTGTCTCCTGTCTGACAAGGCCCCTTGGTGTCTCATTACAGTCAGCCCTGCCTGTCCTCAAACTAAAGGTTTTTAGCTCAAGTTTTTTCCCCCGTACAAGTCTTTTCTCGAGCTCGTGAACGAAATAAACCGTTGACTGTTTGAGGGGAGAGATTTAGAGTGAGTAAATGTTAAACACTAAGCCGCGACACAAAACAGCCCTTTCTCTGTCTGTCTGTCTGTCTGTCTAATCTGCTTTATATCTCAGTGTATTGGGAACAAAGGAAACCACATACACGTTTGAAAGGTAATCAGCATTTCTGTACTGATTGTAGCTGTGGAGGGAAAAAGTCATTTCATTTCATTTTCAAAGCGGCGGCTCTACAGCACCTTGCTTCGGTAATTGTTACCCTCGGAGAGCTGCCAAGAGGTTTGATGGTATGCCAGATTAGCTGTGTGTGGTTTGTCTCTCACTCGGGCCCACCTTGTACCCGGCCTCTCGCCCAGGCCCACGCTGGCACTGGCCCCCACCATCTGTCAGAAACTTGGGCCTCGAACCACTCCCCGCTCTGCCATGTATGAAAAACAAGTCATTCCAGCACAGACAAACGGAAAAGTAACAATCAGCATCCTGAGCTAGCATCACTAGATCCTACCACCCTCAGTCCTCCGCTCTGGATAATCCGCAGAACACACTGTGAAGAACTTTCACAGGGACTATTTCTTTGGTAGTAACAAGGGCGGACCGGCCATCGGGAAGTACCGGAATGTGAGCCGCTACACAAATACTCCCTGTCTCCCTCCCAATGCCAATTACATTCAGGTACCTGGCTGGGTAACTCCACCTTCCCTCTTTCCATATCTGTAGTATCTTTTAAAATCATGTCAGCACCAACCCAGCTAGCACTTGACTAAAATCCCCAGAAATAGAAGCATCCAAATGCTTCCAAATAAGTAGTTAATGCATTCAACGCTGCTGGTGGCGGCAGATAACAGCCAGAGAGGAGGACCAGAGCAGCAGAGTGGATGCAAGACCACAGCCCGGTGAAATGACCAGTCAAGGTTTTACAGCTGGAGTGTAAGGCAGAGGACAACGCAGGGGTTCGGTCAGCAGGATGAGGTTATTTAGCTTAGTTTCCTCCTCTGGTTTTATCAGAAATTCTAATATGCTAATTAAGCAAAGTACGGAAAGCATTTAGTCTGTGTGATTAGCTCAGAGCTTACAGAGCTTCATTACAGAAGCATCCAATGAAGGAAGAAAAGCCACTGAAATTAATTATGTTGCCGCTGCTGTTGCTTCTGTATTGTCCAGTTAAATTCTAATTCTAATCTTACACGGATACTTGTAGTTAGTAAAGAGAGTGAAACATAAAAAATAGAAATATTAAAGTAAAATACAATGCAAATGGAAATATAATATTAGTGACCTTACTTATAAATGTTTAATTTCTGTTGATAGCACTACTTTAGTTGTTTGTGTGTTGACTCGGTTATATGGTTATTTTTGAGAAAGTACTTCGAAACTTGGGTGAACTAACCCCATTAAGAGTTGTTTATCCATGTGTGAATGTCAGCGGCGTTTAGAATTTCAGCTGCACGCTGCTCACATAATACTAGACATTTTCATCATTGATCCATGGTCCATGTCAGACACAAGAGACAAAAGAGTTGCTTTTTTAAAAGAGTGACATGAAGACGTCAGCAGTCGGACGCCTGTCAATTCTGATCACTCTTTGCAGGAGGGTCAAAACATGGGACCTTACTAGCTGCAGTTGGCAGACTGCGAGCACGCTTGAGAGACAACAGACAGTCTGGATCCAAAGCACTCCAGGGGAGGGCAAAATGTGTCAATAATTTTCCCTGTTGCACACACACACTCACACAACCATAGATCCTATCTCTCTTGTCCCAATCTCCAACATTACACCAAAAAGCACCTCTCAAAGGAGCCACACCTGCTTGTCAAAGCCATGGTTTGAAACCACCTGATCACTGGTGCAGATGGATGGTCATGGACAGCCAGCAAGCCTGTGGAGAGAGAGAGAGAGAGAGAGAGAGAGAGAGAGAGAGCGTAGGAGTGTGGTGAGACGGGGGAACAGTGATGAGCAAAGGGAGGGTGTCACTCTGATGTACACGCTGCAGCTCTGCTCCTCAGAGGAACACCTAACACCTCGGATTTCACAGACAGTGACATCAAACTAGGTCCGGTTGATGTGCAAAGGCTCCATTTGTCATTTGCACACACTCTCTCAGCCTCTGCAGCTCCTAATTATGCGCATCGGAGAGCAGAATATCATTTGTAATTCCTGCTCTTTCATTCTGCTATCTCAAAAGCATACTCCCTCCTTTTCTATGCATTGCCCCGCGTGGAAGGCAGAGGATGCAAATGAGCCTTTAAATAAGTTGTTGTGCAACTAATTATAAATCAGATCCATGATGGAGAAGGGCACATGCTACATTTGCATAAACTCCCCTGATTGGCTGGAAAAGTATCTACAATTAGCCATCAACTAGCATGGATCAAAGTTTATTACAGTGGCTAATGCAAACTACAGTGCATTAACTGTTCACATAGAAGGCCTATACTGAAGGTGCATACAATACTAAAGAACTACTGACAAATACTACTGATGCAGCTTTTCTGCTCTATCCATTATGGCTCAAATCATTTTCACAAGATGCTCGCCTAATGGAGGCCGTTTTTTAATGTAGGCCGTTCTGTTTCCTAGCAGGACATATCAAACATCAGCTTTAAGGTAGCTCAGCACAGGTCTTACTAATGTTATTAACAATGCCTTGGTACCTGTGTGACAATGGCCTTTGCTCAACCATTGTATTCTCCCTCACACTCAAACAGTGTGGGACCAATGAACATCAATGATACAGCTACTGCTATTAATACTTACAACAAACAATCAGAATCAGAATACTGATTACTGCACCACACACCAGGCACACTCAAAATGTCTCACATATGAGCAGCAGTCTTTTGTCTTTGTCTTTGTTCATATTTTATTGTGCCCGGACAGTGTATTGACTCTCACTTGTTTTCTTTGGCATTTGAAGGATATTGACGTCCTCTTGTTTGTTCGCAGGGGCTGAAAGTAACTACAGATCCAAGCACTCCCCTTCATTTTTTGCCATCAAGTCGTGTACGTGTGTGTGTCTGTGTGTGTGTGTGCAGAAACGAAAGGGAAAAAGACAGGCACGCACTACAGACACACACACACACACACGCATGCATAGTGTAGTGTGGTATTTGCTTTTTCCTCTTTTAACAGCAGCCCATAAAAAGTTTACTGAGAGCCCTCCCTTCTGCTTTCATCAGCATATCACTTTTAGCTCCTATTATGCAAATGAAATCACAGCTCTATAAACCATATGTAAATGGAAAAACACAAGCATGTCCAGACGAAATTACAGTCATAAATTTGATCAACAGCGCTCTAATAATCAGAACCGCAAGTAAAGCTTTCCTGCTCTGTACTGTTTGGTGAGATCTTTTCCATTCATCAGTGTGATGTGCCACCGGAGACGTGTCAAATTGCCAGAATTTGGGGGCTGATTGTTGGCAAATGTACTCGCAGCTTCAATAATTGTGTGCTCCATTTCCAAACATCTTTTTAGATCACTCAAAGTACTCTTAAAATACACTCATGGCAGATAAAAAGGCAGCCAGCCCGTGTCAATATACCATGCATGGTTGAATTCTTCAGCCATTCCATTTAATCTAAATACATCTATGCAAAATTGTCCAAGATGTAACTATGACGTATTGATTAGCTGGATGCAAAAGTATACTTCAAATCACACATAAAATATTTATACAAGGAAGCCATGAGATTAAAAAGCAGCAACACATCCAGCAGAGAACAGAGTGAGATGGAGAGCCAGATTTAAAGGCCATGTGGACTGAATGGATCCCATAAGCTTCTGATGTCCAACAACATTAATAATAAATATAGCCACAAGCGGCCATTAGTGGGGTCCAAGCCTGTGAAGCGAATGGTTTGATAGTGGGAAGATAAAACTGATTCATCATTTTGGATAAGTGCTATGTCTCTGAGATAGAAATAATGGCAAACTGTAGCTGAAATGTGTCTAACAAATTTTCAATTGAAAAATTGCCAATTTTGGTGAAGCTACTTTGAGTGCAACCAAGTGTAGTGTTGCACACTTTTAAGCCTTCTCAAAATCATTAAGTTTGATTATGCATCACTGAATTATGCATACCGTCTTGTTTGCATGTCTTTGATTTGATCATTTTCAATGTTATAGTGAGACAGTGAAATGTATTAAAATATGATACAAAGATGATGTAAATAGTTGAAATAACAATAAAACAAGATTCAAAGATGTAGTAGCTCATAGTCAAATAGGCCTCCTCATTAACTCTAAAAACAGAAATGTTGCTATAAACAACTTTGTTATTTGTAGATCGTTACCACTAGGAGGGAGGAAAAAAACTGAAGTCAGCATGGTACCATGAAAATGTTAAGTATTTTACCATTCTGGCTAAATGTCACATGCTAAATATTTTATTTGTCTCAGTACTTGATGTTTAATCATGCATTTGTATAATTTCTTGGGCCACCCGGGGAGCACAACAAACTTCTTATAAATCTTATAAAGCTATTAGGGCTAGCATGTGAGCAAACAGCAGCCTTAGTTACATATCCAGCAGATACGGAACAACACCAGCATTCATTTGCAGGTTTTTTGACCACCTGGCAAATAGAAGTCTGGCTCTTTAACAGCTAAATTTGGGGAACCATGTTCACAAGCTGGTGGCTAAATTTGTTTGTCTGCCATTTGGAATTGGGGTGGCAGTATACAGTGTTGTTTTGAGCTTTTTAACATTTTAACGGTGGCCTACAGTGGCTGAAAACATGACTGATGAGAGCCGTGAGAGTGAATTAAAACAGTAAAGTAGCGAGCGGTAAAACAAAAACAATGAGCTTGAAAGACACTCAAACTGCTGCGAAGGGAACTGTGAAGATGGATCATAATTATCTACAGCTATTCGCCCAGTCTATTTCATCTATTAGTAATATAAAATATTGATCTTTAACGGGACAATTATGAAAAAGATGAAGACTTTTACAAAAAAAGAACAATTCAGCCTTATTTCTTTGTTTATAATCATGAAATAGAAGTTGAAAGAAGTTTAAAGAGGTCTTAAATGATTAAAGAGAGTCTTCCAGTCTGACAATCTCTGAGTCTCAGGGACCTACTTAGAAAAGCTCCACCATCTTTAGGCTTCAGTGATGGACTTAAAAATAGTAAGCAGGTCTCCATCAGGGTAAAGATGTGCAAAGTAATGGGGTGTCAGACCATTAACATTACTGTGCAGGCCTATGTGAAGCCATGGCAATAAAGCACTGCATGCGTCTGCATATAGGCCCACACTGTAAGTAATATTTACAAACCAGAGGAGCAGAAGGTGCTCTCATATAAGGTGGAGAGTGTTCCAGCTTTCTATCTGGCTCCTGCTGTGTAAATAGGTTCTTGTCATTACACAGTGTATGACCTGCCCAGTGTGACACTGGCTACGTTAGCTTTCACACAGGACAGTGACCCCGTCACTTTTTCAGCAGCTGCATACTGTAAGTGACTGACCACTGGGTTTGTGTGTAGTCAAAATAAAAGGTGGGAGATTTATCTTTGTATCTGTCGTCTCTAATGACATACACAGTGATGGTCTGCTAGAGAAGGTTTGCGCTGAGAAAAGGTGCTAAATGTTTGTTTCAAAATTGCACTATAATTATCATAATAATAATAACAACATGTTGTTCCATAGTAAGCTTTCCTTGCTGGAAATTTGCATTTAAAAAAGTAAATGTTGAAATTAAAAATAATTGACTTTGCATTTAAGAGCAGTTTTAGGAATGACACCTGTATGTGGACAGCTATTCACCTTTTATTAATAGCTGCTGTCTTTGTCCTTAGAAGCTCATTCACTCAAGAAAAAATTGTGATGGGATGAGCTGTGAGAACTGATGTTACCCTTGGGCTGTTACAATATATAATAAGATTTTGCATACATCCGTGTTCACAAAGCACTATGGATGCATCAAAATCCACTTTGTCTCATAAAAAGACAATTCCCTGCCTGTCTTCTGCTTTCTAAATTGACTTCTTGGCTCCAAGCACCAGTGGGCAGGTCTGAACCTCTGAACCTGACGCGTTAATGGGCTTGTGTCCGTAACAGGAGTCTGACCTGGTCGTGCCGAGACAGCAGGAACACAGTCCCTCTCCCTCTCTCACAGTCTGTCACCTTCAGCTGAAAGCATTCACACACTTGGCATGGCGGCAAGCACCTTCTACAACCTGCTCATTCAAAAAAAAAAAGCTAGAAAGCATAAAAATTCCACACACATGTGGTTTAAACATACAGAGATGAAAATTTAAACACAGGGGGGCCCACAACTGCCACTCACAGGCACATACATACATGCGCCCTCTCTCTCACAGACTCACACTCGGACACACACACACACACAAACATCTCAGGTTCGGTGTAGCCTGCAGGGCTGATCAAAACCACCATATAAAAGCTGTCTTGGTTCCCAGAACATAGACGCGTTCCCTCTCTCTCTCCCCTGAGGCTCCTGAACCATCCTGCCACGCCATCCTCCACATCTGAGGCAACCCAGAGATGAAACAGTAATTACTCACATATTGGGGTTACATGTCACATATCAAACAATATGGATTTGGCTAGTTGGGTGTGATCAGACATTGGCAGCGTAATAAAGCGCATTGCATTGAGTTGCTCGGCTTAGAAATGGTCCCAAATACAATGGTCCCAAAAAACAAGGTTTTAAGGTTTAGCCGCATTCTATCCTTTACATTTCATGCTTTGTACATTTTCTGTAATTCTGCAACCCAGTATGGACTCCCTTCCCATTTTCTTCATCACAGGGATTGTTAAAGTTTTCCCCTCATCTTTTGCAAATACGCTCACTATTTGAAGGAAGTACATTTTATCACACATCCTGTAATGGAACTGAAAGCACTGAGGCCCCATCAAGGTTATTTGGCTGCCATCTCCATGCAATTTCAGTTACATCATAGTCTGTGTAGAGAAGACAATTTTGTCCCTTTTTTCGATGGAAAGTACACCCCACCTCATTTCAGCCCCTACATCAGACATAATTCTGAGTGAACGTGGAAATCGGATTGGATATTAAAGATAAATCTATTTCTCCTGACTAAAATGTTTTATTAAACAGACTGTTTTCCCTGAGGGCAGGGACTGTCAAGGTTATTCTGCATATAATCTCAAGATAAGGTCTACACTAATAAAAATGTAATTACATTTAAACTACAAGACGTCTAGTCTAAAGCGTCCGTACAATAAGATAAATAAAGCAGTTTTTTCTATAGGGAACTATAGAAATAATAGAACATGTTGTACCACAGATGTAGATTTGAGTATGGACAGATATGTTCCTACCAATGTCAAGTTGTTGCTGAATTGTCGCTACCAATATTTTTAATGACCTCAAACCATCTCGTCATTTTCACTGCTGGCAGTATCGCCTGTGAGATAAATGAGCAGCATTTATATTTATTGAACCCAGAACATCATATCACAGAATTAAGAATAAGGCCTATTGAATATAAGTCGCTTCAGTTAATTGATTGTGTATGGAAATTTAAGGTGTAAGGTTTTAGCTAATTTGTGGGCATTGCTCAAAATGTAATTTTGGTGATGCATTCACTTACTGTTGTATGTACTCAGGTTCATTTGAAATAAGCAGACATTTACAAAACACACCAAAAGTGTATTTAAAAAGGATTCGATTTATGTTGGCAGGTCATCCTTGCTGAGCGCACACTCCCCTGCCCGTAAAACCCTTTTCTACTGCATGATGTCCAGTAAACATAACCTCAGGTAAAGGCAGTGCGTTCCGAGCTGACAGCCTTGAAACTGCTGGCAAAGTTCTGCATGTTTTGCCTCTCACACTGAACGGATGTGAACCATCTGTTCAAATTGCACTTGAAAGCAGCGTTCACCCCCAACTGAGATCAGACCAGATCCAAACTTTATTCTACAGACGATCTCCCTCCACCCTTGCGGCCCAGCTGTAATGTTTGAGCATGTTAACACCAGCTGCTGAAATGTATCATCATAAATGTATCATGTGTTGGACATTTTCGGTATGATAACACATAAATGAAGGAGACACCGGTGTGATTTCTGGGAGTGACTGCAGACTTCTTTCATCCTGTGCAGTTTGGCGTTCACATTACAGATGTGCTGTGTTGACGGTTACTTCATGTAGACTGAGGCAATTCATGAAAACACGTGTTCATAAATCCTTCAAAGCCACATTTACACCATGACGTGAGGTTATAACAAGGTATAGAGCACCAAAAAAAAAAACAATATTTTAAAGAAACTAACTACTAATTTATTATAGATTATATATAAGATAATAGTAAATATAGGTTGATTTATTTTTTTAATAGTATTTACTATTTAAAGGGCTAAGATCCCAAATGACCTGGACTCACAGCAGTGACAAGGACATTTGTTAGTAATCAACTGGTATGTTCCCTTGAGCCTGTTGAGAAGCGAATTTTGTAAAGACTATAATGTCACTGACCCCATCTGGAACATAGCCAGAGTTCAGACACATTCCCAGTAAGACCACAGTGTGGTCATGAGTTTGGAAGAGCAAACCAGCAGTTGTTGTTCAGTCTCCTCCTGTGTCCTTGATTTTACTTTGTGTGGCAAACAATACACTTTAAAGCAGTTATAAAAGGACTACAGCTATTGTCTTTTTCCTTCCGTCTCTGTCATTCACATGCTGCGTGATCTCCCTACATTTGGCAGAGTTTTTTTTTGGAACCACTTCTTCTGAGCGTCTCAGTGTCTGCTGATATTCATTTTTCATTTTCTTGTATCCTTACTGCCTGGTCCCATGATATGAAATCATGCTAATTAAGGTCCCATGAACGTTCCTGCCATTTCATCTGGATTCATCATCACACTCAGATGAGTGTGAACGAGGACAGCTCTGAACTTTGCTGTGCACAGCATGTGCTTTTGGTTTGGTGAGTGTAAATACCACAAACCACACATGTGTAATGTATTGGTACACAAGACAAGACAAGAGTTTTAAGGTGTAATTTTACACTTTTTTCGCTGATTATACTTACAACATGTTCATTTGTGAGCCTTAGGGATGCTGGTAGGTGGATTTCTTTACCTGCAGACAAAGCCAGGCCAGCTATTTCCCTGCTTCCCCTCTTTATCCCAAACTGTGCTAAGCTAAGCCAAGCTATGCTAAGATAACTGTACAGCTGCATATTTAACGGACAGACATGAGAAGGGATATCAACCTTCTCGTTTAACTTTCGGCAAAACGCGTATTTCCCAAAATGTCAAACTATAAAGACGCACACAAATACACATAAACCAATACACATTCCTCCCACTCATATGAGAGAGGAAACAGTGTAAAGAATATTTAAGTGACCTATTTATTTGCACTTCAGGATTCATTTTTTCCCACTTCCAGCTGTATTTGACAGTAAGTGTTCTGTATAGACCGGGTTAAAAATAGCAGCACTTTCAGCTGCAATCTTAATGGTCAGACCTGTAGCTAAAACAGAAAACAGATGCCTAAATATGTTCCCCTCGCCACTGTTCACATCAGCTTCTGACAGCAGTTCTTAGAGATAAACATAGTCCTACGGCACTGTTTGGTGTAAAAATTGAGAAATCTTGAGGAGGCAGTAATAAAAGGTGAAGAAACCCCTGCTGGAAAGACAGATTGGGATTTGTGCTTTCTAATGAATGCATTACCAAGCCAATGAAAATACTGCCACTTTCAAATTCAAATCGTGTTGTTATTCTTTTGTTTTTGCCTCTAAAATAAGCTTTTTGATTAATCCTCATCAAAAATTCTAGTAGTCTATAACTGTATTACATATTATTTCTAATTTCAGAACCAGTACAATTTGTCCCACAAAGAAAAAGAAAAAAAAGTTGATTTGCGTAGATTTATTGGTTTCTCCACATGAGCCCTCGCCATTAGTCCTCCGCCCCTTCAATTTTCTTTGTTCGACTGAAGTGCACCTTCATGCTTGCCTTTGCAAATTGCAGTTTTTATTTAACACAACGCTTAATTGCAGGCACATGCTTGAGTGGACACGGTGCCCATCAGAGGCAAAATGAGTCACAACAGCGCAGCGTAGATTATTCTGGAATCAGCAGCCGTGGTGCCAGGCTCCCACTCTAAGCCCCCTGGTTGCAAACCAGAGCCGAGTCCATCTCTTGGGCACTGGCACCAGATGGCAGAGCCAGTAACAGAGCTGGGGAAATATGTGGTGGGGAGGAATGAGGAATAGAGAGAGGAAATGAGAGAAAAGTCAGAGATTGGGGGAAAAAAAAGAGAGGATGGAAAGCGCCTGGGTTCGGGCTGATCATTAGATTTCTAAACTCAGATGGCTGCGGATGGATTTGCATAGCCTAAGGTTGGCAGTGGCCCACTTTCCCCTCGCTGTCTTATTGAAAGACTGCCAGTGCATTCCATTATTTGTGTCAAGGCGGGTTCTGTGATGAAGAAAATAACAGCGCTGGCACATAGTCAGAGTTTACGGTCTCTCCCCTCCCCTCCTGGTGTTCACTGTGACTGGCTGATTCCTGAATCCAACCCAGATATCTGCTGGGCAGGGAGGGCCGACACCAAACCGAGAGAGGCAGAGAACGAGATATACAGCGGGTGAAAGTAAAGTGTAAGCGAGATGCAGAGAGAGAGAGTGTGTTAAAGGGTGAGAGAGATAGAGAGATCAGTGCAGGGCGCACGCACACACACACACACACACACACACGTTCTACAGGCAGAGCTCAGGGCTTGGCTCGCTCTGAAAACCGAGGTGCCCAGCCAGAGACCAGCTCCCACAGTTCAACTGGCTTTGAGATATTACCTTCTTATCTAGCTCCTGTGCTAACAGAAAAGCAAGAATTTTCACAGAGCAGTGAATTACACAGATTATATAGCATGTCAGTAAACTTATGAACATGCACTAGACTTAACCCAAACATAAAATTTGAATGTATGCATGCCATGACAAATATAGCCTGTTGGAACATAAATTATCATTTATGTGCTGCATGTTTCAATAAAATGTGTTGCAAAATGTATAGCATAGTTTTCTCTGTTCACTGTTTATTGTACTAGATGTGATTTTCGAGTTTATTGTATGCAACGAGTCGTTTAATTTTAAGTTTACATTATGTATATTTCAAGTATATTTTAACTTGTTCACAAGTTCACTTTGAGTATACTGAAAGTACAGAAAAAGATGATGATTATATATATATATATATACTTTCAGAGTCTACTTTATGGCGTCAGAACATCATTTCAGTACAAATATAATAGTATGATTGTTAATTAGCAGTGTACTCGCAGGTTGACTTTAAGTGTACTCTATGTTCAAAATAAGACAAAAATAGTGCCATTTGAAGAATACAGACAAATTTACTTAGAAGATATATACATGTAGTATATGTTTGGTTTACTTAGCATACAAAAAAACAAACAAAAAAAAAATGCAATTGTGCACTTTCACTCTTTTGAAATTTAAGTATACTTTAAGTACAACACATCCCCATAGCATAAAGTAAACCTATTGTGTACTAAAAAGTCAGCCAATTAAGTCCAAACAAGTATTAAACTAGTCCATGTACAAGTGTATCAATATTTTATCCAACAGTATATTTACATAAGTATGTTTATTCACAGGACCATACTTAATGGTGCACACTTGAGGTGTTTTTGTATCGGTATACGAGTGCGCTTGTGTGTACTGCATCTACACATGACTGACATGTCAGGCTTTTGTTCTCATGCCCATAATTTTAATGTGTATGTCGCCTTATTTACTGCAGGTCAAAAGTCCTCCTCAGTAGCGTCTCTGATATTCTGTGTATCACACAGGCTGCAGGCAGCTTTTGCGGCATGAGGCTATTGTTATTCATGGAACCAAGGTGTTTTCACTGTCTCTGCATATTTTTAGGGATTTGAATAACCATCCCCCTGTGGCTCAGAATCTGCTGACCTAATGAGGCAACCTGACTGATTGACACAGGAGACCATCAGAGCAGCGATTCATCTTCTCTTGCGGTGAATAAACATTGGATATTTCATCCTCCCAGCGTATGCTTGATAATGGATCATTTCAATCCTGTTTGAAAAAAAAACCTATACAAACTGCCGACATGTGCCCGACAATGGCCGATCACGATCACACGTCTTAAATCCACATGAGAAGAGTGTGGAGTCTGCCAAGAATCTCCAAAATATGAAATGATGATTGCTTTTTAGGTTCACAAAAGAGCTCATTCTACTATAAAATTGCTGGTGGCAATACAAATTGGAGCAGGAAAAATGTTTTTTTCTTTCAAAAAAGTAACTTCAGTTGACAAGTTTGAGAAGGCATCTTAAAGAGAGCGATGAAACGCAGCACATGAGTGACAATGGTGTGAATGAAATGCACTGGATGCTTTTTTAATTGTTTTTGTCACTTGTGTATTCAGAGGCGCGCATCAAGCTGTCACTTAACAAGACTTATAGTTGGAAATCACTGCTGTTCTGGCTTTGCCTCTAAGAGGTTGGATGGACCCAAACTTCCTAAATCTGGCATTATGCTGTCATAATGGAGATTAGTGGATACTGTGCATAAGCCAGGCCCGTTTTCTTTTAACATTTCTGCCAATGTTCAATGCATAACAAACCTAGGATGAATGATTGATAAATGGGTCTTGAGAAGATGAGAGGGAAAACAACATTGCAATTCTACAAGTTATTGTGCTGAACTAGCTTTCTAGGGTACAAGGGTAAGTGCAAGGTCAAGGGAGGCTGTGTCAGGTACACCAACTATTCAAATTGAGGAATCTGTCCTTCATTCCCTCTAAGTAATGGATGGATGTAATGGATTTCATACTTGACCAGAGATGACTGGTTTTAGAAAATATGCTGGAAGGTTGTGGTGTATTGATGTAAAATTAGCAGCCTAGTCTCGTGGGCTTTAAAGGTGTTGGTAGGCAGATATTGGACGTTTTTTCCCGTCTCTATGCTAATAGAGCCATAGCTACACATGTTCTTGCTTAGAGAGTGCAGATCACTGTAAGCTTCAATGCAAGTCCATTCAGTTTGTGCAAGATGTTGTCATTTTAATGTAGCTTTGTATTTAACGTACAGACATGGGATTGGTATTAAACCCTCTCATCGAACTCTCGGCCAGAAAGCAAATAAGTGCATTTTGCAAAATGTCGAACTATTCCGGTAAAGAAGCAGTGTGTGACTCCACATGTTCTGTCTGCCAACCATTTTTGTTAAATCGAAGTAAAAATATGCAGTACATCTCATTTCAAACCGGGATTTCAGAGGGAAGTGGATGCATATTTCAGTCCACTAATCAGCTGTAAAAGGGCCAGAGTTGATTGGCGTACTGCATTTCTGATTTTGCCTAAATGTTTACTTCAGAGGCTGTGGATTTTAGAAATTACATATAATAGTTGTTTGATGAAGAGGGCATCCTGCTTCCTCCTCACAATCAGCATTTCCCCTTGTCATGAACACGTCATCGAAACCATTTATATAGTAATGCAGGCTCTTACTGAGGACTGTCATCAGTCAGCAGGAACATTGTGGTTTAAGGAATAGTTGCTGCAATTTATATTGAGCCATGACCTGTTTACTGTATCTATTTAGCAATTGTTATGGTGATTGTAGAGAAGTTCCCTGAAACACTAATGCACACTGAAGGTACACCCTGTCTAAAGGCTACGGGTGAGTTGAGCACAGACTTACTTTAGAAACTGCTTAGCCTGGAAAACATACAGTAGGCTTGCCCTTTATATCTTTGGCAGTTCAATCCTAAAATCCCTTAGGGAGGCGTACACCCATTTAAAGGGCGTTAAATGATGATTGATGAGGCATCCTCACAATGAGCGTGCCCCCTTCCACTACTTTGGAAACAATCTGTTATCCCCAAAACACCAAAAGCCCAGCCACTTTGTTGTATTTTGCCCCTTAATTTTCTTGCATCGAGGGAATGGGAGCCATTAGCCATTTAAGTGACAGAAGAGAGCTTCGAAGGGCAAGTTGTCCAGAGATGGAAAGTCCTCATTCTAACGGGAGGTCAAAGGGCTGCTAGTTTGTTGTAGCCCTCAGGGGCCTCACACAGCACACTCACATGCTCCCTGTTAAAGATAGCTCAGGAGAACATATGGTCAGGGGGAAATATCAGGCAAAAGAAAATAGCAATTGAACAAGCAGGGTCGTGTTGTTTACTTTTCAGTTCACTGAATCTATTACGGAAAGTGTGTGCAACAATATTACAGACCATTAGTCAAAATGTCTGCTTTTGTGTTCTGTACTTGTAGGCCTTTATAAATAAAGAAATAGCTATTCAGATTTGGAAGCACATTCTACATGCTCCGTGTGTACTAAAAAGTGTACTAAATACAGCAAATCAGCAAAGTTTTGATGAGAACAAGGTGCAAAAGAATTGCAGTTTTGACCATGTGCTGCATGTGACATACCTTTCACATAATGCAAGTGTATTATCAAATACTGCTATATTAGTATGTAGAATGAAAAATTCAGACATAGATATTGTTTTTCACACTGTCGTGCTACTAACAATAAACAAACACAAACTATTAACAGTTTAAAAATCTAATGTCTAAATGGTTGAAAGTAATTAAAACAGCTAATCTCTTTATTTCTCTTATGTTACTTAATAGTTCAACCATTTAAAAAGAGGTGATGTCTTAATTTGGTAAAATATAGTTAAAACTGCTAATCATTTTATTGGGATTGCCATATTCTATATATCAAATAGTTTCAATAGTTAAAATAGCTTATTTTAAAAAAAAAGTTAAAATTTTATAACAGCTAATATTTAAATGATTAAAAGGTAAAGCAGCTAATATCTAGCATTCTGTTAGGCTAACTATCAAATAGTTAAACTTCCATTTCTACATTTCCTTTTAAATGTCTGCTGTTGTCATTATATAAATAGTTTGCTTCTGCTGCTTTCAAAGTTGCCACAAATGGAGGAAAGTAAAGTGAGCCCTTAGGTTCCATATGTCTATCATAGTTGATCGAACCTTGAAATGGAAATTGCTTTGCTTGGATCGGATTGTGCAGAGACACAAACAACATGTGAGCTTTTCATTGAGCCCCTGATGTTCTGAGCACAGAGCAGTAATATAGCCTACGATACACGGTGTACCAGTCCTCATATTTCCACAAATCATAGAAATTTCATTGTTTCACAAATAGCAGTGCTTTAGAAAGTGTGTACAATATGCCTCTGGATGACTGTTTCTCTATATGACTTGAACCAATCTTCATGATGACCGTTCGTCTGCCTTTGTCTTTCATGAGTTAAATAAACATATGTAACAAAACCTGTTCCAACAGTCATGATGTTTTCCCCTTTATTTGGCTTGCGCTTGTTTTGCGAAGCCGCCCGCATGTGCATTGCTTCTCTTATGTCGACATCATGTTTGAAACATTGAATGGGGCTGTTAAAGCAAACAGAAAGATAAGATAAAAGGAAGGTGAATCACTGATTGAGACAAGCGCAGACCCACAACCGAAGAACATGCCTGTAAATAGGAGATGAAATCAACAATGGGGATAAATCATGATTCAGGACACAGTCTAGAAGCAAATCAATTGTCAGGTTGCTAGAGAGAGAAATAAAAATAACCCAAAGGAGACAGTGAGAGATAGAAAGAGAATACAGAGGCAGAAAGAGAAAGAATTTCACAGGGAAGAAGAATTACCAGGAGAGAATCGAAGACAGATAGAAAACAGAAAGAGAGAGAGAGAGAAGAGAAACTGTCCCTGCACCCAATAGAAATCTGTATTGACTTCAGCAGCGTGAAAACTTAAACCCTTTAAAGGATTTTTTTTCATCAATGCAACTAACACAGACGGCCCTGACTTATCAGACAAGAGCCCACTGAGCCCTTTGCCCTCACATTACAGATTTCCTACTGAGAGCAAATGGGAAAACTTGATCCTTTGTTTCTGCTCTCTCTGGGCCTACAAATCTTTTTCTGATCTCTGGATGCGTGTGGGGACTCCAGCATTATTGGGATATTGTATTTCCCTTTACCAGAATTGCTGCATGCATTTGAGTCATACATAGACACAACAGAACACAGTAGAACATTGGGAAATGCTGCTCAGACACTACATAAAGTAAAAAATGCAATGTAAACAGAATGTGCAATAATGATGATTGACAGCTGGGGTAGGGTGGTGTGTGTGGCTCGTAGCATGTTTTTGCCCCAGAGCCCTGTGGCATGTTAAAGTGGCCCCGGTGAAATTACAAAAAATTAAAAACTGCAATAACGTTTTGTGTTTTGGCCACTTAGGGGGGCACAGGAACATGTGCTGCAAACACATCACAGACATATCATCACCTTTTAAGTTTGTATATGTCAAATGTGTTCGGAAACAGATGCTCATTTTACCATCCAGCAGACACAGAGCAACATTAGCAGTCACCTGGCGTTTCCGGCCACCGGGCAAATCCAATATTCACTGTCCTTTTAACTCGGTTTTGGTCTCCACCAACTCACAAAGAGAAATATCTTGCTGGATAGCTGCTAAATGCTCCACTATGTTCACCAGCTAGTTGTTAACTGTGTCGGTCTGCTGCTTGGTGCTGACCAGGTAGTGTAGAGTGGGTTTTTTGAGCAGCAAAGTTTGCCTGCCTGAAAACGCTACAAATGCAGTTCTGTTTATCTCACAACAAGACAAACTTAGAGCTGTTAATACACTGTGACACAAACACCACAAACACCAAACGGCATCCAGTGATTCATGTTTCACTGTCACATGCTTACTGTCGGCCCCTGTATCAATACATACTGCATCATTTTATGAACACGAACTATTTGAACTGTCCGCTTGGTGCTTGCTTGGTGGTGAAAGAGGCAACGAATGCTCGTGATCAATTCAGCAGCCACCCACTCCCAACCATAACCTCCCTGCTCTCTTCGCTCTCTCCCTCTGTTCCTCCACCACCTCTACCCTTTCCTCCCCCTGATCCCGATTCTCTTCCTCACCTCTCACCTCCCTTGCCCTCTTGCATCCTGAAATGAAGGCCTTGCGCAACCCCCCCTCCTCATGCTCACATGAGGCTATTCCTTGACGTGAAGTCCATGGACACACTGCCTGTCTGATTATGTCAGATTAGCGGCTCCTTCTCATTTGACTCCGTCTCTCTGTGTCTTTGTGTCTCACTCTGTCTCTGTCTATTTGCTTTGGTAAAAGTAAGGCTGCATGGGAGGGATGGAATCAAGGGGATAAGGGAAGAAGAGAATCAGCCCATTGTGTAGGGCTGACATGACGGCCATTATCGTTGCATGATGGCCAATTATAACCTCTTTTTCACCATTTGTGTTGGAGCAGTAGACAGGATTTCAAAGTATAAGCATAGTGCTGCCTCTTTAATGACAGTTTACAGCAAGTGTTTCTCTTTATCACAAAAGCTTCCGCCACACAAAGCCAAAAGTGTCAATTTAGCACAGCAGCTTTCAGCCCAAGGCAGTTGGCCACTACAGGCTATAAATGAGTTTTGATGTCATTGTGGAGCTGCTTCTATGACAGTTTAAAGTAAAAGTTGGAGAAAAAGGGAATTATTTGATATCACTGTAACAGTGTGATTTAGAAGTTATACTAGAAACCAGCCTGATCAACAACAATTTTTAGTTTTTTATTTTGACAGTTTGGGTTTATTTTTAGGTTAAATTTTGATTTAATGGTGCTAATTCTGGGATCCAATCACATCTTCCGATAGATTCAAAGTGATTCACATCAGAGAGAAATGTAAAAACCTTGTTCATTCTTTCTGGACTGAAGTCACGTTTGCGATCCTTCACTGTGTCAGGCCAAAAATGTTCCCGACTGACCCTGAATTATTTCAGAGGGTTACGTTGACATTTAAATATAAGATGTAATCAAAGGAAGAAATCCATGCAACCTCCTACCAGTAACCCATTTTCATCTTTTTACACAGAATGTGCTCTGCTCCTCTCAGCCTCGAGTCACAGAGAGAGCTGCAGACTGATGGTACTAATATTTTTGTTGAACAAAAAACTGCAATATACTCCCCCAATCTTTCATATATATTAATTGAAACCAAAACTGCCACACTAGTGACTTTGTGAGACTGTACTTAGGCACAGCATGAATACCTGACCCTGCAATTTCATTATCATCCACTGATAAAACAATCACGACTGATAAATGCAACCCTCTTGCTTTTGCCTCCTTCACTGCTGGTAAGAGAGCAGCAGTTACACAGTTGATCTGAGAACTCTTCATTGATGAAGAGTGAAGTATTTCTGAGGTTTGCCTTTGCCCTGGTCAAAACAAGGTGCTTGTCCTTACAGCACAAGGGCTTAACCACAGTTGGCCTCGGCTTTGCAGCATTAACCTTGAATCTCCCGTTCCTGTGTACGCATTAAGTTTCTATTTACTTGCATCCAGATTGAGCCTTGAGGTGAACAGTTGACAGACTTTAGTCTCAGTCCAGGTCTTATCTGCATTATCAGGTTTAAGGCTTTTGATGAACAGGTTGTTCCTCCAATTTGGTCGTCTAAAGCATCCATCCTTTCAGGGTAGTCATTGAAAGGTATTTTGGATTTCATGTCATGAACCTGTTTTTGCAGGTTAATCACCGAGTATTTGACCAAATTATTCTTGATTTCATCTATGTCTGATTGAGAATATTTCAGATGGATATTTAATTTTAGACAGCAGAGAATCAGTTCTCTTATTTGTGGAGTGTTGTTTAAGCATCTCTCAAGAAGTATCCATTGTTACAAAATGTGGACTCCTCACCTTGTGAAATGTTTGTATTGCTGTTATTCCTCCTGAGACGCCGTCACTCAATCCAGTAGTTTGTTAGATCTTTCAGTCCCAAAAGTGACTTTGCCAGTGGCGGCTGAATCAACCACAGCAGGAGTATGTCCATACATATGAAATCCAACAAATATCAACACGTGGAAAAACCACCCACAACCATTCACTTCTTTGCTGCTTCGCTTTACATCAGACTTAAAACATCCCTTCAGATCACCTTAAAAGGTATTTTAAAAGTTCTAATGTAAGATATAAACAATCCAGGCTGATAGGGACTAGTCTTGTCTGCCACCTCCAGATACACCAGATAAAAGTTAAGGGATCACTAACTAATTACAATTTACCCTGAGGGGAACATGAACGCCTGTATTAAGTTGCATTGGCAATCAATCGAACATTTGTTAGGACACTTAACTAAAAGCCAAAAATCTCCACCAGCTGGTGGCACAGGCCCGGCGCCAGGATGAAGTGACTGAGGGGGTTGTTAAAAATTGCAATGGGGCAATTTTAACACACTTAACACTTAACTAAGAAAGGTTAAATAACAAGAACATAGAGGTACTGTTTCAAAATCAAAGAATACATTTATCAATCAGAGCACACAAGCAAAGCGATAAATATTTTTTGAATTTATGAATGATTCTCTATCATTCTATCTCTTTCCCTCATTGACTGTACCTTCAATTGACTGCTACAATGGTTGAAAATTAGAATTAGGGCAGTAAATACTGTTTACAACCACAAAAGGCAAGCACACCTAGAAACCAAACTAAGTGACATGTACTGTCTGTCTATCAATCTCCTACGATCTGTTTTAGTGCTACGGACAGCTACGTGCACGGGGCACACAACAAACAGCGCTGTCCATTGTTCTGAAACAATAGCTAAGCGATTGTCACATCTTGTATCTCAGCCAATAATTTTGTTGTTTTTGCTATCAGTCTGTAGATAAATAAAGCTTAAACTGAGGGGGTGAAGACCCCTTAAGACCCCTGATGGTGCCGGGCCTGTGGTGGTGCTTGTTGAAAATTAAGGGGATCACCAAATTCAGTGAGATTTGTCCTCTGGGGACCATGAACATCTGTAAAAATTTGTGAGGCAATGTATCTAAAGATTGTTATTGGATATCAAAACCCATGTCACAAACACAAGCAGGCTTCATATAACACATTATCAACTTCTAGATCTCTGTCGATTCTGTTTTGCAAAACAGACGTATTGGGCATTAGACATATTGCCTTCTGATTTAATGAGGAAGCTAAAGCCCCGACAGAGCCCTTATGACCCATGGCAAACATGAAAGCCATCTTTTTGGTGCTATATTTTTTCTTCACAATAAATCTCACCAGGGAGGAATGAAATAAAATGTAAATTGGATGAGAAAACGTTAAAAGATCCTCCACTACCATCCCTAAACCTACATAGATCTCTTATAACAAAACGAGAGGGTGATCATTTTCACACAGTCCCTAACCGGCTGGTGATTTTAGATAGCGTTGTGTGCTTGTGTGTGCAGGCATGCTTGATTGTTCAGCTGTATTTGTGTGGAGAAGGATGGAAGAAAATGAGACATGCCGAGAGACACTGTAATAGTCTATCAGTCTGTTGAGGGCGCCTTAATGTCTTGAGACACTGAAAATGCAAAATTGGAATCAATGCAAAAAAACAAAAAACATTTTCAAATTCCCTTAATATTACAAATCCAAGCTTACATCAAATTATGAAGACACTATCGGTAGTAATTGTGATTGCAAGAGTGGCATCATATAATATCACAATTGCCTTTTCTGATTAATTGCCCTCCAGATGCGTACTGCATATAGCCCAGCACTCAACTCAAGGACAGCCACCTGGCGTCTGCAGTGTGCTGTGAAGAGAGCTGCCTGCTCATCACTGTTTGATCCTGCAAGCGCCAGCAAACCGGTGTTTTATCAGGACGGCTAATTATAGGCAGAGAAGGATGTGGAAACGGCATCCTGCCTCCAGAGGAACGCAGCGTGCCCACACATTCATTTGTACACACTCGTGCTGACAGGCATCCAAGGGTAGGTGCAGGCATTGGTGTGATGTGGGAGTGCGTGCGCGCGCACACACAGAGACGTCAGACTTTCCTCTGAGGTTCACCACCATCCATCTATCACGGAGACGGGACAGCAAAATGACACGGCTAACTGCACCGCTGTGGTTGGTCAGTGACAGAAACATTTCGCTGGCCCCAATTTGGGGCCCTTGAACTCTGCGGTCTTTGTTTGTATCCTCCCATGACCCCGGGTTTCTCCATTGTAAGGAGATTTGTAGGGGTTGAGTCTAGTTTGGGGAGGTAAACATCGCACCGGGCTTCCGTGGAAGTTGCTCTTGCATGCAGAGGTTACTAGAGTTCACCTAGGTCTGAGTTCACTTGTTGTGTTCTTTGTTGAAAAAAAGAAAGAAAAACCCAGCCAAAGAATGGTGCCTTTAGCAATGACAGTTTGACTGATAATGACTGTTAGGATGTTATTCATAATGATGAAGTTCTACATAAATAGGAAATTTTTTTCTAGAGTTTACAGATAAATAAAATAATACATTTCTAATCATCAATAATTAATAACCTAGTCCAATTACTTGGTCATTTTTTATTTTCTTTTTAAAAATATCTAAAATGACAATTTGTTATAGGAAATTAAAATGAACATGATTAAAAAAAAAAAGGCAAAACAAAGAAAAAACTATTTGTAAGTGTTCAGGACAAAATGTTAGTGAAAGCGAGGCTATGCTCTCATTGAAGTCCAACAAACAAATCCTTGGCACGATTACAGAAATTTGGCAGCTCCAAACTCCAGTGCTGCTTGTCAGTTCGTCTACCCAAAAAATGTGTCGGCCTTCAAACCGTCTTCCCATCCGTCTTTCCGTGTTCCTCTTTTATTTGCCAATCACTCAGAGTAGGTTCATGACTAATAAGGTCTGTGGAGTTAAAATGAAAATAATCCTCAGATTTTGTGTGCATATGTGTGCCTGTGTGTGTTCCGCTCCCTGTCTCTGTGTGTCAGGGGTGTCAGCAGAAGACGCTCTGGCCTTGGATGCCGACGTCAGTTGTGCGAGTCATAAAACTGCTACGTCTAAGGTAAAGCTTCTTTCACCTGCTTTGAGCCCATTTTCCCACGTTTCCTCCACGTCAGCATGTTGCAGAACTCCTCCTTTAAGCCCGGTCACGTCATATAAATTATTATAAGTCATTTTCACGGCCATGACAGAACAGCTAGGGGAACTTGGCTCCTCTTTGCAGCAGAGGCCCCTCCGTAGGGCCCCCGTAGTGAGCAGAAGATGGAAACATTGATGTGTGCCATTCATCTTCATGTCAGAGGTGTATGTGTGTGTGTGTGTGTGTGTGTGTGTCGGCCTCTGCCTCTCTGTGTTTGTTTGCATGTGTGTGTGAGTGATGTATTTTACTGATAGATGTCCCGACAGCGGCGGCAGCGTCTTCCAACCTGTCTGAGGAAGAAGACGCAGCCTGTTCTGATTTGTGAAGAGCTCCGAAGCTGCAGCTGTCAGAAACCAGAACAGTAAGTAGTTTGTGAATCTCTTTCTCCCTGTCTCCTTCTCTTTTCCTCTTCTGTGTTTTATACATGAGCATGCAAACGTAGGAAGAAGAGAGGTCCAAATTTTATATATCCATACCAAAACAAATATCTACTATAACTACTGAATGGGTGACTTAGAAAAGGTTCCCGAAGAAAATTTGAATTCAGTTGTAGCTGAAAGACTGTGTCTCAGTGCATATGAGAGATCCTCAGAGTATACAGAGTCCCTAAAAAGGTTAAAATAAGTTCATACACTCCAATGTTAAAAATCAGCAACTGTCTCAAAAATCATAGAATGTAATTTAAAAACATAAAAAATGGTTCTGGTTGAAATTGTCAGGATATCTTTAAATGTGAATTATGCATCGAGAGTAAAGTAGGAATCTTTCTAAAAGATTTAGGTTTGAACAATCTGCCCTCTGACTCTCATAAAGTGTCTTCTACTTCGATCCAATCCCACTTTAGAAATATATTAGAATGAAAAGAATGAGCTGAATCCAATTGATTCCATCTGCCATTGTGCTCCACCATCATCTTAATAACTAAGGATTGTCTTTGCTTTGACACAAATGGTACAAAAAAAGGCATTATAAAATCAGCTGGATGTGGCTGATGAAATTCACCTCATGGTGGACTTCACCATCACTTCCAGCTCCTGCACTGTAACTGCTTCTTCGTGCTGAATTACAAGCTTTAATCCTTGTCCTGACAGCAACACGCGAGATAAATACATCAGGAGGTCAACCTTGTGAACGGATCTGAGAATACATCTGGATGCAAACAACCCAGCTGTTTGTTCGTACATTTAAGCTCTGCATTCTAAAGCTGCAAGTGGCTCAATCCATTTGATTAAAACAGCCACGTTTTGATGTAATTTGCCTTCCTTACATCCTGTACACTGCATTTATATAATCACTGAGCCACTCATGCATACCGTTTAAGTATATTCAAATCAATCAAATTGATTTTTATGCTTAATTACATTGTTTTAGTAACAGTAATGGGGGTAGCTGAGTGTGTAGGAGCACTGCCATCTAGTATGAAACTAGAAGGATGAATATAAGGACAGAGGAGAAACAGTTTTATACTCTGAAAACTGAAAATCAACTTCATGCTCATACTTTCCAAAAATGTTTATTTATGGCATCTGCACCGTTCAGCCTATCTTTACTGAACCTGGGAACAATCTGAGCCAACACTTTGTGTCTCTTTAGAGTATTACACTTTTCACATATATCAGTAAATTTCTGCCTGGAACATACTGAATACTTCAAAAACACTTTCAGCTCCGAGAGCACCGATGAAAAGTATTTATTTGAGTTTGACCCCAAAGAGGTATTTGGAGTCAAAGAAATATTTCAAGTGTATAAAAATGATTTAAATTCAAATTGCACGGTAACGAGTGCCAGCAGTCACAAAGTTTTTTCTCGCTCACAGTACATTGCTTTCTGTGTTTGGAGTGAATATCATTATATCCTTGCCCTTTTGCACTGTTGATTCAGTTGTAATGAGCTGCTTTAATATGCCCATACAAACACCATGGCCTTGAGTTAACTGGATGTTTTGATGTCTGGACTCAGAATGCAAACATGGGAAAATGAATTTCTATGATAGGCAGTTTCCTTCGGAGGTGGGATTGAATAGAGCAGATAAAGACCTTAGAGAGTGTGAGGCGGTGATTAGGATACACAGAGGATGAAGCTCGGATTGTTTTTTTCCTCTTTTAAACTAGGTGTTGATGAATACAAACACACATACTTGTTCATACACGTACACTTGTAGAGGTGTGCTTCATGCTTCAGAAATGGGCTCCAGATAGAACACCACACACACACGCATCATGGTAGTTTGTTTTTTTTTTTTTTTTTGGGTTTGCACTGTATTAACAATTCAAATGCATCTGCTGTAGCCACCGAACTGTAAAAGGCGTATAAACCCTGATACTCTTGTGTCCTTTCGAGCTTTCCATTCTGCTGTGGTTACATTGCTTGCAAAATCCACCCAAAAGCAGAGTTAGCAATGAAAGCCTTTTATCAGCACAGCTGGCGCCCAAATATCCCGTGAAATAGTATTTAATATTCTCTCCCTCTCTCTTGCTGAAGAGATGCCACCTCATTCCCTTTGTGTTGCTGTGATGCAGAAAGTCAGGCCCGCCTGTGCTTACCTTGAAGGCTCCTGCTGCTTGTCACATTCTACTCTGAGAGAAGGTTTTAAATGCTCTTTGAATTTGCATGTGATTCCTCCATTTGGCAAGCAACATGTTGAAAGGTTTTAATTGACAATTAGGTAAACCACTCCCCCGAACAACGCTTGTGCAACTGTAACTAGGCAGGCCCGTCGAGCTTTATTTCTCCACATGTTGAAGTGGTGAGCATGAGGCTGTAATAAGACTGATACGCTGCATTTAAAGAATTTGGAGGATTAAGTCTTTTTTTAAGCTGTCCAAAACCAAGAACGCAAGGGTAAAGAGTGTGAGGAATGGAATAAACAGTGTGTTTATCTGCTCTTAACATAAGCCACATTACTATCTGGTAGTAAAGTAATTCATTAACTAACTACATTAGTTTGTAGGGTTATAGGTTTCGCTCGATGCAGATGGCTGCCCAGCCAGAGCCCGGTTCTGCTCGAGGTTTCTACCTGTTAAAACTGTCACCAAGTGCTTGCTCGTGGTGGGAACTGTTGGGTCTCTGTAAATAATATTTTTAAGAGTATGGTCTAGACCTACTCTATGGGAAAAGCGTCTTGAGATAACTTTTGTTATTGGCGATATACAAATAAAATTGACTTGACTTATAAATAAGCCTGTTCACCACTAGCACATCCACTGTGTAGTATTTCCCCACGGCGTAGAGGACCACGTTAAGGGCTCTGATCTTCGCTGTATCTTTTAGGTTTACACTGCAGCTACTCTAGCAAACTCCTTACCTTAGATAGTGTGACAGTAGCCACACACCTTCACAGCGTTTTCTCTTGTAATATTAAATCCCCATTAGGTAAGACTTGGTAGTTTTTTCCGACTTCGCGCTCCAACAGTTTTGCTTTTACACCACTTTCGTTAATACAAACCGCACTTCCCTCACTCTCTCTTTCTTTTTTCTTAGCTTCCGTCGTCAAAACGTCCTCTTCGGTCTCTCCACCTCTGCCATGATACCGAGCTTGCTTCTTCTCATAGCCAGCTGAACACCCATAGTGTGACGTAGTGCGTTACGCACTTTTTGATCGTACCCGCTCAATCCAAGTGACGTGGTGCAAGAGCAGGCGCTCAGGGCGTGGGGTGGGAATGAAAGAGCTGTCGCTGTACCTATTACAAGTCAGTGTAACATCAAAATGATTTTGAAGCTGTTAAGGTAAAATAGTTGCACAACGGGATAATGTTACAATGAAATAATATTCTGGTCTTGCGTTTTTCCTTATCATACGTACAATCCAAGGAACTAGTTCACCAACAGGTGCGTTTGGCCCGGGAGATGCAGCTTTAGCCTCAGTCTTTTAGCACAATATCATGTATGAAGCCATCAAGCGCTTATTTAAGACCTTTTTTTTTTTTTTTTTTAACAATATTCTGGTTTTAGAACATGTCAACTGGAGCCAACTTTAGCTTATATAGCTAGCTCACTGCAGCTGAAAACATCTGCCACAGACAGTTGTCATTTCAGGGTTGCCAAAAGGAAATGAGGAAGACTGCTTTTACCTCTGTCTGAAATCAAGGACACACAGTTTAAAACTTATTAAGAATACCATTGTAAACTGCATTATGTGCCATGTGAGAATGAAAAGCTTGATGGGACTTGCAACAGTAATCTTAAGTCTACAAATGGGCACTGCATTGCGGCAGAGTTAAGCTTATTGCACGAATGAGTTGAATTGTCTGGCCAAGTTTTGAGTCTTTCTTTTAATGCCTTTTCATAGATAAGGCAGCGTTATTTTCTAAAATATAACGCCTGTGTTTGATTAGTATTATATGCAGTCGGCAAAGGGGAGTTCAACTGTCTGAAGTAACATCATCATTCACTGATTCAGTCATTCAGTGTGGCTAACCTTGAGCTAAAGCACAGAGAGAGCACAATGACTGCTGGGCATGTCAGTGAAGACATTTCTGAAAGTGTCACAAGTCGAAGAAAAGTTAGTGATTCATTCTGTGTCTGAATAGTGTGGCTTTCATGGTGAAAGGAATGGAGGGTCAAAGGAAAGGCAAAAGGTTATGTTTTTTTTTTGTTGTTTTTTTTCCAAGAAGATGGCTGTGTCTCTTCTGTGGTGCCTTTACCAGTGTGTCTGTTTACTATCTGGATGTAACCATGCAAAATGTACATTTTACTGTAGCTCCTTGTGTTGATTCACCACCTCTCAAAGCCCTCCCATGTTTGTTCCTGGGCTTTGCAGAGCTGTTAACAACACTCCTACAGCCATATAGACCCATAACTATCTGGAAGCAATGGGCCAGTGAGAGGGATGATTCACGTCGACAGCAGGGCTCATATCACCCGGGGCGTAAAAGGGACATTTGCTGGAAGGGAACGCACCATAATATGTATTATATCATTAAAAAATGGGAGAATGTTCTGCTTAGCATGAAGCAGAGACACGCACTGCACACACATTGCAAAATAAATACACACATATAGTGCACGCGCTCTATCTTTCCTGCACACACACCAGGCCTGTTTCCACCATTTGCAGAGCTTGCACGGGACACCTGAATAAACTTTGCTCAAGGTTTAGGAATAATAGCTCCGTGCAATCCTAATATCTGCACCCATACCTCCATCATTTGAAAGCCATTATATTTGAACTGATTTCATAAATATGCTCTTATCCAGTCTGGGCAGTCATACCAGAAGGCTTTTATTGCAACACGAACGACTTTCTCCCAAAGCCAGAAAAGGTGAACACATCCACAAACCTGGTACCGCTTAGGCTGCTTTTTACACCTTATTTGGTGCAACTGAATCAAATCCTGGACTGTTTACCCTTCTTGGTTTTGGCTCCCGGCAGGAGTGGAGAATGCTCCAATTAAATCAGATCTGCATGAAACAACAGCTCCACAGCCAGCCTGACACAGGTGATTTCATGCCACTTTCAAGTGAATCCTAGAGGGGGCAATTTAAGGTGAGAGTCCAATCAGACGAATGTACTGTCTCTTACAAAACCCCTAATAAACTTGATTTACTGATTATTTTTGGCTCCTGTAATTTTCCTACACCTGTCCAAATGCCTCCCAGACCATCGGTTTGTAGTTTTAAAGGCACAGTGAATTAAAAAATAACTGCCAAATATGAAGTATCTGTATGTCCTTGCTTTTATAGTACTTCATTAAAGAGAAAGAGTGAAAGAGTCTGATTTTACTAGCTACAAAAGGTGTGTAAACAAACCTAATGCAAAAATCCATCATTAATATAATAACACAGCTTTGGACCTGCCGCTTCTCAAAGTTCAATGACTTGCGACATCATATGATAGCAGTAACCTTTTCCTAAGACACAACAGATGCATCTCAGTGCCTGTGATTTTACCCTTTTGAGAAATCCATAATTTTTGACAGCTCAAGATTAATAATGTTTTGTCCAATAAACAGCTGACCTGAGCAATCGTGTGACTGATTACAAATAGCCTGCTTAAATGCCGTTGACAGTTGTTAATCGGGAAACCAGTCTGAGCCAATGAAAAACTGCAACACAGTTTCTGATTTGGACCAATCCGAACAAACTAGGTGAGAAGAGGTGAAGCTGTAAATCCTGGGAGAGCTCAAATGTAATATCCGCAGAAATGGAGGATGATGTTAAGAGAACCTAAGTGTGAGACGATCTGGGGATTTTCGTGAGATGAGGAAGCACATTTTGGCTCTCCTCATGCACCTCGTTTGTGTGAAGTCTCAAAATGAGGCTGACATGTATTTTCTTACGGTGAGACTCCAGCTTTAACATCTGATGACATCATAGGCGAGTTGCTTTGCAGCTCTCCAGGGTGAGAGCAGGTAACCAAAGAGTGACGACTGATTATAGGATGAGCAGATATGCTGGTTTCTGCTGGTGATTTGCATAACTCAGGATTCAAACCAACATTATTCACTGCCCACTCAGAGGAGTTCATTTCTGTGGGAGATGGAGCTCTACTGACACCTAGTGGAGAAAAAAAGGAAATTCAGATTTGGGATGATTCACATGTTTACTGCTTCAACTCAAGGACAATGCTGCAGGGGTGGAAGAAATATTCATGTTCTTTACTTCTATAAAGTACTAACACCTCAATGTAAAAGTACTCCCTTACTAGTAAAAGTCCTGCACGCCAAGTTGCCTATTCACTGTGTTATATAGAGCTTAGGATTGTTGACACTGATGCATTCATGTGTGAGCAGCCTTCCTGTTGGTCAAGGTGGAGCTGATTTGAACTACTACTCACTATGAAGTGCCCAAAAGGTGCCCACTCATCTACCAGAGACACATTAAATAAATACCAGATCAGACTCACCATCATCAAACGTAACAGGGACATCCCTACTCTTGACTGAGCTGTTAAATGCAGTCACTTTTTAACAGAAACAGACGCCCTAACTCTTCGGGGCCCTGGACCTGTGCCAGTAGGCCCGTACAGTACACCCATAGCTGAAACACAGATTTACATTAATTGAAAGCTTAGTTTAGGTTTAACTGCAATATGTTATGCTGTTGTCTTCCTACATGTGCAGTAGAAATTCACAAAAGCAGCAAGTCTGGAATACAGGCCTTTTTCACAGCAGACATTTTGACTTGTCATAGTAGGAGAAGCACAGGTGTCCCAGTCGGCCATGACAACAGTGTGACAGTGAGCCAGCATGCACCATACCAGGACCCTGAACCTGAAGCAGCTGAATCATTATTCATTTTATTATGTACTCTTCACCAATGCGACATGTCAACATGGCCTATGTTCTAAACATGTAGGTAATATTGGAGTAAAAGCACAATGGCAATAGAATAAACTAAAATAGGAATTCAAATAAAACCACCGATGTACAATACAGGCGCATTATACTGTGTAGACATTTGATATAGAGAGGGACTATGATAATGATCATAGAAGTGTAAAAGAAAAACAAACAAAAAAACATTAGTAGTAGTTCCCATTGTTAAACCTGTAGGCCTACTGCTTTTTTCTTTACTGAAATGTAACAACTATTCAGACTTTATTCAGCAATGACATAAGGTTCGTGATTGTACACACAAGCATACTTATAATTTACATAAAAACATAAATACGTTTTTTTTAATATTATAATAAAGACTTTTCATTATACAGTAGGCTACGTAAGACACGCACTTCTTTATTTTCCCATTAAAACTGAGCTGTATCTGCCGCTCCAGGGCTCAGTACGCTGTTGACGTCCGTCCAGCACGTCTCTGCGGACGTTACGCACGGCACCGGGGGGGGGGGGGACGCACGGCACTTCCGGGTCCGGCCGCGCGGAGGAGAGGCGTCGTTGTGTGGGCGCAGCATCCAGAGGTACAAAGAAGACGGCGACGATGGCCGATATATCGCTGTACCTCACCAACGTCAACGTGTCGATAGGACAGAGCATGGACGCGGAGCAGGTCGGTGAACAGCTCTCTCTCTTTTTCTGATCGCCACGTTTTTCCCCCGTTAAACGTTGTGTTGACCTGGCGGCGGCTGACGGTGCCTTCAGTGCCCGTAGCTCGTTGTCACTTGTCAGCTGTGTCATGTGGGAGTGGTGGGTCGTGATATGACAGTAGAAATGGAAAGATGTGTTCTGTTTCACATGAAGTCACCCCAAGCTTTGCAGCACATCTTTTCATCCCACCCCGAGGCTGCGTGGACTGTATGGCTCCCTTGTTGAGAAAAACAAACCAAAAAAAAATAGTGCCATAATACCACACGCACTGTCTTTATGTTTCCCCTTCCCAGACTCAGAGCCCCAAGACGGGTCGAGACTTTGAGAGTGTGGAGCTGGGGGAGCTGCACAACAGAGAGGAGCATCAGCAGCAGAGGGAGAAGGTCCCTCGCAGGATCATCCATTTCTCCAGCGGGGAGACCATGGAGGAGTACAGCACCGACGAGGAGGAGGGAGAGGACAAGGAGCCAGAGAGGAAAGACCTGCTGTCCTCCCCGGGCGATGCGGTGAGGGTGAGGAACGGCGGAGGGACGGGGGAATTTGTGTGTGTGTGTGTGTGTGTGTGTGTGTGTGTGTGTGTGTGTGTGGGCACAAGGAGCTAAATGAGGACAAGGGACATGATGGAGGAAGGTCAGTGTGTGTGTGTGTGTGAGGGGGACAAGGGGATCTATAAATCATTCCAATAAGGAGAAATAGGAGACCTAAATCTAGTTCTTTTCAAATGTAAAAGTGTCCTCTCGACTGTGCGTGTGTGTGTTGCAGTCAAAGTTGACCTGGGGGCCGTACTTCTGGTTCCACATGTGGAGAGCTGCCACGTCCACCATCTCAGGTGTGTTCATTAACGTCATTATTCGCGACCTGAGGGGCCTTGAGCCTGTAGCATGAAGCAAGATTGTCTGTCTGTCTTTAAGCTTCCCTCAAGTTCCCCGGTATCATAAAGCCGGGGTACCATGGTAACCTGTGCTGCACAGCCACTGAGTGACAAGTAATATAAAGCAACACAGGCATATCTTATTATAAATCAGTAATTGGCTCACCATAATAATTTTCTTAGGTAACTATCTTATTTAAGAGAAACTTAAGCTTTTGCAGCAGGAAGAGCCTGACTTGACCTTAAACAGTTTTTTAAGCGCATCACTTATCCATATTAGTTTATTCGTCACAAGATAAAAATACACCAGAATGTCACTAAGTAAAATAAATAGATTAATCTGATTAGCTGTTTGTGGATAATCCGTTGATTTTACCGTTCTCATTTTAGACTGCCTTGCAAGCGTATTAACAAGGATTAGGACTGTCACTTTCTTTTTAAAGTTCAGTTCAGTTGATAATCAGCTGAAAGGTTATTTGATGTAGTCTTGCATATTATTGTCTGCAGATTCAATTGGCCCTTGTTCTTTTCCAGCCTGTGACTACCTGGGGGAGAGGATGGCCTCACTCTTCGGGATAACATCGGCCAAATATCAGTACGCTATTGATGAATACTACAGGATGAAGAAAGAGGTACGTCGCACTGAGGTTGTGCATCCATGTTATTGTGACATTTGTATTTGTTTACCCGCTCAATCTAATCCCTTCTGGTGTCCTGCGTGTCAGAGGGAGGAAGAGAAAGAGGAAACCCGCCTGTCAGAGGAAGCCGAACGATCCTTTGACCAGCCGCAGCCCCGGGACGACGGAGACGAGCCGATCACCACGACGGACCAGCCGGAGGTGGCCGCCGCCCAGCCCGACGCGACCTATCAGATCGAGGACGAAAACCGGGCGCCTTCGAGCACCATCAGAGTCCCTGCGATCGTCACGGCAACCTAACCACGCCCAGAAACGGACGTTTGCGCTTCAATGTCTGTCTGTTTGTTAAAGAAGGAACCCTGTCTTGTTTCACCGAGCACCGTTTGGTTTGTGTACGACACGGCTTTAGATGGGCAGCGCTGCTGTATTGTGGTTGTTTGGCAGGGACAGTAGTGGTGGAGTGACTCCTCTGACTACTAAGTGTCCCTTTGCAACAGTGTAGCAACTGATAAAGTAACTGCTGGATGACAGAGAAAAAAACTTAACAAGACGTGTGTTATGAACCTACAATATGAGTGAGAAATTGTGACATTATGTGCCAATTTATCTGCTAATTTATAGTTTTGCTCACATCGTCAACTCGTTTAGGACCGCAGCTTTCCATGTTAGTTGGTTGTTACATTATCCAGCAGCTTTTGCCTCATCAGCTGCTACAGCAGCCTCCCAAAATGTGGACGTTTGCTGTGGAGTGAAGGTTAAATGTTGCTCCCCTGTGCCTCTCATGGACCAGACACTGTGCCTAAATCACCAATACAGCCCAGTCAGCGACAGATCTGGACGAAGCGCGTGTTTGAAAATGATTTAGAGTACATGAAGCCTTTGATTCAGCGAGGACACTTGAGCTTTTTCAAATACTTCACGCGCGCCGAACAGCTGCTTTGTCCAGATCTGGTCAAACTGGTGCATTCTTGACACACCTGGCTGCACCAAAGAGCTGGCCATTTTCACACTCTCTCACCTGTTTATTTGCTCTCTTGTGTTTTTGTATTAATGCGTATTAAGCCTGTATTGCACTAAATGTCTGTGTGGAAGCACTGAGCAGATTTAGCCTTGGTTATCAAATCATCTCGTGGACCACGAGACTGACTAAAAAACTATGAAAACGGGTTTAGGTGTTCTGTGTTGCTCTCTCATTTGCCTTATCTACTATGGACATAAGCATAGTGGATTTGGTGTGTAAGCCTTTGACAATGGCAGGGAGCATTGTTACACTAAGTCTGTATAAAGACATGCAAACTCACATTTTTAACTGTTTTTAGTAAGATTTTTTATATTTATGTATTTATTTTACTGAACTAATGAAGCACTTAATTTAAGCATTTTTTCTATTGATTTAATAACACTGTAATGAACTGTTAATAAAATCATAGTTATTGTCTGACTTTTATACCTGCCTGTTTGTCCCTTTGTCAAACATTTCAAAATAGAACTGGTCCAAATGGAAAATCTTTATTATTTTCCTAAGTCAATGTTGGCTGTTGGGCTGTTTTTTTTAAAGACTCATAGTGGTGCTACAGTGCGAGGGATGTGAGGGGTTGTCTTTGTCACTGTAACAAAGAGCCTGTGTTGTTCTGTATGCAGACTGCTCTGAGGTCAGAGACCCCGTCCACCCGCTGCACAATGTGTCCATTCTCAGGTCAGAGTGGGTTTCTGTGGTCCAGAACGACCTCCGCAGCTGTAACGTCCTCCCAGACAGGCAGACTTGTCATACTCAGACTCAAAACTGTACAACATGCAGAGGAATAGCTGGTAGGATTGATAGTGGGATGCACATTGGAATTCAGTCATGAACTACTGTTACAGCATTTAATTTGCCACAGTAATGAGTACAACGTGTCTCCCTACAATTCCTGCATTTATTTTATTCAGTTCACTTCAGTTATCAAATCGGTTGTGTAAATTGAAAATCTGTCAGTGCTGTGAGATTATGTCAACATGTTTCCAATACCAATCAAAACGAACTGTTTGGAGACTTTTCCAGAGTTCAGTTTATACGAAGACAGAAAAAGGCTGTCAGGCTGCTGCAATAGACTCAAGAAAACTAAGTGTTACATCATTACATTGCAGGAGTTTTTTCAGTTGCTTTAAAGGAATAGTATGACATTTTGGGAAATATTAAGTTAAATGAGAAAGTTGACACCACTCTCATGTCTATACGAACAATAATAAGCTACAGTCAGGAGCTGATTATCTTACAGTAGTTTAGAGACATTGAAACTGCAAGCCCAGCTCTGTATCCGGAGGTAACAATATCCACCTACCAGCACCTCTAAGTTTCACTCATTAACATCTTGTTAAATTTGTACAAAAAGTGTAAAAACAAGAATTTGTCCAACCTAGAAAACAGAAAATAGCCAAGAAATAGTCCGGCATATAACCCCAAGTAAAATGATGAATTATTTCAGATTTTGATACTTGTTTCCAGGCTTAATGCTAAGCGAAGGTACACAGCTGCTGGCTCCATATTTAGGATACAGATGTGGTAGTGGTATCCATCTTGCCTGAATTCGCAAATGCATATTAGAACCATTAATTTTCCAAGGGGCGTTATCAGCAGGCAGAGACAACCGTCCGGTCGGACGGTACGTCCTGTCAGAAATACGGCAAACACATATTTCTTATCAACCTAAAGTTTAAGTGCAGTTGTTTGTTCTTCTTATAGAGAAAATTTACCGTCAGTTTAATACTGCCGCTGTAGCCAGCCATTGAACGCTCCGCATCGGCAGCAGCCATCTTGGTTATTTATGAAGATGCCTCAACTGCGCTCCTCTCTGTAAGTCATCATATTAAACCCACCTCATATTAGATAAACAGTTGTGATTGGTGATTGGCTTGCCACATACCAGTTCCGAGAAAATCTGTCTGAATTGGTATGAGACGTATCTGCCAGAGCAAATAAGACATAAGTTCGAAGATTCGTCCCAGCCAAGAAAGCAAATTTCCCAGAATGTTGAATTATTCCTTTAAGAAAATAAGACAAAATTGATTGACAAAATAATCTTAACTCAAGGTACACTTACCAGGAGTTGAAAGCTCTAGAATACATAAGCAGGTGGCCATTTGATTTCAGATTATTTAGTCAAACTACTGTTCCTCAGGTTAAGAATGAACATTCATGCTCATGTCAAATATGACTTAATGCAGAGATATTGAGTATTGCCTATTTATTGTTTATTTGGGATTTTGTGTTTGTTCCTGGGATTACTTAACCAAGTCCTTTAGTTGATTTAGATGATGCTCCATTTGGTGGCTGCTTACATGCTTCACCGCGTCATTACGGTGGTGCCGCGACAGGACAGCTCATCTCTGATAGCCACATAGTGAGGTCAGTCCATGCCACAGCCAGGCCACACAAGGCAGCCTCACGCAACCATCCAGACTGACAGACAATACCACCCACTGACAGCCTGCACATCCAAGTACACACAGTCATGAAACCCTGCTGATAACTCATCGTACATAATTCAAAAACACAAAGTCAGGGCAGAATTTTGAATTATGTTTCTGAGATATCCCAGATAAATATTTTTGCCAGTAGCTGCTCAGTTGAGATGTGAACCCTCAAAGCGAAGCCAAGGCAGTGTTCTTCCAAACATGCTGTAATTCAAAAAGACTCTTTGGATCCTTCAAAAAAACAAAACAGCTCCTGGCTGTTTTTTATCTTTATCATTTATTTATATGCTTTTGAGTCAATTATGTACATACTTAAAAATCTGATATACTCAAGGTATCAGTTAACACTTTGGTTTGGTTGGACCAGATAGGCCTACTTTTTTCTTCCCTCGAGGAGCAATGTGAGGCAAGCAGGTTTTCAAACACAGATGCACATAAACAAGTCATTCACACACACAAAAACTAATCTAAAAATACACGAGGGGTAATGGCAGTGTACAAGGGTTTGTTTTTTCCCATAGCCTGCCAGTAATATCACAAAGGCACATAATGTCAAAGTGATTTATTAATCAATACAAGTTAAACTGATCAGTTCACAATGTCTGATGGAGTCTGGATGATCCTTTCTTCAGCTTTGAATACATTTTGATCTAAATGAGATCTGCCACACCAGTCCACTCCACGTGATTGACCTGACAGAGACCCTGTCATCAGCAAATTTTACATTATGGTGATTTACCACAACAGTCAAGCAATAATCTGGGGACTTTCTGTAATAATCCTGCTGACACAGCAGAATTTATTTTGATTATCTAGAGGAAGTCCAAAAGTCAGCGGTTCAATGGAGGATCTTTGTATAAACTTGTATAAACAGCTCATGCAAAAACACAGGGGATCAATTAGGCCATTAGATCCAACTGTGTCGTAAGACCTGAATTTAAATGAATTGGCAGCTACAGATATTTCACAGAAAATTATTTTTACACATGCTACACAGGGTTGTTTTTTTCTCTGTCAGTCTCCCTCTCTCTCCAGGCTGTCCTGTGTAAACTGATGCCTTTGTATCGTGAACCAAATCTAATGTTAGCAGCTGTTTTATGTGAATTTCAGCTGTGTCAGCCCAAAAAAGATTTGGCTGCATCCACGTCCAGTAGGACGTAAAACACGCGAGAAAAGGGCTGGAAGCTTTATTAACTTTGTAATTAGTAGGTATATGAAAGTAGAAGCACTGCTAGTGAGTGAGCTATTCCCCAAATGTACCCAAGCAGTGCCAACATACGCTACAGTTCAGTTAATTCTTTTATTAGATCTAAGCATCATGTGCACTTAATTTTCTTCTCCTTTTTCTTCTTCTTCTTCTTCTTTTCTTCTTAATATTATTATTATTTTAGGTCCTCTCCAGAGTCAGTTTATTACCGGTCGATCAAGAAAAGATATTCAGACACAATTGTGCAGTTCCTAGTCAGTCCACTAGAGAGTAGTACTGGATTTAACTGGAGAGACTCACAGGGGTTACTATGGGCCAGTAACACCATTCAAGTTCAAACAATGTATGTAAATAAACCCATTTTGAGGTAAGTTTGTCAACAATTTTAGGAAAAATTGCTCTGACAATGTAACTGTCTGTGTGAAAGTAAAGCACATCATGTTAAAAAGTCCTGCTGAAATAGTACATAAAATGATGAGATGAGAAATAATTTAATGAAATGAATGCTGATCCTTTGTTCTCTTCAACTTTGGAATCTGATGATGAGAGGCAGATTTCACTGAGTGTCCTTGCTGGTGCAGCACAGAGGAAACGGACTTTGAGCAGCTTTCCTCTGGGAGACATGAGACACACAGCAGTCATCGGGCACTCAGTGATTAAGAGGGAAAATCCAGAGTTGACAACTCACAATACCATTCCTTGTGACTTAGTGTTTACTGCTGCAGCCATGAATGTGTGTCCTCAAGTGTTCTAAAGGGTCCGTCCTAAACTTCGCCTCACATCTCATGTGCCAGTCTGTGTGCCCCCCCCCTGCCTGTGTGTCCACGCGCAGGCCTTGAGTTGTCTGCTGCTTCGTACATACCTGACATTTTTGTGGGCTTGGAGTGGCGGGGGTGGGGACGGGAGGTGTTTAGCGTTCTGGAGAGACCAACATTTTCACTTCTGATTTACTCAAAGATTTTACACAAGTCTAACCACATGTACTAAAAATGTCTTACACCACACCTGACTGCCATGTGTGCTGATACATCCACTCTGCTGCTACTTAAGGAGCACATGCAGTTTAGTCACTTGCAAATTGCTGTTACAAAACAACATTTTGTGCTGCAGATGCAAGATGCCCTGCAGAAAAACCTAGTACCTGGCTGGCTTATGACACAAATAGCAAGGCAGGTTAGTGGCATGTTACACCTCTGCAATCTTATTTGCTCTGGACACTTTTTAAAACACAAGTACAGCCACTCCTCAGTGGTGAGAGAGACATGCATATAAATGGAAATAGACACAGAGGTGAGGGGGTAAAGACACAGACGGACAGTGAGACATATAGAAAGACAGAAAGGGGGAGGATGATGAGAACAGCAGCAGCCCCTTTGATGTGGGCCTCAGTGGGGCCCTGTGTGTCTAAGACGAGGCAGGCCTGCTTAGGGAAGGGGATTTCCAGCCCTGCTTGGTCTCCTGTCTCACCCCCTTAGCCTTTGCTTGTTCCGTGGGCGACAGCTTAAAAACACAGAGAGCACGATGACACCGAGACAAGGACTGCAGAGCCGACACTCACCCTGGAATGACAGGCATGGGCATTTTAGTGATAAGAAGCTGTTTTATTAGCACATCCCTTTGGGGGGAAAGTGGAGCAGAATATGTCAGATGGTAGTTTGTGGGTTGCTTTGCTGTGGAGCGACCAGTTCCATTTCTCTAAGTTTCATGCTACAAGATGGTGGCGTGATATATTTTTTGTTTTGAATATGCTCATACAGTCCATCTCCTCACTGAAACATTAGCCTCCTTTGTTGCATTAAAATCATTCTGCATCTGCAGTTTGCAAGCCTCTAGGAATATGAATTCTCACCGTCCTGTCCTTTTATTTTCCCTCAAACACACAGACACATTTAGTTTTACATGCATAGGAAACATCTTATATGCATGATTATGATCTCCATTACATTAGTGCAGAAGCTCCTCCGCATGTCTTCGCACACTTGTTGCAGCTGACACTTCGCTCACTCGCTCGGTCTGTCTGCACACAGTGCCCTTTACACACCCAAACACACTAACACACACCCAAATGCAGAAATGTGCACTTTATTGTCAAAGAAGTACTCAACACACACATACACACACACACACACACACACACACACACCCACACACACACACACACACACACACACACACACACTGAGTTGTGGAAAGTCCCTGGCACTAGCTGCCTACTATCTCAGCTGCAAGTTTGCTAGCTCAGGTGGCTGCTACAATGGCAACAATGCTAAGATAATAGGACCTGTGACCCTGCACCACCTAGACTGTACCAGCTGCTCATGCATTGACTGACCTGTTGCTTGTTTGAAAAAAAAAAATGAAAAAAAAGTAGCAGAATTAAATGGGGCAGATGAAAATGGGGCTTTCAGGGATTTAAATTAACACCAGCCACCAGCTAACTCTGCCCCTAGTTCATATATGCACTTTGCAAGGTTTTACAACGCGTATTCAATCATTCCCCTCTAACACTGCAAAACTAAGGAAAAAGAATGCAGTAGTTTTGTGTCACCTCATAGGTTTGGCCAACCAGACCCTCACTGTAATTGAAATTTTCAAATGTCGTTTACCTTCTTTTATGAATTTATAAGATACTCTTCTGAATCACAACTTTAACCATTAACAGATCCTTTCAAAAAACAATCTCAGCCCTTCCAATTCTGAATTCTGAATAAAACTTTTAGTTTTTGCTGTTTTCGATCAAACACTGTATACTTTTAATTAAGTACTCACTTGTTTTGTTGTTGTGTAACCCTTTCATATAAAGTCAAATGTTTGTTGTTCTCTGTTTGTTTAAAACCTGAAAACGTTTCTTTTAAACTGTGTCAGGCCCCGCCGGGGATGTTTTTCCTGCAAAAAATAAAAAGATAAAAATAATAAAATTGAATGAAAATGAAAGCGCCTCTATGATAGATGCACATTGTATATTGACTTTGTATTTGAATTTTATCGAATTGAAGCATGTTATTTTTCTGTGGAAGTGCATATATCTGCAGAAAATTTGAAAATGTCCTTGCAGAAAAACATGCCCGCAAGATTAATGGAGTGAAAGGAATGGATGAGTCAGTTCAGGTGCTTGATCAATAGAAGCAGCTGACAGTATCTCATCCTTATCAGTGCCTTCTCAGATTCTCAAACACATTGTGACTCAAGCTCCCGTCAACCATCAACCAGTGGATACAGAGTGGCCTTGATCTCAACTCCCATCTGGACACGAGTCACGATTGATTGATGTTAGCCGTTTGTGAAAAGTCCCAGTGCAGAACTGATGATATACATAAACACCAGAATATATTAGTTTCACACTTTTTTATGTGTACTTCCATCAGTTAAACTGCATCAAAATAAAATAAATGTATATCAAGGGCAAGGCCACAGGCTGTGAGTCTGATTATTTTGGCCTTCTGACTTTGTTTGAGAGACCTTGACTGGTCAGTGGGTGTTTTGTTTTGCAGGGTGGAGGCCTGCTCCCTTTTTCAGAATGGCTTATGTAACTGTTGGTCGGAGCAAAATGGTAGTGAAACATCCTCTGCAGAATAATGTGCCTGCATGGGTGGAGCGCTGTGCTGCAAAGGACACTGAGGTCCAGATGTATACTTTAGGTACTTTCCTCCTTAAAGAGCAGCCCCCTGGTGTCTGTCGCTTATGTTCTCAGATCTGATACACAGCGAGCTGTGTGAACAGAGGTTTGAAACAAGGAAGCAGTAAATATGTCAGCTCCCCACTGGGTCAATGACAAATAGCTCAGTTTGTGGTTGTCTGTTGATGGTGACAAATATTTCAGAATAGGGACTCTTCTGTGTACTGCACCTTTTGGAATAGTCAGAATTCATTCATTCATTTACAGACAACAAAAACATAGAAAAGTAGTGTAGATGATAGACAGGGAGGACAAAGAGAAACCAGGGTTATCCCTGGCTTTACATTTGTTCTCATTTGATGGTCAGGGGTAATTTGAATTTGCATTGGGGAGTGTCTGGTGCAATTGTTGCGTCCCCTTTATGCAAACCTGTTGATTTTTTAAAATACAAGAATGTAATGTAAAATGTAGTAAAATGTAAAATGAAAGTTTTTTCAGCATCAGATCATCAAATTAGTGGTATCTACGAAATTAAGGAGCCTGATCCACACTAGCAGTCCAATCTAGAGTTGCACTGCCGGTGACAACTAAACTTGGACATGAATGAAAAAAAATGGCACAGACTATGTAAAGCACTGTGGCCCTAAGCAAATTACTTTTTTCCATTTTCCATTGGAACACTAACGTACTCTTGTGACGCCACACAGCACTGAAGATGGAAACTCATGAGTTGCGAGATATGATTATAATAATCAAATTTTGGATGTTAAAATGCTGACAATATTGTCAGCATTTTATTGTTCAAATTCAAAAATTGGACTACAGAATTATGTCCTGGCTGTATACGAGTATATGCATGTATGTATATAAATAACTGCATTATTGTTTTAATGTATTTCATTTGATCTTATTTTATTCTGCATTTAATCATTTGTATGTATGTTCTATGTGTGTTTACCATGAGGAGACCACAACTTGCATTTCTACTGTACAAACCTGTGTTGTAAAATGACAATTAAATGACCTTGATAAAATCCAGATCCAATCACTAGTACAAGTACGTCAGTTAGGTGCAGCTGAGTAATGTACAAAAAAAGGGTAAAACAAAGGTTTGTATAGTCTTGCTTTTGTATGGCAAGGTGCTTCATAACTGAACTACACAAATGATTAGTGAAAATAAATCCATCTATAAATATACAAAAGGTTATGTACAGGCAAGTAACGTACAGGATTGTATGAAAGTGTATGAGTAGATACAAATAATAAAGATATATGTTTTGAAGACACCAGAAAACAAGCTAGTCCAAAGTGTAAAAACATCCAAAGAACAACTTATTTGCTACAATTCTATTTTGTTGCCGACATAATGCTTTTACCAGGTGCAAAAAATGGGCCAATAAGCCAGACAGATCCCATATAATCTGTCCCTATATATACTGCATGAGCCTCTGGACTGAGCTTCAACTAATACAGAAGGCAGAGCACAAAAACCCATCTGGAACTGCAAGACTTTTCATTTCTATAGTTGGGCAGTCAGACTAATCTTGAAAGGAGAACATAAACCCTGGTATTTATAGTGTAGCTTTCTGTCAGTTGGCTTGTGAAACCAGTTGTCGCAGTGTCTGTTTAAAAGGCTGCAATGTGTTTTAAATAGCATGTGTATGTTTTTATTAAACATGACCTTTCTTCACCCCATCCTATTTGCTGAATATGACAGCCCTGGGTGTGTCCAGTCTCCAAAGCACAACCAGCAAAAAGGAGTGTAAATGGTGAGCGTGTGAGTCTTCAGGGAGCGGTAAAGTCATGTGACAGCCCCTGTCAAAGGGACGATGGGAAGTCGTCACCTGCATAAACACACAGGACACGATTTCACATAGGGGATAAAGCAGGTCCAGTCGGAGCATGTTATTCGATGCTATTAAAGCTTTGCATCCCCCAAACCGCTTCCGTCCCCCGGGAAAAAGAGAGAATGTGAAGAACGCCGTGTCCCAGAGGAGGGCGAGCATGGAAAGTGCATCAGATCAGTGTCAATCAGAACATCTTGTCCTGAATCTTGAGACGCTAGTATGAGGAAATCCACATCCTGGAGGAGAGGAAACTCCCAGCTTTTGTTGTTCGCTGGCCAGCCCACGCAGCGGCAAAACAATAGATATTTTTAGTCCTTTGTTAAATTTAACCCACTCACCAGCACTGTTAAAATGAAATTGCTGTTTACATTTTTGGAGGCTTTTTAGTCTCCTGCTCGAGCTCTGATGATGCACTTGAGGCTGAAATTTTGCAACTTTTACTTAGTCACAGTGAGGACGTGTGGTGAGATGCGTTCAAGGCTCGTGCCACAGAATACAGCCTCATAGCTAGGCACTTGTTATGTCTGTGCCTCACACACCGTACTGTGTATTTACATAAAGACTTGGCTCTTTTATCGTCCCTTTAAATTTCCTCAACACAAAGGATCCCACGCCTTCTGCAGTCGCTACCAGGCCTAGCCTGTTTGTCTGTCTGTGGGGGAAACAGGTCATGACACACAGAGGGAAATATGAGAGGAAGAACAGAGGGAGGCAGTCAAGCAACTCATTGTCCCGAGTTGAGGATTCAGCGGGAGAAAATATATGGAGACGTGCAGTGCGAGAGGAATTCCCCCAGTAAGTTCAAACGATTGCAGATGTGCGCCTGGTCGACTGCTACTGCACACATCTGGGCCAGAAAGCTTTCCCCGCACGCCTCCGCCTCCATCCTCTGAGCCCTCCGCGCCTCGTCTTTATAACACTGCCCTCTGCTCTACCCTGGAAAAGCAATTAGGCAGAACACATGGCCGGTGTGAGCTACTACTCACCAGGCGGCCGCTTCGCCAGCTGCGGCGGATCCACGGCAGAGGGTGTCTGAAAAGGCCATTGTCTTGGCGGCCGCGAGGAGAGATTTGGCGGAGGGAAAGTTTGGGGGATTTCAGAAGTAGCAGTGCTACTGGAGGTCAGCGGTAGTCCGGCACCTCTGCGGGGCTATATTTTCATTTCTTCAAACTACTTCTCCAAATTTCCACCATATATGTGCAGTTATATTTTGCAATGCACAGATCCCCATTCTCCAAAACTCCAAATTAGGTTAAAAGAAGTTCAGAACAGAGATGTAGTAAGCATGCATGTCCGAGCGGCAATTCCAGCTACTGCTAATGATTTACAATTCATCTGAAATAGCTCGCACACACAATTAAGAGGCATATTTGGCACCTTTCTGCTGGCACGCGCTTGTTGTCAGGAGACGTGCACTTGAGTCAGTTGTTTATGCTCACTCAGAGACAACAGGCGCTCCTCCTATAGGCCAAACACACACACTAGTGGGAAATTCCCAGCAAAAATTCCACTCCAGCAGTCCTCTGTGAGCACATTCCTGCGTTTTTCACAACATCATGCTGCTGAAATGAAAGTCGAACTGGCAGTTGTGGGGCCGTTTTGAAGATCCAGCGTACCCTCAAGCTATCAATAAATCTTCCTAGACCGAGGATATTGCATGTGAGCTTATATCCCTGCTAGATTTCCTGGATGCAGCTCACTCTGGGAATGTGGGGGAGCATGAAAGAACAGGCAGAGCAGACAAGAGGAGGAGGAGTAAAGGATTTAAGAGAAACAACATTCTTTAGGTGCTAAAACTGGTAAAATACAGTAAGATGTGGCCCATTAATGAATTGGATTCCATCTCTAAATAGGGTCTATGTTTTGCCAGAACACAAAATAGCATCATGACTTACCGTCAAATACACAGTTGTTTAATTTTTTTTGGAAAAGTTTTCTCATTCCAAATTCCCCCAGTATTCCCAGAAGGGACTTCACCAGTGAATGTAGTTATCTATTTCTAATCCTGTTTGACTATCTAACATAACCAAATAAGATCTATGACAGCACATTTTCCATTTGCGGAAAATGTGGAGACTCAATTAATGAAAGCATAAGTGTGTGAAAGGGGGGATTTTTATAGGCGTACAGTAGTGTGCAGATAATGAGTCATGCTTTTTGGTAACTTGGAACTGTCACTGTCTCGCTCCGACTGTGCAACAAGCGTGTCCATCAGGCTGCGGTCTTGCTCCAGGATTGTCCAATATTTAATAATACAAGAGTACTACTGTTCTTGTTGGTCACATTTTGGTTTGACTTATCTCTTTCATCATCATGTGTGGAAGGGCCCAAAGCACAGTTGGTTTGGCCGCTGCTGCATGGTACAGTTGGCATTGCCACAGTTGCAGCAGGGTGTTTCCTCTCTTCTTAAGCCATCAGGAGATTACTGACTTCACTGTGTTATTACTGAGGCCAACAGGGCCACTACTGCAAAAATGGCTCTATAGATGGGTTTTCCAGGTTTTCTATCAGCCACCCCACCCCCCCCCCCCCACCCCCCCCCTCCCCCCCCCTGTACATGGAAAATCTCTCTAGTTGCAGGATATTACTTTAATTTGGCTAGGAAGAAGTGCCACGTTGATGTAAACGCTTTTTGTCTTAATGCTGTTGATCAAAATTAGCCCTTTAAAGGGAAATGTAGCTAATTTACGACTGGAAACATGAGGACAGCTAACTTGGCTGTGTCCACAAGCAGAAAAAATCTGCCTACCAGCACCTCAGTAAAGCTCACTAACTTTCCTCCTGCAGGCTCTAATGTCACATAAACCTTTGTTTGCAGGAACAGGTTCAACTAAATAAAATTGTAGCAGATAAATGAGTTGCTTTTTGCATGTTTTCAGCCTTACCCATTGGAGCTGCTATTTGTTTTCTGGCTCGACAAAGTAATGGCTTCAAAGCCTGAGGGCAAGGAGTACAGTTGCACTTGCTGTCAGCGAGTGAGTAAAACCTTGCATGTCTGGTTTGCGCGCTGCTATCAAGTGATGGGCATTAAAGGTACACATAATGAGATAGCTCGGCATGAGGCGTGATTGACTGTGGAGGATGACACGGTGAGCAGGGGGTGAGGCACGGCTGACAAAGCTCACCAGCAGAACCTGATAGTTAAGGCCTGTCTGAATATGTCTGTGAGTACTGAGAGACACTCTGCAAGGCTCTCAGCCTCAAAAGACGGAGAGTCTTCGAAAAAGAAGAAGAGGTTTTGGGTTTCCTGCTGCCCTGTGGCACAGCGGAGTGAGACATGTTTACTTCCTCAAGCGGATGGCTTACTCAAGAGAATGTGAAGTCATGGTTGTTTTTTGTTGTTTGAAGCCCCCATTTGGATTTTTCTTCAGGTCAAGTTTTATCCGTGTGCGTTTATTTTATGTCTATGCACTCTGGCCTATTTTTTAATATGCATATAACATGCCTTTCCCAGTTGTAGACTCTAATTTAATCCATCCATCCTACAGGGCAGCTTTGTGGTTATATTCAGGAACAAGAGGAAGTATTTGAGAGTAAGCTTGGTGTCTAAAATAGCTATTGATATTCACCCACTAACCTGACATCCAGCCATGTGGGTTTCTTTGCATATTTAGATTTTTATATGACATTATAGGATTGCATGCAGACAGGGAGTGCATCTAATTTGAATGAAAAGCGTTCAGTGGATATCATTTGTGTTGTGTCTATCTCGGGGATATCATGTTCAGGTTATTTAAGGCTTTTTTACGACATTTATAGTAGGATATGTAGGTTAAACCATGGGCCATGCTGGCCCTATTGTTACCGCAGACACCTGTTCTTACATAGTTCACTCAGAAAAAGTCCACCCGATGAGGTCAGTTCTTACTCACTCGTTGTTCATACAGTCTGTTCACAGACTCAGTTTCTACTTGAAAAAGGACAGATAATGGCATAGGAGGGGTGAGATCGTTAGAGGTCACCTTCACCATTACGATATTCTTACACCTGGTAAAAGCAATGGGATTTCTTCCCTGATTTTAAATTTCTGGACAACTTGAGACACAAACCAAGTCTGCATATGATAAAGTACACAACTTTCTCTACATCTATCTCTGACAAAAAGCAGAAAAAGGCACATGTTAAAGCGTTTGGTGGAATTGCACCATCATCATGACTTCTGCTACCGGCAGGCTGCTCTCATTCGGCCCTTGCTTTTGGCTTTGGTTGAAGTAAACTGCAAAGTCAATACACCACATGCTCAGTTTTCCAGCTGAAACTCATCTAAATCGAACACTGCGGTACGTACGTTTCAACTCACTGTATAAGCATTATAATGCATCAACCACATTACATAAACACTTCTAAAGTTACTTCCCACTGTGGAAGAATCACAAGCTGGGTCCAGTCATGTGGCCCACAACACCAAATCTGCATTTTCTACTATCTGTTTTAACCCCCCAACACTTAAATTAAGCCTCAGTTACATCTTGGTAACGTGATCTGTATCTAGACACATTATCTGGAGGATGCCATCTGATCCAGACAATCCGATCACATTTTGATCAGACTATGTTTTGCATGCATTTAGATGCATTTACATGTCTTATGTAAAGATAGGATATCCAGATACAGATTGCATGCTAGTGCAAGTAAATGGGGTCATAATGCCCACTGAAAAACTGAAGTGAGGTAGGAAGGAGGAATCTGACAATTATTTGGACTCATTTTCTTCTTTTCTCTAACATGAGTTTCATTTTCAGTGTGATTTAAAAAATCCACCTGTAACCTTGCATTTACATTGTTTATCTGCCTTGAGTGGTTGAAATTGCAGCAGTTACGCAAGGGTGGGGTTGTGTTTTGCTTTCTATTGGAAGTAAACTACACTAAGATTTGTTTTCCCCTTTCTCTGGTCTCAGTAGGTCTTAACACATCCAATATTTAGATGGAAGATCATCACAGCAGCACTGACAGGAATTTGGTTATAAAACCAAAGATATTACCTTTATAGTGCATGAGTGGAGATTAGTCAAGACATGCCAAAAATACAGGCCAACGGCAAAATTTCCTGGCAAGTAGTTGAGTAAACTAAAAAGAGTAGACTCAACCTAGCTGGCATCTGACCAACTCATTGAAGCCCTCGATACAAAAGAGCTGGAGTAACACACAACTAGTGGAAAACGATACGAACCTTTGTTTTCAGGTTTGTGTGTCAATGTTCTTTTTCAAACAGGTGAAGGGAGGAGTTTTTTTCTCTGAGACTTAAGGACATTAGATCAAGAGGTCAGGGCTTGTTTTCTCCATAATGATGCTATTACTTTATTTTAAAAGCCTGGCGTCTGCTCTGTGGTGCAGAGTAAAGTTTATCTCTTAAAACCACACTCAACTGCGAGCATGTGAACTTGCATAAAGTACCAGTGTGGTTTAGCTTTAAACCCCCAATATCACTACACCACCCTGAAGATGGGTGCGCTCTTCTATGCAACCAAGCCTGAATGACAAGATTCCATTTATTTGTATCACATTATGGGGTTTCCATTTAAGTATTATACCTAGAGCATTTCCTCAAGCCAAGTCTAAGTGCGACACCAATAAGTGCAACTCACCTTGGGGCTATTGTGCAACCACTGGAGTGTTTGCAACATGACAAACCACTTGATAGTTTACAAGGAACAACATGCAAATTCTAAAGAACATGTCTGTAGTAAAAGGAAGCGAGCACACAGCATTGTTATCACACACGCTCTCAGTAGACTTATATCACCTTTGGATCGCTTTGCGTTTTTAGTTCATTTTGATAAGCCGTTCCTAGAACCTGCTCAATGCATCCAGGTTCTGAGAAACTGTGTGCTTCGTGTGTGCTGTAAAATATGATGAATATTTTGTGTTTGTGGGATAAATTAGATTGCCTGCTTTATATTTTAATGCTTTTTTTTTTTTTTTTTAAAAAAAAGGAAACAAGTGTACGTAGTGAGTCTGGGTACAAGGTTTGTACAGAAAACCACATACAAAAGATTGTTTCAGAGAAATATATTTGGAAAATTTTAAATACTCGTATAAAAATGTCCCTGGCTGTGGAAAGCTGTTGTTTTATTGATTCATACAAAACAAGTCCAACATTCTAATGTTTCATTTTAAGATATGAGTGTCTTCAGAGAAAAGCCTCATCATACTAATGTTTCCCCTATTGCCTAACATATAAACTTCTGTGCTTGGAAAACATTAGACAGACTGTGGCTTTGCAATGTGAAGAAGTACATTTTTTTAGATGGTGGAGATCCCCCTGCACTCCAGAGTTCAGTCCTACGCCTCTACTCTTAGATCCGGGGGTGGGGGTCTTTCTGGTTTTAAATGTAAAATACAGTGTGCAAAGGGGGGGGGGGGGGGGGGCAGAGGTGGGGAAGAGGAAAGGAAAGGGGGAGGAAAGTGAGAGTATCAGGGTGGAGGTGTATTGACATGGATGGGGGGTGTTTAACAAAGCAAGGGAGCATTGTACCGCTTCCCCTTTTATATTTATTTAAATCAGACAACTTTCTAATTTTAAGAATATATCTGATCATTTAATGTTTTAGGAAACTAATACTTTTCTAGAGTGATGTTAAAACTGCGTAATTTAGAGATGCAAAATTCATTTTGGAAACTCTTATGTTTATCCTTCAGCAGCACTGTTAAGTAAGAAGGAATACTTGTAGTTGTGCAGGAGTGGACAAACTTTTGCAATACTGGATTTTGCATTAATCCTTAGATGATTAACCATTTGTTGTTAAAATATTTTATTGCATGCATGAAGTACACTTGGATCATATATCTCAGAAATGTGGTTCAGTGGTTAAACACAAATACTCCCATGTATGTCATCTGTGACTGTGTCACAAAGTACATCGGTTTTAGAACAGGATAATGACATGGCAAACAAAGACAGGGACTTTCTGCTATAAACCATATCAGAACATTTTATAAGATAACACCCCGTTGGTATCTCGGACCTAAGAATCAGCTCCTGAGTCATTATATAAATGTGTTAGTAACTTATGAAGAGGAAGCCAACATCCTCTATTCAGCTGCATTACCTACCTGGGGAGAGAGGGAAAATCCCTGATGACACATGCACATTTGTATTTTTTCAGGAACAAGGAAATCGGAATTGAGTGGTTACCAAGTGATCTGCCAGTGATTTTGTTCCTCGAACTGAAAAATAAAACATTAAAAAAAACCTTGTCCATGTGATTATTTTCACTTGCAGTGTTACGTGATAGGGAAAAATAAACTTGTGGCACAAAAGAGAATCTGTTTTCACTTTGACATGGTAATATATAGTTACAACTGTAGCTTCCCCATGCAGGTTATGCAGAGATTATGTTGGCATCTATAGCTGGCAAAAGAAAGCTGCTTAGTTTACACAGTATTAGTAATATAATAAGTAATGTATTATTTAATGTTAAATAACAAAAAGGGGAGCCAGGTCTGGCACAAACAAGACCAGACACAGTTAATATACAGTGTTAATATACAGTGTTAACCAAATTTACAATTATACATAACCCCCTTTTCTTAATTATTGATCAAGATGGTACATTAACTTATGTGCTAATGTATGTATGTGTAACAGGTATCTATGTACAAGATCCAGGAACAGTAGCGCAACACACTTGCACATTTGATGCCATCAAATACAGTAGCTCGTAACTCCGAGGGGGTTTTTGAGGCAGTAGTTAGTGGTGGTTTTATATTAAATTGCATTATATTGTAGGGTACTCCTGGAAAAAAATAGCATGAACTATGTAGCATGACGTCCAGCTTCCTGACAGAGTTAAAAGGCAGAAGTGTAATAGTATAATCTTCACAAAGGTCATATGGGCCTTTTACACAGCAAACATTTTGACTTGTCATAGCAGGAAAAGTACAAGTGTAACTAATAACATCAAGGATGGCACCTTTTCATGTAAGTGTTCCAGTAAAACTTGTCAATGAGTTAATGGAATGAACCTTGTATATTTATAGTATACTGTTTTGACTCATGAATGATATCAACTTACTTAACTGTTGCATACTAACAGGAAATTATCAAATGTTCATTGTTTTTGGTTTCAACTGACTTGCACATTTGATGAATGAAGGACAATTAATTAATTAATTCTTTAATTAATAATTAATTAAAGAATAAGAATTACAGGGTTTGTTGATCCTGGGGACATATAACTCCATTTGAACCTACACTGTATTAAAAAAAAAAAAAAAAAAAAAAAAAAACTCTAAAACACTCCTGAATTGAAAAAGGTTACCTGAGGAAAAGTATGACATTATTACATAGATATCGAAAGCACTCAACACAAAGACACAAAGGCCCTTGTCAGTGTTATAGTGTTAAACATAACCTATAAGATTGTTAATATTACCAATAACATTGTTCATGCTGAAGCTGGTCACGGTAGGTAGCTCCATAACTACTTTATTTACTGTTGGGTAGTTTCACTTAAGGCCATACATTATATTTTATGATAAAAGGCCTATTTTATTTGGAATGCAAAATATGAATCTGCAAAGTAGCTAATAACTACAGCTGTCCAATAAATGAAGTTCGAAAAGTAGGCTGTACTTACAAAGCAACACACTAAAATATGCACAAGTACCTTTAAAATTAGAGTAAAGTACAGTATTTGAGTATATTTTACTTTACTAAAAAAAACATGGACACCAAGCGCTCGGGTATTATATCACCATGGCAACGAAGCAGGCCTCTCACACCGGATGCAGTTCGGGTCCCTTCGGTTCAACTTCCGGGTGGAAATATTGTGCATGAACTAAAATCTGCTTGCTAAATCCATTTGGACGAGCTTTTGGGCCACCTTAACCGTGTGAAATGTCCCGAGGCTCGAGCGCGGGGTTCGACCGACACATCACCATCTTCTCCCCTGAAGGAAGACTCTACCAAGTCGGTCAGTGTGCGGGTCTGTCCGGACCGACGCCGGCTCGCAGGCTAAATGCTAAATGCTCCGTCATGGTTTTTTTCGCGCGGCTCGGCTTCTGGCTTGGTAACTGAGCGCTCCGCCGAGACGAAAGTGGTATCGCATGAAACCACGAAACGCAGGCGTGTGGCGTGTCGCTCGTTGTTTTTCCACGTCTCCCTCGGTGACGCTTCAGTTGGACCAAACGGCGCGACTCCAGACAGCCAGCTGGCTAGTAGGCTAGTTAGCACTGCAGTCGAGCCCGCTGATTCACGCTGAAAGTGGCAACCTGATATTTAGGTGAAACGATACAGTTTTACAAAGTTGGTTTAACGTTTCTCTCGGTTAAACCGCATTCATCATGACAGCATTGTGTCTCAGCGACAGCAGATTCGTGTATTTCTGTCTAATACGGCGCGCGTTGGTTGGGCTTAAAGGGCAAATCCGCCCTAAAATATTAACCATGTACTTTGTTTGTGTGGTTTGCATTTGAGTTTTAATCCGTTAAACTGACCCAGTCTCTTCTTAAGCTGAACTGCACATGGACAGGACTCGGGTTGATGTCGTCTGATCGACAACTGTCAGGGGAAAAATCCTGAAGTTGCACCACAAACAGTAAATAACTAAGAATAACTGAATCTGAAATCTAACCTTTTGTAAGTGTACTGTGCTACAGGGAATACTCCCTGATATGCAGCCATAAATCCTACAAGTAACATCTCACCTGGATGCAACATCTCATGCCAAACTTCGGTATCAGCTGGCCAATCAGATGACACCTGATAACAGTTCTCTCCTGCTGAGGGAGACAGCTGCTTGTGTCTGTGCATATTGACTTTACTGTTCAAATTCACTGAATGCTGTGCCTGCTTTTTATTTATTTACATTAGATAACGGCCATTGCTGTTGTGAGATGGACAGGCACACTTAAAGACGCTCTCTTGTCTTGCTTGTTTGCAGAATATGCTTTCAAGGCCATAAACCAAGGTGGACTCACATCAGTAGCGGTCAGGGGGAAGGACTGTGCAATTGTTGTAACACAGAAAAAAGTACCGGTGAGTTGATGTCAGGTCTTTGTTTCCACCCTGCATGCGATAGTGGAAGCACACGACAGCGTTTGGGCCTGGCAACATCCAAACTGACAGTGTGTGTTTGTGACAGTGTGTGTGTAATTATTAAAGTTTCATGGCTAAAATGTTGAAATATTGACAGATGTGCATCATGTTTTGTATAGTTGTATCTTAAATCATTTACTTGGTCTAAAAGCCAGTTAAAAGACTTGTTTTCAATTTAGAGGGTTCAATTTATTTATTATGAATTTGATAGGCAATCAGCCAGAGTGGGCGATGGGATATTTTGTGCCACCTGTGTGCATGTAATATTTGTATGCATTGTAGTTTATTAAGATCACATGAATACCCAAGGCACCTGGGTCAAGTCAATCTTTTGGATGCAGTAATGACGTATGACAGTAAAACAACGTATTAAACCCTCTCTTCCTTGAAACAGGACAAGCTTCTGGATGCCTCCACAGTGACGCACCTTTTCAGAATAACAGATAATATTGGATGTGTAATGTCTGGGATGACGGGTAAGAAAAGGCACTTTGATCAATTATAATGTTTGAAAAGTGGACAAAATGAAGAGATTAATTAAATTGGCACATGCACTGTGTGTTATGAATCAGTAGGGTTTATTATTTCAAGATTTTATATAAACAGTCCAGGAATTTGTCTGTGTTTATTTTGAATATAAAATATGTTAAAATTGGATACCAAAAAAAGTGTATACCAAAACTTGGGTAAAATTTGATTTAGAAAAATAATAATTTTGCATTTTCTTTCCATTTTTCTCTTCACTTTCTATTACCAGAAGCATTTCTGGTTATAGAAAGTGTTGCTCATTTTAAACTTTAGTGTTGCTCATTGTAAACTTTCCACCCTTGTTAACTGTGGTGGTTTCTTGCAGCAGAAATGCAGAAATTCCTCAGTGTATGGGAACAAAACAATCAGGGTGAAAACCAGTTAAAACCCAAAATACCTCTTTTACAAACTTCCAAGCGTTTTCAGTCAGAACTGGTAAAAAAATGGAAAGTGGTGTGTCTTAGCGATCATTTGACATCTCTCTTCTCCTCACTCACAGCATTTACTGTAGCTGACAGTTCCTCTTTCCAAACAACTGTTATTTTCGACACGTAAACAGCTTTCTGGGGATATCATTTAAACATTGCAGTAGAGATTTGAAGTACCAATATGGCTGTGGGATAGTTAAATGGGTACATTGAACAAATGAGCAACTTCTCCCTCACTCCGGTCTCATGCAGCTGACAGCCGGTCCCAAGTCCAGCGAGCTCGCTACGAGGCAGCCAACTGGCAGTACAAGTACGGTTATGAGATTCCCGTGGACATGCTGTGTAAGAGAATTGCTGACATCTCGCAAGTCTACACGCAGAACGCTGAGATGCGACCACTGGGCTGCTGTAAGTATATTTATTAATTTACATAATGACAAGAAAAATGTGTGCTTTGGCAGTAGACACAGCTATATAGGTGTGGAACACCGAAGCCAAACGTCACTGTCGTCCTCTCTGATACCCGTTGTCTGCAGGTATGATCGTGATCGGCATAGACGAGGAGCACGGCCCCCAGGTGTACAAGTGCGACCCAGCAGGATACTATTGCGGCTTCAAGGCCACCGCTGCTGGAGTGAAGCAGACAGAAGCCACCAGCTTCCTGGAGAAGAAAGTGAAAAAGAAACTGGACTGGACCTTTGAACAAACTATTGAGGTACAAAAAAAAATCTCTTTACACGGATGTAGCAGAGCACATTCATACGGTAGGAACATGAATGTGAAAGTAACCTGTGTGGCTTCTACTTTTATAAGCACCATGTCAATATCAAGTAAATTATTATTATATCTGTGATAGAAATGTCATAAACAGTCTTCTCTACCTTACCCCCCCCCCCTTTTTTTTTTCTCCTCTTCAGACGGCAATTTCTTGTCTGTCAACCGTTCTCTCCATTGACTTCAAGCCCTCTGAGCTCGAGGTGGCAGTCGTAACAACGCAGGATCCCAAGTTCAGGTAAAAGACCAGCAATACTTTGTAATTTATAAAATGTCTATTAAACAGTTAAAATGCTTGTTATAATTCCCCACTGCAAAGAGAGATGCCCTCACATTACTTATTTTATTCAACCAACAGTCCAACAACCAAGGTTACTATCATATATATGGCAAAGAAAAGCATCAAATACTCAAATTTTGCTTAAAATGTAACCTATGAATCTGTGAAGTATCCCTAATGTCAGTAAATGTATTTATCGATGAATTGTTGCAGCTTAAACATCGATCACCCACCTCTCTGTCTCCTCTCTCCAGGATCCTGACAGAGACTGAAGTGGACACCCACCTGATGGCCCTGGCAGAGCGAGACTGATCGAGCAGAGACGCGTCACCTGTTGGATTAAGTTAGAGCATGATGGGATATGCGGTTCCCAGGTGTTATCTTTGTTTGCTGTACATTTACCCCACTGTTTCATTCAACAATAAAAAAAAAAAGTTTTTGAGTAAAATAACCACTGTCTTATTAATAGTTTCCTATTTATTGTGAAAAGTTGTGCTGTTATTGTCTTTGGCATATTTGCAGCATATAAATATGTTTGTAAGCATTTGAGCGCCTGGCCATGTAAACAGAGGCCTCTGTTTATTTCGTTGTGTTTTCATCTGTCAGTTGAATTTAGCAGCAGGGGAAAATGTTCATGGGAACATGAGCGGCTGCAGAGCTCTGCCTCTGAGCTTCCTGTTGTGGCTCTGAATGCACTAAAGTCACATGACGTATCGAGGCGCTGCAGAGAGCTTACTTTACTTCGCAGTGATGTAGGCCCAATTTGACCTCGTTTATTCAACGTTTTGGCACATGTAGCATGTCAGAAATAGATTCCTTCAACTCCCCGGATACATATCATACAACACAAGTAGTTTCTCTTTGCTAAGGGGAACTCTGTTCCCCTACTTCAGAATGGCAAAGCTGACATATGGCCTCTATAGTGTGTCGGGGGAAACAGTGGCTAAGACTTCTAGTCAATGACCCTGTCCAGCTCAGCATTTACGAGGATTTTCTAACCAACATATGATCAGAAATGATGATGTGCTGTCAACAGCTTGTCATTCTCAGTTGCTTCTTGGACCATTTCCCATCAGCCTCTTTGCGGCTATAACAGAAACAAATCTGGCTTCAGCGTCATGCGTTTTCACCCCAAGTGTGGTAATAATCTTTAGGACATTCTGCTTAGATTAATGTTTTAAGCCTCTGTCTCTCATGTAATTTCCACTGTTCTTAAAAAGTAACTCTGTCCTTGGAAAATCCCTGTACAGGTCTACAACCCAGTTAATGTTTACAGCCCTGAGGAAAATCACAGGCTTGATACAGTACACACCACCATTAAACCTAATCAGTCAGGGACATTTTCTGAGTACTAAATAAGTGTTGGCTCCAGGTTTACTTCATACTGGGAATTAGAGCAGGTTGTGCCTGTTATTTCAGGCAATTCCTTTCTGACCAGTGGTGGGGTTAAGTTCATTTACTCAAAGATACATTTGAGATACTTGAGTCTTTTCTTCTTATGCGACTTTCGACTTCACTACACTTGAGAGGGAAATATTGTACTTCTTACTTTTACACTACAAATTAAAAAAATAGGATTGAGTACCACAAAACATGTTATAAATGAACCTACCCAACAGTTTATACAAGTACAGCTGACACGATTAGTCAACTATTTTACATTTTATTCCATCAGTCGTTTTAATGCAAAGAAGCCAAGCATTTCATGGTTCCAGCTTCTCAAAAGTGAAGATTTGCTGCTTTTCCTTTTAATTACATGATTTTGTTTAGTTTTAATGATTCTGAGGTTTCTACTATTGGTTGGACAAAACAAGCATTGTGAAGGTGTCACTTTGGGCTCCAGGTAATTTTTGGCAAACCAAACAGTCAATAATCAGTCTATTAATTTTAAAAAGAATCAGCAAATTAATCCATAATGGAAATAATCATCAGTTGCTAAATAGTATCTAGTAACTACAACAGTAAAACCCTGTTGTACATTAATGCATGAGTAATAATCTAATGATATAACATACAATAGTATTAAAGTCACAGGGGACATTTTTCTTCATTGAGTACTTTGTGCGTTCCTGATAATACTTACGTACTACATTTTCAGTGCAGGACTTCCTTGTTACAGTAACTTGTTTACATTGTGGCATTGATAATTTGTTAATTTCCTTCACTGCAGCTGACGGGGAGACCTTGCAGTTCCCAGACTGCTGTAAAGTTTCCTGCTGATTGCGACACAGACTTATCTAACTCTCCCTGGCACATTTTCCCATCTTGGTAAAAAAAAAAAAAAAAAAACATTTCCTCCTTACAAAATTTCCTTGGTACTTCTAGCGAGTGCCAGTCCCTCGCTGCTGTTCAGCAGCAGTACCAGGGTAGGGTGGAATATTTAAGCACACTATGTTCCTCTTATGCTGCCCGGGGACTTTCAACGCGGTGACTCAGAGACCTGGTGACCTCGCCCCAACAAGGAAATCCCAGACTGTTCCAAGTGGCTGAGTGTGATCATTTTCGTCTGTATCTTTCACAAGTCTGGGTGATGACTCTCTTCCTCGTCACTTTGTGTAAGTGAGAAGTGATGCTTGTTTTATGCTGTGGAAAGGCCGCAAAACGGTCGTCACATGGGAGGAAATTACACTTGACTTGAGGAAACACACGAGTCAGGGCTGTTTATATTTATAAACTTCTTTTTATTCTGAACAATGTTTTGTTAATAGTGTTTAAAATCACACAACATATGTACAGGTACAAAAATAATATCTCTGTATTTACAATATATTACACGTCTGGTATATACACATCAATATATATATATATATATATATTTCTATATATATATAGAAGGACTATATGGAGGTCTTGGTCTTGGTGTACTATGGTTTTTTGGTGCAGATCATTCTCTGATCCGGACCGGACTTGACCAGACTGGACGCCGTCTTCATTCACGTTTGTGGTCCTAGGACCAGCACCTTTGGACCTGGACGGGGGAGGTTGACTGATGTGTCCCTCGTTGTGGGGCCGTAGCTGGGCAACCCAGTAGCAGCTTCACTCGTTCACACCACCGGCAGAGGGGTGGTTCTGTTTTACTTCCCGAACTTTATGTCATCGTACAGCTGTAGGAAGAGAGAAGAAAACATGTTAAGAACCCACTCCGTGGAGACACGAGTACATGAAACCTTAAGTCGATGGCGGCTGTGAGGCGGTCAAATCAGAAACTGACCTCATCTTCCGACATATCATCCATATCGCTCTCGTCAGACTCGCTCTCGGGCAGCTCCCTCAGCTCCTGTGCCGTCCGCTCGTACAGCTGGCAGCGGATCTCTTCGTTCTGCCGCCCGTAGGTGAGGTGGTACGGCGTGAAGCCGCCGTAGTTAAAGCAGTTGACGTCGGCGCCGAGTTCGAGGAGGCGACGGACCAGTGTGGGGTTCTGGAGATCCACGGCTAGATGGAGCGACGTCCGCCCACTGCACTGCTCCTATGGGCAACAACGTAGAGGAGTGACGTTAGGTTCCGGGTTTCATGTGAGGGAGCTTTCTCCTTTTTTTCAAGAAAAGTTAAAAACTTTCGGCCTTTCTGAGGTTAATGACACCTACCTGTGCGTTGATGTCTGCGCCCAGCTGTACGAGGCTCTCAACCAATGAGATGTAGCCGTTTATGGACGCCAAGTGGAGGCAGTTGTGTCCTGTGAAGAGAAAAGTGAGGCTCAGTCAACATCCGGCATCAACAACTGCTGAAGTCAAACATGCTGGTCTGTGAGTGTCTTCGGGGGGGGGGGTTGCTTCGTCAGCCCGGCGCTTACCGTTGTAGTTGGGGAAGGACGCGATGGAGGTGAGGTGGCGCTGGCAGTTCTGGGTGATGACGCCGAAGCAGGCGAGGGAGCCCCGCTTGCAGGCGATGTGGAGGGCCGTGTTCCCGCTGTCGTCGGACAGCCGCGGGTCACTGCCGGCCTTCAGGAGCTTCTCGACCAGCTGGGGCTGCTCCGTGATCACTGCCAGGTGGAGGGCAGTCTGGGGGGGGGGGGGAAGCATTCACAAAGTTATATTTAATGATCGTCTTGACTTGGAAAAAGGCGAATAAGGTGCGTGACGAGGAAGGCACGGGTCTGCATTGAGCTGATAATCAGTCACCCGGGTGGTCTTTACCTGTCTCTGGTGGTTCTGCACATTGAGGAAGGGGTGATTGTGGGACAGTTTGATCATCTGGAGGGCATGGTCTGTGGCTTCGTGAATGATGGCCAAGTGGAGAAGCCTGCCGGGCAAAAATAGAGAGAGAGAAAGAGGGGTTAGGTAAAATAGCACTTTTCAGAAGACTAAAAAAAAAAAAATTACACACGGAGGAAATGGTTCCAGCCCAATGAGAAAGAACAAAGCCCGAGCAGTGGAGCGTTTCGCAAGAATGGAGTTTTGTCGGGTTATTTCCACCAGTTGTGGCTTGACACATCTGATGCTTTATCAGTTCCTGGCAGCGGGCCAGGGACTTTCCTGAACTCGCAGAGCGGACTGTAGCGCCGCCCAGACTGCGCTCACGGCCAAAGTACACACACACACACGCGCGCGCGCGCGCACGCACGCACGCACGCACGCACTGAGCGCGCGCCGTGCTGCACGCAGACACACACACACACACACACACACACTTTAAAAGGCCTGTTGTTTTCATGCAACTTTCGACACTTTCATGCGCACTTTTGCAGCTTTTCCTATCTTTTCAGCGCACTGGCTTTAAAGTTCACACGCTGCGCTCCGGTGCACAACTCCTGTTTTGCGCAGAAGGAGCACGTTCCCAAAATGCGCCATCGCACCGTCAATAGTCTAAAAACAAACAAACAAACAAACAAACAAACAAACAAGTCAAAGTTCCACTTACGTGTCACCGTCCTCGGTCACCGCAGCTCTCCAGGGCTCGTACTCCTGCGCCAGGTCCTCGCTCGTGTTCACGCTCATGTCCTCGAAGTCGCTCACCAGCTCGTCCTCCTTCAGGGAGTCCAGGCCGCTGTCGAAGCGGTCCTCCTGGCAGGGCAGCGCCTTGCCGTGCTTGGGCTCCATGTTGTCGAGGCTGTAATCCATTTGGCTGTGGCTGTGCACGTCCATCGTCGGCCCGGTCGTCGCGGAGAGGGAGAGTGCGTGCGTGCGGGCGGCGGGAGCGCAGTGGCGGCGCTGAGGGAGGCGCACCCGGTTTTGTGCGCTCGGCTGGGCGGGGCCTCGGCGGGGATTTCCAATTGACTTATCTGAGAAAAAAAAAGGCGAAGGGAAATCACACCGAGCTGCTTTTGTGACAGAAAAAAAAAAAAAAATCCCCCCCCCCCCGCCCCCCCCGAAAAGGGACTCAGAGTGAAAACCTGTAGTTTCCTACTAGACACCTATTTTCACCTGTGATGTAGGTTAGGGGACATGCCGTTATTTATTTCAATGAATGAGACGCGACGGGCATGAATGAGAGGGAGACAGCCCCTGGTAAGGCTCTTGAAGAATTCCCTTCTGCACGGGGGAAATTATCTGTTTTAAGTGGCTTACCACGGTAGCGTTACAGATGTTCCATTGATTTTCCATGCTGGCCTAATTGGCCAAGTTCAAATCAGCTAAGAAAGAGACATCTGAGTTTCCAATATGAAGTTCAGCTCAAAATTCACACTCAATTATGAACTATAGCCCACACCTACACTAACAACCACACTCTTATCATATAACTGCTCTGAATTATGTGGCATGCAGTAGATAAAGCTCATTTTACTTGCAACAAAATATTTTGGCTTTATCTCATCATCAGGTACAATAGGTCTCCTAAACATGTAGGCTGATTTTAAATACATGTATTTAACTAAAACGGTGTGTTGATCAGATTTATGCTGCTTCTTTACTGAAGCAGCATAACTTGTGGTGTTGGAAAAAGGCAGTAGAGTCTAGGTGGAAAACACATTTATATGTATGCATGTTCTGCATGTGTCTTTTTTTAATATGTTTGTTTTTTATCCTACTTAAGATTCGCCCTCTCTGTTAGCATCATATACTTTAACAATTTCATAAGAGTTGAAAAGCATCTTAGTATTTTCATTATTATAATCAGACCTGACAAATGCACCCCTTTAACCCTAATACACCCTTTTTTTAATCTGTTTTTTTTTTTTGTGAGCAACATATTAATGGGATTTTCATGAAAAAAAACAAAAAAACTCTATAGACAATTCAGGGGTCAGACAGAGGATGGTGACCGGATTTCCACACGTGTTTTGGTAAATTGTCACACTAAGAGTGAATTTACAAAGTGCACCAAGTACAGGGGAGGGGGGAAAGATTCCAAAGTTTCCTGGTGGAGACTCCCTTAAGAAACCAGCACTGCATGTTCCACAATAGTATGTTCTGGACTTACCCATCTAGCATTGCACATGCTTAACACAGGCCTGATGCATATTTTAGCTTTGATCCCTGGAAAACACTGCTTTAAGTCTTGCAGATATTTTTATAGCTTTACTATAACTTTTGGGTGGAATTTTGAATGTTTTCCTTGTCTTTCTTTTTTGTCATCTTTTTTTTTTTTCGTGTGTCCCACAGCTGAGGAAATTCCTTTCTGTTTCACAACATGTCTGCAAAGTGCGTGACACGGCTACCTGTCTGTGCTCCCCTGACATTTAAGATAAAATTCCCAGGATCACTTCTGTTCACATTGTGAAAGGTGGGCTTGGTGAAAACATAGCAACAGTATCCAAGAGCAGTGGAGGATACACACCTCTGCGGAGTGATACTCAGCTGAGATTATGTACAAAGCAAACACACACACAAACACACACACATACACACTCTACAGGGCTTGTGATGTCACTATCTAATGCATCTAAGTGTATCTCCTGCTGAGCGTCTTGTGAGCGTGCGTCATGTCAGACCCAGAATGTACAGGCACACGAGTGACACAGAATTCCAAACATTCTCTGCTAAGTATCATAATGATGCATCTGAGGACAAACTGTTCTTGCAGCCCTGTGTTCTTTTCTCCCGTTGCCAAGATTGCGTGTCTGTGTGTATATATGGTCAGATATGTACACTGCATGGGAAATACTGGGACTTCCACTTTACGTGTTTGAGAATTTTTATTTTTTTGCAAAGCTTTGAAAGTGCTCTTGTCTCCACTTGCCTTGTGTTTACCACTGGTTGCTATGGCCACCAAGCGGTGACGCCAGTTCAGCGTGAAGTGCTGCACATTGCCCTCTGCCTGTGTGTTGGTAAACCACCGCTTATGTGAGTCAGTATAAAGCCCCAGGGGGGCGTCACACCCTGTTGTGCTCCAAAGTGCTTAAGTCATGAAACTCTTTCATTTTCTCGATTGACCAACTAACACCAGCCTCACCCCACAATCTTAGGAAAAAAATTGACTTAGTTGACAGTTTATTATGTACAGCAATGCAGTCTAACAACAGTCCTGCAGTGAATTTGGCTGCCATGAACATGATAATGTTCAGTTTAGTTTAAACTGTTTAGATTTGATTCAGCTGTATGGTCACTTTTGTGACCATATATTTTATATTTTAATATTTTATTAATGGCAATTTTGGAGGTTGCAGTTTATGCGATGCAATTCTGCGGCAGCACAAACTGCAACCTCCAAAATTGCCATTAATATCAAGAAATACTGAATATTATTTACATAAGGTAGGATTTATTGTTGTATTAGGCTGCAAGATTTAAGTATTTCAGGTTGGGGTTTATTAGGTGTAGGGCTACATAATAAACTGGCAACTGAATAAATATCTCCAGGCATTTTGCCTGTAAAACAAATCTGTCAAATCTGTGCTAAATAGTTGCTATTTTATAAAGCAGATTACATAATCATAACTTTTGTTTAAAAAAAAAGGCTCACTGTTTAACAGACATTTAATAAAATGTTCTAACCTTCATCCTGGCAAACATTTTACAGTAATAGGTAAGTTTGGTAGATGTTAGTGATGGATACCTAAGTTTGGTACTTAATTTTTGAAGTTATTATTGTGTGTGTGTGTATATATATATATATATATATTCTTTTACAGCAACAGCTTAGAAAAGGCTAAAACGGTGTTGATAAGGGGGAAAGGGAGGGGAAAAAGTACTAATACTGAAATTACATCATGGCTAATTTGTGAAACTGAAACACTTGTAATTTCTGGAAAGTATTTACTATTTACACTTAAGGGAATAGTTTGACATTTTGGGACATGCGCTTAGTCGCTTTCCTGCTGAGAGTTAGACGAGAAGATTGAAACCACTCTGAAATACGGTAATTATGGAGCCAAAGCAGGGAGACCATTAGCTTCTCTTAGCATACAAACAGAAAGCGGGGGGAAACATGGCGTGGCTCTGTCCAAAGTTTAAGAATATGCATGCCAGCACCTCATGTTCTGTGTAGTTGTTTCATTTGTACACAGATGAGATAGAACATATCAATCAGTAAACTTTATGTGGTGTAGGTAGGCATATTGTTAAACTTTAAATATTAAACTGTTTGTTTAAATCTTCCTTTAATTCCTACATTTATTTGTCCAAGCACATTATCAAGTACAAGATACGTGTAAGTAAAATAAAATAGATTTTTTTTTTATCTTGTTTCTAGGGTCACATGGTCTGAGACTTATACAGCCAGATGATTTCATTTTTGACTCTGTCGTTTATGTCACCACAGAGTAGCAGCGATCGGCTCCCAGCCCGGCTCTCTAAAAATAGCTTCAGCTTCCCAGATGTGTGCATGTCATTCATGACAACTTCCCTCCTGTTTCAGAAGGAAGCTATCACTTCATTGTTACAGTAATCACTCAGTGGGCCATCAACCTCAACTAGTCCATTTTCTTGTGTGGGCTCGGTGACACAGCAGCTCTACACCCAGAGTTTACACAAACTACACCCACTTTATGTTTTCACAATGTGTGGCTTGATGTAAGAGTTTTAGTGAGACAAACATGGCTTGAATTAAACAATAGGAAGGCAATGCTCGCTGTTTCAATGATATGAGTCAGGCTGTTTCTTTGCTGGAGGGACTTCACCACAACTGTGCTATGCGAAAAGGAAACATTATATAGGTGGTTGTTATCTTGTGTAACTGCATAATGTACGTTCTTGTCATATTACATTTGACATCATTTTTGACGGAGTCGTGAGGAGAAGACATGAATGAAGATCGCCGTGTGTGTGACCTTTGTTTTCATGACCTAAACGGCCATTAACCCTGTGCGTTTCCCAAACAAGTGAAACAGCTGTTTAAACAGGTTTCTATACCAGTAAATAGAGCAAAGTTATTCCCTCTCAGTGGCATGTGATGGTCATGAGATTTTGATGGTGTGAGGAGTGGGGAAAATAGAGTGTTTCAGCATCTGCCTTTTGCTATAGCTTCTGAAAAAGTGCCTGAAGACATCTGACGCGCAGACTATTGATTGAAACTTTCAAACTGAGGTGAAAAACTCTGAGATCCTCCCCTTTGATGCCTCAGTTTCGCGCTGAATGTGCAAATGCATATTTTTTCGGGGAAGTGTGGGTGTTTTTCGGAGAAGGGATAATACCTTTATTTCACTCCCCAGGCATTCCCACGGTGTTACACACACAAGCACACACACAGGGACTGATTGTATGTGATATGATCCGTTGTCCTACTGCCCTACTGCCACCAGGCATCTCTCACGGTCATAGTATCAGAATATGGCTCAGATATTGTTATAGTAGCATGAAAACATGGGTCAGTTCACCCAAATCACACAAAAAAAAAAAACATATTTACCCATGCAGATTTTGGTCTTATTTGCATATTTCTAAATTTTTTCAAAGGTATAGTTCAACTTTATGGGAAATACTCTTATTTGCACAGAGCTCGATGAGAAGATCGATACCACTCATGTCTGTGCGGTAAATATGAAGCTGGAGCCAGCAGGCAATTAGCATAGCTTACCACAAAGACTGGAATCAGGGGGAAACAGCTAGCCTGGCTCTGTCCAAAAAAACCAAAGTGTAAAAAACGAAAAAATGTGGTTTCATTCCCCTTTAGGGTACACACAGTCAGCAGAGACTGCCCCCGGCCAAGAAATAGTTCCATCACAGAACGCCTCAGTGGAAAACATTAAAAATAACCACTTAAAGCAATTCAAAATGCAATTAAAGAGGATAATAAAATAATGAGGACTGGAGGATTTCAAGCTGTGCACGTGTAGAACTAAAAGCTCTGAAATGCAACTGGATAGTTAAATGGGTTTAAACATCATTATTAAAATGTTCATATCATTTTATAGTGGTAAGGAAAGGAGGATTGCCAGTGTTGGGGGATACAAAATTACAAAATACAAATACAAAATTTACTTGGCCCAAATTCAAATCTGTGCTGCCTATTGAACAAAGCTATAGAGATGTAAGAGTGACGTTTGAGGCATGGATGGAGCTAGCTGCAATAGTTCAAAGGAGATAAAAATAAAAGCATCAGAGACCTACTTGAACTTGCTTTTTGATAGTCATTTTTCAATTGTAGGATGCAAGTCTTCACTTCTATCTCTACCTGATCATCAAAAGATGAGTTGATAATCTAACCATTGTGTTTGTTGTGAGAGATAGATCACAGACTCTTAGGACATAGAGTCTTTCAAATGAAGTCGCAGCAATATGAAAGTGTTCGAAAGGTTAAAGTGTGTTTGAAACAGCAAGCCTAAAGATCACATCAGAATTATGGTTTGAGGTCACAGATTTACATTGATTACATTGTTATCACAGTTCTGTCTGTCATGTAAGTGCACAAGCTGAGCAGTTAAAATGATGCAAATAATACTGTGCTAAGAGCGTCTTCCAGGGTGCAGTTTTAGTACAGCTTTAAGTAATAAAATTGGAGGGGACTTGGGAAACATGCCAGATGACCATAAACAGTTAGACTGTCTTCTCATTCTTCAGCTTCTCTTACATTCCCTTGGTGTGCAACTTTATTGATAGTGCAAAAGAAAAAAAAGCTCAGTATTGTGATTTAAGCCGCAAAGACAACTCAGACTTCGCACTGTAGTGCCCTAAATACAAATTAGACCAGCAGAGTTTCCTGACACACTTACAGCAGTGTGAAAATGGATCTGACTGGCAGCGTGCTACACACTGTGGAAATAGTGACGCTACAAGACAAAACCGCAAACCAACTGAGCAAAATCTTTCACTTTTTAACATTCTCATATGGGAGTTTTGCATGTTTTGCATGCTGGCTTGTTCAGCCAGCTCATGTGTCACAAAGAAAACTCCAGCTTCTTGTTGTGTCTGCTGACGACAACACACATTGGTTTTAGTTCATGCTCCGTGTTCATTTTTTCCCAAACATGTAACAAGGATAGAGCAAGATATTAATTATAACACTGGGCATTTTTGTAGCATTTATATAGTAATGTTATATGTATGTTTTAATTTATTCATCTACTTTCTTATTTATCATCCATTCTGAAATCATATTCCTTTGATCATTTTATACTTGCTATTTTATCATTATTATGAAATCTTACAGTTTCAATACTAGAATAAACCAAACTCTTCAGGAATTTAATAAAATGGAAGAACTGAAGAGCTGTTGTAAAGTCACCTGGCAAAGGTCTTTATCGCCCTCCTGTGGTTGAAACCTGAAGGTCCCTCTCTCGGTTGCATAAATGCACTAAAACTCTTTGAAAAATACATACAGATAGAAATGAGCAGTGAGGATAAAATCCCTTATCAACCTATATCTAATTGTATACATACATTTGTATGTATACCATGTTTTACCATGTAAAACCATGTATGGATAGGATAATCACATAATAAATGTTGGTTAATCCAGCTAAGAAATACCTGATAAATCAAGGTACTTTAATACATTGATGCAAATATCATACCTAAATAAATGCTTGCCATATAGCAATATTTACATTTACAAGATTGGCCTAATACACTACACAAATTTCTTAGGTATAAATGATTTGGCAAAATCTCCAATGTATCCTCTGCATACAAAATAGAAAGATACATCAAATACTACATTTAGTACTTTCTCTTGACGACAAGTAAATTTGACTCTAAGATAAGCCTACACATGAGGAAATATGTATTTTAAATACAGACTTTTAACCACAACACAATCATTTTGTGTCATGCGAACAAACAGCACTATAAACTAGCCACACACTTCCAACTGTCCATCACACCATTAGACAACCACAGCTCCGGCTCCTCCACCCACTCTGCGGCCTGTCCATCAGTGCCACCCAGGTGAGTGAGAAGAGAGCCAAGCAGCAACCCGTGACAGCTTTAGCCCCGGGGTGCCTGAATCACCTGCCAGTCAGATAGGAAAGGTTCTGTAGCACGTCTTCAACGTATACAGGGTGCCTTCACTTTGAAAACTCGCTGTCTGCTTCCAGTGCCAAAGGAAAAAGGGGTATTCAGGTCTCCTGACAGACTACTGACAACGTGTATTAAACGTCTTTGAGTCTGGACCAGCAGGACTGACACATCCTCATTCATGAGTCAGCACATACCATACTTCCTCTGTGGTATGCTACCTACCCACCTCAACATCTCCTGTGGATTTATTCGTACAAACACAACTCAGATTTTCACACCTTGTACTGCTGGAATCAAAGGTTTATTCAGTTCCGAACATCCTTGGGCTATGTCCTTTTTAGAGTTTATTCTTGATTTGCACAAGTAACAAGAAAATAAGCCATAAACTGTACCACTTTTTAAATAAGCCAGCCTTTATTTATAAGTTGTAACAATTAGCTGTATTAATGTTATATACCATTTACTAATGCTTTTGTGAAAAATCACTCTGCCTTTTGAGTCATTAATGGTCGTTGATGGTGTTTTCTAATAAGCAGCTAGATTTTGGTAATTAATAAAAGATAATACACAATCAAGTCTGCAGTTTTAAATGTTAATAAATCATGAATAAAAGGATGACGTCTTTGTCACTTTCTATAAGACATCAGCAAAAGTTAATATGTATGTTAATAATTAATTAATTAATGCTTCTTGCAATAATCCAAGTATGTAGTTGTAAATGTTAATAACTTGTTAATTAAACTTCATGACAAACTAAAGAGCCAAAAAGACAAAGCAAGAGTCCAATGCAATGGCAGTGGCAATATAACCGTTTTTATCTAACTGACAGGTAGAAGAAAAAAAAGGTCTATAAAGCATGAGTAAATTGTTTAATAACCATTGATAAGCTATCAGTTACAGTGTATAAGCCCTATGTAAAGGGTGATATAGAAAGTAGTACCCACAACACATTAATGGGTTAAAAAAAGAATTGTGCTGTAAGATTAAAACAAACAAACAAAATATAAACAAAAGCAAATGCTTCCGAAGCTTCCGAAGGCCTCTCAAAAACATAAAACAATGACAATTATGACAAACAATTATGAAACATCCATAATTATTATTAAACCCGCGCGTACAGTGGCCTTCATACACATGAGGTGTCATACGAACTACAAATCCCTACAACCCCTCCTCAGCAACGCGTTTCCCATAGCAGCATTTGATTGGACGGCCTCAGCAACGCGCCCCGTGATTGGCCGACGGTGGCCATGTTCGCTCTACCAGCTGTCTAGATGCGAGCGAGCTAACCGGTTAGCTGTCTGAGGTACATTTGCCTCTTTATTCGGGGTGAAACGTTGTCGACCGGCCTCCCCCCCCTCCCCCCTCCCGCCCCGCTAACACCGGCTTATCTGGAAGCCGCGATGCCGGTTCACTCCCGGGAGAAGAAAGAAAGCAACCACGAAGAAATGGAGGTGGATTTCCCCGAGCAGGACGGCAGCAGCACAGACGAGGAGGACACCGTTAGCTCGTCCGTGTCTGAAGATGGAGACAGCTCGGGTAGGAAAAATAGGCCTTAAAACATCAGCCCACAGCTGCTTTTATTAAACATGCGTGTCTTTCAGGCACGGGGGTCGTCGGGCTGTTTTCGACCAAGCGGGGGGGGGGTGGCTGTAGAGTACAGCATGGGGTGGAGACACCGGGGTGTAGGTGAGAGGGAAAGCAGTAAATATGGAGGTGATGTGACACCTGTCACGTCTTTCTTTAAACAGAGATGGACGACGAGGACTGTGAGAGGAGGAGGATGGAGTGCCTGGACGAGATGACCACCCTGGAGAAGCAGTTCACTGACCTGAAGGAGCAGTAAGTCTCTCTCTCTCTCTCTCTCTCCCCCCCTCCATGTTGTTTCCAACTAAACATAGGCTGGCCTTCCGCCCACTGCCTGCCTGGTCTGAATGAGACCATCAGATGCTTGTCGTTTCTTCTGGCTGCTCATAGTCGCCCTCCACGTCAACCCCTGTAATCGTGGTTGTGGCATTAAAGTCAGAGGATCGCCTGGGTGTCAAGCCCCCGGTCTTGATCGGGGGTGTTTTTGCGGTGACATTTGACCCTTTTCTGACCGATGGTCAGTCTCTACACAGATGTAAAAACACCTAGTGGTGCGGGTGATGAATGGGCATCCGCCGCCAGCAAATTGCTTGCAAATCTGTCATTTTGTGGGTCCGAACTGACCATCATTTAGAGGATCACTCAAATTTCGTGTTTGGTACCACCGATTAGAAATTGTTCGGCTGGAGAGTCCCCAGCCTGGTTGGGCTCATGAACTGATGCGCTCTGCCTCCCTTGTTTTCCCCGGTTCAGGTTGTACAAGGAGCGTCTGAGCCAGGTGGACATCAAGCTGCAGGAGGTAATGGCCGGCTGTGCCCAGGAGTACCTGGAACCTTTAGCCAACTTGCAGGAGAACATGCAGATCAGGACCAAAGTCGCTGGTGGGTCGATGTAATAATACAGGCTTTGCTGTAATAAAATAATTCAATGTGGCAAAAGCAAAAGATTGTCTTAGTGTTGACCTTCTTTAAGCTCTCATGACCCTGAATTTTGCTGAACAGAGCAGGTTGTGGCACTTGTTTAAGTGTCTTTTAATGATATGCAGCTAAACTTAATATGCTTTTTTGCAGTTTAACACATAGTCACTTAGATTAACAGAAATGTAATCTTCACTGTTGTTGTTTGTTGCTGCTTCAGATTGATTTAATGTTCAAATGCTTGTCACAGGGATCTACAGGGAGCTGTGCCTGGAGTCGGTGAAAAACAAGTATGAGTGTGAGATCCAGGCTGCCTGCCAACACTGGGAGGTGAGAGGTCAACCAATGAGTCAGGGCTTATGTGACAGTTAGTTTTGCATTTTTCAATGTCAAGCCACATTGAGTTCAAATAGATTTCTGCATTTTACAGTGTAGGGGATCCAGTCTAATTTTGTCTTGCCCCCTTGTTTCTGTCTCCCAGAGCGAGAAGTTGCTTCTATTTGACACTGTGCAGAGTGAACTGGAGGAGAAGATAAGAAGGCTGGAGGAAGACAGACACAGTATCGACATTACCTCAGGTACTAGCTAAGGCTGCAACCAACAATTATTATAAAATAATATAGTTTTGACCCATTCTTTCATCATTTAGTTGAGAAAATGTCTATCAGTGGTTGAGCCTACAGCATGGACACAACCCACAGCATCAGTTCATGTTTTTAGGAATATAATGATATTATAATGACTATGACTAAAATATATCAACCAAGATACAGAGAACAGATGGAAATATGAAGTAAATATCCTACAGAAGCACAGTGTTTCTGTCTAATCTGTCCTCTTTGTCTTCCAGAGTTGTGGAACGATGGATTGCACTCACGGAAAAACAAGAAGAAAGACCCGTTCTGCCCTGTGAAGAAGAAGAAGCCTGTTGTTGTTTCTGATATCCTTTTCCCTTTGTCCTGTCCTTGTCTTACTCCTCCCATCATTCATCTGCAGCACCTCAGTGACAGATGTTTCCTGCCAACTCACTGTTTATTTGTCCCTAACTGCTCCATTACGGCCTTATATTGTTTACATGCTGCAGGACCTTGACATCCTGGAAGACTGGACCGCCATCAGAAAGGTATTTTGGAGACGGACAGAGTAGTCACTTTGTGAATAACGTTTTGATTTGACCTTTTAGTTGTGTCTCTTTGCTCCCCCCACTCCCCCGCAGGCGATGGCATCACTGGGGCCACACAGGGTGAAGGTGGATGGTAAGAGTTTCTCCTCGTCCTTGGTTACATTCAATATCTGGCTGAGCGCAGCGATCGACCCGCAGTCACACAGGAGGGGCTGATTCAATACTTTCAGCTAAAAGTGCCCAAGTTCATTGTTGAACAGGAGACAAACGTTGCCTCCTCATCTGTCTTTCTAATTCTCTCCCTCCAGCTCCGGCAGTCAAGCCTGACAGACATCACCATGTGGCGCGCTCCGAGGACGGCCGGCTTTTCTATGACAACCAGTGGTACTGCAGGGGACAGGCCATCTGCATCAACAGGAAGGACGAGTACCCAACTAGGTGTGTGTGTGTGTGTGTGTGTGTGTGTGTGTGTGTGTGTGGGAGCAGAGTTTAGCTCTCTTTGTAATAATGAGAGGGAGCGATGGCATGTGTGAGTTATAACGCAAGATGACGTGTTTCTGACACACTGTGTGAGTGTGTGTGACTGAGATGCAGTGGTCACACGGTGGGTTTATTTGTAATGGAAATGTTCATGGATGGATTTGGAACAAAGCGAGACGATGCAAGTATTGGGCTCAATGATTTTAATCCCACATTCTGCTCTTTGTGCGTCCTGCCCTGTGTGTTGTCAGGACAGGATGCTCAGGGAATCCAGGGTAGGCATTGATCAGTCCGTTTTTCACAGCACACCACCCTCCCGCAAGCACCACTGAGTGGTAATACAAATGCAGCAAGCGCCTGCTATGGATGAATAGAGCGGCAATACAGGGGATCTGGACATCCGCACAACATATGAGACAGTCAGTGGTCTGTGGACATTAAAACGTAGCCAGAAGTCAAGTTCCCCCCAGATGTCATTAGAGTAGCCGCCATTATGCGCAAACCTTTTACAGCGTCTGTTTCATTAATTTATATCATGTACCTGTAAAAGTCATTTTTAAATCGCCTGCACTGCACATCAGAAAGGTACAAAGAGCTACGCTATTTCAGATGGAATGAAAAAAGGACAAGGAAATAGTTTGTTGTGTGATCAACAACAACCTTGTTGATCACACAAAAGATATCCGTGCTCTTTTAACTGACATTTTACTGAATGCTGTGTATACTGCTAAAAGTATTAAACAATCAGTGGCTATTGGAGTAAATTGCCTAAAGGAATAATGCTTTGTTATTAGATTCCATCCCTCGCCGTGTTTTTCATCTCCACCTAATCAAATCACCCTCTGATCGCTCTGGATCAGTTCAAACCGTGTGTTTGCGTGGTCGACATAACACATTTGGTTTTTTATACCAGTTCATGTATATGAAATGGCGTATTCATGGTTTTTATTATTTATACGTCCAGCCTCCTGGCCCCTGGTCATATCTGCCAACCTGATCACATTCACAAGTAGAGATTAATTAAGATTTTGTTGCATGTTTCAATCACACATCATTAGTAAGTGTCACGGGCATTAGGAAGTATTGCTTCTCTTCTCTGTAGCCTGTGGCTGCCTCCTGAATCTTTAAGTCTGTTCCTGCAGTTGGTTACACAATATCCCTTTACCACTAAAGCAGATTTTACCATGTTCATTTTCCCATGTAAATACATGATGGCAGATGCTGGCAGTTCATCTGGGACTGACCGTGGTGACTTCAGCGTATGGTGATGTCACGTGCATACCCTCCTTGTTGGCCGTTGATTTTGCGCTAACGTTCTTGTGTGTTTGTGTCATGCAGTGCCATCATCACCACCGTCAACAACGATGAGGTGTGGTTCAAACGACTGGACGGCACCAAGTCAAAGCTGTACATCTCCCAGCTGCAGAAAGGCAAATACACTATCAAGCACTCGTAAAAACACACTTAAACACACACACACACGCACACACGCACGCACATACACACACACATACATACATACAGGCAAAGGCCATCATCTGCGCTGTGTTTCTTTTTGTCTCCTTCCCGTGTGGTATCTTTCTACGTCCTTGCCATATGTACAGTCACAAACATACACAGAGGGAGTGAAGTGAGGTGTGTGTATAAGTAACAAAAACTGTGTGAAAACAAATATTAACTGACCCTTCTAGTGTAAGGAGACGATCTTCTCTGTAAATATGTATGTATGTTGATATTATTGACGAGGTCACAAAGTGTCATTTTCTCTGGAATGGAGATCAATGCAAAGTGCTGCTAAAACAAAAAAACTACAAAAAAAACGAAGGGCGAAGAACCGGAGCAGTAGCGAACTGTGAACCGCGGAGCTCAGTCGCGTGCCTTTCTGAGACAATGAGGGAAAAAAAAACTAAACTATCATTATCAATGCAGTGAAGCCTTACTCTGTACTGTGTTAGGACCCGCCTGAAGCGGGTCCATGAACGAGTGAGTGAGAGAGCCTGATCCGGGTGAGGATGCTGTCAGCAGTGTGCTTGATTTGCTCCTCCAGACGCACCGGTTAGATTTGAATTCCATGCTCCATAGAGCCTAATAAATCTGTATTAGGATCCCCAGGGACCCCGGTTTGAGAACATGTTTGATTTAGTAAAATAAATTGCACAAGTGTCAATATGGAGATGGAGAATGATTAATCAATTTTGAGTTAATGATTATATTGTGAACATAATGAGCTGTTCAAGAACACCCCGGGGTTTTGTTGAAACCCACTTGGGGAGCCACTGTACTAAATGATCTCTTGATGTCTTGATGTTTTAGTGTCATTTTCAAAGCACTGCATTTGTAGTTCACATCAAGGCCAGCCCCGTGCACTAAGCAAAACATAAAAGTCTAAAGCTGTATTTTATGCGTACAGTAATAGGAGGTGCCCTGTATGTAGAGATGATGGTGTGTTTTGTGATAACTTCACTGTGATCCTCCCCTCTGTCTCCCATCATGTTGCCATGCATCTGATCGTGCCTAGAACTTATCATTGAAAGCGGGATCCAGGCTTAAGGTGCTCTGATCCACAGGTGTGGACTGCATCTTTGTCTGTGGTGGTGGGCTCATGACAGCCTTAAATTTGTAATTCATAGTGCCATTTTTCAGTCTTTTGTCTTTATTCAGCCCAAAGTATCTCCTGTTTCCCATCCTCTCTTCTTGTGTGTGTGTGTCTCCCTCTCAATTGTCACTTTTATTTCCCTATTCCCCTTTGTCTTCCTCCTTGCTGTCAGTAAAAATGTTCCTCAACATTGACGTATTAACACTACAAAGAGAAAGCAAGGTTACGGGATTTTTATTTGTGTGTGTACAATCCGTCCAATCGAACCTTCTGTGTATTTGTACATTTTGCTTGATTCCATGGAGGGGATCTTGCTTTGTGTTGTATTTACAGTGCTTTATATTTTCAGCATTGCATACATATTTCAAAGTATTACCTGCCAATAGAATTGTAAAGAGAGGTGCTTGCAACATTATATCAAACAAAGTGTCGGTGAAGCCTGATGTGGCATCCACTGAGCACAGCTTTTGATAGTTTGTTGCAAGTTTTGTTTTTTAATTTCTGCTTTGTTTTTACCTTTTTATGCATCATGGTTCCTTTTCCACATTAGAGGTAAAAAAAAAAAAAAAAAAAGAAAAAACATGTGACATTGTGCCAATGCATGTACAGCTGATTAAAGATTTTGTTTGTATCATTTGTTAAGAGTCAAACCAACACAAACAGTTCTTTATCCTTTATATGTGAAAGAGATCAGAGAGTCTCAACTTGAGTGGTGTTTCTACTGTACTTTAAAAGGCTTTCTGTCTGCATTTCTAGAAAAAAAAAGAAAGTGTGCATTTAAGTGATTACAGTATTAACCTGCACTGCTCAGCATGAGGCAAGCTAATTTCCTTTTCTTGGACTTAAAAGCTTTGGATAAAAAATATCAAAACTTTGCATAGAACTTAAATATCCTATTGGATTCGGCCTAGCATGCACAAAAAAAGCCCAGATACAATCTTATATAATACTCCAGTGTACAAAGGGAGAAAGTCCCTGACAGTGCTCAACCCAAAGTCACCCCAGAGGTCCACGTTCCTCTGCCTACACTCCTCTGTGACAAAAAAAAAAAAAAGAAAGTGGCTTATTTGGGAGAAACACGCTGAGCTAGTCCTATTTGATAATGGCTCTTTGGTCTGCTGTGCTGCTAAACCTTTCAGTCACTTATTTCTGCCAGAGGTACACTCACTAGATTAACACCACATACTGGTATTGATTCAGGATCTGCACTGATGTACCATTTTCATGCCCCCCCCACTGTCCCTCTATCTGGCCTCGGGCCTGTGCAGACACCTCATGCAGAACCACTTTAACTTTTGATTGATCTTTTGGGAATATTGATCATATGCAGGAACGTAGCCAGACATTCAAAGTAATCAATTAAAAAGGCTTAATTGGTTACATTTCCCGTCCAGATAGAGCTTTATAACTAAAACAGGTGTTTTAAATGAATGTTCTCTGCTATAATTTACCACATGGTCACACCAGGTTAATACCACAAAGTTTATGAAAGAGAATGTATCCCAGAATCCCACATTTCAAACCACCAAAATAGACCCTCCTTGCACTTTGCTGTTGCACCACCATTCTCCTGGCCAGAAGGTGTCAGTAGTGCTCCACAGTGGAGAGGAAGCGGCCTCTGCACTGGATGGGGGGGGGGAGGGAGGTGGTCTGTGAATCTGGGGCACCCTGCTGCTGAAGCCCTCCAGCTGATGAGAGAGAGAGAGAGAGAGAGAGAGAAACGAGAGAGAGGAGGGATGAAGGCACAGTTTGATCACAGCTCGCTGGCCACGTCTGCTACCGCAACAGAGAGAGGGAGAGAGGGAAAGAGGAAAATCCCCATCACCGCGTCAAAGGCAGGAGCAGCAAGCAAGCAACAGTGCTGGCTGGCTGTCTCTCTGTGTCTCTACACACTATGCAGCATCTCTTTAGAGCTTTCCTTGAATCTGCGTCGCAGGATCCTGCGAACACACACCATCGTGCATGCTGCCTTGTGTATGTATGGATGTGGTCAGAGGTGGCCATGACATGCTGTACCGTTCCCAAAATGCACATACACGCCTAACGGTACAGAAAAGAGTTTCCTTGATGGGTTTCTGTCTAATGATGGTGCTGGTTGAATCTGGATACTTGTCCCGAGTTTCTGGCCATCTCCAGCGCCATCTATACTTAATGAGTAACCAGAACTGGAGGGTCATTGGGACGTGTTTACTGCAACACTGGGGCTAATTAGACCGTGAAAGTGTCACACTGTGCTAAATTACTTATATCCCTGCCCCTCTGTGTGATGTATGTGCATCGCTATGCCTTTTCAAGAGAGCGAGACCGTGCGTGTGGATCTCTTTGTGCATGCATGCATGTGCTGTGTGCCAGGCCTGTGCGTGGGCGTGCGCCTTTGATGCTGATTGTGTAAGAGATGGTTAAATGCATGCATACATAAGTTAACATCAAAAGGAGGAGGCAAGCTGCTCATCATCAGGACAGACGGGGAGAGAGACAAGAGTGAGGTGGATTCAAGTGGACGGTGCTGCAACCTCTGATCTAAATGAGCCTGGGATCACCTCTCCAGGTGTGTCAGTGGCAGTGGCGTAGAGTTCGCCGCTCAGGGTATAGCTGTTGCGCGATCCTATACTGTCTTACACACTGAAAACAAACTGATTTTTACTGCAATTGTGAAAGAAAGTTTACATACTACCTAATGGATATGTAACATTTTATATGTAGGTCAGAGCCTAGATGCCAAACAGTGCTGTACATATTCTACATTTACATGATAATCTATTTCACATGAGATGACCGACTTAAAATGGCTTCAGAGTGGTTGGAAGAAGGACAAAGTAGTGGGGAGACATCCACACCTGAAAAAATGTTTACATTTGTCATGTAAAGATTATAAGTGATTCACTTTTAGGAAACTCAAGCATAAATAAACAAACTTTTCTCCAAAAAAGTGACAAATGTCTGCTGAAGAAAAATGTCACTTAAAAATTCATCCTAATGGAAGACGTTGGGAAATGGGTGCATTAGTGAACTTAAGATGACACTACTACACAATCAGACAGGAGGAACTACCTGTCTTCCTCATGGACTGAGCATCAGTCTTATGCTACTGGGGAGTTTTGTCATAGACAAATGGCATAACTGGCACAGGGCTCAACTTGGGGCATCCTCTCAGGGCATGGATCCTAAGATGGACAGGGTGCATCTAGGATTGACTCCAGCAGCAGTGATGGAGACAAATCCCCGAATGCAGTCTGCCATTTCTGTTTCTGTACACGGCAAAATGGCTGGGCTTTCAGAAGCGGTGCGAGGAGAGGGAGTTGACCCACAGAGCCTCCCAATCTGTTCTGTTCTCTCTTCTTTCTCTCACATTCTACTATTAAGGTGTATGCATCAGTGATCTTCTCTTGTCATGTGGGGTTTGGAGAGAGTTTATTTTTAACCACCCTCTACTGAGTTCGACTGAGGCGGCTGCCTCCCGTGCTACACTCGTCTGCCCCTCAGTAGAAATTGCCAGTTTATACCCACTGGACAGGTGCCTCTGAAGTTGTTATCCATTACGACAGCATTGCCACGTGCTCTGACAACAGTTAAGAGGGTGAATAAGTCGTGTGCCCTTTTGCTCCAGCTAAACTGCAGGCTTAGTTGAGGGGAGATGAGAGGCGCTACCTTCTGACAGGACCTTTCCCTTTTAGTCAGCCAGTATTAGACGTTTGTTTAGGTGCAGGGTGGCTCACTGTCAGTGCTCTTCATTACACTGCAGGGGAGAGGGAAACGAAAAATTGCATCTTCTACGGCCGCGTGAGCTTTTACGTGGTATGCGCTTACTCTGCGGACAGTGTTGTAGGTAAAACCCCTCAGGCTCACCCATTGGTTGCGCAAGGGTATCTTGGAAGGACCCCCTTGGCTGTCTGTGTGCACTCAACAAGGAGTGCGACGCCAGCCCTGCTCGGTGGAACATCTGCTGAGGACATCTGTATGTTGGATGTTGGTGCTGGTTGAAATGACCTGTGAATGACCATGTGAGCGCCTGTCAGCCCCTGTGTCCTTTCTGTATAGAAGACTTTACCGGGGTCTTGGACCAGAGTTTTCTCTTTCGAAGTCTCCGGCACCTCGTGCAGCACAGACAGGTGAGGTGTGTCATTTCACTTGGCTAAATTACTGCTCAGTGGTGCAGCCTTGTCACTTGGAGTAGGACACTGCGCCCTCTTGCACTTTCCCAAAGTAGCATGGTTGGCACCTGGTGAGTCCTACTTGCCCACATGCAAATTTTAAATGCGGAGATCCATGATGACAAGTGGCTAAGCTGTTAGGGCCCTGTTTGAGGCACAGTGCTCATAGAACATGGGTTGGGTCCTTGCAGTAAGCTAATAAGTTGTCAAATGTGTGTTGGTGAAAAAAAGAAACGTTATTTGTTTGATGAGAATCCTGCTGGACAGCAGATATTGATGACATTTAAAGAGATGTTTGTGCCTGGCCTATGTTGTGATACTACAACTCTTAAACAGTGACCTTTGCCTTTGCCTACAGCGTAAAAAAGATCACCTCTACCTCCCCTTAGACCTCATCCCTATTTTCTAATAAAGCTGCGGTAATTGATTTCTGGAGGTACGACTGTTTTGGACCTGAGAGCTTGAAACTGAGGAGCTCCAACAGGCTGGCGGGCCTGTATGTGTCTGGTTTATTTAGCTGACCAGACGGGGTGGCAGTATCACCTTCCACCTCCACTTTCCTCAGACACCACACAGTATCTCCTCATTATGTCAGGTCTGATATGCAAAGCAGCGCCGGGAACCACTGTAGCATAGCAGAGGCAGACAGTCTGTGTGTGTGTGTGTGTGTGTGTGTGTGTGTGTGTGTGCACGCATAACAGAGGATGTGTGTTAATGTCCTTCCCTGTCTGCATTTGTGTGTCTGGATGGGATCCCCAGCCAGTGGCAGCTAGGGTTTTACATAGAGAAGCTTATCGAGTTCAGCATCATCTCCCAAAACACATAAAGATGCAACTTATCCACCTCTTGCAGGCTCAGCCTCAAGTGCTCAGTGCAGGCTCAATATGGAAATGTAGTCAAATGGCCAACTGGCATCAGCGACAGGATAAGAGACAACAGAGACTTGGTAGTCAGGGCGATTCCCTTGCATCAGAATTTGGATACAGGCTTCCCTTTCTTTCAAGATGCAGGTTGTGTTTGTTTACTGCACAAAATGTGTGCATATATGTGTGCGTAAACACAGGCACATACATACATGTACACTTGAATGTGTGCTGGCTGTATATCAGGGTGTGTATGTTTGTGCCGGACGCAAAATCAGTGGAGTGAGAAACAGAGAGCTCGCCCAGCCATTTGGCTGCAGTCCTAATTGGCTGTGTGCTGTTGACAGGATGCTGACAGAGCACATCGCACAGACAGGTACTCTGTTTCTCTCTGTTTCATCCTCAGGGTTTGTGAAAATATTTCCTCTGAGGAATTCCCCGCTCTACTCAGTTTCAAGCATGAAAAAAACCTTAAGTGGCGCCCTTTGACAAGTTACAGAGCTTGTTGTTTTTCTAGTGTTTGGATACAGAAAAAGGGAATGGGGAGGCTGGAGAGAGGCCAGACTTAATGAGACTGTTCTCTGCTTCTTATCGGACTTGGCTGGTTTACTGTTCGGTGACCAGCTTGGCTTGTGTGTGTGTGTGTGTGTGTGTGTGTGTGTGTGTGTGTGTGTGTGTGTGTGTGTGGAAAAACACATGAACACTCACACCTACGCATTTTCATGGGCATAAATGAGGGTTCACACAAACGTGATGGGATTCCTTTAATGTCTAATGTAAGCATCTAAAGGTATGTGCTCCCATAGAGACACCACGGCAAACTGCAAACTGGACTCTGTGACAAACCCACATGCACATGCTCACACAGGACTTTTGATGGACAGCAAATACCACTGGAATTTACTTGAAAAACAAGTAAAAGAGGGGGAGGGGACCTAAGCAACATCTGAAACCAACCATGTCTAAAGACGGGAAAGGTTGTCGCCTCAGGGTGCTTTTACCCAACGCTTACTTTGATGGGTCACGATGATATCACTTAATGCACTTCTTTCTCTCTCTGCTTCTCATTCATAAATACATTTACTGAATCTGTTGTCTTTTCACATGGTGTACACTTTATGTGAAGTTATGTCATACACTGTATGCCTCTAAGAGGTGTAGATGTGCTGTATCCAGTCAGCCATGTTTGCAAAGAATAACAAAATCATCATGTCCAGCAGTCTAGACTCGAGGACAAAGAGGGTGTCGTGCCTTTGCCGTTGGGGTTGTGGAACACCTTGCCTGAGGAAGCTAGGTGAGGTAAAACAATGTATTGTTGTACTGAAAACAATATTTATTTGCTTTCTAGCTGCGAGTTAGAGGAGATGAGAACAATACCACTTCCCATTCAATATAAGGTGAGCCTGGCTCAGCACAAAAACTGGAAATAGGGTGGAACAGTTAGCCTGACTCTGTCCGAAAGTAACAAAATCCACCCTACCAGCTCCTCAGAAGCTCCATAATTAGTACCTTGTATCTTGTTTGCGTCTCCACTGGTTGCCTGGCAGTCACTGCTCCCAGCACAGACGCAGTCGGCAGAACAGGAAGAACAGGTAAAAACTCCCTAATTCCCACTCGGGAGTGTCCACCAGTACCAACATCCAACATACATACGTCCACGCATTATTCCAAGATGGTTGCATGCTGATGTTAGTATTAAGCTCAAAGCACCACTGTACCTCCAGGCTCACAGAGAATGTAGACTCTTTGCTTTCTTCCTTTCAGATTTAATTAAATAATTATGGATCATTAAAATAACTTAATTGCAGCCCTAAAATAAAGTTTATAATGATTGTAATCTACAGTATATCTTATGACAGCAGAACATATTCTTAATTGCGTACTTCTTTCAAGGAATCGTCCAGAAAAAGCGGGAGACTGATGTTCGAGACATTGAGAGGAGCTGAAGTGTCCTTAATTCCCTTGAGCTGAAGGGAGAGTTTAAAAGGTGAGACTGCTGTGGGGCTGGGTGCAGGGAGGGAAGCAGGCAGGAAGCTTAGACCCATCAGGGATGACTCCACATTTGAAAGAACAGTCCCTGTCTCCTCTCTCTGTGCTGTGCGCCCTCCCCTCCCACTGCCTCTTTAATGTTACATCACATTCTCCATGCGGTAGGTTTTCTCTCTCTTACACTCTCTTACACCCTTCACTGCTAAATCCTAGTCCCTCTGTACATGTTACATATGTAGATGAAGCCTTTGCTTTGGCTCAACATTTTTTATTTTTTTTAACCTGTGCTGTGCATGATGCAAATTAGCCTCCCGTTCCTGACTTTTATTTTATCAGGCAATTCACTGACTGAAAAGATGGCTTAGAGAGGAAATGACTTGAGAGGCTTTCACCACACGGGATCAACCAAGTTCAATGTGCTTGAGAGTTCACCTCATGTTGCTGTAGATAGGTTTAGGGTTTTGAAATATTCACGTCATGTTCCAATTTTAATAAAGCTCTGCTGCTGGAACTGTTAATACCAACTGAGCAAATAGCATATGATGTGTGAGTTCCCCTGCCTTTTCAGACGTGTGTGTTTTTGGTTTTCATTGGGACGCGTAGCAACCAGCGATGTTGCATCTGACTATGATATAACCCCTTATTCAGTGTGTGAGGCAATGAAATATAAAGAAGATAATATTAAGCCAATAACATTAAATATGTATTTGTGTGCATGTGCATTGTTGGTGTTAGTCAACAGTGTCTCATATTCTCTCCATACTGAAATCCCAGGAACATTTGGGAATACAGTTAAATAAATTTCATTAGTCGTCTTCAGATATGCACGACAATTTCAGTGAAGCAGTGCAGTGGCTCAGAATCGTACCATATACATCAGAATCCTCCATCTTTTCATGTTGTCCCTTGACCTTGACCAGGTAGCTAGTTATTTCATACATGACGATGTCTCTGACTTTATTTATCTGTGTATATGACCATCATCCTTCAGATGAGGTCTGCCGATTATTTTTTATGATTAATCAAAAAGATGTGTTTAATTCATTTTTGCTTGAAAAATGACTTATGTCATTAATCGAATATCAAAGTAGACCATTGTTTTTAGCGACGCTAGTGGCATGAATGTTGGGATGGCAATGCCAGTCGGTCCACCGCTTTGGTCCAGACCACAATATCTTGACAACTATTAGATGGGTTACCATGAAATTTACTGCAGACATTCCCGTTCCCCACAGGATGATTTATAATAACTTGTGATCCATCGACTTTTCAATTACTGACATCATTAGGTAACCATATTTATTGACCCAATACTCAGGATTATCACCAAATACCTGCAAAACCAATGACATTCCCATCAGCCTCAGCTGTACTTTGTGTGAAGTGCTAGTTGGCAAACTGTACATGCTAACAAAATAAACTAAGGTGGCAAACATGATAAACATTATACCTGCTAAATCAGCATGTAAGCCTCGTCACTGTCAGCATGTTGGGGCCAGGGTTAACATGATGACAAAGCACAGTTGTGCCCAAGTACAGCCTCACAAGGCTGTAGACTCTCAGGCTTGTTGATTAATAGTCGTAGATTAATCAACTAATTGTTTCCGCTCTACATAGTTTATTTACGGGAACACAAACTGTTGCTGACACTGCTGAAAATGAATAAAGCTCAAAGGATTTCTCCCAGCAGGACCTAACAGACTGTTTAGAACAGCAGATGCAATGGCTTGCATCAGTTTTATGTCAAACAGTCACAAGAAGTACACCATGCTATTGCAAAGATCTTTTAAATAAACCAGTTTGCAATGGAAACCTGCCCACAGTGCATCATTGATTTCCAAAATTGACTTCCACTTGTGCCTGTGTCACCCACGTTTCACTCAAAATGCCACATCAAATGCTCAGCTGTGAGCTGAGCAGCGCTGCCAGGGGATCACAGAATACAGCAGTAATACTCGGGTACTTGTCAGTGTCTGGGCCCATAGGCTTGGCCTCATCACAACTCTCCAAAGCTGACATCAGATTGGCCGTCATCTCCGCTTATTGTCAAGAGTCTGCCTCTGTACTGTCAAGGCTACAGTAGCAACTCGCAACTGCGAAGTCGAACGGCAGGTGTTGAACACGTGGTACGGAGCCATCCGAGGACATGGCCAAGAGCACTGACTCATAAACACAAGAGAGAACACAGTGTGAAATTGTCCAAGTGCTGCGATGCCTCTCTGAATCAATTCAGTAGGTTGTGCAGAGGTCAGGCTCATTACAATTCCAGCATGCATGTGGTTGATTGGCCAGTAATGTGAAAGAGAAGCAGCTGTCCAGATATGGATGCATCACAAATATTCCAAACTCATTCACACACTTAAATATCAACCGACTCACGCGCTGGACAAATGCTGAATTGTGACATAAATTGCACTGATTGCTGAACTGAAGGACCTCCAGGAGGAAAAGTGAAGACGTGGACGACAGCATTCACCAGCCAGACCGTGGCAACTTGAAAGCATGTAGGTGGATCCGAGTCCGTGCGTGTGCATGTGCGTGAGTTTCGACATTTGGATGTGCGTGGGCGGGCGGGATGTCAGAGAAAGACAGAGAAAACAGAGAGAGCAGCACCACCACGCATGCATACTGTACAGCACGGGTGCACTTGTGTGTTTTTCGCACAACGGGGATTTCTCTGCGCTGATCTCAGCGAATTCTGTTGCGTCTCCGGCAGTGTTGGCCACATGAATATTCATGAGGTCCTCTTGTCTTTGGTAAAAGCCTCGTGTTGTTCCACAGAGGCTGCTAGAGGGGCGTTCAGAGGGGGTGCAGACTTTGTGTGCACTGCTGAGGTGAATCAATGTTTCATTGCAGGTTCACCTTTTGGCGTCTGGGACAGCCGGGGGAGGTCGTGTCAGTCAAGACTCTGGTGAAGCTTTTGCATTTTGCATGCAAGTGCGTATTCTTGTCTGTCCCAGTCAAAATCTGTTTGTGACACTGAGAAGACGCGGACGGTGGCAATTATGTGCTCTGCATTTCACCTGCTACCTGATTTATTTCTCATGTAGCTGCATGTGTAGGAATCATCGCTCACTCACACACACATACACACCATGTGAATGTGTTGAAAAACCAGCCCTCCAGCTCTCTATTTATGAATAAGTAAATAGAATTTCCTGTCCAGCAGTCGCTCCGTTTGCCTCAGCCCACCGCTTCTAGCTGTCTTTTTTTTTTCCTCACATGGTCCTCTCTAACACACACACACACACACACACACACACACACACACACACAAACACACACCTATCGCCCCTTTGGCTTAACAGGCCTACTTTTTACCTTTGGCTGCAACAGCTCCGGTATGCCTGCATCTCCCAGTCTTATGTAACCCTCAGAAGGAGGGCAAGCAGAGGAGCAGGCTCGCTCTGTCTTTATGTGCTGGCTTCATTGAGCCTCAGTGGTGCCCAGGGGTGCGTGTTAAGCCCCGCAGACTGCGCACTGGAACATACATAAAGACAGAGCGCACTCAGAGCAAAGCGCGGCCCCTTCGACCTGACCCATCCATCCATCCACATACATGTTTAAAGCGAAAATGAATAGGCTAATGTGTCTGCATTTTCTTTATAAGGAAACTCTCTGTTTCTTTTATCTGTCAGCAAACTAATGCGGGGGGGCTGGTAAAAAAAAAAAAGGCTTTTATTGTGAAATGGATGCATCCTTTAATGGGTTAGAGAGGGAGGGAGGGAGAGAGTGACTACACGAGCAAGAAGATGCAGAGAAAAGAGAGAGGAGGCACTAATGGAATCCACGATCATCCAATCATTTTCAAGTTCAAATAATTCCAATAGGCTTTTTATAGCGTCAAATTTGCTCTGCTTTTGAGGGGATTATAACTGTACACTGTCTGATGTAACTGTGCCTTATTATGGCATGATAATAATATGAGCGAGCACTTTGAAAAAGGTTGAGAGCCGGATTTTCCAGCGGGGTTATTAAGAGTACACCTGCCCTCATTAATGTTTCATCGGGTCAGGGCTGACAGCAGCATCACCAGAAAATTCCAGCCAGTCTTATATGCCCACATGAAAATCTCCCATCAGCGCTGATCAAAAACTGTATCTGCATTACAGGTTCACCTCGAAGTTCCTGGGTTCAGACCTCAATGCAGCCTTTCTGTGTGGAGCTCGCTCGCATAAAGTTTGCACGTTCTCCCCGTGTTCTCGTGGTTATGTGTTTTCTACAACAATATACAGTAGACAAGCAGGTGAGCTGAATTGAAAACAAAATTTCAAATACAGTAGGTGTGAATGGGAGTGTGAATGTGTTTGTGCGGTGCTGAGAAAATGAGCCTCGATTATTGGCAGAAAATGAGCCGATTTAATAAAATGAATCATTTGTCAAGCAAAAACACCAAACGTTTGCTGGTTTCAGCTCCTCAAATGTGAGAAGTTTCAGTTTTATATCACTGTAAACGGAAAATCTTTTGAGACTGTTGGTTGGACAAAACACGCCATTTGTAGACGTCTTCTTGGCTGTGGAAAAATACTTCACTACCGTTTGACATTTTAAAGACTAAATGATTAAAAATGTATGAAAAAATAAATAATTGATGATTAAAGTTTAAAGAAAATAGAATAAGACTGAAACTAAGGTTTCAAAAATGTAGACGTCATCATTAATCTGATGACTAATCAATAAAGTATTTGGTGTATAAAACATCAGAAAAAAAATGTACAAAAATTTAAGTTTCTCGATTTTTTAAAACTTAAGTTGACCATATTCAAACAGCTTGTTTTGTCTGACCGACAGTCCAAAACCCAAAGATATTCACAGTGTTATTTACTGTCATAGCAGACTAAGGAAACCAATAAATATTCACATATTAGAAGCTGCAATCTTTTCTGAATACAATTTAAAGTGTGCTTCATCTGCTGAACCAAACCATAAACCAAAATGAATAGGGATATAAAAGCATCTTTTATTCTTTTATCCTTGTAAATGGAATATAAACATGTATAAACACAAATATTTTAATTTAATTTTACAGTGGAAGCCACGGCACACTGTTAAAAGTCTAAACACTAGCAACTGCACAAGAACTTTACATAAATAAAATAGTCTAGAAATAAAATAGTCAAAAGTTTTTGATTTCAATCAGGAACTATCTGATTGAATGAATGAATAAGTAAACAAGATTAAGAACCTGACCAGACATTTAATGCTACATATAGCTGATTGTTTTTGATACTCGTGCTATGAGCACATTTCCATCAGTAGCAAAAAGTATTAAGCTCCACTGTTGTCATTTACTGGAGTTTGCTGCTCACTATACTGTTGGGTCTCATTATCACTGCTCTGTGTCAGTGACCCTGGTCCTGCTCGGTGCCACGTGCTGGCCCGGGCTCTGTGCCCGTTGGCCTTTGTTTGCCCCCCTCCCATGTTGCCCCTCTCCTGAGGCAGAGCGTGAGCCTCTAAATGCTGTCCTGTGGCTGCTTCAGCCCCGAGCTGAGCTCTAACCACAGCCCGGTGAGTGCACCTGCCCTCACCAGGCTACAGCCCCTTTATTATTCATCAGCCATCTCAGGTGACCTCTCATAAACACTCTGTTATCATTTAGGATCCAGTGTCTCATTAGCGGTCCATTCAGCTTCCTCAAATATTGCTTTTGTGACTTCAGCGGGCCGCCACCCGCTGCCCTCACCCGACCGATTGATCCTTGGCTGTCTGTCATTCAGCGGCTGGCGCCGCCGAGCTGTTGGGATCGGCCCTGGTCAGAGAGGCTGACTACAGGTGCTTTGGCGGAAACTGAAGACGCCTCAGCCGGTGGTGGCGAGTTTCAGCAGGCCACTGCCGTCGTCTCAGGTTTTAATCTTCAAAGTCCCCCCCCCCCATATGCCACACACTCAGCTCAGTGGCATTTAGTAAACAGTGTGTGTGGAGGGATCGAGGTGTTAGACGAGTGACATACCTACTTACATTGCAACTCTTTACTAACCCAGAGGAATGTAGAATAAAGGGATATTTTTAGTCCAACAAGCCTCTGTGTCTTTAGCCTTCGACCCTCCATTAGCACTGGGCTGGCATCAGTGAGGAAGACTTTTGTCCGCTCAGATTGGGCTCTCAACACTAAATACAGCAGCTCCATTACTATCCAGTTTGCCTTGAGCACTTTAATAAAGCATGCTTTGATGCTTTTGTATAGCCTCGTGTGAGTGTGTGTGTGTGTGTGTGTGTGTGTGTGTGTGTGTGTGTGTGAAGAAAAGTCCAAGAGTTATTCTTTGACTTTTATTATTTGTAGCTGGCATTGATTAAAAATGGCAAAATGTTTATTTTCCATCCCCACGGAGACTCAAAAATCTTTGAATAAACTCCAGACTAATTAAAATGATTCCAAGAAAAAAATCCATTATGAGAGGATTTACCACCGTACCTATAGTAATAATAACATTGCACTCACCAGGAGATCTGGGAATGAGGTGATATAGCTAAAAAGCAGTGCAATGGGGCAAGAAATCACTAGTTTCCACAATTATACAGGTTTTAAAGCTGCATTAATCAATAATTTATATTAATAATGCAATCATCTAATCATCCAACTTTACAGTTCCCCTCAGCTCTGTGGAGCATTGTACAGTCTTTTAGCTTTAGGTTTTACAGCCCACAACTTTACTGTCATATTGGCTTAATAAGGTGATAATATGTCAATGAGGTGTTTACAACGGCTGCCCCCAAGTGTCCAAACAAAAAATAAATTACTGCTGCTTTGAACAAACCCCCAGGTTAGCCAAACTTATTTAATAGAGAAAACAAAAGCGAACGGTACGCACACTCAGTGTTCCTGTGCCATGACAATGGTTTAGATAATCTGGCTAAACTGTCTAAACTTGTTTACAACCCATGGCATCATCTGACTGTGCTGTCGCTGTGATGACAACAATTACTTTAGTTGGAACAATGTTATAACAAACACACACAAAATTGTGAATGACAAGCCCTAAATTGTAATAGAAGGATTAAAGTATCCTTTAAGGTTCCAAGATTTAATTATGTTTGTTGAAGAAAGGTCATTTGATAACCTGGAACTAGCGGTTTACAGTATTAACTTTGTGATTTTCCTCTAACAGACAATGAGGGAGGAGCTCTCTTAAACGAACAAATAACATATATACACATAAACACACGCGTGCACGCCCCAACCACGTTCGATGATTTCCCCCACCATTTTGATGTTCGGTGGCGCGGCCTTTATTTGTCTCAGTGTCAGCTCGGAGTGGGCCTTTGTTAGATGCTCTGCTCTCAGCCACAGTGTTTTCAAAAAACAAGCCAGAGAGGCTGCTAATTAAGGGCCAGGCTGCTGTTTGTATTTAACGAAAGAATCCTCCTCATTAGTTTGCCAGGCAGTAATTAGAGAGAAAACGGAGAGAGAGAGAGAGAGAGGGTGGGGAAAGGGATGAAGAAGTGATTGACTCTGCTCAGCACAAGGCACTGTGCTGTACATCAGTGATGGTTCGACTGTTTGACCGGTTGCTAAATCCCCAAATATGGTGCAAAATTGACCTGAAAATTGAACACTACACCTTTTTGATCATGTTTATATCAATAAATTGAATATAACATTTCTCTTTGACTAGGGATGACAAAATAATAAACTGGGCATTAAATAATAACAGTCAGGACATATAGTGTATTAAGTTACTCAGCAATAAATAAAAGATAACAGAAAGAATCTGAGAGATTGGAAGACTTGAATTGATTAAAGAGCTTTGGTGGAGCTTGTTCAGTCTCCTTCTGTCTAGACAGACAAACAGACAGGACTCCAGTAAACTGCTCAAACAGTAGAAAATTATGTATTTCAAAATAAATGGAAATGATTAAATGAAAATTTCTCTACTTTAAAACTATTATGTATTAGCGGATACATTGAGCATTGTACAATATAGACTTGTATAGAGAATGTGTGGTTATATAACCATGTAAAGAAGAATGCTTCTTTCATTTTCAGTTCTTTACTAATGCTTTTTAGGTTTTCAAAGGAGGGTTCAGGGTGGTAAAAAGTCTGATAAATCACTTTCTGTCCAACCAAAGGCACTTGTTTAATATGATTTGAACCACTTAGGGAAGTGTTTTAATGCTACCTTGTGCGATACATTAACTGCGTGTGTTTTGATGGAAAAATGAGCCAAGGTCTGAGAGGCCTCTCAAGCTCACGATGACTCACATACATTTCCCGAAATTCTTAACCATCACTTTAAATTCTCAGCGAAGAATCGTCAAAGGAGGATGATGGCATAACTATTTATATAAAGGTAATTCTCTGTTCTGAATCAGCCCCTGCTCGTCACTGCGGCAGGGGTACATCGGTGTGGGGAGATGAGGAGATGGACATCATCTTTTGGCTGGGAAAACCATGCTCTCCCTGTTTCCAGTGGACAGGTGGCCTCAGCTGGCCAATGAGAGTGGACTGCCAGCCGCCCACCTGGTGACTAGGCCTCTGTGTGGGTGGACACGGTGGAGAGGACACTGCTGCTTTACAGCCTTGTCTCTGTGTGGTTGCATGTACAGACACACATTCACTTTCATATGCATAAGGTCTTGATACAGTTCTATGTTATTCATACTGTGTTTGCTGATCTTCCTCAGTTGATGTAACACATTCGCTCTGTAGCACGTGTGCTGAAATTTGATGGGTTATTTGTCAAGACGTTTCAAGTTGATTTTGACCAAATATTCAAACATTTGTGCTTTTTTTGTTTTGTTTTTTTTATCCATTCTTGCTGCATATGTAGTCCATTTTTCCTCCAAAGTGTTCATAATGTTCAAAGATTCTTTGTGCATTTTTAGAATGAGCTTTTAGAAACAAAGCATATTATCACCGAAAACGTTAGCAAACAGTTGCCGTTTGTCACATCCAGCAGACGCAGAGCAACATTAACTTTTATTCAAAGTCGTGTTTGTGTCCACCCGGCAAATAAGTAAATAAGTAAGTCCAATATTTACTGTCCTTTTAGCTCTATTTTTGGTCTCCACCAACTCCTGTGGGAAATCTCACTATTTGGCGGCTAATGACTCCACTATGTTCACCAGCTGGCTTGCTAACTGGGTTTTTATAGTTTTTTTGTTTTGTTGAAAACATCAGCCGCTCTCATCAAATGTATTTCCAGCCAAAGCAGGCTGGAAATAAAGTTGATGAAAGCAGTAAACCATTACAGTAAAGTTGTAAGCTGTAAAACTGAAACAATGGGCTGAAAGACACTAAAACGTTCTACTGTTGTAAACATCAGCCTTTTAGCATTATTATATGTTATTGTATTAGATTTTATCTCATGGTGGTGATGTACTTTTGAAATTTAAACTGGTAACTTACTATATGACCATACAATATATGTGCTGACTGACATAGAAAGTAAATACCGTTGATTATCTTGAGGATGTACTTCTTCCCTCTGCTCTCTGTTATATTTTTGGATCCATAAACTGTACAATAGATAACATGTTGTGCTAACTATTTAGAACTTTTTGGTTTGAGACTTGATATTTATCCCTGTAGAGGTCTTGACCATATTCTAACCTGCAAATAGTCCCCTCCCATTTCTGCCTCAGGCCTGAGGTGTCACATTTGACTCGTGTTGATGCAAGGGCGATGCTATTGTGCAGAAAGGCCTCAGTGTGGTGTTGAGAACAAGGCTTTTTCACTTGCTGACAGTTGGCCCTCTGTCAGTCAACACTGGTCTGGATTAGCCTGCGCTGACGGTTGGCTGACCGACCCATCCTGGGAACGAATGCTCCGTCCTTCCCTCACTGTTGCCTGTCAACACCTTTCACAAACAATATTATACAAATGCAAGGCCTCTCCATTCCCATCACATTTCTCCCCACTGTCTCTTCCAACCACCCCTTGACAGCGGGGGTTTTTTTTGTTTTTGTTTTTTACCCCCACAGCACAAAATGTGGCCCACGGCTCGTCACAGCAGGACAGAAAAAGTCTGAGTCGGCGAGTTGCCTCAGCTTTCTTGGCACTCTGATATACTGTCAATGCAGGAAGAAGTGACAGGATGAGAGAAGGAGAGGACGACTGAGAGGGGGTTAGGGCTGAGGGGTTAGACAAACACAACGAACAAATAAGGGATCTAAGCATAAACCAGGCTGTCACAACACGTTGCCTGGCTAATTGAATTGTTCCTGGCAGCCCTGAGAGAGCGCAGACCATTTTAAGCTTAGCTTTATTGAATTATTAAATCAAAAGAGGAGGACGTTAACATTTAAGGGTACATTCTCCAGACTTGTTCGCTGAGGGAAGAGGGAATGGTGTTGCGACTCCTGACTGTACGCAGTCTAACAAGACTAGAAATAAGATTACTTCGGAAAATTGCATTAGTCCGAGCTGCGTCAGCGTAGATTGCCATGTCTATATTACCTAAACCCTCTTTGCAGTAATGACTTTCTTTTGTGTCATGGTACATTTGAGCTGTTTGTGTTTTGCTCAGACGGTGCGTTATTGGTAATGAATAATTGAACAGTTGGACACGTGTGCGTAGATTGTTATGAGAGTGTGTGCATGACTTGATGAATGTCTGTGTGCGTGCTTAGAAGAAGGGAGGGGTAGAAGGTGGATTTATATGTCGTACAATACAAATCGGTCGTGTGGGACTGCGGAAGAAGCTCTGGCCATTCTCACTTTCATTTGCAGCTACTGTTGCACATTTCCATTGCGTAATATGTAATTTATAGTATACGTCCATCAAGGTCAAGGGTGCATTTCAAGCATCCCCCCCCCCCCCCCCCCCCCCCCCCCCAGCTTGGAGTAACAGCCTTCCCTTGGACGTCCTTGCCCTGCCTCATCTGCAGTGCCTTCCCCCAGCACCACTGCATTATGTTGCATTTGCATCGTATTGCCTCTGCATTGCCTCTGCAAGACTGGCCCGCTTTTCACTAACACACCCCCCCCCCCCCCCCCCCCGTTCTTCTCTTGCCCTTTTATATCCCTCCCCCTGCCTGTCATCCCTCTCTCCAGTGTCAGGTTGGTGCCAATCAGCGGGGGCTTGGCAGTGAGCTGTTGTGCAGATGGGGCAGGAGAGGACAGGACGGGGCTCAGTAGGTCTGCAGCAGCAGCAGTAATGTTTGAAGTGAAGGTGGCGGTGGGTATTGGCAAAGAATATGCAAGGAGCCCAGGAAAGATTACGTTGCGGTAAAAAAAGAAGCGGGGGTGGGGTGGGGGGGGGTACATCAGAGGGAGGAAATCCCTTGCAGGAGGATCCCAGCTCAGCATTCCCTCTGACATCCCACTGCTTCGTTTTTCCCTCCCTCCCCCTTTTTTCTCATTCCCTCTCGTGCATCTCTTTCCTGTCTCTTTGGATTGGTCTCTCTGCATTGATCTTTCTCCCTATTACTCTCTTTTATTTTTTTTCTTCCAAGCCGGGGGGGGGGGGTTCATCCCCATTGGAAGAGCTGCTGATGCAATCCACTGCCACTAAGCCGCCCCTCCCCCCTCCCCCTACGCCTGCTCATGTGTATATGTGGTGTGTGTACATGTGAGTGGGTGTATTTGCTTTTTGCATGTGTATGCATTTGTTCCGCATGCAGCTGTGTTGTTAAATATAATATCAAGCTTTCTTGGCCCTCTCACCATCACTTTGACAATGTCTCTCGTCCCTGCCTGTACAATATGTATTCCACAGCAGGGTTTGCATGACTGGATGTGAACCCTCATGCTAAAGATTGCCCCTATGAAGCTGATAGTGGAGGCTGTAGTGTAGAAAAGCCCTGTGGTGCAAGTCGGCTCCATGTAGCAAACCATGGGTCCATGGGTGCTGATACCTTCACCCACGGGGCGCCATGTTGATGTACGGGGTCTCTCAGCCTCCGACCACAGCCAGCCGACTGCACTGCTGAAGCTCAATAGGGAGCAGGCTGTTATGCCAGGCCGTTATTAAAGGGCTGTTTGTATTGCCTGCTGTTTTTTCATTAGTGGGAATCTTATATCATCGCCTCTGAATATTGCATGAGGTTCAGGGAGGCTTGGTTGTCGTGACACCGCCGTAATATTTCACAACAATCAAAGATTGATGAGCCTATTCTTCTAGGTAAATAGGGAGGCCTGGCGCAGATGAGGAAAAGCCCAAAGACGGTGACGGTGACACTGACGCACCGTAAAGGGGGCTGTGGGAGGAGGAGGAAGTAGGGTAAAAAAACTAGAAGAGTGATTGGAGTCCATAAAAATGAAAATGCACTGTAAGACAAATGGAGCAGGCAGAGATGAGAGAGCAAGGTAAATGAGGGGGAAAGAGAGAGGGAGAGGACAAGAGAGGGAGACAGAGCGAGAAATCAAGACGGAGGGAATGACAGAGTGAGGAGGATAAAAAAGCGAGAGATGGGGCTATTAGAGGTTGAGAGAAAGAGTTAGTGAGAGACCCACGCTGCTCCCAGTAATTGAAAAGGCACCGGGACTGATTTAGAGGGGAGTTTGGCTGGGTTTGTTGGGATGGTGGTGGTGGTGGCGTTGAGTGGTGGGTGGGTGTTGGGGGTAGGGGGGGGACACGCTGCATTGCAGAGTACGAGGAGCAAGAACAGCCGAACCCCCTGCGGTGCTTTGCTCCACCACCTCTGTGCTCGTCATTAGCGCAACACGGTGAAAACGACCCTCGGAGGCCCATAATAAGCAGTGAGGCTGCAAAAACATTATGGCTAAATCCATACAAGCTGATTACTGTAGGTGTCTCTGCTTTTTTGGCGTGAATAATACAGAGAAATAAAGAAAAGGGAAAGGACGGCATTAAGGGAAAAGGATAAAATACAGTATTGGAGCGGGAGGAAAGTTCCTGCGTTGCCCAACGTGAGGTCCATACAGCACAGAACACAAAGACATTTTCAAGTAGATCAGTGTGTGTGTGTGTGTGTGCGCTCAGGTGTGTGGACTTGCACAGCGTGAGTGCGAAAGTGTAAAGATCAAGCCATTATAAAAGGTCGCCTCTGCCGTTCTTTATTACAGTGCCTGTGACACTGTATCTTTATAGGGAGAAAAGGTCCATTCCTTTACAACGCTGCCAACTTTACAGCCACCAGGAAGAAGAATATTCTTGTTCAGCTCAGTATAACAGCATACGAAACACATTGAGCTTGTGCTAATGGACTTCTACTACTGTGCACGGCGTGTGTGTGTGTGTGTGTGTGTGCGCACATGGTAAAAAGTGCCAGAAGCTTCCCCATATTGATGTTGTGCCTGGCTCGGCTCACCTCATCCACTTCCTTAACTTGCTAATACAGCTGGACACTACACCAACAAACAGGGCTCCATGTCACTGCACACATCCCCTGTCTGCACCCGCCCACACACACACACACACACACACACACACACACACAGGATACACGCCCTCACACACACAGACATACACGCTCCTGCTGTATGTCACGGGCCTGTCTCATAAGTGTGCCTGTTCTTTCCAGGGGCGCTGATACGTGATACCCCTGCCCAGTCAATCCTTCTCGCATTACTGCCTCCGCAGTGTGCTGCTTCATTTACACGTGAAATATTGATGTTCTTAATTTAACCCCCAGGGTGCTCAAGTGTCCCTTCCTCCCCTGAGCGGAGGGCAGGCCTTTTCCAGGGAACCCACAGCCTCAACGCCGAAACCACACCTTTGGACTGGGATTGGCGGGCAGGGCGTGTTTAGTTTTGCCTCACTGGTCGGTTGGCAGCGCCAAACCTACCAGCGGAGTCGTATCCTATTGGGTTTGTCCTCTGCTTGGTGGCCCACATGTTCCGCCTGTGTGTGTGTGTGTGCCTGTGCGGGTGCTTGTAGGGTTGTTATGTACTTGTATGCTGTATGCCTGTCAGAGCGTGTATAATGTCAGTGAGTGAATGCTGTAATTGTGGGGTGTTAAGAGCAACAGATATCTGAAAACTGGCATCTCCAAACTTGTCTCCGAAGCGCAGACAGCAGCCTCATTAGGGAGGAAAATAGTCTTGTTCCCATCATCCATTATGCCTAAATACAAGCCAGATTGATTTCTGTTTTGCAAAAGAATATGGAACTCAATATTAAGTAAATAAGTACGACATAATGGATAATCACATTAATATAGAGGGAAATATATAAATGAACCAATAAATTGCGAAATTATGAAATAAATTATTGATCTTAAACATGTTTTTATAACATTTTATTTCCTCATTCTTATTGTCATAGATTGTAATTCATTATATAAAATGTGTATTTCATAATGGCTATCCCTCGTTAGCGAGAGCAACAGGTCATTCCAAATAAAGCAACTAGCTGCTGCTGAAGAACAAACACAGTACGAAGACGCAGGGAATGTGTGAGCTGACACTCGGCATCAGGCTGAAGAGCCCGGGTTAACATCTGGGGCTCGTGTTGAGAGTCTAAAGATGTTCCTCGTAGAAAGACGCACAACTTAGTGAAGCGTAAAGAGACTTTCCCTTTGCTCTGCCAAGCCGGCAGGAGCGAGCGAGCTGCCAAGCTCTGGGTGGTGGTGAAAAAGGACATTCTGAAATAATTAAAAATGGTAATTGAAATAAAACTAAACTAAACCTAAAAAAAAAAAAGTAATAAAAAAAAACAAACAATTTAGTTAGAATAATTACTAAATGAATTGCCAATGTATTGGTTCCCTGTATTTATTCATATGTCAATTAATTTCATGATGTCTTATTTGTTTTTTTAATGTTGAACACCTTGGGGCTGGAGAGAAAAGAGCTCTGCTATTTTCCCTCCAGTGTAAATGTCAAGGTTTGGGCACCTGACTGGTGGAGGTGGCCTAGAACAGCAGAGCCTCAGTCCCAGCTGTCACTCAACTTAACGACAGTTCCTATTGGCTGGGCTGGTGCTGCAGGGAGGGGCGAGGGAGGCTGAGACCGTTAGTTTGGCTGGTTTTCTTCAAAATAAATCACCATGGCTGTAATTAGGGGATGGTGGCCATACTTCCCAGTGTTTGGGCCAGGTTTCTCATCCTGTTTCTTGTTACCCACCGTTTTCCTTCACTGGACTTCAGTTTTATCTGATTAACGCCCTCCGGGGCTCATTTTACAGTATTTAAATGGCATCTAAAACAGATCTTCAGAGATAATGAGTGTACGAGGAATGCAGAGAATGTTCTGTGTTTTCCCTTGAAAGCAGAACCCCGCCCCATCTGTGTAGAAAGAATAAGGTGTGTGTGTGTGTGTGTATGACTATGTATAGAGGTATAATTAAGGGAAGTGCTCGCTTCATGCTGTAGGTGGGTGGAAGGCTGTCTCAGCCTATCTTTGCTCCTTTCCAAACATGGTCAAATTACATTCCAAATATAGTAAAACAACGCGGCTCTTACTCGACTTTTTAGACGTTTAGGTAGCAAGACAGAGACCCTCCCTGTCTGCCTGTCCTGTCCCGTGTGTGCCTGCGTGTGTGCTGTTCAAGAAGTGCACACGGCGGTAGTGTTGTGGCCTGGTTTTGCCTTACTAGGACAAGCCAACATGGAGTCATCGGCAGAAGCAGGAGGGTTTATTCAAACTCCCACTTGCCTTTTCAAAAACCCCCAACATCCCAGTTACAGCATGTTCCTGTTGCTTAGCAACCGGCTGGGTCTTGAGAGAGAAGAGAGGCGTCATAAATGTGTATGTATATCCAGGGCTGAGCGCGAGAGCAAACACACTGCTGCCTCTCCCTCCCCTGTGAGCAGCTCACTCTCTCCGCAGCCTCGCTGCCATGTAATTGAGCACAGTATTACACAGTGAGGGTCCTGCCTTGGTGGAACGTCACCCAATGACACTGCACATGGAGAGCGGGGCAGACGCTGCTTATGATCATTTATTCATTTGTCCAGTTGGTAAACAACACACAGACTCGTTGTGCTGTCTTATAGATCATCTTCACAATCAAGCATAAGAAAAATGACATAAGACATGATAAAGTTCATGGTCTTTTATTTGAAAAAAAAAATAAAGACTAGCATGTACAACTTGGAATGAATGTAAACTGAACTCAGATGAACAGTTGCGAAGACTGGTGTGCTGACACTCCTAACAGCATGTGCTGCGAACACAGTACACCCCTCACTAATGCTCTTGTCTGAGTCGAGAAACAGAAGAAAAAGAAAAGTGAAGGCCAGTGATTCTCTCTTGCAAGAAAAGAGGACAGACACTCCATCTTAGCGAAAAAAGAAAAGAAAAAGAAAAAAAAAATAGAAAGCTCACCGTAAGACTCTTTAAGTCCCCCCTCCTTTAAAAGGGCAGGACGCACAACTACTAAGATGGCTGTCCAAATAACATAACAAAAACAAAAGAACATGCCAAACATTTGAAAATGTATTTTTTGTACATTGTTTTTTCTCGTTTTATCTAGCATACAATTAAGTCCCATTCCACTTTAACGCTTGAGTTAGAACCTGGTATATTCTCTCATCTTAACAGTACAGGGTTCCTCTCCAAATACAAAAAAACTGTACCAAACCAACAAGAGGACAGCTTATAGTGGAATCAGCACGCTCTGGTAGCCCGGAGGGAGGGGTGGGGGGGCATGGGGTTAGTGCTCCGGTCTCAAGCTGCATGCATGAAGAACAGAAAACAGAGAGAAAGAAGAGATGGCCAGCCCAGACATTTACCACTAGCAAATGGAACTGGAAGGAGTTCGCCAAATGCTTTTGCTTTAGTCTGAGGGTAGTAGTTACAGGGTTTGTTGTTATTATTTTTACTTGTTAAGTACTGATGCTAAACTGATCTCCGGGGGGAGGGGACAGGATCACTAACCATCATTTTCATGCAGATATTTTTTGTATATTTTTATATTTTTCCTGTGTGGACAGAAGGATATTTTATTTCAACATTCAATTATTTTCTATACAGAAACAGTATGAATAAATGAACATTTTTTTTCCAAGAGGTAAGTAAAACATTTTGATTTTTTTTTCCTTTTTTTTTTCTTCTAAGAGGGGACAGGACGGGGTGGGCAAGCTTCACTTTGCAGTCATCATCTGTACAAACTCTGCAGAGAGAGAAAGAGAGAGGACAAGAGACAATAAGGACATCAGGTTTAAAGCTTTGGCACAGCCTGTTGCCAGTGTGAGCACTCACCTGCTAAATTGTTAAATGCTTTATTAATTTTTTAATCAAGTCGAGCAGGTATAGAACACACATCCTAATTAGTGTCCCCTTTCCAAACGGCTTCCATGTTCATCTCATTAAACCCATTTGATTAAAAAGCTCTTGCATTGTGCTTACAGTTGCAGAGCAACGTGATGGCCGTATGCGTGCGCACACACCCACAATAAATAAATAAGAGAAGGCTTCCATTGTTTGCAGAATACATATTCTGTCAGTGGTACAATGGGAGTGTAGAAGTAGGGCACTTCTTAGCCAAGACTTATGGACTGTTCATAATATATCAACAGCCTTCTAGAAAATGAGTGCAGTCTCTTGTGTAATGTGCCAAGGGACCGATCGCAGGGGGAAGGGAGGTGGGGGGGGCTGCAAGAAATAAAGAGTGAAAAGGCTCCTGGCACACTGATGATGATTCAGAAGGATGGCTTTCTCCCATCTCTGTTTCAGCAGGCTCCATCTATAGCCCCTATCTAATAACTAATATTATGTGTGGCTGGCTTGTCTTACAGTCGCCCTCAGAGAAATATACAGCTTGGAAAATCAAGTGCTCTGGTCCCCCCTGTTTAATAAAAGCTTACAGCATGGCCTAGAAACTAAAGCTATTTGTGCACCATGACATTTTAGTATGAGCCTCCTTCACACCCGCCTTGTCTAGTTTACCTTCGTAGTTGACCTGTCCGTCTCCGTCGATGTCTGCTTCTCTGATCATCTCGTCCACCTCCTCGTCCGTTAGCTTCTCTCCCAGGTTCGTCATGACGTGACGGAGCTCTGCAGCGCTGATGTAGCCGTTTCCATCCTGGAAACATGCAGCAGGGGATCAAATGTGTGAAACATGAAAAATCCCAAGGCTAACAACTGGTGGTGGTGGGGGGTAATTCCCACCAGATTAATTGAATGAGAAGACGTGGTGGTAAGTGTTAAACGAGCAGAGAGTCAGAAACTGATGACTTTTTATTCCATTAGGTAAACCTTACTCGACACTACACTGGCCTGGCAAGACTGACATTTTAGTTATCTGACCTGTGAGTCATCATGCACATTTAAAAAGATTCTCAGATGACTTGACCTCTTGCTCCACATAAAAGTGTCAAAATAAAACTAAAACCGTAGCTTGCTAAGCACAGAAAGAGTTTTCCCCCATCCAGCTCTTAAAACTTTGACCTTATTTACCTTGTCGAATACCCTGAAAGCCTCGCGGATCTCCTCCTCGCTGTCCGTGTCCTTCATTTTTCTGGCCATCATGGTCAGGAACTCCGGGAAGTCAATGGTTCCATTACCTGGAGCGGGTGATCAATGAGGAACATTTAATCAGCAAATATTGCATTTAGTTAAAAGCAAACTCAGGTAAGCAGAGATAATACAACCCAGATTTTTACTGATGAAAAGTACCCGACTGAAAATATTAATTTGGTCCTCCAGTCCTCTCTTCATTCCGTGTTTGACATTAGTGTTTACATTATTGTACGGGTCATAACTTCTCTCCAAAGGCATTCCTGGCGGTGACAGTGCAACTTGAGACACAACTAATCGCAGAGGAGCCCTCAAATCATTGTAGTATACATATTCCTTCCTGTGATAAACACAGCTACTGCAGGCTGAGAGCAGGCGGGGGGATGTATCTGTGTGAGTGTGTGTTCCCTTTCTTCCTCGGGGAAGCCCTGGGAAGATGTTGCGTATGTTATACACAGCGCAGCAGAATTGCAGGGGGGGCAGTCATCCATAATGTAGACATATAGTATACAGTGCAGCGTGGCTTTCAAGGAGCCTGGATAAATCAAAGGCTCTGTCCCTGTCAGAAACCCTGGCTGAAAGGGGAGCGAGAAAGACAAGAAGGGGGTGGGGCGCTTCAATCCAGATGCTCCATCCCTCCCTTTCCACTTTTATCCATTCTCAAATCAAATGATTCTCTTTGTCCCTCTTTCCCCTTTAAACTTCTGATGCTGCGTTTCACTGTGTTGTTGGGTCGTCCAAAAGTGGGAGTCGGGTAGAGGAATCGGCAGTTTTCGTTTCTGGGGGTGCCAATGGCAGCTGCTGTGCTGGTGGAGCAAGTATGCGTGCAACAGGATCAATATCCATGTTGCTGTTGTCAAGACAGGATTACCAGGGGATCAGACCCTCTTGACAGAGGAAGGATCTATGAGGAGCTCAGCAGCTCACCAACTACAACCACAGGAGGGATGGGAGGGTTGGCGTCCGACGGTGGTGGTAACACTTGCTTTTATGTAGACCGTAAACATGTTTGGAGTAGCTGTGGCGGGGTATTATAATTAAAAACTGACAACAACAAAAGAAATATTGTCAGGGGATTGTATTGGAGGTCAGGGACACCGAGGGCAAAGTACCCAAGAGGATAAGCCCTGGGGTGGGACGGATGGGGCGGGGGATTGTACGCAGATTAACCAATGACAGAGCACGCCTCAGAGAGCAAGCTAGAGAGGGAACGAGTGAACGAGAGTGGATATGTGAGTGTGTGTGTGTGTGTGTGTGTGTGTGTGTGTGTGTGTGTAACGAAAAGGGATGCAGTAATGTGATGGGGCAGATGGTGATCTCATGGCCCGGGGTAACAATCTAAGGACCTGTTATCTAACACACAGAGACAGCCAGCAGCACCGAGGGAACACATGCTGCCACTGGGGGTTGGGAGGGAGGCTGAGGCGGGGGGGTGGTAGTTGGGGGGAGTGTCCCAGTCTTGGGGAAGGGCAGGACTGCAACTGGAAAACCATTATCTGAGGGGGACAGAAGCGAGGCAGCCCTCGAGTTATAGCTGCTCAACTGCACCTCAAGCCAGCTGCTGCTGCGGTGGAAGAGGGAGGGATGGAAGCAAGGAGGGATGAAGATGGGGAGAAAGGCAAGCAGGAAGACAGAGAAAATGGTGGGAGGGAAAGAGAGAGAAAATAGAGAGGGAGAAAGGGAGGGAGGGAGTGGGCGGTAGAGAGGGGGATGGAGATGAGGGAGATGTGAAGAGGAGAGAATATAAGGAGTGAACCGAGTGGGAGATGGTGCGATTACACATAAGAGGTGCTGACGCAAACTATAGAAGGCTGAGGCATCTCCGCGCGCTTGTTTGTGTGTGTGTGTGTGTGTGTGTGTGTGTGGTCATCGTTTTTCCTGCATCATAAAGCCAACTTCCATCCCTGAGATAAGAAGGAAGGGCAGGGTTGTGTAATGACGACGAGTGGTGTGCGAGAACGTTTTTATTTTTGCCATGCGGTTATTTCATCAACAATTAAATAGTTTTTTCTTGTGTCATATGTGATGTAATTTCTTTCCCCCGTCTATGTGGTCAAAAGATAAACCGCAGGGAGTCCAACTGATACTGTGACACTCACTGCTCATAAATTGCGGCTTGGCTTTTACAATCAAATAGTCAAAAGACTGTTTCTTTTAACGGCTCTCTATCTAGCTGAAGTCTTCCATCCTCTCTTTCATTCATTGTAATTCTTTGCCACAGCCTAATTGTTTGGTAAATAAAGCTGATTTTCAATGGGCCAGCTGACATCCCATGGCTGCCGATGTGGGTACTGGATGTGCAAAGCGCAGAGAGGCCTTATGTAACCACTTTTATTTTCCATTACTAGCTTCATTGCTGTCTGACCTAGATTGCATCAGCCAAGGGAGGCAGAGGCAGAACAAGGGGATGTTAGTGATGGTGTGTGTGTATGTGTGTGTGTGTGTGTGTGTGTGTGTTTGTGTGTGTGTGTGTGTGTGTGCTTGCTCTTGGGTGTAACTGAGGGGAGGGGGAGGGTGCTGAGGTTGGTGGGAGGACGTTTCAATAAAGGGGCAGCCAAGCTGCGGTGCAATTGATTTCTCCTGATCAATGCGGTCCCATTTACAAAATCCTATAAGCTGACAGAGCACCACTGGGGTAAAGGCCCCACTGACAGCTCACATCCTCAACTCTACTGCACAAGGTCGGCCAGCTCGGGAGCTACTAGCCAACTTCTCCGACTCCTCTCTCTTCTCTCTCTCTCTCTCTTTTTCTGTCTCTCATTCTCTCCAACACTCTTTCAATCACAGAGCCTTTGGGAGACACTGCAGTGGAGGATAAAGACTCAGTGAAACTCATGAGGAGAACAGAAGAATCTGTCTGAATTATGGCACTCAGCGCAGAACGCTATCACTGACACGTCTTTTGACACTTAGCCTGCTCTGTTCATCAGCACTGAAAGCACCTCCCGCGCATCCATATCCCTGACATTGTCAACCATGATGGAGCTGAACACACAGTGACTAAACTGCTGACACAGAGGCGCACGTCATCTGAAAAAAAAAAAAAAGCTGGCCGGACAGTTGGTTTGGACAGTTGGCTGACAGTTGGTAGAAAAGGGAGGGAGGTGGGCAACAACACCACTGATGTGTTTCGAGATGGAGCAGTAATGGATGCTCTATGTAATCCCTAATGCATTTGTAACAGAGGGTTTATCACTGAAGTCATGCAACAAAATGGTAATGTGAAATTATGGTTCTATTCCCCCCAAATGACTGGAATTAATGGATAAGAGTGTCATTTTTACTGTTTTGTGGTTAGGAGTGACGAGTCATTTTACTGATTAAAAATGGGGTCGTGAGCAGGAAAGGATCAGTGAAACTGCTGATGGAAAAGGACTGGCATCACCTTATTAACCTAAATATTAAAACCCTTCCCTCTCGCTTACGACAGACTTGTGAGAAAAATTAACGATTTAACTGCTGATTATCCACCTTTTAAATTAATTTCCCCAGTAAATTAAGCCATAAGTGGGCACTCAGTATATGCCCAGTGACATACTTCGCTTGCCAGGATAGAAAATGATCCACAAAATGGATGTAAATCCCCGATGTCTTCCTAATGCAAGACATTTCTAGCATCCCATGATGATTTAGTAGACTCTTCTATCTAGGAATTGTCTATTAACACTGTATATGAGGTCCTGTCTAAAAATGTACCATGTGTTAGATGACGTCTATAGTGTGAAACCCACTAATATTAACTGTTGAAGCAGTGTATTAAGGGAACTTCCGATTCTAATCCTCTTTAAACGTCATTATTTTACAGACCAATCAAGAGGAATGTAATATCTCTATTTGGCACCTGACATGCACCTTTTAACAGAAAAGTTACTTGTTACTGAGATATCAGCAATGAGTGATTCACACCTGTTAATATCACGGGTAAATAAAGTGTTTATACTGACCGTCAGCGTCCACCTCGTTGATCATGTCCTGCAGTTCGGCCTCTGTGGGGTTCTGGCCCAGCGACCTCATGACGGTGCCGAGCTCTTTGGTGGTGATGGTGCCGTCGCCATCCTTGTCGAATAAGGAGAAAGCCTCCTTGAACTCTGCGGGGGTGTAGGAAAAAGCGAAGGGTCAGATCACTGTCGCTATGCAGTTACAGAAATGGGTTATGTTAGGAGGCTGCAGCCTGGCCGAGAAGGTCAATCGACCCCCTCATGGCTACAGGGGCCGTGTTAGCTGAGTTCATGCCTGTCTGAAAATTGGCCCACATTATTGTCAACAGAAGTGAAGCTGTAGATGTGCTGCGCTCTGAAACCGCACAGAGATCTTATCTCACACCGTGGGGTGGGGAGGGAGGAGCGATGCAGAATGTGAAAGCGGTCGATTTTACTATGTGTGCTCAAAGTCTGCACCAGTTTTTCTGTTCTTAGGAACAGGCTTTTAACCTGCGGGCCATAAAAACCCAATCAGGGAGGTGCAGGCCATAGTGAACATAAGCCTTGGAGCCTTGGCACAAGCTAATTAGCCACAGAGGGAGTTTGACTGAGAAGAAACTGTGCAGCCTCCAGTTTTAGTACAAAGGCCACATCATTTATTTATCAAGAATATCAAGGTGCCTCAGTGATTGGAACTACTCATAAGCTTGCCTGCCAAACTGTCTGTTCACTGTGGCTTAATGGGTTGTAGTGCTGACTCGTGATATGTCGTAAATACTTCCCATTATTTCCTGCTCATTTCGAGAAGCTAATGATCTACCAAGTTAGGGCGGGTGCCAGATCCTTCCACGTCCCGTTTCATTTCACTTACTCCATAAGTGACGTGGAAGCAGCTCATGAGAGATATTACTTAACTCGTGTGACAGAGGAACTTTACTGGATAATAAGAGTGTGGAACTGATGAAGAAGGGGCTTGGCAATGAGGGGAAGTAAAAGAGAGAGAATGTCTTTTGGGTTCCTACCTGCAATCTGCTCTTCTGTTAGTTGGTCAGCCTGTGGTCGGAAAAAGAAAAGGAGGAGGGAGAGGGTTACAAACAATGAAGTTACTTAACAAGGCAAATCCCAAACTGTTTCGTCATTACATTCCTCATTGTCCCCACACATCGACCGCTCCACACTGGCCACAGTGTTCGGCGGTCTGTTGACTTCAGCAAGTTCTACCAATGACAATGCCCCAAGTTAACTCCTAGCACCATTAGTTAGCAGCCAATGCACGAGGATGGGAAGGTCAGTCGGTTAGAGGACTTGTTTAAATATTTGGAAACTAAGATTTCCTTTACATTTATAATCTAAATGGCATTTTCTTCTCTAAGCAGAATTAAACCGTGCTAAATTGATTATGTCCATGTAATCTGAGTCTATCTTGACTCCCGTCTGACTTTGATTGATGATGAAAATCAGTTATCAGACTTTGGCTTATCAAGATGTTCTTTTTAAGACTGAGTGGCTCCATGGGACTGACCCACACCATGGTGGTCCACACAAGAGGGACTGCTGGGCAACAAGGTGCTGCAGTAAAACGGGAGAAGTGCTGTGTCCAGACCAGGAGAACACATTTATGCGGGGTTGTTTCGGGACATGTCAGCAGGGGAGTGTTTTCCATGGTCATACCAACAGGAGGAGAAAAAAAACGGCCTGCTGGGTGGGCGCGGCATGGTTCCCCTCCCAGCCTGTTCCCTCCGCTAGCTGGGGCTCTCGAATGGCTGATAGTGACTCACACGTGCTTTAAATGGCGAGCGTCGAGCTTCTTTGTGAAGCGGACGCTGATTCCAAACAAACACCCTCAGAAGTGAAGCGTGAACACAGAGCTTGTGGTGCAAATAACTCCCACAGGTACCCCCTCATCACTGCTTGATAAAACATACAAGTTATTTTTTATTATTATTGTTAACAGGCCACACTGACATCATTGTGCTTGGCAACAAAGAAGGAACACACACAGACAACATGAGCACTCACAGATGTGCACACACGCTTGTGTACTCTTGCAAACACCCACACACACACACACACACACACACACACACACAGTCCCTCTTAATGGTGTTCTTCCTAAACACCGATACTTTCCATGCCCATGTTTCCTGTGAATTAGTCAGAGTAGCCAGTTCTGCCTCAAAGCGAATTCCTCCAGCCCATCCAGTGTGTTTGTGTGTTTGTACAAGCAGTCTAGCTTTGGATACAGCCAAGCAAATCGGAGCCCTGTTAAGTCCATGTTTGGAGGTGAAAGTTATTTATTTTGCGCATCAAGCCAGTAAATCGAATTTGTTGCACAATAACTGGATTTGTTGCATAATGACCTGGTAAGATTGATCAGATCATCGCCTGGCACACTTATAAATGACCTTTGGCTTCACAAAAACAAAAAAGCCTCTCCTCGTGGCTCGACGTGGACCGATCCGGGCAGCGAGGGGTTTCGTGGGTAACTTCAGCAGCACTCATGCGATTAGCTGACATGATTCAATAACCCATTCCGCACACAACGGCACTGGCTTTTCTCTTCCCTCCCCTGCACCCTCTTCCCGTCTCCATTTGCAATCTGCATGAATGGAAATGTCAAGAGACAAAAACGGCTAAAATGCCGCCCGGCTGGACCGATGTTCTCAGCCTCATCTGTGTGTGTCCTGGTGCCATCTTCCTCTGTTCCTCTCATCTCTTGTTTTTTTTTTTTTTTGTTTGTTTGTTTTCCCTCGTGGTCATTTCTCACCCTCTCTCTGTTGATAAGTCTCCCATCCTATCGTCCTCTTAGTCACCCTCTTTGTCATGCTGTGTCGCTCCTGCTGTATCTTTGCTGTCTCTTTATGTCCCCGGCTGTCTCTCTAAGTGGACTGGGTGTGGGGTTTGGTGACTCAGTGCTATGGATCCTCCCCTGGCTCAGGCCCAAGCTGTCGGGGCTCACGGTGCCGCCGCGCCACCAGGCCCACTACCGGCCCATCCCTTCTTTTCCTCCTTCTTTCCCTGGCACTTGAACTTCATCCAGTGCCAACTCCTCCTCCTCCTCCAGACCTTTTCCCCTCTGTGTGTCTCTTTTTCTCTCTCTCTATATGTGACCTACTGTTCAGAGGAAACTCCCTGTGATTCACCATCCACCATGTCTTATGGGCAGGGTTGTTCGCTGCCAGGCTTCCATTCTTACTAACAGCTTGTAGAGGAACAGGAGTGTGTGAGTGTTTGAGGAAGGGGCGGGGGGGTGGGGGGGGCTCTGCTGGCATGAGTGGGTCAACCACTCCCACTGTTGCCCGGGCAGCCGGCCCCAGCAATGCGCTCCAAACAGGACTGTGGGAGACAGGAGGCAGTTCAGCGGACCAGCGAGGAATATCTTTTGCTCTCACTTGATGTCATATCACCCCGTGTACCAACGCACTGCGTCGCTCCCTGTTCTCTGTTTCATTTGATAGGGGATGCAAAATGGTGCAAGCAAACGCCAACGGTTATCTCCTTCTTTAGCAACAGTGTTCGCACTTTTGGAACTGCTGATCTGTGGCTGTTCCTGAAGCAGCTCCTCTACATTTACCAAGTGAAAGGTTTATAACCAGCTGTCACTCGGACAGATGGGTGTGACACACACACACATACACACACACACACACACACACACACACTTCCATTCACCCTAACACCCGCACAAACACAAAGAGTCAGTGTGACACACACTCCCTTTCTATATGGGCACTGAGCTCCAGAGAGCGCTGAACGCCTCTTCTCTTTGAGGCCGGACAAAAGACAAGCGGGGCCTCCAGGCCGGGCTGTGTCTGGAGGGGAGGAGGGAGGGAGGGGAGGATGGGGTGGGTGTAAACATCACCAGCCTCCCTACACCCCGCGGACAAGGCCGGTCCACCATATGGCCCGGTGGTGGTAGGTGGCCCCGGTACTCCTCCACACCACCGAGAGCACTTTACCGCTCCTCCACTCCGGGGGCCCGGGACGTGGCTAGGCGCTGCCGCCAAGCACATAAATTATTCACTGCGGCGGATCGCATGTCCTGCGAGTCACTAAACATGCATCAGCAAACAAGAGCGTAACAGGAACGGGATAGGGCCTTAGCACGGTCCGGCTACTTATTCGATACTTCCACCTCAATGGGGGAGGCTGTTTCCACTTCAGTGTGCGTATTGATGCAGACAAGGGGCTTACGCCTGTGGATTAGACTCGGAGATGCTGAGACGCGGGCTAAGTCCATAACAATTCAACTTTACACTCCGATTACCGCGTTGCAACGTGAAACTGCATTGCAGCTCGATACCATATATGGGATATTTGATCACGGCAGAGCTGGGGGGGGGGGGGCGGAAGGGGTGGGGGGGGGGATGGTCTACAGCTTCTTGACTCCCTCGGGGCCATTAATGATCTATCAAGCTTGATAATCAATGGATTGGCTTTGGGGCCTCTTTTCCACATGCAGATCACTTCCGCTTGGTAACTTGTCCCGGAGGTGACGTAGCCCGGTGGAGGGCACCGTTTCATTGGCTGGCCGCAGCTGTCAGTGTTAACGTGCTCTCCAACATCTGGCGGACTGGGCTGGACCGGCGCCGCAACGTGCATGTGATTGTGTTTCGCAAGTCACAGCCTGTTGAGACATTGTGGGGTTTTTTTTTTTTTTTTTTTTTTTCTCCCCTCGGCAGCTCGAGTCGCTGCAGGACAACGCGCGGTCCTCTTCTGAAACACACCAGCTTGTACAGCAGCGCGGTCGTATTCATTATTTCACATGGTTTGGTCTCGGGGGGGGAGAAAGTGGACTGAACTTCCCGGCTGCGTCCGGAGCTGCTCGGGCTACTCACACGGGCTACACCGATTTGCATGACATCGAGAATTTGCAAAGAGGCAACCAAATCAGCCGACAAATAACACAAATAGATAACACAGCCTAAGATAAACCCTCAGGGCCCGCAGTGAAGGCGGAACTGCGTCTCATATCGGTTTTTTCCTTTTCTTTTCTTTTTTTTTTTTTATAGCCTTTACAGGCCGGGCGACGCAACGCAGCTATGACCTCGTCATTACAGAATAGGGCCGGTTTCCGCTGCGGAACACGGACGAGGTCCGGTACGTTTCCCCCATCACGGCTCGGCTCGGCTCGGCAGGATGGTGCAACGTACAGAGAGAAGAGAAGAAAAAAAAAAAAAAAAAAGGGAGGGGAGGAAGGGAGGAAGGGAGGGGAGGGTTGGTAAGCCAAACGCAAACCGGCTCGTCCTCCTCGTACGGAGGGCAGCGCCGCCGGCCGGTGCTCACACCGAGTCAGCGGCGGACACGGCGGAGCCAACACGCGCCTCCGAGCCGCCGCCGGTCCGACAGCGGCTGCACCGGCCCGCCCGCCCCGCAGCACGCCTGCGCCGCTGAGGCGGACTGTAAAACCTCCCACTAACGCATTTGAGGCTGCAGAATTATGCCGTAATGACCCAGAATAGCTTGCTACTTACTCCCATGCCACTAAATCTAGTCCAGAATTTAATTCGATCTGCGGCGTGCAGCCGCGGACCGGCCACCTGACCCGGCGCGGCGCCGTTAGCCAACACCGCCGTGTCAACTGCGCAGTTATGGGGAAATGCGGTCCCATTTCTGGAGGCGCACACCATTTCAGACGTAAATCCCGCGCCGCGGGAACAAACGCGGTCCATAATGCGGCTCCGCGTTGTCCCGTGAGCTCGGCGAGAACACATCGAGTGCGCTTCTGCGGGCGTTTTCCGCCTCCTCCGACGTTACGCACACGAAGGGCTCATAACAGGAATCAATGACCGGACAGCAAATAAGCCCCAGCAACGGGGGGAAAAGCGTCAAACCACGCCGGCTCTGCACCGGCAGTAAGCGAAGGCTTTCTATCCTACAATTCAGAGGCAAAACGCAGAATGAATGACAATACATACCATGTCGGACGGGTTGTGTGCTTGTCGGTCTGTGGAGGCAGACGAGGAGTGAGCTCGTTCCTTAGATGGAGTTCCACTGGCGGGTTAGGAGTGTGTATATTGGCCGCGGCCAGAGTGGGGATTGCCTCTGTATCCCTCCGCCACACGAGCACCGATCACTCACTTCCTCATTTTTTCGAGTCAGGGCTTCTGCAGCAGGACGGGCCTGCAGGCAGGAGGCATGCCAATCACCGGGCGGGGGGGGCGGGGGGGGCACAACGCCCGCAGTGCATGCACGGGGAGCATCCTCGCACTCGTGTTAAACTACATAAACTACATGGCAGGGGACGTTCACCTCGTTGCTGTAGGGTGATGTTTTCAAGACCTACATTGAAACTGTTGAAACCTATGTGACATCACTGGCTGTGTCAAAACACATGGCACACGTGGGGATCAAACCTCCAACAGTTGCATATGTCGTTGCCACAGTCTACTAAACCACTGGCCTTTATATATATATATATATATATATATATATATATATATATATATATATATCTGTGTCCTTGTTCTGTGCACTATATGCTGGAGACTAACATAACTTGCAAGAGGCAGTGTTTTATGGAGTTTGTCTGCTGGGCCCCTCGGGAGCTTTTAGGCCGAGTTGGATAATGTAGCAATAAAGCTGCAAATTATAGTTAGGCCTAAATAGTTCCTGAGACTCTAATGGACTTAAGTAGGTAAAACACTGCAGCTGAGCCTTCGCCATCCTCATCCTCATCACCAAGAAGAGGGTAGTCCCATATGTAAATGGTCAAAGTGGACACACTTGTTTTTCTGGACTTTGGTAATTGTTTCTTATCTAGATTCTAGCTCTACATAATCACACGTCATTATAGTACAAGGATAGTCCCTGTCGTGGTAGGTGGGCATTTGGCAAAATTACTTTAATCACAAACATAATCAAAGGAACAAAACAAGCAAATGGCTCCAAACTTTAAGTCCAGTTAAATTGAAGTGTATTTATTTGTAATTGTATGGCCACATATAGTTTGATCAACACATTCAAACTCAGAGACTTGGGGGGGTGGAATAAGGCGGACTGTGCCTTTAAATTGGAGCAGATCGTTGTGAGACCTCTGAACTTCACTACATTTAATGCTGAGCCACACATAATAAAACCGTAAATCCCCAGTGGTGCATTATGAGGCCGCCATCTACCCGCCCGGCCGCTCAGTGTCCCAGGAAGAGAGTTAGGCTCTCCCAGGGCGGGGCACTAGTTTGCGGCCGCGGAAGGATACCTCTCGTGTAGGAAGCGGGCCGGTCGACACTGGAGAATTGGCCGTGCCGGCGTGTGTCGGCGCCTCTGATTGGCCGCTGCAGACCTGCATTATTAGACTCCATGTGTCGGCCGCATCGATTGGCTACACGGGACCTGCAATGCACCAGGCAGTGGCACTTGATGGAAATATAATAAATAGAAATACGGGAAATTTATAAAGCCGACGCGCCGCAATTTCTCCCGCTTTATCGGCGCATGTGATTATTTCTGATCAGTTTGGCGGGGACGGAAGGAAAAATGCGACAGGGTTTTCATTGGCGCGGGCTGAATGTTTGATGGGCTCCGCACGGGAAGTGCGCAGACTCGCTGCTGGCCACCACGGAGTGCGGCGGGCTGCACGGAGCAAGGGACCGCGGCCGTCCCGTGTCGTCGGCCCAGGCTCGACCAACACAACACGGCGGATCCGAGGCGGGGTGACGCCGCACTATTTGGCGCGGCAGATAGTGATCGCTGTGTTGTCATGATCCACACACACACACACACACACACTCTCACACACTCTCACACACCAGCCCGTGTGAGGTGGCACCACCCAGTGGACAAAGTGGAGACATCACGGAGGGAGGAAGAGACGCAACACACACACACACACACACACACACCTCACACAGACTCGGGACATCTGGGCCTCACACCACACACACACACACACACACACACACACACTTAGTCGGGTTTGTTTGTCTCACCGTCAGCCAGCACTGCAACCAGACATGTGACAATGGATAATAAGGTGACTGTCCCCGAAAGAACAGAAGACAATGCTTTAAAGAGGACAGGGCGGCCGTTCAGGGGAAGAACTGAGCGTTATTCATCAGAAAAAAACCCCTGAACAACACCACGCCAGAGCACAGGAAGAGTTTCAGTGAGTCAGAGACACTGAAGGTTGATCGGACTGCAGCGCATTGTAACAGGAGTATAACGGGGGAGTTGCTTCAGTCAGTTGTCTCTTTCATGTGTATGTGTTTCTGTGTGAAGGCTACAGCAAGCATGTAAAGTTTGTTTTTGTTTTTTATTCCCAAAACAAAAGCGAACTCAGCCCGCCCGTGTGACAGGCTGTTTAACATGAGCACCGACCAGCACGGAGCCGGGGGCCACACCGAGGCCCTCGGTGCCCTTTAAAGAAGCGCAGTAAAGTAGGGCCGGCCTACTGGCAGCAATCAGTCAGCATCCACACAGTAGCTTTGGGCCGGTTTAAAGTAATGACTTGTTGTGTTGAAGAGTTTCTCGATGTAGCCGGTGTGTGGTGTCTCTGGATGTGTTTGGGAACGTTTTTAATATTTACAAAGAATAAAAAAAATAAACAGGCTTTTATGCAGAGCTCTATTATCTGGAGCACAATCTGTACACATCGTGGATGTGACATTTCACACAGGATGCCAGCACCACGGCAGACCCCCCCCCCCCCCCCATGGTCACCCTCCAACACACCACGCTCGATTTCAATTTCTTCTTCATCATCATCTTCTTCTTCCTCCAGTCGCTGAATGCGCTGCGATGTTCGAGCTGCGGTTGAAATGCGTGACTGATTTAATAAGGAGAGTGTTTTTTTTCTGGGGGGGTGGGGGGTGGGGGCTGCAGCAGGGAGCCCGGGGACGGCCCCCCGTGCAGTGGTCCGATGCCTGCTGCACGGGGCCCCTTTCTGCTGAGCACCGAGTTCCACATGGCTCCACATCAGGTGGGATTAAGTCAACGCTGCAGCGAGGGGCGGCTTGCTTTACTGCACTGTAATAACGTGAAGGCCTGTTTGAACGGAAGACGGCAAAATCAAACCACAGGCTGCACCCCCCCCACCCCTTCTTCCATGTATTATCACGTGCAGAGACCAAAACATGCACCAAAATTCACTTGCACGCCTCTGTACTGCTGAGGAACAGTCCCTTTGAACACTTGACATTATGCTGCTGCTGGAGGTAACGTCCAGGAAAATGTTTTATCTCATTCTCTAAATCCCCCAGATTTAATTTAATTTAATTATGTGCATCTGCACTGTCCCCAAGTGTGTGGGAGTCGTGGAATATTCTTGTAATTAGTTAAAAATGTTTCTTAAAAAAAGAAACAGAATGGCCTTTTTTTCCACCTCTTCATATAACAGGTATGTACAGGCAGGAAGTATGTGAGGAAGACACCAGCAAAGCAAAGGGAAAACTTTGCATATTGACAGGATTGATTCTGTTTGTGACTCCAAGGGCCACAACACCGAGGCGGAACTAATTGAATAATTCATGTGATTAATTATCTCAAGATATTACAGCACAGCGATGAACTCAATATACAGGAATCTAATAAGAAGCGGACATCAACAGATGCTGCCTCTGTACAAACAAGATTTGAGAGGGTGCTGCGAGCCAAAACGCTCCGGCAAATAATCATTAAGAAAAGCATAAAACTGATGACTGACGAAGCAGGAACACTTTTTTTTTTGTCCTTTTATTTATTGTCTTAACACATAACGGTAACAGGAGAGTGGGATAAGCCAGACATGACATGCACAAAATATATCAAAACTCTCTCTGGGGGGGGGGGGGGGGGCAGACAACTCAACTGCTGCCTCCTCTCTTTCACACAGCGATAGATAGAGAAGGGGTGAGAGTGAGAGAAATGTAAAAAGTTTGAAGGTTAGAGGTAAAGCCCCTCCGGTGTGCCCTCCTGCTTCTTGTACAGGACGTTTTCCTTGGACTTCTTGAAGTCTTCGTTGGTGACTTTCATACGGCGCTCCCGCAGAGCCATGAGGCCTGCTTCTGTGCAGATGGCCTGGAGGACACAGAGAGGAGAGCAGGTGAATAACAAGGGAGAGGAACAAGCGTTCGAGTTGGAGTTGAGCTTTGATAACTGATAAACACAGCAGTAACAATGCTCTGCTTTGTGCTGTCGTCTAGTCCGGCTTTTGTGTGTGTCTCTTTCCTGCTTAACAGGGTAAACTGGCAGCTCGTGTGGAAAAAAAACACAACAGCAGGGAGGGAAACTGGTGAAATGTGGAAACTGTTTTTTGCAATAATAACACTGATTCAGTTATTGGACAGTGCTGTATTAACAGTGTATATTATATGAAACTAAAGATGGCTGCAGGTGGTTCTTATTCTACTTTTATTCCACATATGACCACTTTTCACCTTTGAAATGAATTCTGAGAGACATTCTTTAAACCCGACTACAGCCACCTCTCAGGTCCACAAGGGTGTTTGACAATGAAAAGATGGATTTCTCACTTATCAAAGCTTTTACACTTTGGTTCACAGAACACTGGCAGCATCAGATAAGCTGGTCAATTATTCTCTGCTCAATAGCATTGTTGCTATTTTGTTATAATACTAGAATAATGTTGATGATGTTAAATAAATTGAAACTACACGAGCATCAGACAGAAAGGCCAAAACCGACTCAAAGTGTAATTCTGTCAGAGCCCACATGAGGGCAGCACAGTTGAGCCAGTGAGACGTAAAGGCTGAAACGTACAGTCAACACTTTGGATTGGATCTTTTTGAATGGGAGACATAACACAATTAAATAAGTGTTGATGCTACAATAATGTAGGAAATCAGCCCCTTTGGCTACCCTTCAAACAGCTTCATATTGTTTTCCCCTTTCTGCTGAGCCACAGTGTAAAATGGCTCGCTGCCAAGAACTCACAATCGATAAATGGCTGCAGTCAGAGAAGCAGGCCGGCGCAAATTAAGTAAATGGACAGAGTAAATTCCCAGTGCCAGGATGCAGTTTGACTGAAAACAGCCCCTAACATGCTGCTTCGTCTATTCTTATGAAGAGTGAATGAAAGAAGAAAGAATGCAAAAGAAAACAAAAAACTCTTTGGCTATGGTTGAAAAATGCCTACCCATTATTTATAAGATCCTGTCAGATGTTAACAACAATGGCTGGTCAGAAGGTGAACCTGGCAGGGAGATTTTGGATCCAGCGATCAAAGAGGAACCTGGTGTGCACCTGTGAGTGGACAGTCTCACTCTTACCTTAATGTCTGCTCCTGATAGGTCGTCCTTAGCCAGGATGAGGTCATCAAGGGTGACGTCATCTGCTACTGTCATGCGGCTGGTGTGGATCTGGAAGATCCTCCTTTTGGTCTTTTCATCCGGCAGGGGAAACTCGATCTTTCGGTCGATTCTCCCTGAGGAGGAGGAGGGAAGAAAACAAAAGCATCACAAACTGCCACTGTTAAGAGCTTTTTACAGTTCGCCCAACTTTTTGTGTGACATTTTATTCTCTAGACCGATGCAAATAACTCTCACTCAAAACCAATTTGATTAATAAACATAGTTTACAGTGAAGCCATTTAATAGCAGATCTGATCAGTGATCAGCTTATCACACTGTTAAGTGCAAACAGTTTTGCTGCACAATCAGTGCAAGTGTAAATTAATTAATAAATGATACTGTTAATATGTACTGAGGTCGAGTGAAGAATTGATTTTTGAAATAAGCAAGATTTTCAAACTAGCAAAAACACAGCAAACATCAAGAGGAAATCTTAATTATTCTTCTGAGTCTTTCAGGAATAATGATGAGTAAGATCTTTGTCCTCTTAAGTGTAAGTAAATTCATTTCTGGTATACAAGTAAGCACCATTAGCATGGATCAATGTTATAAAGAGCGACTGCCAAAGGGAAAGAAAAACTTGACATCATTTCTACTTCCTGCCATGACTCAGCAGAATACAACCATTTCCAAAATGTCTACAAGATAAACTGTACATGTCCAGGAGACAGAGTGTCAGTGGGAAATACAGGCAGAGTCAGACCCAATCAGACTCCTACTGACCAGGTCTGATGAGGGCTGGGTCCAGGGTCTCTATCCGATTGGTGGCCATGATGACTTTCACGTCTCCCCGCGAGTCGAAGCCATCCAACTGGTTGAGCAGCTCCAGCATAGTCCTCTGGATCTCCCTCTCGCCGCCGGAGTTAGAGTCATACCTACACAGCACAGACAGGAAACATTCATCTTAAGAATTTATTAAATCCACTACATCCTCCGACTCCAAGGACTTCTAGCTTGTCCATCCTGCAGTCTTGTTATCACTAACCCACTGACCGGTGTTGTTTGATGTCTTTTTCTGTGTGAGGTATAAAGCCTGGCTGCAGGCTACAAGCTCATTTATTATTTATTTGAGTCAACATCCCACCAAAATCATGTACAGGCTCTTCCCACCTAACAAGGTTATAGTCTCTGTATACTTTACTACCAAAAAGGACAAAAAACTTTTGTCTTTTGTATTTTCTACACTGCTTTTTGCTGCTGGTCCTGTAACTTGTCTTTTTTTCAATGAAAGGTGCATTACATCATGACCTACATACTCTCAGGTAGATGATGAAGAAAGTTAATCAACCTTAGCTGTTAATGTTCTGTTAAATACTGAATTAAAATTAAACTGATATATTACGGCAGTTATCACACTTACTAGTCCAACACCTTGTCATGCACTTCTGACTCCTCAACACTGTAGGTGATACTTTACCACTTCTCTGATGCTCTCAGTCTCTCACGTTCTCAGTCTAAAATAGTCAAGTTTAGACGCCTGTGTACCTCTTAGTGCCGATGGCATCAATCTCATCGATGAAGACGATGGAGGGCGCGTGCTCCTCTGCCACCCTGAAGAGCTCTCGGACCAGCTTGGGCCCGTCTCCCAGGTACTTCTGGATCAACTCTGAGCCCACCACACGCAGGAAGGTGGCAGATGTCTGATTGGCTACGGCCTTGGCGAGCAGCGTCTTACCTGGTACATGCAGAACAGTTCAGGTCATACTCTGCCACACTTCCAAGTATACCTTTAGCACGACAATACGATAATGATGCCACTGTGACACCATTAGAGAGGGGACACTTGAGTTCACTACTGGTTTTTCGTGTAGCTGCCTAATATCCAGGTGAATGTTGTAAGTCATTGTTATGGTACCACACCGACACCAGACTGTGGACATATTTAAACTGATCTGTGATGTGTCCATTTAGAGTCATGTTCATTAAAAGGGTGTGATGAAGAGCTTGTAAACAAAATGTTGCTTCCTGTGACTTTTTAGAGAAAGACCTGCAGCCATTTGAATTTCAAAGGCTCAGGTCGTTCCCAATGACATTCTCCTTCATAGATTTAATTTAATTATCTTATTTCATTTGGTATACATATTTTATATATACATATATTATTTTTTCTTAATATAAATACCACAGCCATAATATAAATAAGGATATAAAGAGAATATATGCTTTTAGTATTTCATAAAATAAAAGCTGGTTAAGGTTCAAAACAAAGCAGTGTGCCACCAGCAGCACTGAAGCAACTTCAGACTATTATGGCTCTTCTAGAATAATTACAGACACACATATTATGTTTTCTCACAACTCTCCCCATATTCTGACATGTCATCTTTGTGCACATTGTTCTCAAAGATAGTCAAAAATATATGCCCGTTGGCATCCAGAAAGAGTAACATAAAAAATTTCTATCCTCGCTGCCTTCAAGTGGAAATTACCCTTTATTTTTATTCTACTGTACTTCTAACAGTAGGATTGCACTAAGAAGGTTCTTTCCCAGTTTCTAACAGATTTGATTTGTAAAATGACTTTTTATAATGTGGTACACAGTGAGTAAGTGTTTTGATGAAACGATTCAGGTTATAATAAGCATATTTCATGCAGTTTTATTTCGTTGTTTTGAATCATTACAACAGTGCAACACTGATTGTAGAGCACCTTTATCTGTGGCAGTACTGAGAGGCTGCAGGAGGTTAGTGACAGTTTCTCACCTTCCCTGTTGTGTTGCCCTTTACAAAAGGTCCCTAATGGCCAAATGGAATTTACCAGTGATGTCAAACCGGGGTAACAACACCTTCATCTCTGGATTTCGTTTTAAAAAATACTTCATACTAATGTGACTGAACTGGAAATGTAAAGGTTAGGGTATATGTATATATGTAATTCTGGTACCATATATTTGTAAAACTGAATGTCAGTGCCACAAATCATATCAAGAGAATAACTACAGAAATGTCATCACAGATGATTGTCTATAGGTTGCAGGTCACTTTGTTATGTTTACGTGTTTAACATGGAGAGCATGAATCGATTAATTACATTTGCTCAGCCTTCATTTATCTTTCTTACCTCTATACATCATGGAGTAAGGGAGGCTTTACGAGTTTGAAAACAGCAGATGGTAAAATGTTTAATGGAAGCACTTACCTGTGCCAGGTGGTCCATATAAGATGACACCTTTGGGGGGCTTAATGCCCATTTCTTCATAATATTCTGGATGTGTGAGAGGCAACTCCACTGACTCCTGTATAAAACAACAAAAAACTGCACAGTCAGCATCAGGTGTTGTATCACTAACTGTTGATCATTGACATGTTTTTTCATGTGGAGATGAGCAGTGAATTACTTGATCATATGCAACTAACTCCTCTTTAAATTCATAGTTTTGATTGCCATTCTCAAAATATCAATAACAAATAAATATGTGTTAAGATAATTGTTTGGGCTCTGTTTTGTTTGTTTTGTTGACAAGGCACGTTTAAATGCATTTGTGATATACCTTGATTTCCTGGATCTGATTGTCCAGTCCTCCGATGTCAGCATAGGTTTCCTGTGGGGCCTTCTCCACCTTCATCACTGTCACCAAGGGATCCGTGTCATCCATCAGCACCCCAATCACAGCATGAACCTACAAGTGATACACAAAACAGGACAATTACTAAGCGTTTTTTACAACAATTGTAAGAGGGGGCTGACATTCCAAACTTTCTATAAAGTGTTTACGGAATTGTAGGATACTTACTGACTCTAGATCAATGAATAGTAGCGCAGTGGCTTAGTTAAGTGAGAAACGCTATTGAGAAGTTAAGTACCTGCAATCTTTTTCATTTCATTGTCCTGAATCAGACTCTTTATAACAAAGGTATCTTGATTAAAATGAATAAATGAAAAAGGCATATCTAAAATAAGGATTCTCACTGAACATTACCTTGTGGTTTAGGAGGACAGAGCAGCCCGGCTCTAGAAGATCTTTATCCACAAAGGACAGGATGCTGACATAATGCTCTGATCCCACTGAGGTGGAAACGATGGCGTGGTTGTCATCAATGATTTCTTCTAGAGTACCCACAGACATGGGGGTCCCACGCAGGTCATCCACCTTTGACCTCTCCTCCTGTAAAAAAGATAAGGCCAGGATTATTGTAATAGGAAAATTCTAGGAGATGTTCAGATTTGGTCAGTTCTTTATAGTTCTGTAATATGACCAAAGTTCAATTTGAAAAATGAATGAACAGGAGTATTTCCTACATTTTACACAGATAAAAAGCACAAAAGCAAGCAAGGCACATATGTAACAAGGGCTGACCTCCTGTTTCTCCTCCAGGGGCTTCATCTGCTCCTGGTTCCTGATGAACTCTTCCTCCATCAGTAGGTAGTCTTTGATCCGCTCCTGCTTCAGCAGTTTCAGACGGCACTGAGTGTGAGGGGTGACTGAAAGACAAACAGAGGCCAGCACATGCAAAGCCTTCATTTAGAAATATAAGACTAGCCAATAGAACGTTTCTTGCGTTCTGTCGGCTCGGAATACAAGACTTAAGATAAAGATTATGTTTTCAACATTTTATTGTTGCTGCTGCTTAAATTCCCCCTGGACGCAAATTCAAAAAAGCACTACAGAATTATCATTCCTGGTCGTATGTGTATATAAATAACTGTATATATCGTTTAATTTTATTCTATTCTAAATGTGTTTTGTGTTATATATGTTCTGTATGAGCAGCATTAAGGGACTAAAACTTTAATTTTTGTTGTGCAACCCCATGTTGCAGAATGACATATAAACTACGTTGAAGTATTAAAATCACTCTACCAGGGATGTCAGGAATAACTGCCAAACAGTATCCCCAGGTGATCTCAAATAGAGCTAGGCAGGAGACCCAATTATTGAATACTTGAATACTAAATCCCTAACAACTGCAAACACTGAGACAGGCTACCAGGCAGATACTACACGTCACAACTCTCTACTTCTTCAGTTCCTTACCCAATGGTAGTTTGCTGGCAGCATCTGGTCCCTTGGTCTTCTTCTTTTTCTTGCCAACTCTGGTGGGAATTGGAGGCTCATACTTCTTTTTCTTATCCTTCAAGTGGCACAAAGTGGGGTGACACATGTCAGAAAAGGTAATAGCCAGAAATGCATCGACTAAAGAGTTAATATTTCACAAACCTTCAAACATTTAACAAAAAGATTTATTTTCGTGGCAACATGAGACAAATTTTGCACATAGTTCCTTGTTTGTTACCTTGACACAAACAGCCCTACAAGATATTTGCCTACATATAATACAGACTGTGGTAGACCCCTGTTTAAATAAGAGATATTTACTGGATGGTTTATCACATATTGAAGCCCAAACTGTCATGTAAAACAATCCTAATATGTAACTGAGGCTTTAATGTTACAATTCAGTGGCAATAATGAACGAGTTGGATCAGTTCAGAGGCCACTCAAAAGAATAATATCTGGCCACCAAAAAAAGCAAGTTCACACATTAGCCAGCAGAAGCGGCGTCATTCTCACCTTGTCATCCTTCTTGCCTCCCCCTGGACCGTGGCCTCCACTCTGACTTTGACCCTGGAAGAATATCAGACACTTGTTAATGAAGCTGAGGAGGAGAATAGTACCATTACATTGTGACCTTTATAGACAGTGATGTCGCTTCCTAGAGAGCTCATTAGCTGTTTACAGTAAAGTCAGCTTGCGTCGCCGTTACCTGCCAGGATGGCCAAAATCAACACGTTAGATTGTATTAATGGAAAGACAAACTCTGTGAGACTAATGCCGTCCCCGAAGAAACCTGACGGATTTTATCAAAACAGCGACAAACTGCCTCCAAGCCGACTTTAGTAATAAGAGCTAGGATAACAACCGAGGAGAAAAGCTAATGTGGCTAGCTTTGGCTAGTGGGCTCTTTAATTCTGTAGTTACTCCACAAATGAGACATGAACCGCCTGAAACTACATGGCAGCACGAGTGTTAACGTTTCAAACACCAAGAGTAACGTTTTATTGGGGAATAACACGTTTCAGTAAAATGAATATACGAGCCGGAGAGAAAATTGCTTGCTCACTTACCATTGTATCGTGTCGCTCTGAAGTGACGTCACAGGGTACGGCTACTCTGTAGGACCAAAAACTAGAAATGTCACCAGACGCTCAAACGGCCCAGTCTGAAGCCACCTGAAAAACATGCACTTTATACAATACTGTACAGTTAAGGTTGAACTTGTAAATTTAAGGTCCAAAGTTTTTCATACTTTTTAAATATATGTTTTCAATATTTAAATAACATGAATTGTGCTTTTAAGATGAAAAGAATAATGGAAGAAAATCTTGGAACTCTTAAGATTACAACAGCAGCCATGGTGATTTTACTGGGACATTTCCTATACATTAAACAAAAACATATTTTGTTTCTTTATGCTCCACTAAACTGTATGGCATTGCACTATCTTTAAAAACAGTATTATCTGATGATGATCGTACATTCAAGTCTACGATTTCCAGTTTAGGTTCCACATTCACTGTCTAAACTCATTAGATTAGCACACTGTATGTGGTTTTAGTGAAGGTTTTCCTCTGAACTATTAAACTCATTTTAATGCTCCTCAAATGTCATGCATTGTCATGGTAACTTGAAGATTATGTGCACATTGTGGCTGACTATTACTCAGGTGGGCCATCATTAGAGCCAGTAAAGAAGCAAACTGTGAGCTGATTCCAATATTTCCAGACAAAAAGTTTATTGTATGTCATGAAATGAACAACAGAACGTAGAACAATCTGGATCATGTTGACATATGCCGTTGACACACAATAAAGCTGCAGAAATAATATTGTCTTAATTTGGTTGCTGAACAAAAGCATTATTCACTGTGCATATGTTTGAGTGGCACCATGTGCCACCTGGATCTCACAGCCTTGGTTTTCATAAACTCTTTAATTGGCCTGCTTGTAATTTACCCTCCCCTGTCACACTCATGCACACGATAAATCAATAATTATGCACCCAACATTGACAACGCATCCCAGCCATCCTAATTAAGTCATTATGGTATTTAGCTAATTGCGCAGGGCTGTCACTTTTTGTGTAGCTAGTCCCTCCGGTCAGACATGTCTGTATATGTGCAAAGCCATTGCTTGACAGCCACTGTCCTCCTGAGATTCAGTATCAGTGTGCCTACAGTCTAATGTTAGCTTTTAAAGTATAATATTGCACAATAGCATAATTGTAATAAGGAAAATACATCCACGTTCATTTATTCTCAAAATTACTCACAGTGTGGTCACACATTCACCACGTCTTTACTCAGGTACACAGAGTTTTCACACCTTCTGGGAACATGTTAACAATAATACCCACCGATTAAGTTCATTCCCAGGGAGCCATTAATGGTGGGTAACACTGAGGCCACTTCTGCAGCACGGCAGGATTAACCACATTGTTAAATCCCGCAACTGTTCCATTAGAGTGTGTTTCAATTTGTCTACAACTCAGTGGTTACGACAGTGGTGTCAGTAACTCTCTAGGAGTTGTTGTGACTCAGAAAAGAGCTTTAACAAAGAGTCATTGTGTGTCTGCATCTGTCCGAGTCGCCCCTGTGGCACACACTCACACACACACACACACACACACACACACACACAGGCATTTGCACACGCACACAAACAGACAGGAACACACAGGCATTTATTGAAAAGCTATTATTATCTGTGTAGGCACAGCTTCTCTGACATCTTCTGTGATTCTCCTATTAGGCTATTTTGTGTTTGTGCTCGAGTGTGTGATTTTGTGAGTGTGTGTGCGTGGCGTGCATGCACATGAGCATTGGCGATGGCAAAAGAACATCTCTGCAGTTTGTGTATCAGATTATTCTGTCTGAGGGTGCGATTGTCTCCATAGCAAAGAGTGGAGGCTGCTAGATTCAAGCTATTTTTGTCACTTTTATTATTCTGTATAAGATACTGTATTTCAATAGGCCTGTTGATGGATTTGTTCATGTCCGTGTTATTTTCTCGCTATTTTCTCTGCTGTTAATGACACGACTTGCTGAATATGTAGCTGACAGCTCAGTGTAAGTATTGATGGGAGCCAAATGTTGAATACAAAACGAAAAGGCAGACTTGAATTCACGTCCTTAGTGCCTTAAACAATAACCTTGTTTAAGAGTCTACTTTGTGGCCACAAACATTCTACTGTGCAAAAAAGGCTAAAGCCGGATGCATGGCGGGGGTTGCTGGAGTGCAAACTTCCTCAAAATCCAATAAGGATCAGGGCAGAGGCACTACCGTTAACCAGCTTCCACACAGCGGGGGAATACTACACAGTGGATGTGCTAGTGCTAGTGAGTGCTAATGATATGCCTTTAAGCCTTTTCGAAGACACGCTAATGTTATCAGCTTAATATGGTTTAATAGTCTTTTTCACTTTTGCTCATGTGTTTTTCTGTAATTTGCTGCAGTCCCAATCCTGATTGGAAAATTGCTGTCTCGGGAGGGGTTTAGCAAATTATCAATTACCTCGTCTTTTTGCTTTTCATACAAATATATCCTTTACTGTGCATATGGTTTATTAATGCATGCCGTGTGCCATCTGGGCATCTCACCTCCTTCTTCTCAGTTTGTGCTGTGAACTGAAACGGATTTTGCAGCAGACGACTCACATAGATCATAATAGTATTCTTACAAACATTGAAAATTGACCTATAAAAATCTATGATGACCCTGTACAAAAATATTACAGCACATGTCTTTCTTTGCAGGTTTGCTGGGTTGTCATTTCATCAATGCAACACGGGGACCTGGAGGTGCACTGATAAAATTAATGCAACTCCAATGGAGCCTGGAGGATTCTCATCCTGTAACTTCCTCTCAGATGCTTTTCTGAAGAGAACGAAGATGCCTGTACCGTCTCCCTAAATCAAGCATGGTATAGTGTCCACAAGTCGTCCTCCCTCTTGGCGGCTTTCAGATTCCACTGGAGTCAACCACTCCACAGGCATGTTATGAACAATCGCGCCTTCCTTTGTCTCTTTTGTCCTTTTTGTTCACTGCACTTGCTGCGATTCCAGATGACAGGAAAATCATAAACCTAACACTGCAGGGCTATCAAATGGAATAATGAGCCCTGGAGCGACATGTTTTCACTGCATTCACTGGATTACTGATAATTACTGCAACTGTGCTCGGATAATATGCAGCAAACCCCAAAGTAAACAGCGGCCTCGCATAACAGTTTTCATGTCAGACTTACAACACCCCCCCTCCCCCAATTCAGCCAGAGATAGGTCTGTGTGGTTTGTAATGAAGTTTTTTAGGGGGGTTCTGTCTTCTAGTGGTTGTGATAATAAATGAAAGCAATGCCAAAGATAGGGGCTATTGAATGGCATATAGTATGGCTGTGACACATTTTGTCTGAGCCATGAATGATGTGAATGAAAGAGTCACTGATAGTCTAATTGTAAAATCATGTTTTCTGCATTGATGGTAAACATTTAATTTTCCATGAATTGGGCTTCTCGATTCATTTTCTGCTTGACATCCAGCTTTATGTAACACTGTTACACACAAAACCAAGAAACACCCATTTTATTAAAGCTATAGTTTCCCATTAAAGTCCTTTACAGTGACGGATACAGTATGGACGTGTGTAGAGTCATAGGGAGTGACTGTCGAGTAGTGTGGATGAGTGGAAGTTGCGGTAAGGTGTGAAGTAGCATGTAGTGCATCAGGTCTTTAAGGCTTGGATACAAGGACTCTAGGCAGGCTTTTTTATCACCATGGAAACTGAATTCCTCAGCGGGGGAACATACCAGCACACTGAGCCTGATCCAGATGTGAGACTCCAACAAACTATCATGCATCATTCATGTAGAAGTGATTTCGACAGCAGGGCGGGCTGAGAGAGTTTGATTCTAAGCTGTAGCTGCTGAGGGTCAGCTGGCTTGTCGGTGGTAAAGATTATCTATTATGCAGTCATATATTCAGTCTTGTAGGCTACACCACCCAGATCTTCTTTTCATGAAGGCAGTCCACAGTGTCAATTTGTCCCTCCTCGTCTCATCCTCTCAGCCTCCTGTAAAAAAGGATTTACGCCGTTTGCCCTATCTGTCCACGCTAGTCTCTGCCAGCCGGTTGTTCATGATGCCAAGCGCGCCCACCCCTCCTGAGAACCCGTTCTGACGTGAACTGGAGCTGGACTGGCGCGGGTGCCCGATGGCCATCTCCGAAAGCTGCTTCTGCATAATGGCCAGATTAACCTGCAGGAAGGGGAAGAGATAAAGAAATGGAACAGATGAGGAAATGTTTGCTGTCTTTGTTTGGAAGTGGTACGTGCAACCTGTGAAGTCTTGCGAAAAACAAGTGTTAATGCATTGTGTTGGCAGGAGGCACATCTGATTCACAGGTGTGATATAAGGCTACCAGATGGTGTTTTTCCCTTCCTTTGGCGTGTCAATTTAAGGGAACAAAGACAACAAACACTGAACAATTGTGACTGACAGAAACCAGATATTTACTCACCCACACACCAACTCTACAAAGCAGTGTGTAGCTGTACACAACTGATGTGTACTGCTGTTTTACATGTTCAGTCAGTATTAAATCAAATGGAATGGAGCTGTTTTACACACAATTATGTATAGTTTTAGCCAAGCTATAGTGGTGTGGCTCTAGGGATGGCGGTACACTTTGATCCAGATGGAAATCCATCCAACAGTTGTTGAGATATTTCCATCTGACAGCCTTCTTTTAAATCCTGTTTAAATTCTTTCCATTTTATAAAAGCTTTTGGAAATGTTTGATGTATGTTTTTATTTATTGTACTATTTTACTATTTATTGTTCCCATTCATGTCAATATTTTTTCTTCCTATGTGCTGTGTTCCTCTGGCCTTACTCTCATTCTGTTTGCCTTGTATGCTTTCATTTTCTTTTGTGAAGCACTTTGTAACTCTGTTAAGAAAAGTGCTATATAAATAAAGTTTATTATTATGAATATTATTATTATTATCTGGATCACAGTGTCCCAAAATTCTGTACAGCAATATATACAGTAGCCGCCGGTGGGCGAAGCCTGCTTACTTTGGTGATCCCCTCGACTTTTACTCTAGCGCTACTTTGAGACTGACATTTCCAATGTTGAACGACATGTCTCGACCAATATTGGATGAATTGCCATGAAATTTTGTCCGGACATTCAGTGAGTTTTAATAATTCTGGCGATCCCCTGATATTTCCACTAGTGTCCACAAGTCAAAATTTGAATTTGTTTTATACTTTGGTTTATGACCCAATAGCCTACCTGCAAAACTAATCAGCCTCAGCTGAACTTTGTGTTTGGTGCTTATTAGCAAATGTTAGCGCTCTCACATGCTCCACCAAGATGGTTAGGGTTAGGGCACTGCCATTGTGACAATGGTTGGATGTGGAGGAATATTGATTCACCTTATTGTCTCTTAAGGTCTTAATCTTTATCCTTAAACTGGAAATGACCACAAGGTAATGTAAATAAAGATGAGACATCATTGTGTCCAGACTCCAGTGTTATGATGTTGAACGATTGTATTTCTCTCAGTGCAGGGACCTGTCTGAGGACGACCCTGACCTCACCTTCACTGTCTGGACAACTGACCAAGACTGTAACATCTATAAAGACGACACAGTGTTTGGAGAGAGAGGTTACTGCTATGAAATACAATCTTCAGCACCCCCTCTAAAGTCTATCTACAGATCATCAATGTTCAGCTGTCCTTGATTGAAAATGTGCAGGAGGAGCAACCTTCTAACTTGTCGAAACCTGTCAGATGTCTCGTCTCCACCCCTCCCTTTCTTCTCTCTCTCTCTCACTCCTCTCTCCACAAGTACAATATGTACTTTCTCAGACTTTGCAGGTGTCTCTCTGGGGTGAACGCCCAGACACACTTGCCCGATCTATCAGAATATACTTTGATCATTCATATATTATTATATATTATATGGAACCAGGCTACATACAGACAAGGGAATACCAGACACATGAGTTCTTATTCCAGGCATTTTGCTAGGGAGCATTCATGTTGAGATGTTTTATGTCCAAGGGGGACAACCACATTGCGTTGGCTTTTGTAAGTATTGTAAATGTGAAATGTTTTAGCAAGACACCGTGCTGTGAGGCTGCCCACAATCACAATGTTAACACGTTGATGTTAAGCATAATGTTTACCATGTTCAACAGCTTGGTTTCGCATGTAAGCGTGCTACCACTTGTTAATTAGCAGGGGATTTAAAAAGTAACATGAATGTATTTATTGCCTCAAAGTAATTTTTTTGATAATAAAACGGTGATAATAACACACTATTGTTTAAGGCACGGTCATCTAGGATATTAAGTGTTGGCAGTCTACAGTAATACTTTTAAACATCAGTTTTATCACATCCTTGTTACAACATCACGCTGTTTAGTCTAATAATATTCTCAGTCCAAACACTCTGTAATCAGACTGATCACGATGTGTGAAAATTCCCATTTTGTTGTGGATCCAGTGCACAAAAATCCCGGGGTGAGTGAGCATGGTGTTGACTCACACTGCTCGTTTCGGTTGTCTGAAAAGTAGAGTAGCAATAATGGAAATGTAAACCTCTAAGTAGCTACAAGGGCCGTTGAAGGGGTGACAACAACGGAGTAAGACCATTAGTATTCAGAGAAATTTTACACATGATATAATCTAGAAAATAGCAGAAAAACTGCTGCTTCTATGAATATACATATATATGTATACAGTAATATGTTACACGTACGTTGTGGTTCATAAGGAGTTTCTAGATAGACAAACGTGCAGGAAAGCTGTAATAGAGCATTCAAAATTAGTGAGGGGGGTGACTGAGTATGACTGCAGTAAACACGACTTCAGGGAAATAAGATTATTGACTAAATGTTCTTTCTGCTACTCATGTAATCAGTTTAATCGTCTTGCAGATAAGTGAATATCATGCCTGTAACAACACATGTGATTACATTAGACAGGTGGACTGTCACTCAAGCTGTCAGCACCAACCAGCTCCCGCCCCGAAGCGCTCACCTTGTTGGCTGCCAGGAAGTCCCTCATGGAGATCATCTCCCCAGACATCCTGCGCCCAGTGTCAGTCTCGCTCTCGTTGATGGCGTCTGTCTCGATGGAGGGGTCTCTGCGGGCGCGCAGGTGACCCGGGGCCACCACGTTCCGTCGGGGGTGCCGGTGCGGGTGGTGACCCCTCCTGGGGAAACAGCAGCGGCAGGGGGCCTCCAGCCTCCTCAGCAGCCAGTTGAGGACCTGCTTGATGACGATGGAGATGACGTTAAAGAGGGAGTAGATGCAGCAGACGCCGGTCAGGATGAAGAAGAAGTTGCCCAGCCGATATGCGGCCGTGGCGTGGCCCTCGTAGACGACCCGCTGGCTGCTCACCATGTCGCCAAACCCGATGGTGCTGAAGGCCACAAAGCAGAAGTAGAGCGAGTCCAGGTAGCCCCAGCCCTCGGCTGCCGAGTACATGAGCGAGGCGCAGCAGGACACCAAGATGGCTGCCACTCCTAGAATGAGCATGACACAGTAGACCGAAGGCTTCCAGCCAGCCAGATCCTCCCCTTTTCCTCCTCCGCCTGCCCCGGCTCCGCCTGCCCTGTTTCCCTCAGAGACTCGCCGTCCATTTTGCGGGAGCACGGCTTTGTTGTGGCGTCGTTCGTGACAGGACTTGAGGACCACGGCGATGACGGTGATGACGCGCTCCAGAAAGAGGTTGAAGAAGAGGATGGTGGCTGCGCAGCCGAGCAGGCCGTAGAACATCAGGAAGACTTTCCCTCCAATGGTGGCAGGAGTGGTCATCCCAAACCCTGGGATACACAGAAACACATGATGCAATATGTACAAATCTACATGATAATACAGCTATTGTGATGAGATTAGATGAGGTGAACGCTAAGAAGAGTAGTTGTACTTGAAATACCCAATATCTTGACCTCAGTATGTAGAAGTGTCTGAATAAAAGGATGGAATAAAATAATTTTTACATAAAAGCACTACTTCACTTGGATAGTGCTTAGTCTTGCTCAGTGCCTCCATTTGCTTTCACACCCACACTTACCAATAAAACACAGTGCTCAAAGTACATGAATGGATTATTTGAAAAGAAGATGAGTTTGGCCATTTCCTCCATATTCTTTGTCTTACCTTTGAAACCATAATCAATTTGTTAACACTGTCATTAACAAAGATTGCCAATTGCTGGTCTCTTCTTCTAAGAGAATATTACACTCTCACAACTGCCTCAGTCCACTGGGTTGCCATTGGTGACGTGCTCTTCCTCTCTATCGGCCTCTTTGTCACTCATTCGCTTTAAGAGCTGAACAGTCCCAGGGTGTTGGTTTGTCTCACATTTCCCTGTATGCCCCACATCAATTTGGCAGCTAAAACACCCACTGGAGCCTATTCACATCTCAATTTTATAATGTTCTCGCGTTTTTAAAGGTTCAAACTCATTAAACTGGTTTTACCACTGAGGGGAAGTGAGACGTCTCTGTCTCCTGTGAACTGGCAGATGAACAAAACGGGAGTCAAAGTGAGGGGTCTTTCCTATTGACTGCACCAATCCCAGTGATGTCTCCTTTTCATCCCTCATTTAACACTACAAGCTCAATGAAGCACTGCCTGTCTGCTTTCCTTCTCCAGATTATTACATTCGTAACATAGTCGAACACTTGAACAGTTACTGTAGTAAGTTTTTGGGGCGACTACTCTGTTGTTGTGTCTCATGTTATTAAAAAACCCACTCTGCAGCATGACTAACTGCCAATGTGCCAGAGGCGGGCTTCTTGTGGAGGATTTGATTGCCTCCACATTCAGATTTGTTCTCCAGGTGCTAATTAGGCTGGAGTTTTATTTCAATTACGACGATAAAGCCAAATGGGCTGGATTTTATAGACAGATTTTATAGGTTTTTCTTTCCTTCTTGTTTTGGTACGCTTGGTTAAATGTGATGTTGATGATTTATTTGACCTGGTTAATAACATACAGAGTACATGAGAGAGAGGAGAGAAATGAACTTAGTGTGCTACTGTGTCAGTGTGACATCTGTGTCAGGGTGGCTGCCTCATCAAAGCGCTGAGTATGGTTGGTGTTAATGGGGGTGCCTGGTGGTCCGGTCTTTTTCCTCCTGATGCAACCTCCCTCACTGAAGAAAAACGTTAAAAGCAAGACGACAAGATCGATGTCACTCTCAGAACTGTATGTTGAATATGAAGCTACAGCCAGAGCCTGGTTAGCTTAGCTTAGCACAAAGCCTGGAGACGGGGGGGGACAGGTAGCCTGGCTCTGTCCGAAAGTAACCACATCTGTGCACCAGCACCTGTAAGACTCACTAGTTCACATGTTATATCTTTCTGAAGGTTTGTCGTCACCATTAGGTTGCAAGTCAACTTAAGAACAATACTGGCCAAAATGGTCCAGTGCATAACCTCCTGCACAACCACAAGTTATCGCTTTTAACACGTTATATCCAGTATGGATGTCATTAGTGAGCTTTAGAAATGGTAGACAGATTTTGTTACTTTTGGACACTAGTTGTTTTCCTCTGTTTTTACAGTCTTTGTGCTAAGCTAAAGTAAGCAAACCAGCTGCTGGTTGTGGCCTTGAAGTGTCGTGTGATCCCATTTCAATTTTTTTATAAAACAATATTCTCAGTGTTACATAACATAGATAATGTAACGGCGGACGGGTGTCAAATACCACAATACCCATGAGCCTCGGCCACCATTGTCATAGTAAATTCAAAATGCTTCGTCTTTTTTTAATAATATTTTTAAATTAGGTAGTTTAGCCAAATATCATTTTATTATCACAATTTATCAATTAAACTTTTGTTTGTCTATTCAACTATCTACGTCAGTGGAGCTCTAAACATGAGGACTTGTATGTGTGTATATTCTAACTCTGTTGAGCTTTCCTATGTATTCATCCAAACTCTGACGCACACAGTTTCCTCCTGAGGATGTTAAATGGTGTGTTTGTGAGGGGATTCAAGCTATATAAGTACTATAAAAACTCTACATATGAGAGCATTAGATAAGCAGAAGATGAAAACGTTGAAGACTGATTGTTAGAATTGACAAAAATTAAATATTTGAAAAATCTCTCCAATTGTTGACTTCAGATAACTGGATTCAGATTAATAAGTGGGATACTATAGGATAGCGTATCTCTGCAGAAGATCAGAGATCGGATGCAGTCTCTCTACAATTATAGATCAGCGGGTACATTACTTACAGTGTTACAACATCCATCTGGCCCTTGTAGTTGTGCAGTCAATGATTGTTGAGTCATATGTCAAAGCCCTTTGAAGCTGTCTGCATTCCTTATTTCATGTCACACAGAACAATGAAGCTTCGTCTCTTAGGAGGCTACTTGAATGCTACTGAAATGAAATATGAAGTCTTTACTACATTGTCACAGTAGACAGGCTGCTAGTGGAGCAGAGGAAAACAATTTCAATGAAACAGGGATTTTGAAAACTGCCAATATCATGGGAGAATCGCGCGATCAATCTTGCGATTGCCTCTCGTTTCAGGACTAAATCAACAAGAAAGGTCAGTCTAAAAACACAGGGATGAAGCTGAACGGGGAGAGTTATCTCATGATAAAATGTGCTCAGTTAAGAACTCGATACAGTCAGGTCCTTCGTCACCATAACTCTCGTTTAAAAGGTGACAGCCATCTAATCGGATGGCTTGTGAAACCATCAATCGCGATGGACCAACTCACTCCAGTCAAAGATGTTCAAAATGGCACTACCCCTCAGGTACTGAGTGGGGAAAACAACGGTTCAGAGTGTGCAAGTACGAATCAGACGTATCGACAATAAAAGATCAATAGGTTTGTTGTCCCTGTGTATAACAGTGCTGCCACTCTGACACCTCTGGTGCTCTCGGACAGGTCTGGACTCAGCCAGTGCTGAGATGGAGATCAAATCGCAAGGACTAAGTCGAGACCAACAAATGTTGCACGGCTAATTGTTACTTTACAGTTGACTTGAAGTAAGCCCTCATTATCGCTGCTATGACAAGTCGGAAGCTTTCATGTTGAAAAGTATTTCATCTGCAGTGTGTGAAAGTTTGATCAAACCTTACCTTCACCCATTCAACACAAACTAGAGTGAGGGGGGGTAAAAAGAATTGTATCTGTTTGGTTTATGGAGAGTGAGCACCAATTTTGGCCCTGATGTGTTTTCCAAAGAAGGAAAACTACGTTAAGACCACCATTGTCACCATTTGTGACAAAGTGACTCACATTTTAGGGAAGGAAAAGAAGCCGCAATAACACACAAATGCACACAACAGACAAACCATTCAAGTCAATAAGTGATGCTGTCCTCAAAGAGAGGTTTAATGGTGGATTTAAAAATGTATATGTTGTCTGAAAAAAAAAAAAAAAGAATGTAGAGCTGACTGAGAAAATTGCATTTTCCACTGTTTTTTTTTTTTTTTTTTTTTTTTTCAAATGCCCGTTTCTCCATCTCACCAATGGTTGACACCACAGTTCCCACGAAGTAAAAAGCGCCGGTGAAGTCCCACCGGGGTCTGATGGTGTCCACGCGGATCCCCGCCACGTTCGCCTCCTCGTAGCTCCTGAGGAAGTTGCTCAGGTCCGTCCTGCTCAGGTTGTACTTCTGGCTGAAATGCTCGAAGCGCTGCGCCCAGCGCTCCTTCGCCTCCCGCTCCTTCGGCTGCTCCAGCGCGGAGAAGACGGCGGCGCCGCACAGCAGGTAGATGACGATGAACAGCGCCAGCAGCAGGAACCTGGCGTTGTCCTCGTTGATCGGACCGGAGCCGCAGCAGCAGCCGCTCCTGCATGCCATTATGTGGCCGTCGTCGCCGCGGTGCAGCTGCAGTGAGGGACCTGTGGCATGGTGGTCTCGGGTACAAAAAAAAAAACAAAAAAAAAAACGCACAGTCCTCGGGGTGGGGTGGGGGAAGAACCAGGGTTTTTTTTAAATTTTTCTTACGACAGGAAAGTCCTGCGCGGTGCTGTTAGAACCGCTGTCCGGGCAGGTTGCAGCGGAGTGGCCCGTCGCTGTGGCCTCGGCATTTTTCGCTCCCGAGCCTCCTGTGTGAGGTCCGGCTCCAGACGGTTTCAGCCAAAGCGCGTCCCCAACGCGCTCCCCGGTCTGCGGCTTGCAGGGACGCTCAGAGGAACCTGTGGCTGCGAGGAGAGTCGTGCAGCTGCGCTCTCCGCTCCTGCCTCTCCAAACGGAGCCCCCTCCCCCGAGCGCGCGTCTTTACGCGCCGCGGGCTGGTCACCGACAGAGGCGCGGGCTCACCGCCGCTTGTCCGGGTCTGTCTTGGCAGATCCGGGGACGGTTTCCCGCAAGGGCCCGATCTGACGAGGAGCCCCGAACCGGCCGGAAGAAATGTTCGACCCGATCTCAACTTTGGAGGTTTGATTCTGACGATATACAGCGCGTTTGCATAGGGAGATCAATATCACTTGACCTTTCCCGGCGCTGATGAGGGATTCATGCTCCTGCCCGTGCTTACCCCGGGACGATGTGAGCAAATGTCAGATCGGGACGACGGTTCGGAATACATTATTCAGGATCGCAGGGACAACACAAGACCTATTTCTGTAAAATTGGGAATTTAGCAACCTGATGACGCGCCGTCTCAGTCCATCTCAGACCCCCGGGCCACACTTTACCGAGCTGCCTTCATGTGAACTTACAGCATGTGTAACATCACTATGAGTTTTAAATGATGTAATAATGTATGGTAACAAACATGTTTTGGAAATAACAAAAGTAGGCTACTTATTTTACCAGAACTATTAAAAAAATTTAACTTGCAAAAAGCAAGCCAAAAAGTGTTATCTGGACCAATTATTAGCATTTTGTAAGCTTACTACTTAAATTTATGAAATTAATGAAACATTCAAAGCTATCCACTCTGATATTTGAAAAGGTTTCATGTTAAAAAAAAAAAAAAGATCAATTTGCCAATCATTTGTCATATAGATTCATACATAAATGGATTAAACTCAAGAATGAGGGAAAGACAAACAAAGGTTAAAGCAATAACATGGGGTTGTTTAATTGTAGGACAAGCAGGTTTATGAGAAACTAGACGGACACAGGACAAAAGTGTCAACAGAACAATTCTGAACAATAGAGAGCACCAAGGCTGGTAGTCATTAAAAAAATGATGGGAGTGTGAAACCAGTGCAGGTTAGGAGTTATTATAGTCATTAAAGAGGAGGACGCAATTGATCAATACAATTAATACCTTATACAGTAATACACCAGTGAAAGTAAACAATCTTGAGTTTTAACTGTGTACATAACTCACACCCTGATTACAGCCACATCTTGACTGATTTCATAGACTGGGCCAAATCATTAACAGACAGCAACGTATTGATATTTCACTGGCAATTATTGGAGATTAGTGTTGATTGTGTGTTGTTCTACCTTTCATAGCAACTGCTATGGGTCTTAAGTGGCTGTTAAAAGCTATCAACAAGTGATAAATACACTTTAATGTGTGCATGACACTGAGACAAAGTGGGAATATAGTGCTGATTTTATAACATAACATAGAGCATTATATATTATATGTTATTTATTATACTATATGACTCTATACTATAATAAACTGTACTGCTCTATACAATACTGTACTATACTGTACTATACTGGCACTGCAATATATTATACTATACCATGGTATGCTATAATACCAAAGCATCCTATAGTGTACTTACTCCATATTATACTATAGCTCCAACATTCCTTTGTGTTTACTCTTTATCAAACACTGGAGTGGCAAACTCCAGAATCAAACCTCCAAGCTTATATGCAAACTATTGTTCCTTTGAACCAAAGCGAAGCTTGATTTTGTGGAAGTTGCTGCAACTCCTGTAGAGATTGACAGCCAAACGGACTGGTTCCCTCCAGTCTCCCTTGTTGTCAACAGGTGCTGCTTTACAGTGGTGTGATTTTCCAGAGAGTGCAAACAAAAGTAGAAAATACATTTACTGATGATTCAAATTTACTGAGCTGAGATGAAAATCAGTAAAATGCTTTCCACTTGGATGTTTTCTTCTGTGCCACACTTATCTGTGTGCTCTTCTAATCTTGCTCTCACAGAAGACTTCAATTTATTTTTAAATACTTCACATGATTCTGCTTTTACAGCCTGGAACTACACTTTGTTGCCAAGTACTGATAGCTAGCCGTATATTGCATAAATATTAGATTCATTTATCGTTCAGTTCTTATTTCATGAATCGCTGATTTTTGGGAATAATATAAATAATATTAGGCAGACGGCTATTGAGTCAGCCCCCATTGCATTTGTAAAGCTTCCCTCTAAATCTGTGTTCCCTGCAGGTAGAGGTCAGTTCCATTCCAGCAGTAAATGTTTCATTTGTAGTCCATGACTTGTTTCAATACACCTTTTCCAGACTGAAATAGACCCAAGCCAAAACCCTTCAGACTGCTGAAAAAGATTGTAGTTTGATAAACACTGTGCTAACAGGACCCAGCATACATACACGATGCATTCATGTTTGTGCATATATTGCCTTCATTATAGGTCATTAATTGTGACAGAGTCTGGGCATTCACAAGCATGCGTATGAATGTGAACACATGTTATTTTCTTATTTATGCAAACATACAGACACAACTGCACATACATTAATCTTGTCTGTGTACATGTGGCTAAAAATCTTAAATAGTGATACAACATTGCAAAAAAAGTTTTTATGCCTAGGAGTAAAAAGTCAGGGCAAAATGTAATGGAAACCCTTAGAATAAATCCTGTCATACATGGTGGCAGATGAAAACATCAGATTTGTGTGGAGCGATGATGAGACTGTAACTTTCCTCAAAATAATACATGAATTTTTTAGTATCTTTATTATACAACCAAAGTCTGACCATCACAATATCAAGTTGGCAGCAAAGTTCAAACATTACAGCTCACAGACAGAAGGGAATAACAAAAAACATTTCCATCATGTTTTCTACATGTTACTGTTTGAGGTTTGACTGAATCTCTTTTAATCAAGTCGTCTTCTTGTGTCCTCTTCTTCTGCAATGGTTTGGTAACATGTAATTAGAGAATTAGCTTGTTAAATTTGTATAATGGTAGTGGATGGAAACATGCATTAATGGATATTTTCTTTTGCCAGTTTTCTGGAAATTGGATTAAAATTCAGTTCAACTAGTAGCCAAAGGAAAGATATAACCCCTTTCTTAATTGTTGTTTGAGTTACACATCCTGTCAGAATAGGAGACCCACAACATAACTCTATTTACATGAAGAGTGATATTCTGAACAAGACACATATCTCATTGGGTCTAAATTTTGGAAAAAAAGCGTTTAGTTTAGTTTAGTTTGTATACCTTCCGTATACACAGCGATTAATGTGCTAAAGTATACTAATAACTAAATCTGTGAGTATGTAGTGGGATCTATTAATACATAAAGGATGCAAGCATGTAATTACTTTTTTTTTTTAACTTGTTTTTGTCTAGTGAATGCGAGATCTGTTTCCATGGAAATACTTTGGGAATATTTCAATAAGGGTTTTTCATGAGCTGAGACATTTTGTAACCACAGTAGCAGACCTGCTGTAACATAATAACAATCTTTGTCTTTTATATTCATAATGCATGCATGTAATATCTGGGTGTTAGATGATGTAATGACACTGTTGCAGCTTCAATACTCGCGACTATGATTCCACCATTAGGCTGCCGCGCAGCGTGCCAAGGTCACAGCCATTTGTCATCAGCCTCTAAATCTGTAAGTGGGCACTTCACCTCATTTTGCCCTGCTTTATAAGCAGCATCATTAGGCTCTAATGACTTCCACACAAACACATGCCCACGTGAACATTAACATATTCCAGATTTCTAAAGCAGAACCCTAATTTAAGCTTTTGGGTCTACAAGCTTCCACACTGCAAAATCGTCCTCAAGCAAGACTGGATCTAAACAACTCCTTCAGCTCCAGGGTAGAGGACCCTGACCTTTGACCTCCCATGGAGGGCAAAAAAAAGGAGAAATGCTTGTTGGAGTAAGCCAGTGGGCTCTATTAAAAATGAAAAGATCACAATGGAAAATCCTTGGCTGCAGCTGGAATAAGTCACCTCAGGATGGACTGTTGTTACCTCTCATTTTAACAGTATAGCACAATATAAAATCCTCCAACAGTAAAGAAACACTGATTCTAATTCACACTTGATCAATCCAGATTCAGATCGGCCATCAGTTATACAGGTTAATTCAATCGATGGTTAATTTTAATAATTAAATGTGTTTGGTGATCAGCTCCACTGGTACTCCCTGCTTTTGGATAATTGTATGGCTTTGTGTTTCCTCAGTGTGGATGAGTTTTTCTTTTAACTGGACAACAACAAAGCAGATGAAAATCTTATTCCATTCCACATAAATCACAAGATTGGATCTAGTTTTGCCGAATATATTCACAGCGCACATATCTCTCTCTCTCTCTCTTTTTCTCTCTCTCTGGTAAGGAGACATTTATCCACTGAACATGAGGTAACCATAGTAACTAGAAACTAGGTTATAAAGTACTGTATATAAACAACAGTAAAGTGCACAACAGCGTACAGTGCACCGTCTCAGATAGTCACTATCACAATAAAAGTGTTCAAGACAAGAATGTTGACTATCAAGTGCACACCAAAGCTATGTTTGTCAGGATTTGTGTGTCCATCTCCAAGAGGTCGTTTTGTGTCTCGCTCAGTCCGTCTCTGTTCTGTTTCTGGCCCTCTCTCTGCCTTCGCCTATCTTTCAGTTTCATTCATGGGATTCAGCCACATATTATGTAAAAAGCTACTACACCATTGCTGACATGTTCTGCGTGTACTGTTACAGAAATGTCTGTCTCAGACACAGTGTACACATGGTCAGCATTAGATTCTACAGGTGTTTAAACTGTGTTCACTTCAACAGAAAAACGTGTAGACCACCACATAGACACTCTTTGTGACTGAAATATCCAACAAGTATGACTTCCGTAGAAAAAGGCAATTGGCTGTCGCTTTGGTGTGATTAAGCAACAAGCCAATCACATTTCTGGCTCTGCCATGTTTGTCTTGCATGACAGACAAAGAATTATTTATTTAATATTGACTTTGAGTCACAGTAGGCTCTATTAAAAATTCAGATTGCAACATAAAAGATCACAATGAAAAATCCTGGTCTGCAGCCGGGCTGTCTCGCCTCATGTTGAACTGGTGATGCCTCTCATACAAACAACCTACCACAGTATAAAATCCTTCAATTGCAGAGAAGCGCTGATTGGTGATTAACTTAAATGTACAAACAAACTGTTAAATAAAATAACATGAACAAACATCCATAAACAACATGCTCATGTTCCCACATTTTCTGGCAGGTTGGTTGGAGTATACTGATGCTTGAACACTCTCATCTGTGCCTTGAGTTATGCTCAAGATTTTATATTAAATTGTTTATTTAATATTGAACACTTTGGATCTACATAACAGAGCTCTATTATTGTCCAAAAACTATTAAAAATGTGGGCACTGTAGTTTATTGGCTGGACCACAACAACGCAGGAGCAGGAGCAGGAGCACATTGACCATACACGGCCCAGCCATTTACTAGGTTTCGACCTAGTCTTGTTAAGTCTGTCCTGCTGTTACTAGGGCACCAAATATGTATTAATCCGCAGCTGAAAATAGTTCTCAACAAATGTACCATTTCCTCCAGTTTGATTAATGTTTGCTAAAAACTACGGCCTTGATCACTTGTCCACCAACGTTTGCATAACAGACGTAGTTCAAAATACATGAAATGTTTGGTTTAGGAAGAAAACTGAAGCAGGAGGCATATGAGAAAATCCTTCCCCTTCTGATATCTGCCATGGTTTCAGGTGATGACTTAAATTTTCTCAGAGGCAAGCTGATTTTACCGCAGTTTTACCGTTTCTCATGTAAATGACTAAATGTGTTGCTCGAGAAAGTAAGAGAAAGGACTCAATCCTCGCTGCCTCGTCCATTCTATTGGACTTAAAGCCGCAGGCTTCCTCTCCATTGCACAGGAGTTGTATCAGCAGACACACAGAGCTGGGATTAGTTTTGAGCCAATTATCTGCTTTACTATGGTTGCTTTCTGTGTGTGTGCGTGTCTCCATAGAGAAAAGCCCATATGCATATGTGGTTTCATTTATGTTTTTACATATTTATGTGTGTTTGCGTATCCATAGAAGGTTTTCTTCGACGGAGTCTGAGTGTATGTGTGTTTATGTGTGTGACTGTGTGCAAGTCTGGCTGATGGTGAGTGTGCGGAAGGCCTTCATCTCCAGAGCCTTTGATGCTCACAGCTTTTTCCAGTCTTTTGTGAAACACAGGGGGGGGATAGTACTGTAGCACTTTACTGCACAAAGCCAGTAGAGACCACAGCCCCTTAAGACCACTGTAATTGGGTGGGGAGAAATAATGAGCTTGTTCCATTTGAGGAGTGACCAACCTCAAAAAACAGGAGAGACGTAATAAGGAAGCTAATTTGGAAAGACCTGTCAGTCATTCTGGCCCAATGAGACAATGTCAAAGAAATGATCCGTCATCCCCTGGAGGGTGATGACAGTTGATCTGTGGTCAACACCCTGACTGATGTAAATCTCTGCGGGAGGATTCGCTTTTTCTTACTTGAATTTCTGAAGCAAGAGACAGATCTGTTCAATATCTTGAGTCAGTTTCCCAAATCGGACCTGTATGCTTTGCTGTGAGCACCCCATTATTACAAACAGAACTATACTGGCAGTGTTTAGTTATTACTAGCATTGTGGAGCTACTCGTGAGTTCTGGCCAATTCACGTGACGGTAATTGAATATAACTATTGGGTTTATGGACAAGATTGTCTTAGAATAGTCATGTGAATGTTTTATTAGCCATGCTAGGAATGGCAATGCTGGTCTGTCGGCCTTCCACCACTTTGGTCCAGACTGAAATAAATATCTCAACAACTATTGGATATATTACCATTACATTTAGTACAGATATCCATGTTTACCAGAGGATAAATCCTAATGACTTTGGTGATCCCCTGAGGTTTCCTCTAGCGCAACTATGAAGTTGATATTTGTAGTTTTGAGCAAAATGCCTAGACAACTATCAGAACCAAATCATCAAATTTGGTGCAGGCATTCATATCCTCTCAGGATGAATTGCAATAACTTTGGTTATTGACTTTTCCTCTATTGCCACAATAAAGTCAATTTTTTTATTTGCCCAATACTTTGGTTTACGACTTCATATCTGCAGAACTAATGACATTCCCATCCGCCTCGACTGTCCTTGTGCTGATTCGAAAATGATGGCATTCTAACATGCTAAACTAAGATGGCAAACATTGTAAGGGAAGCATGGGCTGCTTGCGTTTTCTCCTACAAGTTCCTGATGCCAGTGGAGACTCTTGAGAATGAAAAGAACACCAAGGACCTTGAAAAGAGACTCTTAGTAGTGTTCTCCTTTTTAGCAAGTATGTTTGTAACCCAGCACTGCTCTGTATCACAGTGAGTGAAAAGGTTACGTTAAGTTGTGGGGAATATAATTAAAGCACAACGTGGCCTGATCACGTACAATCCATGAGTTTAGTGCGGCTGTGGTGCTATCAACCTGTGAAATTTGACACGACCTAATGTACGCTGTAAGTATCTACAATGTGCTTCCCGTTAACCCTTGTATTGAGTATTAATCCAGCTTCAGTCATGTTCTCATGTGTTGAATACAGCAGGTGCTGATGTTTTTGGGTTCACTGCTCACTTTAATCAAAGGTGGAAACCTTTTGATAAATGTTGGCACCAAATAAAACTCCTGGGTTCATTTCCCTCTAAACTTTGGCGGTAGATCAAAGTGTTCATCGCTCAAACATTTCATCAGATATTAACAACATGTTTCAAAGAAATCACCCTGCCCTTTTTTATGCCTCTCAATATCTTCTCCAAAATGGGCTGTAAAATTGCTTCAGCTGCCAGGTTGAATCATTTCTGCCTTCAGGGAGCTTCACAGTAGATGCTCCTCAGTGTGGATCCTTCCTATCACATCTGAGATATGTGATCAACATGTGGCACCACCCACCTTTTAACATGTACTCATGTACATGTTAAAAGGTACATGTTACAAGAACTTGCACAACTCATTATATGCTAATAAGCAATTACATTGTGCAAGTTATTCAGTCAGTGATTGCTGCAGTGGGGAGGCCTGCACAGGTCTTATAAGAATTTTGACAGACACTCCTATTTGAAAAAAAACTTTAAGCACTGTTCAGTATTCATGCTTCACAGACCCAGTTATTGTTTTCACACAAAATACATTTGTATGTAAAAATACTTTTGATGAATTTCAGCAACATTTTTACAGCAAAATAGGTGCCACTCATATAAAAATGTTGTGGCCAACATACAACATACATAAACAGATGTGTAGGTAGTTTGCTTGTGCATGACCAGCGCCACATCTTTACCTTGGCCTAAACTATTATGCTGCTTCCCTATCAGTGCCAGAGACCACACACAAGAGTCTTCTTGCACAAAGACACTTGAACAACGGGTGCTCTTTTTGAACGATTGCTCTACTTTTCAGATGCTAGTTTTCTTTATTATATGGTTTTGTACATTCAGTTCTTAGTATTAGATTAAGGGGATGGCAAAAAAGGAAGACTGTTTTCAACTGTATTAGTCCAGTTTGTGATACTAGTATTATTTGTGAGAACTAGGATTTTCTGCCTAAAGAGTGTCACAGAAAGCACCAGAAAAAAAGTGTCTTTACAGATGACATACGTTTTTTCAAGCCTTGGTGCTAATATCTTTATATAAAATCTGATACATTTTAACAGACTTGTAATACAGTTTTAACATGGATTTTCCATGCGATCAAACAATCAAACAAAGTTCAAGTTCAAAGGGGTTCGATGCACAACACCTCCTTCTTTTTCTTATCTTTTCTGTGTCCTAGTGATTCAGACATATCATAAAACATCCTAAAAGACCACACGGTGTTTTTAGCCCTCTGTAGCGATGTCATGGTGAGGCCGACTGGTTGCCATGGCTATTTCCAGTGGCTGGCCCTTTGATGTGTTGTAGCAGCCTTTCCCGCCCATGTCGTACCACACTGCCCACTTTAGTAAACCAATCAGATCTGACACTGGTCCTCTAATGTTTAATCTAGCCAGGGCCCCCTACTGGGAATCAAGTCATTAGTACGGGACAGATGAAAGCTTTTCAAATCACTTGTACGCAAATTGTGTGTGGTTGAGCAATTTCGAAGATACACTCTGGGGGAACGTCTTCACAGCAAGTTATCTCTCAAAGGAAAAATCACCCAAGAGCTTTGTGGAATTAGTCAAGCTTCTATTGACAAAAACAAGTCTGATCATTACCATGCCTACATGAATTGTCTAGATAGGGGTTGTTGATATGTACAGAGGGGTAGTGGACCTAGTTGAGCTTTGGTTCCACCTTTGACAACTGGATTGTGGGTGGAACTGGCTGCCAAACTGCACAGGGTCTGTTATAACATGATGTACAGTGTAGATGAATGAATGGATGGGTGGATGAATGGATGGTAACCATAAGAGGAGGGGGCAATTGGGTGTCATAGGAAATAAATAGCATAACTTTCGGATCCAGTAATATTAGCATCAGTTATGCTATTGATAATCTAACACCCCTATAAATATCATCATCATGGTTTCAGGGTAAAGTTCATTCATTCTAGGAGATGATGAAAAGTTGCTGTTTTTCAGAAGTAGTGTTGTTCATTTTCTTATGATTTAATGGTAGCAGATGGTTCTTTTTTTCAATGAGCAGTGTGAAAGGCAGTACAATATGGACAATTTTAGAACAGCCAACAAATGTTTTGTTTTTTGTGTGTATATGCATGTGTTTATGTGAGCATGACATGTATTAGTGCACTTTTGATATTTGGGATATTTTGATTTGTCCTGTATGTGTCTGCTTTTTTTTTTTTTTTTGTAGTAGTAATTTGTTAGTAATGTCAGAATCAGTTAAGAGACCACAATGCAACCATAGACATATAATGAGAAAACCAATGGGGGACCAAAACGAAACATAATGCTCAGAGGGACTGGCTTACCACCAACAATATCAGACATTTGCCGCTGTACTGGTGGACTTCATGTGGTGCAGAGCTGATTGCATGTGTTTGCATGCTGAAGGAACCAATTTACCAGATGCTGTGGCAACTTTTCTGCAAATATGGTGGGAAAACTGGCCTCCATCATGTGGTCAGAATAGTTTCTTCATTACCTTTTCATTATTTTATCACAAGGATGGCAATGTTGGTCAGTCCACCACTTTTTGAACTATTTGATTGATTGCAATGAAATTCTGTACAGATGTTCATTGTATGTAAATGTAAGCATGCTAACCAGTGGCAGCTGGTGATTATAACCTGGGTGGGGCTACAGGCATTGACAAACCTTGGACTTGGAAAATAAAAGTACCAGTTAACCAGTGGAGCTGGCAATGTCTAATATTGTGGTAATGGAAAATTATGTCCTACTGTGCAGCTAGATATAAACAGAAATAAATTGAATAAAGTAGAGCTCAAAGTAGCGCAATTTGTCACCCTGGAGTTGACAACACAAATATCATACCTAATTTAATACTTTATTTCTTAAAAGAGTGGAATGGAGTGACTAAAACTCTCTGCTTCTAGTGTTGAATTGGTGTGCATTGCAAGGTAAGGTAAGACTAAATAGATTATTTTTTCGGGTTAATTTTATACTCTATGACTTCCTTTTAAGTAATATTAAAATGCTTAGAAAGTAATTTATTTGCTTATTTTAAATATTTAATAATAATCTATTAAGTTTGCTGACTCTGAATTAAGCTTTGTGGCTGGCGGGGCACGGCGCACACGCCCTCTGTTGAACACTGACACTGACACACAAAGCTAAGATGGTGAATATAGTAAACAGTATCCCTTCTACAAATCTGGCTCAAAGCACCACTGAGCCCAAGGACAGCCTCACCAAGCTGCTAGGGTGGCTGCAGGCTAAGTACTGTTAATGTTGGCAAACATCAGGACGGAAATAAGGCTCTTTAACACAGTTTTAGGAGCATTATGTCAATCCTCAAACACACTGTAGAAACCCCCCAGTGGTGTACCTAAAGTCTATGAATCACAGCCATGAGTTCTCATGTACAGCTTCTCTGCAAGTACAGCAATAAAAATGTTTACCAGTCTTCCATTGTTAGCTTTCCCTACAGTGATGTTATCAGAGTGTGCAAGTAAGGCTTGTGCAGCAATCTGGTGTAGGTCAACAACAAGCCTCGCAGCGCCCTCCGACAGCTTGGATGAGGTAAAAGAAAAAGAAGAAGTCCCCAAAGATCCCCTTTGATGTCACACACAAATAAGCTTATTGTTAGAACCGAGGCCTGGAGGGACGACTGCTGAACAAGTTGTTGAGCAGGAATTATGATCATGTTGTGTGAATGTTAAGTGGGTTATAATCAGTATGAAGAGAAAAAAATATGGTGTCTTTTCATTTTGATTCGGATTTATCAGACATAAAATAAATAGAATATATATATATATATATATATATATATATATATATATGTATGTATGTATGATCTGTAGAACACATACAGCATTTCATTACAAGCTACATTGAAAGCTATAGCAGAAAAACAGAAAACCTTTCAGTGTGACAGAGAACATCTATGCATTTTAAATGAGGTTTAATAGGACTCGGCCTGGAAACATTGTATTAGAAATGATTACATCCACCAAACAGCAGCTTGTCTTCAGCCTACAACTAATTAAACACCAACAAATCAATTACAGTGCCAAGCTGTGTTATTAACCGTACACACGCTAACTAACCAAGCAAGCATCACCACCACCACCATCATCATCATCATCACCATCGCATCCTGCTCGAGTGGAGGCGACTCACGTCCCCTCCCGGCCTCAGTGATTGCGCTGTCACTGCAACAGTTGTAAATTAACACTTCTCCCTTCAGCCTCTCAGCAGTTAGCCACCAGCTCAGCGCTGTAATAAACCTTCTCGGGGAAACAGGGATTTAAAGCTATTGGATTGATATTGCAGAAGGAGAGAGGGCTCGCAAGCTGTGTGCTCATGACAGTGTGGGTGGCTTTCCCTCCCTGCTCCTGTGCCCTCTCTTCACAGCTATATTTGCGTAATGGATGTGAACAAACTTAAGGTTTTTAGAAAAGTTTGTCCAAGGTCTTCGCATGTGCAAACCGCTGGAGGTTATGTCATCACAGTTTACCGACATAAACGCAGCAATTCAGCTGGCGTTAATGCTTTCGGTCACACTTTAAAGGAACAGTTGGACCTTTTGGGAAATGCACTCATCAGCTGTCTTGCCGAGAGTTAAATGAGAAGGTGGATGCCTCTCACGTGTCTGTTTGCTACAAACAACAGCTATCCAGGCTCTGTCACGTTATATCTATTATATATATATATATAACATGTTATGTCTCATTTGTTTACTATGTACTCAAACAGAAATGTAAAAACAACAAGGCAGGGTTTTAGGGGAAGCAGCAGGGACTTGGGTTTGTTTACTGGTTAAAGAAAGGAGATAAATCATGTAACTTAGTGAGCTTTTTAAACTTTGGACAGAGCCAGGCCAGCTGTGTCACACTGTTTCCAGTCTTTATGCTAAGATAAGCTAACTGCCTGCTGGTGTTGGCATCATATTCAGCATAGGGACATTAGAGTGGTGTTCATCTTTTTAGCGAGAAAGCAAATAAGCATGTTTTCCTCTTTCTTCTCTTAAAGCTTTAAAATCAGATGCATAACATCTTTTGAAAAATCATATTTGATCGGTGAAATATGTGAGGTTTCTTTCATCTTTTTTCTTACCTTGGTCGAAGTTTTTTCTGGTGGGAGTTTTCCCTTATCCGAATCGAGGGTCTAATGATAGAGGGTTTCGTATGCTGTACAGATTGCAAAACCCCCTGAGACAAATTGTTATTTGTGATTTTACTATGTAGATAAAATCTGACTTGATTGGACTTGTAACTGACAGAAACTTCTGGTTACAACAACAACGTAACCAATAAGTTATTAATTATTTTTAAGTAATTATGTTTAGAGGACTTTTGAGCCTTCTCTGCATCCTCTGAAAGGTGTAGCAGTGCTAACAAACAGGCAAGAGTGCAGCTAGTATAAATTGTTGGCACAATGGTAACCTAAAGATGTGCTATCCAATGTGGCTTACAGTATAAGTGCCTATAATTTTTGCATACTGGTACCAGCTGGGACTGACCCTTTAACCCAGTCACCTTTGGTGGTGCATGGCTCCACTCCTTCACATAGAAATAAATGCTTTTGTGTTACAAAACCTGAATGTGAAGTGAATTTATACCAAGCGACTCATTAGCTAGATTCTGAACTCCATGCTGGATGAATATGTACAAAGCAGAATTGTACATTCTGCACCAGCACATAATAACAAAACGGGTACAAAGCCATCAGTTCTTGTGGTGTGAGATAAGGTCTAAGTCTAATTGGGCTCACACAGTGTCTGACTGCCAATAGGGACTGCAAGAAGATTACAAGGAAAAGCAGAGTAAAGAGTGGAGTGCTAGAGGCTCTTCCTCACCCCCTGCCTCCATCTCCTATCTCCATCCACCCCTCCACTTGTCCAGCCGTCCGCCCACACAACTTCAAGGAGTCACCGTTCCCTGGCAACCCTGGGGCGGGAGGTGTTGTCTGCAATGCAGGGGCCAAAGGTTGGGACGCATCTGCGGTAAGAAGGGGGGCCTCTGAAGATGAATTCAAGCACTGATTGGGCTTTTAAGGGTGTCATGGTAACCATCCTGTGATATTAAGGTCAGCAGGTTGTAAGGTCGGGCAAAGATTGTCAGTAACATGCAAGAATATTGAATTTGCTCCTCTCTCGTCATGCATCCACAGTTAAGTAATACCAGTAGTTCAATGAAAAGAGAAAGAAAGAGGATTTCTTCTTATGTGCAGCACTCCCGTTGCTTTTAATTTACCTGATTGAAATATAAATTGGCTCTTTGGGAATCAGCGTCAGTCTGTTACTCAAACAGTTTGGGTTCTAGGAGGAGGTTGCGCAAGATACGGTACTAACAGTGGAAATATAACAAAGAGCTTAAAAGAAACGAGACGGATGAAAGATGAACCTGAACTGGATTGAACAAGATAACAAGTGATTGTGATGAGAAAGGGCTTACAGGCAGACATAAATTACTCTTGTGCTGGAGAAATGAGTCTGCATCTGAAGGACCAAAAATGGCTCTTATTGCTGATAGATGTGTGTGTGTGTGTGTGTGTGTGTGTGTGTGTGTGTGTGTGTGTGGGTGTTTGTGTGTGAACTGCACTGTTTAAGGCAGTTCACGTTTCAGCCCGTTGAGTGCTATTTTGATCTTCTTATCCCCCAAATCCTCTGTTCCTGAAGATGTAGGACCAACACATATTGGCATTGTTGTTACCGTGTCATCGCTATTTTTAGGTATCCACCGCGACTGCCTGCCTAATTAACATCTTCTTGTGACATTGTGAGGGAAAACAAAGCTTGTGATTGGCTCATGGAGTCTGGAGTGGCTTAACAGAGCTTTTGAGCTTCTCAAGTAATGGGCAGTGGGGACTGATTGTATTCCGATTTAACATCCTTGCTTAAGAGTGTGCGCAAGTGTATGCATGAGTGTGTAGATTAAGTGAGATGAGTTCAGGTCCCCCAAAATAACTGCAAGTCTAGATACGGAAAGTAAATAAAAATCACTACTACATCGGCCAATAATGTTGCTAAGAGGCCAGTAGAAACAAGGCTGTATTGAGGACTTCCCTGGTCTGATTATGTAAGTGTATGTGGCTCAGTGTGAAAAAAAATGTGAAATGAGTGTGAAAAAAGGCCAGATTAACAGAAAAGGGGAAATATCACAAGGTCACAGACTATGATGTAAAAACCAAAATGAAATAATAATTCAGGGAAAGGTATTGTGAGTGAATGCACTCTGCGAATAGAACAGGCTGTCCAATATAATGGCATCAGACACTGGGTTCTAAATAATGACTAAACGATGGATATAATGGAATAAAGCATTGCAAAGTATTTAGGAATGGAAATAAGCAAAAATCCCTTGTGACACAATAAACCCAATACCAACTACCAGTTTTTTATTGCACATAATGCATAAAAACTATATGTTACATTTCATCATAATATGTGTACCGTTTGATAGGCATTGGTATTGATGCTTCCTTTATGAGTCAAGCACATAATAAGTGAGACGTAAGGGAGAACTTGGAAGATGTTTTATTAAGTGTGACGATCCTGAGGAATTTTGTGTCTCTGGGCAACAGTTCAGCCTGAAGAGATGCTGGCACACAAGGGTAATTTCTTATATTTGAAACAGAAAGGCAATTCAAAGCGCACACATTAAAAGCTAAATGCAGCATAACAACTTATTAGCTGGCTTATTAGAAATTAAAAAGGTAAAAACAGAGAAATAGATACAAGATAGGTAGAAATGGTTAAGTGCAAGGTTCAGTCAAAGGCAGTGGAGTCAAGACCTTACTGAGGACATCTTAGGTGAAATTACACATACGATATGATGTATTCATATGGGTATATCCGGAGATGGATGGAAAGGGAAACTTTAGGCTCTTCTACAGCTTTCTCAATGTCCTTCATGCAATGAAAGACTACTGATCCAACTGTCTGTAGATTTATCTGATATTTTCGAGACGTTGCCCTGGTTTCAGCCAAAATGGTATATCCTACCTATCTTATCCTGTTCTAGTATTTAAAAATGCCACTGCACCATAATTAAAGGTCAAAATGATCTATCTTTGAAAGGCACCATTTTCTACCAATCTCTGACAGAGAAAACTTTGCTAGCTCCACACATACCTAATGATGATTGTACAATTAAAGGTCAGAATTGTAAAGTCAAATGTGATACCTTAGATAGCACTGTTCCAGATCTGATGAAACCTGACAGGGTGATGCACTTTGGCAAAGTTTCAAACAGTGAAAGACCATAACTGATGTTGTTTGGTGCTCCATAGGGTGTCTATGTTATTTGTGGGGAAGGTTTTTTAAATCTAACTCGCATGTCTACAACAGAAAGCCAGCATTTAGTTTCATTCTTGGTGGAAAATTAATAATCACAGTCAGCTATGACTGCTGATGTGCTTATCAGTTCAGCAAGGAAGTCCCCCTCCACCAGCAGCTTATTTGAAGTCCTTGAAATACAGGAACAATGGAGAGGACCTCTCCTGCCATGTAACTAGTAATCCTGTATTAGTCAGATAATTAGTCCGTTTCTGTGACAAAGACAAATGATGATAGTGTCATTATCGACTTTGTTCACACTAAGGCAGCACTACTGAGCGGAGCCATGACACTAATGGTCCCTTATCTATTTCTGACAATACTTAGACACAAAACAACTGCCGATTTCACATTGATGTTTTGTGGACACAGGCTGATTGTTTAGTATTCCAACAATTCTGTTTACTTCAATCTTTGGACCAGGCCTACAGGCACTGAGCAGAGGGGATAGAAATCCCTATGGCCTTGTAGTTATATTGACAGTAACAAAAACACAGATATACTTATTCAGGCTCTACAAAATACGAAATGCACTCCTTCTCTGCTGCATAGCATTTAAGCCTGCTTCAGCTCATTGTTTTAGTTTTATTGCCCGAATTTCTATGGTTTGGTTCAGTCTCAATACTTTCATCAGTGCAGCTTTCAGCCACACCAGGCAGCTGTTTTAAGCAAAAAAAGTGAGATGCACCTACTGTACGCTGTTTACCCAGCACTAAACAGCAGACAAACAAAGTTAGTAACTAGCTGGTGAAGAAAGTGGCAGCTAAAGATCCATATATTTATAACAAACCTTTTGTCATATATTTATAAAGAAATATATATATAAATAGATAGATAAAACTGTGATAATGTCAATGGTGTGTTTAAACCGTGTTTCTGCTGCACCCAAGTGGTCAATAATCACTTAATGCAGGTTTAAAAACATGGTAGCCCTTGCATTTTACCTGTGAACAACTGCAATAATGACAACAGGTTTTTAATTGAGTTTTGCAGATTGGCTTTTGTGTCTTTACAATAACCCAATAGTGCATCATTCTATCCAAGTAATTGTAATATTCTTTAATCACTGTTGCCATACTGAGACCAGAGGAGGGCGTGTATTAATCACTGGGCCTTGTGGGAAAGTCCACACTCAGTGTCACTGCTTCTGTGGAAGCAGTGACACTGTGGCACTGTGGATAGATCAGGTTACTGTTGCCATCTAGTGGCCACAGGCATGCAGTACACCTTTAATGATGGCAATGAAAAAAAAAAAAGTACATCCCCTAATCTTGATTTTGTCTTCACTAAAATCACACTGGTATTTATTATCTCTTATCTCACTCTCATGTCTTATCTCATATTCTTTTTGAAGATAGTGGGATTTTTTTTTTTTAGTGTGTACTTGTTTCAATTCACCTTTGATATTCCATCAAAGTACCGGTAATTCTGAAATAGTAAGCTAAATATAGTTTATCAACCAAGCTCCGTTCTTTTTTTAAACTTGCATACTGCAGAGAATGAAAAGATCTTTGTCAAATGCTGACAGAGCCACGGTATCCGTAGTAAAACTAATGTGAAAGCCTTAAGTACTTCTGGTAAAAGAAATAGATTAAATAGAGATTTAAAACAAGTATACTGTAAGATCCGTTCATTTGTTTTGATGGTGGAAAGCAGTTGTCCATTAACACATGAAACCTTTCTGGTTTTCATATTTCCACGAAAACACCGAACGTCCCACGACAAAGTCCAAAGACAATACAAAGTCTTTAATTTTTTATTTTTGTGTTGACCTTTAAAGTTCTCTGTGCAGACGACTACAGCCTGCTGCAGCTCCTGCACACACACACACACACACACACGACGGAAAGTTTCTGCCTCACAGATTCATTTCCAGCCTCGTCCGGAGCCGTTCCCGCTCCAAAACATGTCGACTGCACAGTCTGACAGCCGGCCCGACGAGGAGGAGGATGAAGGCTCACAGAGCTGCGTTCAATCACACACACACACACACACACACGCGCACGCACGCACCGGCTCCCTGTGTGTCAGGTGCAGTGTCTCTCTTCCTCTCCATCGCTCGGCTCTTGACCCTCTGGGCTCGGAGGAGCCGTGACGGTCCCGCACGGACTGACGCGAGCGGACGACCTTGTCCGTCCCCTCCGCCCGGCCGCCCGCCCGGTGACCGACGGTCGGTCTCTGCCGCCCCTGGGTGCAGGCCGAGCGGCGGCCGTCAGAGGGAGCTGAGGCACTCTCCGGTCTCCCGGAAGCTCGCCGCCGCGTCCTCCTGCTCCGCCTCCGCCGCCTCCTCGGAGGGACCCTCTCCTTTTTTTCCTGCTTCTCCTTCTGTCTCAGCCCTCCTCTCTCTCTCTCTCTCTCTCTCTCATGCGTCCAACTTTCTCAGCGTTTGTGTGCATGCGTGTGTCTCTTTGCATGCGTGCGTGCGTGTGTGTGTGTGTGTGTGTCTCCCTTCACTGTGTGCACTGTATGTGTGTGCACACGTGCCTGTTCCGCTCTCTGTTGTGGAACAAATTACACAGCGGCTGGGGAGCCAAATGACTAATCAGTGGTACACAGATTAAAATCCAATTGCTGCAATTTGAAGCCACACAGGAGTAGTATGGGAAATTAACTACTACAGTGTCTGTGCCGCTGTCTCCACTAGGCATACCTGTTAGATGTTGATCTTTTAATTAGTGAGGCACATAGAAACTTTAGATCAAAGACTCTAAAAATCTAGACGAGGGACTTAGAAAATACAACCAAGCTGATAAAGTGACAATTCTTTGACATCCAAATTAAGAGGAGCATAAAAAGTGCGTCTGTCTGTGTCTGTGCTCAGTGCGTCTCAAGGGTTAAATTGCAGATTGTCTGAGATGTAATCTGAGCGTTGAAAGACAATCGAAAAATGGTGAGCAAAGTTAGAGCGAACCGCGGCCGGTGGTTAATTTGTTCCGATTCACCAGGAGGGACGTTAAGGAGACGGAGCGCTGTGTTCATGATGGGGCCGGGAGGATGGGATGTTTGTCTGCAGCCGCTCAGTCACCATCACTGCATCATCCCCCTGCCCACAATAACCACTTATCAACCACAGGCTAAAGTGGCCACTGCCAGGGCACACCATCTCCAGCTCCGAAATGGATTGAAAGCACCGCTTGTTTATTTTCAGAACTGCGGCCCGGCAGACAGTTCATACACAAAAACATGTTTCGGGGGGGCTAATGTGAATGATGTGCAATCCCTGGCCGAGCCCACTCAGCCCTGTAGATGAAACCAGGCAATTGACTCCCGTTCTTATTATATTATGATTTTTTTTCCCCCCTTGGATGTATAGAAGTGCAATATGAGCTTGAGCAGGGCTGAGACACAACATGAACGCTTGCCTGGAATAATCGCAATGGCAAAAAATAATCTCATTTTGTCTGGGAGTGTAGAAATCCTGTTTGCATGGCTGTGGCGTGTGCCTTTGTGCAGGAGTGTCTTATGGCAGGCAGGAGACGTGCGCGCAGGCTGCCGCTGAAACCATAACAATTGCGCTGGAACATTTCATTGGGTATGAATCGAAAACATGCCACGTTTGCCTTTTTTCACAGATGTGACATTTTAGTTTTGGATCATGCACACAAAGGAGAGCCTTGTGTTTTGTTCTTTCAGATGTTTAAACGGTGTGGAAAATGCTGTAATTGCCACAATTGCCCTTTTTTTCTAGACCTTTATTGACCTGCGGTTTGAGGAAACACACCTGCTCTTAGACAGCAATGTCCTGCGTATTCTCGTTCAGTGGCAGAACTGAACATGAGTGGGATCTGCTACGGTCCCTGTGGACACAGAACAACACAGCTGGAGCGGTTCCCAGCACAGATGCCTTGTTCAGGGGCGTCTGAAGGCGGGTTCAGTTGCAACTCCGGGCTGGTGCTGGGGCCTGTTCGCAGTTGGTTCAACGACAGACCTTTTAAGAAGAACCGGTTTGTGAAAGCAGTCTGTTATTGGTCGCCGGTCCTTTGAGAGTGCAGTTGGCTGCAGCGAAGGCTGGACAACTTTACTGTACGCTGTCAGTCTCTGCTACAAGTAGTTACAACAAAGGGATGCAAAGAAGATTCACATACTGTACAGCTCATACAGTCCAGCACTGTAGTCTAATAAACTCTCTCTCTCTGGTTTTTAAAAAAAATATATATATTTTTTGCTGGTCTTGATAATCGGGGGCGCCGGGAGTAAACGGTTCTTAGTTCTAGCCAAGTGTTGATGCCGCTCCAGAACCAGTTTTCCTGGCCGAGAGCCGGTTCTGTTGCTGTCTCATTAGATAGGAGGGAGTCTCCTTTAAATAAATGTATAATAGTTTGACATTTTGGAAAATACACTTACTCGCTGGCTTGTCGAGAGTTGGATGAGTGTGAGTTAGAGACAGACACGAGAGGGGTATCAATCTCCTCATCTAAAATGTCCAAACATTCCTTTCAGGCGGGGGTGTTCAAAGTGTGATACTGTCAGACAAACTCGAGACAACGGTGCCTCTCTCTTTGTGGCACAGGTCGCATGTTATCATTAGTGAGCATGTCCTCTTGGTTTAGCTGCTGTAGGGTCTGCGGAGCTATTGTGTGCAGACAGAAGGTGAATTTGAGAGGTTGCATACAAAGTCAAAGATAAGCTCCAACTGCTGATCATGTTGATAAGCGGGCCATCTTTGGTTTTACATAGTTTGTATTGACTTTAATGGAAGACACCTCTCTTGGTTGGAGCACATTGTGTTTTTTGGTTCCATATACGTGCTTGACTTGGTTTTTTTTTTCACCTTAAAAAGATGACCTACTGTGTGGTGATCCTGTATTTTCAACATCGTTCCAGTAAAGAATTTTATGAGCCGATCAGGGACTGAAATGTCCGAGTTATGGGAGAGGGTCAACCAGGACTGTGATATGCAGTATGACAGTCCTGGATCAGGACTGGGAGCTTTTCGTGACACATCTTCTGTCTAAACCGCCTCCATTGCATGAAACAAGGTTTTCAGAATGGCGCGATTATAAGCTTTTATTTAGTGGTCTAGCCAGAAGGCATGCCACTGTCAATAAATCATTAAATCAGTGTAGCTCGGGGCTTGGTCAAAGGACCATCCAAAAGCCATTACTCCAGATGGTGCATTAGGATGAATATCATTATGATGATATCATCCCCCACAGGTCTTTTCTTTCTTCTGTCATTTTCATCATATTTTACGGCCAACCGCCGCGCCGCCATTTTGCCATGTGTTCTTTAACTTACCGCAGGTATTGTTACTACATGACAACAGAAGACACAGTGCTGAGGAAAAGTGTGTATTTTCTGCTCCGGATTAAAACACTTTGAGCAGGTTGTTCTTTTTAAACTCCTTTTCAGCGTATTAAGGAAAGCTCTTTACAATCCTCAACCGGAAAAAGGAGACGATTCCTCAGGCTGAAACACTTTCTCCTCCTCGCCTCTCTTCCCTTCTCTTTTGACTATTTCTAAATTTACCCATCCATTAGCGGGAGACACAGAAGAAGACAGAGTTGCTCGAGCTTTTAACAAGGCTACTTCTTCTCCTCAGCGTCATGCTCTACTGAGCTTCAAAACACGCAGCCCGCTTTTGTGTCTTTATTATAGCTGGTGCTGAAAGAGATGAGTTTGAGGTTGTTGAGCTTTTGTGTGTGTGTGTGTGTGTGTGTGTGTGTGTTGGTGAGAGGTTGGGGGGGGGGGGTGGCATCAATAAAATTTTAGGGAAGCTGCAGTAGGTGGAATGTGTGTGTGTGTGTGTGTGTGTGTGTGTGTGTGTGTGTGTGTGTGTGTGGAGTTATGTCCCAGTTATCTACCACAGATAATTGATGCGGACAAGCTCGACTGAAATCCCTGTGACAGCAATAGGCACGCTGCATGCTCGCCGTTGATGGATGCCAATGTCAATCTTTCTGACCCCACCCCCACTCCTTTTCATTCACACACACACACACACACACACACACACACACACTCTCTCTCTCTCTCTCTCAAACGCACACTCACAAGCTATGAGTCCTTTTCAGCGGGGCACAAAAGGAGCAGTCTCCTGGCACGCCGTCACCAGCTGAGCTGTAACAGAACAGTGCTCGGAGGGCACGGAGGGGGGAGGACCGGGGGAGGACGAGGGGAGGAGGCGGAAAATATTGGGAAGGAGGGAGGATTTGAGGCGATATTAATGAGGTAACAGAGGCGGGATGTGAGGAGGAGGACAGAGGATTGATGGAGAAATATAAAAGTTGGTGAGATGAGGAGGTGAGGCAGGTGGAGAGAAGAGGCGGTTGGCTCAAAGGAGAATATAGAGGCATATAAAAGAAGAAGAGGACAGGGAGGAGTGTTTTTTGTTAACTGTGCTGAGTTTCCCTTGTGATGCGAAGAGTTTGGGAAGCTGCTTAGCATTCTCTCTCTCCCTCACACTTCCTCCAACTTTAGAGCTGGCTCAGCAGAGAACACATAGAAGTTAAAGTGGCGTGATTAATTTAGGATGCAGTGAGCTTTTTTGGCCAGCGCACGCACACACAGAGACACACACACACACTCCCACGCAAACTCACACATCAGCATCTGAATGGAGGTAGTAGTTGTGGAGAAATGGCCTTTCAAACTGGAATTTATCCCTATGCAATATCCATCAGGCCTCACAGTTGGGTATCAACACGACATAATGAAAACTTCAGTTCAGGCTTATCAAAAGGGCACAGCTGTGGCTAAAGCCAAGATGCTGTTTATACCAAAATAAAATGAGCACAAAGATGTTTTAGCAAATAGTTCATCGTTTGAGAAATACACTTATTTGTCATCTCGCCCAGAGTTGGATGAGAAGATCAACACCACTCATAGACAGGCTCTATCTGTTCAATATGAAGCTACAGCAAGGGGATGGGTAGCTTAGCTTCACACACACACACACACACACACACACACACACACACACACAACCAAAAGCAAGCCTTCTACAGTCCTGCTAGCAGCTCTGTGATGCCTTACTTAGGCACGGCAGTGCTTTGAGCTAAATGGCATTGGCTTATTATCACTAAACACACAGTACAGTTGAGGCTGAAGGAAAGTTCTGCAGGTGTTTGACCTGATGGTTGGCTGGATGAAATGTTAAGAGAACACCGAGTGCACAAGTTGCTTCAATTGATCCTGAGGGGGACATGAATATATTCGTACCAAATTACCAGGTAAATCCATCAAACAGAGAATGAGATTTTTCAGTCAAAGACCGGAATGTGAAAATGACAGTGTGGCTCGACATGCTACCAATAATGTTTTGGCCGGGCCCGGTCCTGGAGTCTTGTTGTCGCTGTGAGGTTGCCAGGCAACAAGTGAAGACAGCAGGAAGTCACCGCGCTTTGCCAAGAAAGTCTGGTACATTACCCATACATAACCAACATTTTTACCGGTCCTGTCCCCAGAGGAAGCTCTTTTTTTTTCCTCATTAAAAGTGGTAATTGGAAATATCGTCAATACTGCTGGTGCTGTGAGCAGCTTTTTTTTAACCTTTGGACAGAGCCAGCTGTTCCCCGTCTCCAGTCTTCATGCTGAGATAACTGTCTCCTGGCCCTAGCTTCATATTTAACAGAAAGATATGAGGGTTGCATCAGTCTTCTCATCTGACTGTCGACAAGAAGGTGAATAAGCGCATTCCCCAGAATGTACAACTATTCCTTTAAAGTTGACATCCATAACCCTCTTTGATGCATCCTTCCCTCGCTTTCTCTCTGTGTCTCTCAATTCCCTTATTATCTTCTTCCTTATGGTGTGAGTGAAGGCAGATTGGGGCTTAGCTGATTGGGCAAACCCAAGGGGACAGATGAATTAAGCAGCACTCGACACATAGCCTACCTGCTTTCATACGTTACTGACGGTCTGCCTTCCCTCTCTGTTGGTCTCCTGCCCATTTTCAAATCGATGAAGTCAGATCGCTGCCTACTTGTCGCTGCAGCCCACTGCATCATACCCTCAACTCCTGTGAGTTCCACCGGCCACTCCACGCTCAACGAACGCACACATGCTTTTACACCTCAGCCCAGAAGACGAACAGGAAGTGATACCACCGCCCACTGGTGTTTTTCCGGAGAGGAAGCCGCACCGGTGGAGTGGCGTGGCGTGTGTGGTGGCGGCAGCGGCATTGGTGGGCACTGCGATGAGAATTGGACCGCTCTCTTGGCGTGGGTAGCGTTCGTATTTTCGCTGCCACAAGTGCCCGCGGTGCAGTGCGGGGCTGGCTGGCAGGCTCTGGGAAAAGGACCCATCTGTTGTATGAGATTATTTCAAACCAGATACAGCACAGGATGTCACCTGTTTGGAGAGACTCAGGGGAGGTGGGATTATGGGGAGGAGGGTATGTATGTGTGTGTGTGTGTGTGTGTGTGTGTGTGTGTGTGTGTGGGAGGGGGGTATGGAGGTGAATTGCTCAAGACAACATGTGTTCTCTCATCCTATCTCATCATAGCTGTATTCATATATGTGTGTTTAATGTGATTCTATATGTTTGACTGCACCAACCTATAAATGTGTTCAGCATAAAGGGACTCTCTGCGGAGAAGATGCAGCCCCCTTTAATTTATCATATCATCTTATATATATTATTGCAGCAGTTCTTTCATGTATTATTTTCAATAATCTGGAGTTGTTCTATTTTTAAACAGTATATCAAATTCTTCACAGCTGCAATGACTCAGTTTCCCCAACAGCTCATGAAAGTTTCATCTAGTCTAATGTATGCAAAAAATGGACAGATGCACCCAAAATGACTGCAAGCAGTGTTTAACTAGTGTCAGCTTTAAATTCAATTCTCAACTTGACAGTAGGTTGTGTTTGAAGCAGCTGTGCTTCAGCAGTAGTGTAGTGTTTGTCCAGCCCAGCACCCTGGGACTCATCTATAATGGACGACTCAGCACCTCACAATTTACGTCCAAGGCCGACGCTCAGTTTCAATGCAGTAAGAAGTGAACACTTCATGTAGTGAGGTGGACAGTAGGCGTACGGTGGGATGGGCTGGTTTCAACCTCCACAAACCTGCAGTGAATTTTTGCCTTTCAGATTGATGGTGAACTGCAAAAACCTTTACCTAGTTGTGCTTTCACAGTCTTCCTGTGCAATGATGGATTATTACAAATATTTTAGGTGCGCCCTATTAGGTTTTACCTTTAAATAAAGTGGTTTACACATAGACAGATTATCAATAGGCTCCTGGGCACAGCAAGTCCCTCCCCGCATAGCCATAGAGAAAGCCGTGTCACTCGCTATCGTTTTGTGTCTTTTTTCAGCAACATTTTGCATTTATCCATCAGTCTAAAGTGCTGCTGTAGATCTGAACTTCAGTATTTGCTGTATATATGCTGTAGATGAAGGCTGTCTAAAACCTTAAACCCCAAAGCTTCCTGACACAGCAGATCCACATGTCATACCCAAACTTTATAGAAAACTAGAGTACCTACAGAAACCCATGATACAAGTTACAGTTTCCTAAAGCAGACTTATTCTGCTGTAAAACATATTTGAAATGCTTCACTAATTTTGATGTGCGCTTACTTTAGCTAGAGTAATAGCATATACTGAATATTAAAGGACTCATACTGAGATCAGGAGCAAAAACAACGTGATCCCTACAACTGAATGAGCCCTTTGACTTTCCAACAAGACATGCAAATAACAGTCACTTTAAGCAGCTCTGGTTTGGGGCCGCCTGACCCCTTTGGGCTTCTGGGCCTGTGCCAAATAAGCCTGTGCAGCAATCTATCCGTGGGTTTAGATAGTCTGGCTAAACTGTTGGCTTGTTTACAACCTGTCTGAGCGTTTGACTGCTTGTGCTCGCCCTATCAGAGTTTGCTGTAACAATGCCATGTCGCCAGACCTCAGCATTAACTCAACTTAGCTGAAAGTTATCCTAACTGATAGAAATGGTGGCTAAAACATAAGACCTAAGTTGTCCTAAAAAGTGTCTTTCTTTAAGCATAAATAAAGGGGTAAAAACATGTGAAAAAGGCAGAGCAAGGTGCACCGGCTGCATTGTCAGAACTTCAAAGAGGACAAAGTGCCACTGAATGAGTCGGACCTTCGGCCAAGGTTAGAGTGATGCACCACCTGCATCCTAATGGCTGTAAAGCAGAATCCCTGCCTGCAGGTGATGAATGAGTGTCATGTCAGGAGGGAAGGAGAACGGGAGGAGGAGGTGAGGAGGAGGAGGAGGAGGAAGAAGATGAAATTTGGCTCTAGAGATGTTGCCCACAGGATGCTCAGGCACAGACCTCAGGAAGCCCTAACCCCTTCACTCCACCATCTGTGGCTCAGAGGTGTGTGTCTGTGTGTGTGTGTGTGCATGTGTGCGTGTGCATGTGTGTGAGTGTGTGTGTGTGTGTGTGTGTGTGAATCTATGTGCATTTTTGTGTAGGAATGTGTGTAAAAGGGTGATAGTTTTAGTAGTTTTAGTGGGCTGTTGGTAAGTGTGTGAGTTTGCAGGTGTGTGTGCGCATACTGGAATTGTTGCAAGTGTGTGTGCGTACATCCATAATGTATGTGCAAAAAACAGTACCTCATGCATTAGTGTATATGAGTGTGTGTTTTTTTCTTTGTGTTTCCCTACATACCTGTATACTTCTTCACATGCCTGGGTGATTTTGTGTCCCTATTACTCCCGCCCTCCACACACACACACACGCACACCTACACACACACACACTCACACCGACACACACGCATACACACACACACATACACACACACACAGCACCTCTATCACCTCTTGCACCTCTACCAAAAAGAACAGATGGGAGAACAGGAGAGAGGGTTCCCACGTCCGCTCCTCCACCTCGTCCAAACTCGACCCATCGCGGCCCAGCCCACTTCAACCCTGCCAGAACCACCGTGACTCAGCCAAAACACACACACACACACACACACACACCTCTGCTGGAACCCACACACTCCAAAAATAACGTGCCAAACTCATGCACACAAACATGTTGGAATACACATTTATGCTCAACGCCACAAATTCACGTGCAAACACACACACACATACACACACATTATCTTAAGTACTTTGGCTCTCTGACTGTCCAGAGTGACACCAGTGAGCCAAATTATGATGAGGTAATCAAACCTCAGTAAGTGGTGAACTATCTCACATATATCTCAGAGTAATAAGGGCTCTGTTAATAAAATGCTGCTTGAAAAAAATCAAAGTCTGAATACAGGGTCAGCATGTGGTGCAGATGAACATACTTTCAAAGTTATTTCTGGCTAACAGCTTCTGCTGAACAATGGCCACTGTGGAAACAAGTGGCAATTACAGGATAATGACACTGAAGTTCCCCTCATTTCCCAAGATTCTGTTGAGTCAGTTGCTTTGAAGAGATCATCATTAGACGACCTAGACGACTGAAAGCAAGAGGGATGTGGCCGCAAACAGGAAACAACAAACACGTCTCCTGGTGAGGGACGGTGTGTTTACTTCTTGTTTTTGATAACAAAAAAAAATCTCTGAAATGTGTGTCTGTGACATGCTAAAGCCTAGTCAGAGACACTTCAGACACGGCTATATCATGCAAGACAGGGGTCACAATAAGTGCTGGCAAGCTTTTCCAAGCTTTTTATTTTTTGTTGCTGCACTTATAGTCGTTATGGCAGGAAAATCGCAGGTCTTTCTGCTCTGTGTCCCAGTGAGCCAGCATGCACCATACCAGGACCCTGGAACTGATGCAGCTGTATGGAATGTCGCTATAATAAATGTTATTGATTAATTCTGTGCTTTTTCTGTTCAGACATAGCCTCATTTTAACAGTGAAATACCACTCTGTACCTCCAGACAGAATAAAAAAAAACTCCTACTGGACGACGTTCTGCGAGTAAATCCCCATATCCTTCCCCCAGTCCACCTGCCTGGCTGTTAATCAAGCACCTGGGCTTCACCCCGCTCACCACAAGCATGATTTTACATAACCACCACTGCCTCTCGGTCAAGACCAGATCATTCGTCCGCTCTCCTCTTACAGAGGAAGAGATGGCATCAGCATGTCACAAAATCAATGGCAGTTTCATGAGGAAATCATCACTCTTGCGTTTTGGTCTCCTCTGCCTAAGCCCCCTCTGGCTGTTTTTCTCCCGCCACGAGGAGGGAGAGTGAGAGGGACGGCTCGCGGATGGACACAGATAGCGACGGATCGCAGTACAGGGCAGTAATCGATATGGAGTTGGCAAAGGGCTGGGGCTAGGGATAAACAGTGGAGATTGCTCCGAGGGACTAGCATTGATGTGTGATTAAAGTCAGAGAATCCCCCCGCCGTCCGGAACTTGTGAGTGAGATCTCTGACGCCGGGGTAATTGGTCTCGGGAAAATCAATGGATTTGGCGAGTGAGCTAGTCGCATCTGTCAAGGCTGCTGGACAGTTCAGGGTATACGGTGGCATTTTCACCTGAGGCTGAATTTGACGTTATGCGTTTGAATGGGCTTAGGGGGCTGACTCAATGCGACTAGATGTATTTGGCAAAAATATTGCTGAGAAGTGCGACCAGGGCTATGTTAGCATTTGTTCTCAATGGAAAGTCCACATTGTCCTCAGTGAGGTCATGTCCTCTGTATTTTCAATACAGAATCTACAATTAAAAACGTACACATGGTGGGTGTCTTATAAGCCAGTATTAGACTCAATATATTAAGATGTGACTACTTTTAGGCCAACAGGTGAATGTATGAATGAAAGAGGACTTTTACAACAGAAACATTTTGACTGACTGGACAAACATTAAGTGAACTGCACGTACTCACCACTATCGCAGCTTCCATGTCAACTGAAAATGATCCTGGTGGGACAGATCTTTTTTCATTCATTATTCATTTAATTGATCAAAGTCCACTTCAAACTGTACTGTAAAGAAATTCAGTCCCACCATCCTCTCACAGCCTTTAAATGATATGTATATCTACGAGCAGGCAATGAAGTGTGTAGTAAAGTGGATATTTTGAATTACTGTGCCTGGCTGGAATTGTTGTATTCCTTTGTGGCCTCTTTTAATAAAGAACCCATTTGTCGGGGAAAATAAATTGTGACAAGTAGAATCAGGTTGGTAACTTGATTTCTGTAACCCTACCGTCATCTCTTGCTCTGTTCGACATGACAGCTTTCTGTAGCACGGGCCTTCATTTTCAAAAAGGTCATTGATGATGCAGGGACACATCAGCATAAATCTGATCTAGTGACAGCTGTGCCTGGGAGCCATCGCGCTCACAGCGCAGACCAATTAGAGAGGGTCTTGTATCAATCAGAAATCAAATAACATCTCATCAAAACGCACGTCTGTTTCTGATTCCCCCCTCGCCCCCAAGAGAACCACGGTTCTCCCCAGATCCCATCTCCATCATCCCACATCTCTTTTGGCTTCTGCCTATATCTTTTGATTTTTTTCAAACACCCACCCACATCTTACCAGGGCATAGAATAGATTTACACCTCAAACACACACACACACACACACACACTAACCAGGGCAGTGAGGGACAGTGCAGGTAACCAATCCAATTAACACCTTAATGAGGAGGTCCCCAGTCCCAGTCTGTCTTACTCTATATGCACAGCAGAACACACAGCTCTCATCTTCCTGGATTCAGCATGAAGGTGCCTTATGGATCAGCTGATGCAGCTGGATTCTGTAGGTTACGTTGTCTTAAATTAAAACCAGCCCAGGTCAACATAATGATTCCAGCCCGACAAGCTTTTAGGTTCAATTGTCAATTGTGAAATACGTGTACAGTACAGTATTCTTTAACTTTTTCCAGAGACTATTTTTGTCAGAGCACATTACCTAATCTTAGCGACACACATTGTGTAACATGTGAAATGCTAATCAAGCAGTTATAGTACGGATGTAAGCTGACCAGGGCCCTTCGCAGCCGTCTCTTTCCTGAAAGTCTAGCGATAAATGCTAGAGTATATTTTACGATTAAGTTGACACACATTTCGAGTAGCGGAGACGCGTCTTCGCCACAGTGTGGGCCGCCCCGTACCAACTCGTGACAACTTGCACCTGCTTGCGCCTGTGCATTGACTTTATATGCAGTTTTGTCACCTCCAGAATTCACTTAGTGTTCTTGTTCGCTTACCTCAAAGGAGAAAGCATTTGTCGTTGTGGATATGTTAACGCTTGTACACTATGGCATGGCTTTCTCGTTAGATGACATTGCGTGATTAAGCACCAAATTCTCCGAAAATGTACATGCATGCTCTAACAACGTTTACCACTCATTTTTATCACTTCAAAACCTGTAAAGCCGTGTGTGTGTACAGATTGTTTTTTATTTTATTTAATTTAAGCATACATTTAAACCGTTTACTGCTTTATAAAAGGCAAAGAAAACCTCCCCTTAAGAAATAGGTGTTATCCATTCATGTGTCATGTATCAAGTGTTGAATCCAGCGTTACTTCTTTGCATATCTCTCAGTTGTGGACAAACAACCCTCTGAAGTACATGGATAATTCTCAAGCGCAGGGCAAATCACAGAAGTGTGTAATGGAGTGAGCTGCAATGTGCCTTGAGAATTTTCTCAAATATCAAGCAAAGATTAAATAAAGCAATTTTGAGCAAAGGCACAGACGTTGCATGCAGCCTTGCTTAAATTTGTTTTTAATTTATTTTGTGCCACTTTAATAAACCTTGCAGAGCCCTTGATGCGACTACATCAGTAAATAAAGAGTGCTCTGATGATTATTAGTTTTATTAGCAGCGGTAGCATTAGTGATAGCTCTTTAATCACTGCAGTATCAGATGTAGCAGTGAGAAGAAGTTGAAGCAGAGCAAAGAAGACAGAGGAAGACTGCTGGACTTTTTAGATCTTGAGGAAACTTTGAATCTCTTGCTTGTGATCAAAGAGTCAGAGTGACTCAACCTGAGCTTTTTGTTTAGCCAGTCGTTCTCTCCTCGGGGTTGGAATACAAGTTTGCCTGGAATAATAAAAGCACCTTGATGAGGCTCTGTGACGCACACAGCAGCATTAGGGCAGGCAGTTTGATTCATGACTCTGACAAAATTCCTCTTGTTTATGATCACACAACATCTGTTGACGGTGAATCACTTCTTGTAATCAGCACTCTGCTGCCATTTGATCATTTTATCTGTCACAACATTGTGTGACTGAGTGTGTGGGTGGGTGTGTGTTAAGGCACAGCTTAACACAGTATAAAACTTTCTATATCGCTGCAGTTCATTTACTTCTGTGTACAATTGCACTAATAAACACTACAAGGTTATGTGTGTGTGTGTGCTGGGATCATTTCCAGCATAGATTCGGCATTGGATGAAAAAAGCCATAATCAGCGTGTGAACGTGCACACTCGCTGCTGAGGGCCGATGATGGTGGCAGTCTTCTCTCATCAAAGCCGATAACATCAATGAGCTGTTCAAACATCCTCCGCTGCCATTAATTAGAATGTACCAAATACCAAAGACGACGATGTAGCGGCTCGAACAAATAAAGCTGGAGTCTGACCCTGAAAATCGGAACCTGACTGTTATCCATTTGTTTTTGAAGTGAGAGCTTGTGCTGCTGCCACTTCTAATTCCAAACACTAATTCAAAGAGGATTCGTAGGCATTTTTTTCTAGGTCAGACATCACAACTTTGAAACGCCTTTTTTTTTCCCCCCTCCTTCCCTTGCTGTTGTTTTTTTTCTGGCGTTTTTGCTTTACTAAATAGCACTTCTGTTGAAAATGACAGGAGTAAAGAAAAAATAAACAGGAGGCCAAGATGTAAAAGGTTACAAAGCAGCTGAGCCCCTGACACAAAAAGCTCACACAAGTTGGCGCTCTTGATCCCTGAGAAATGCGTATTTCACTGAGGGGCATTGCTTTTCTAATGTCTGTTTGTTTTTCGTGTTCGGCCACCAGCATGTCTTATGCTAAATCTTCTTCTGTTCCCGGTAGAGCCGTGAAACAAAAGCCAGAATGCCAAGTGAGGCTGTGGAACCAAATACACGAGACCTTGATCCAGAAGGGCTTAGCCATCAGCTGGCTTGAAGGATGTTGCAGGCTTCCAACTGCCATGTGCTGAAGTGATAATCTGTGATTTTTTTTTCTTTTCTTATTTTGGCAACATGTTGGTGCTAAATGATCACCTCTGTGGTGTTTCTCGGTGCTCTGCCCGGCAATCGCTTAAGACCAGTGTCACAGTGACTTTGACTTCACTGGACTGACAGCAGATGCCACAACCACAAGCACGGGCTCCTCTACTGAGATGACTAAAGAGACTATAAATAACAGACTGAGATTTATGTGTAGAGACATTTATGAAAAATGTATCAAATGTGTACTAAATGACAGTATAATAACGGTGAATTTGGTAACAAACAAATGCTGCTCTTCAAGCTTATTCTCTGTCACCAGAAATATCATTAATATCGAATTCAAATTAAATTTTTTGTTAAGAAATCAGTATATATGTATCCTTAGTATCTTTGTATTGTAATCCCCCTCCCCCAATAAAAAAACTGGGTCAACTAGCTTCCAGGTTTCCAGTGGAATACAGGTGTTCAGTATATTAACATACAAATCTTTAATACCAAATCATTAAAGTGAATTAACTATACTGGATCACCATTGTCACTGACTGAATCAGCAGGTGGAGTTGTCCTCACTGGTGACTGATAGCACTGTTGTCAGCTCAGCCGTAATCCACAGCATGTTACTTCCTCGTAAAAAAAAAAGCGTAATAAAAGACTCCATCGCAAATCACTTGGTTTAAATTTGGGGAAGATTTTGGTTGAGGCAAATAAGTTAGGGTTAAGGTATTGCAGGGCAATTACAACACTTGGTTTAGGGTTGGGAAAGATTGTGGTTATGGTTAAAACATTAACTGCACGTCTGTAAAGGACACAAACTCTGGTCTCCTGCCTGAACGCCAGGCACACTACACTCACAGCTACCGCCACTACCTCCCCACTCTTACATTCTGCCTTGCTACAAAACAAACACGCCACTTTCTGCATTGGCACTGAACGATCGTTTGGATGTAAATTGTGAGGTGCAGAATTGACTACTAGGAACATATTTCCAAGGGATACTGAGCTGAAAAAACAGACATAAACACACAACAAACCCACAGAAATCTAATCCAGCATTTATCTTTTTCGTTTTCAGTATATATGGGTCTCACAATATTTCCTACACAAATAAGACATTGAATATTGACAGCAACTACTATCCTGCAAGTTGGACAATATCTTAGAAATAAAATCTACAGTACCAGTCAAAAAGAAAAGAAAGAACTATTCTCCTCTGCTACTCATTCCTGTCTCATCCTTGAGACCTTTTTATCCTTCGAAGGCAGCACTGATTTTCACTCAACATTGGCATTGGAGACACTTCTCTTCAGCCTTTCAAACAGCGTTTAATTTATTTTGATTTTATCTGTTGATACACTTGTGTATCTTTTCCTTTACTTAAGTAGACACTGATTGTTTCCTTGTGTGTTTAGCCGGGGTAGTTTCTGATGCCATGTGCCTGGTCTTGCTGTTTATTCTAAAGAAACCACTGTTGCTGCTTCCAGAGAAACATCAAATTCATTACTGCTTGTGCACCCAAGGGTTTTTCCTAGGAAACAGCGACCCACTTATCCGTGTTTACAACAGCAAATGATATCTCCGTTTTACCTTATTGTCCTAAATCATGTTTTTTGTATGTACTCTAGAGAATATCAATCAAACTAATTTTCGGTTGCTTTGATAAGATGTCTTTTTTTTTTACAATTTTCACAAATCATGTTTTTTTTTTTGCACACTCAAGAGAATATCAGTCAAACTGGTGTTGGTTTACTCATCTAAGAATGGGTTTTATCTGTTTTTACAAATGAGCTCTTCAAATGTAAAAGAAAAAGTGAAAATTACTTTTATTTATATTAAAACCTCATATTATTGAACTCTTGCCTTGATGCATGGCTGGCTGGCATACAGACACTACATTTACAGTAAAACATGACTGGAGCTGAAGCACTACCATGGGAACTCTGCAGTTGATCAAAATGATCCTCTGAGGTCTATGTTTAGACACGAGAAACCCCTGAGGCTGAGGAGGTTTGTTTTGTTCAACAGGGAATACAGTTAAACTACACCATGATGAAAGTGTGTCACACACACAGCACGGCACCCGTGGTGATAAAAGATCATAAGTGACTATACTGCTTCTAAAGAAAAGCAGCATGCTGACAACACTGGCAGTATAATACTATTAGAAAACATAGAAATATGACTGTTGACATTTCCTTTTAATGCCTTTGGCGGTATTATTCTACAACTGATGTATGAACTTGAGTCCTTCACAAAGAAGTTCTTTGTTCAACCCAAGTTCATTCCTGTGTTACCACCACCAAGGTTGTAATGGTACAAATGTTCTATTGAAAAAAAACTCCTGTGGTGCATTTTCAACACTGCATATAAACAGACAGAAAACAAAACCGAATTTACCAAGTAAACCTAGTCATTGTGCAAATCCTTGTATTTCAGTTTTGTGTCCTTGTTGTTTAGTGGTTTGTTTTACTCGTTCCAAAATAAGCTGCAGCTACTACTTACTGTGAAGTACAGTATTTAACTGTAAGGAACAGCAAACTTTTTAACTAATATGTCATTTTTTAAACACATTTTATAGTGTTTTTGTCAAACACAAAGTTTACACAAAATTTAAATCACCTCCATTGTTTTGGGATGGACAACTAAAGTCAGGCCTGCAAAGTCAAAACTCAAGTGGGATAAAAAAATAAAATAAATTGTTAACATTTAATTGATGCATTCTGGTGCGCTGTCACTAAATTAAAAAGAGTATATATGTTAACACTTCAAAACGGAAGTTTTGACACAAGCAATTTTTACTGGACTGAACCTTTAGTTAAAGAGCAACATCACAAGTAGTAGCACCCGAAGACAAGCACTCAGGCTGCCAAGTTACTTGAAATGGATTATTATTTTATCTTGTCACTCCCACATGAAAGGGTTAGCTCAGCACAGCAGAGAGTGGGGAGTGAAGATAAAAACCCACCCCCTTTTTGTGCATAGACTCAGATCCGCGTTGGATAGCCTACATTTTGCCATCAGAAAACAATGACGTGAGTGTAGCAGAGGACTTCCGTTAACTGCCTACACTAGCTTACAGGCTATTCTTAATTTCTTTTTTCTTTTTTTTAACAATTTTATTTTCCTTTTTCTTCAACAACATAACTTTGCAATACATTCAGTGTCAAATATCAAAATACAAACATTTGCATGTTCTCCATGTTCACCCTACATCGAAAAGCTTTAAATGAAATCTCCCTGGCTTTAGGGTTGATAGCGAGTAGTTTGCTTTTGTGTATATTTATAGAATCTCTTATCTATTGAAATGTAGAGTAAAAGATCATCGGCATATAGCGACACTTTATGTTCTTGGCTTGCCTATTCGATTCCCCTGATCTTGTTATCTGTTCATAGCTTAATTGCTAATGGTTCGTTAGATATGGCAAACAGGAGACGAGAGAGGGGACATCCCTGTCTGGTTCCATGATGGAGAGGGAAATACAGGGTGCAAAGTATCAAAACTATCAAAATAAAAAAGTCACAAAATCAGACTATTTAAACAAATTATATTATTTATTTATGCATAAAAGTTGGGACTTTGTTTGTGATTTACACATTTACTCCATGGCGCGCTCCCTGCTGTGTCTTCTCATGCTTTATTTCTTACCTAAGTAATTACAACAAATGATATGCAACCGATGGCCCTCATTAGGATTTTCCTGCATGAGACATGAGGATGATTTTTTACAAAACTCGGCAAATCACCTTATTTTGTTAGTCATTTTGCAATCTACAGTGTAGAACCCAAACTACAACTACTCCTCCATTATTATTTATTAGCCTAGTTTACTGATAGGTCAATAGGTCAGGCAGATAATTAATTGTAAGGGCAGCCTCTGCTGGACCACGAGGTAAACTACTTCAAACGGTCTGTTTCGCTTATAGATCATTACTGGACAGTTTGAGTATCTAATTATTTCTTTATTAGCTGCAATTGCTTGTTTTATGCCATTTTGCTTGTACTGTTGTCATATGTACATGAGCAGTGTTTAGCTTGACGGATCACAACATGCTGAGGGTAGCAAAGTTACAACAGTGGCAAAAAGCTGACTGAACTGGAAAATGTTTTTGTTAGGGAGATATCCATTCAAAATCACTTTCCATCTTTTTTTTTTGCTTTACCGAAGCTGCATCTCTCAGTCTGAGGCTCAGATGCTTCCTCAAAGTAGACAGCTCATCAAGATGATTGACATGTGTTGGGGTGTGAACTTGACCAATTGAGTAGGGGGAGATGGGCAGAGCTGACGGTACACTTCCTGCCTCAAGGCATAAAGTCACTAATATTAGCTAAGTGTTATCATGATCGCTTAAGAGGTTTTTCCTCTGAGGGTACAGAGGTGAAGTTTTTACAGTAGCAAACATCTCATCCCACAATAGATAGTGTGGTCAAAGCACTGCAAGTCATAATTTTGTTGTTTTCTTTTTAAGTGAGCCTCACATTAAGGCAGAGGGACTTCATCCCAAGGGCAGCACAGTACAAAAACAATTCCAGCTTTGTAATGAGGTTAAAATTACAAAGCTTTTCTGACCCTCCTCAGATGCCAAGGGCTTTATAGCTTTATGTGCCTATTTATGACCACTTCCTGGGTCCAGCTGAGAGGAGGGGTGGCGAGCGCAGGGTGCCACTGTGGCTCTATCACTCTATTAACAAAGGGAGGACACACAGCAGAGCAGCACATTCATCATCAAGCCAGCAGCCGGCCCTGTGGAAAAGACAATACACATTGCTCTGAGCTCACACTTCCTTGTGGAGCCACAGATGTGTACGTGTGTGTATGTGTAGCTGATGGTGTTAGATCCCTATGTAGTTGAGGTAAGTGATGGCGACATCCCACAGATCCTCTCCAGACAGCTGGGAAAACTCTAATGAGCCTGTGAACCTGCTGAGAAGTGTGCGTGTGTGTGTGTGTTTGTGTGTCTGTGGATGTGTGAGGAAGTGTGAGGATGTGTGTGTGTGTGTGTGTATTTACCTGGATGTGTGCTCATTCCTGTGCTTTCAAATCTGCAATTCTTATCCCAAGACCCAATAAAAATAGAACACTTTTAAAGTGATACACCTCTTATGGTTTGAAACTGCAGCTTTTCATATTCCCTAAATATAAATACAAAATGAAATCAACTTCGTCTGAACCACAACATCAGTTGTCTCCCTTGGTAACACAGAGTCCTGCCTGCTTTCCGCCAATCCATAAAAAACCAGTTGGTGATAAACAATATTCTGTACGGCAGTTTATTGTTAATACAGATTGAATTTGTGTGTGTGTGTGTGCGTGTGTGTGTGTGTGTGGCTTTAGTTGTGTGTCATTCATGACAGCCACCCAGCAGGAGGGGAACACACTCCATCTTGTGACCTTCGCGGGTGCCAACGTCGTTGCCATGGCAGCACGGCTTGATGCTTTCTGACAGGCCTGATTTGCCCTTGACAGAAATACGGCTGTAGGCCTTGCATCTCCCCTTGTCCTTGTCTCATATACAGTACATACAGTGTCATATTCACACACACACACGCACACACATACACACACACGACCACACACAAGCTTTCATACAGTTAAATTACATTTTAACTGTACAAGCTCGTGGCGAGCTTCCTGGCTGCGAGGCCCCCTGCTGGTCTCATACGGCTCAAGACTAAAGTAAGACGAAGCCGTTTGAAGAACAGAGTCTTTACACATTCACAGAGAGCGCAACACACTCCATCTATCCTCCCTCCTTTTCTCTCCTCACTTGACTTCCCCGCATGACTCTTTATCTTGGGTGGGTTCACAGGCTAAAGGTTCAATAGGGGTTGGATGGAATCACAGGATGGGCGGGGTGGGGGGGTAGTGGGTGAATTCACACTCCAGCCGCTAGTGTAGTGAGTCATGAGAAGATATTTCACTATATAATAGATGGTGGTGTAGTGAGATAACCTGACATATCTGATGATGGTGCAAGCACACACACACACATAAACACGCACACACCACTTCCACTAGTCTCCCTGCTCTTAATCTCTGTCTGGGCCGCATGGGGACCCTGAGTGCACCTCCCTGACGTTGACAAAGCGCTATGGGTGTTTTTGGCAGTCGTCCTCCCCTCAGCTACCTGCTCACCACTTCATCAAAACCACGGGCACCAAAATGGCGAGGGATCCATCAACTTCCCACGCTGAGAGATGATGTCATCAACGAGGGACGTCTCCTGGGGGATTGTTGCTGATGGCTGACATGGATCAGGACCACAGAAAAGGTAAGTAGCCTGCAGTACTGCAGCAGAAAACAAGAATAACTACACCTACATGTGAAAATATCTGTGCTTATTTTACCTTTATTCTCAATAATACAAGAAAAGCTTTGCTCTCAGTGGATGTGAAAGCTACTATTTATGGATAACTCACCCTGCTTAACTGATGTTGTAATTAAATACCACAAAGGTGCATATACTCTATACTTTGGAACTGTGCAAGCGAATGCGAATTACAAGCTACCACTTGTTTTTATGTTGTGCTGTGGATGTGTAGCGAAAGTTTTTTGAGAGTTAAAGTTTTCACATCCCATGGAGCAAAATAAAAAAAGAACCTTTAAAATGAAAAATGTGTCTTTTCACTTTAATAACACAAAAGCAAAAGCAAGAGTGTAACTTACATTGCTGTGGCCCCCAAGGAGAAAACAAATACAAATGGGAAAGCACAAATATTAAAAGACAGAAAAAAACACTCATATCAAAACACACACGAGAGAAAACAGACATTAAGCGAAATGTACTTAAAATCCAGAAATGCTACATGTACCAAAACATAGACAACATTTAAAAAGGCAGACAACAGAAATGTCACCCATCTTATCTTTGTATTAACACATGTAGAAATAAAAAACAAGAATTTGTGCTTTGACGAGCAGTTAGAAAAGGGTTCAAAGTATTTGTTTAATTTCCATCACTTATTAACACCCCTTATTACCAATACAAACTTGGCTACAGCTAGATGTTGTTTAAAATAATTATTGCTTATTTCCTTGTTTAAGTGATGCCAACTCCCTAGCTAACGTTAGTGAGTTAGTATTACCAACATTACGAACCCGATGTCTATTACAGGTGCTATTATCACCGCCTGCCATTCGCAAGATTCTTATTGTTGTGCTCTTCAATGTACCTTTTTCAGGGCAGACATTTTGACTTGTCATAGCAGGAGAAGTTACCAATAACGTTAACAATGGGTGAAACAGTAATGTTACTCTATAGACGGCATAATCCGTATTAATGCTATTGATTACACCTGTGCTTTTCCGGGACATGTGAAAATGCTTGCTGTGAAAAGGGTCTGTTATAGCGGTTCATATATTTGAAGTTGTTTACCTCAAGCTACCTTCTAAGTAAATCCAATGGTTTCGTATGTGTAGACTATTTTTTCTGAGTTGCATCAGCTTTCTTTGGTCACTAAATTTCTCTTAACATTTGGTGCTTTCACCCTTGGGTTTTGGTATATGCAGCATTTCTTGGAGTATATTTCTTTTAATGTTTGTCTTTCGGTCTTTTATGTGTTTTAGTTTTACTAAAAGGCCACCGCAGAAAACATCAGTTTGGAGTCTTACATACTTCAGGGTTACAGTCAGGGGCTTCTTGTTAATGTTACACATCAGCACAACAGGATTTTTCTCCCCTCTCTCTCTTTGTCTATCTTGAGAATGACTCGGGCGTTTGAATCAGATTTGCAGTCAGGTGTTTCTTGACCAACACTCAACACCATCACCAGCCGCTGCAGCATGTTTCACTGAGTATTTCACAATTTTTTTGTATGTTCTGGTCTCTTCAAACAGTGCCTGTAAAACAAGTAACAAACTGGTCCTCCTCAGGACTTTGACATGTACATGATTGGTACATGACTGTGTACTCTGTGTTATTGTGTAATCTCTCACTATAGCTGCTGTAAATCCTATTTGAGGTAATGTACAACACTTTAAGGCTCCCTAAGTCCTCTTGCCTGACACTCATCCTGAATTTGCATTTTGCTCTTTTCTTCATTATTCTGGCTGTATCTGGTTTTCATTTGGTAGCTCTCAGTAATGCAGTCAACAATGATTGGACCTCGTTCAAAAATCTTAACACAATTATCTGAGAATACATCCTCCTTTTCAGTACTGCGCTGTGGTCTTTATGTGTGCTTTTGTCTGTCCCTGTGTACCTGCATTACTTGTACCTGTGTAAGTCATTTCACTTTCCCCTCTTTACAAGAAGAATTTGGATTCCCCGCTCAATTCCTCAGCCCCTTAATTGACATAATTACAGGATTACAGTGTAAAGCTGCCACTCTGTCACTCCTGGGCTGCAACCGGCGAGGTGGCAGTGCCGAGGCGGGATCCACACACGCCTCTCGGTTTGACACCAACATCCAGGAGGACAACAAAGATAAGGACGGCTAGAAGGGAAAGCCCTCGTTCTGACAAGAGCAAATTAACCTGCTGTGCCCAACAGAGAGCTGCCGCTATCTCCTCCCTTTGCCCCATTCATACTCCTTCCTCCCTCGTTTCCTCCTCTCCCCTGGGCCTCCTTTTGAAATTTTGTTTTATGTTTTCCTGTCTGTTTTGAATCATTATAACTTACAGAGCTGCCGTGTTGTCATCAACTGTAGGCGTTCATCTTTTGTCCCTGCTTTTAATATAATCATCTGAAACCTCTTACTTCTACTTCTACTTCTGCTCTTTCCCTCCCACTCTTACTTAGTCCCATTTACCAAATTATCTCCCTCATCCTTGTCTCCTTTAGAGATGCATTTAGTGTCCCTTCAAGATGACCACTCGCTCTCTCCAAGACTCTCTCCCTTTCTTTCCGTCCCTATCTTCCTTCCTTTCTCCTTCCCTTTCTCATTATTGGCGTAGCGGCGCAGTGGCCTCAGGCACCTCACCTGGCGTGGGTCATTACTAATCATATCCCAGAGCTAAATTGACTAAAATGGCATCTTTATCAGGCCTTTGTTGTCCATAATACCTCTGCAGCACCCCAGGCGTGGATTAAATCCTTACATATCTGAAGTCATCTGCTGCTGCCAAAGTGAGTGTATGTCTGTTAGTGTGTGTGTGTGTGTGTGTGTGTGTCTGTTTGATCCTCTTCACCTTGGGGAGCCCTGGCAAGAGGTTATATGCAGCAGCAGGTTGGCAGGGGGAACCTATGGCCACTTATACATGTGTGATGTATATAGGCGATCACCTATGTGTGTGTGTGTGTGTGTGTGTGTTTGCTTGCCCATGTGCACAGGGAGGACCACACAGTGTCAGGTCTAATTAAAAACAGCAGACTGGTTAATAGAAATGCCTGTTGGTTGTGTGTTAACATGTTACGTGACCTCCCTTAACATCCAGTCTTAGCCACTGAAGGCCTTTAGTTTGCCCCCTGTGCTGAAGCTACAGGTAGACTCAATCTCTCAGCATGACCTCTGCTGTCAATACAGAGTCAACCTGAGTGACGTTTTTCTCATTTGTCTCTCCCTCCCTCCACCTCTGCAACGTCCGCCCTCCCTTTGTTGTCATTCTCTGTAGCTAAAGCTCTCAATCAGCTCCTGCTAATCACACAGGTACACATCGGCTGCGCGCGCGCGCGTGTGTGTGGCATACGGGCGCGCTATACAGTTTACACAGCTACACGTCGCATTGTGAATGGACAGGTGTGCGCTGATCACACACACGTTAATTAGAGATTGATGAAAATCCACAGGTGAGGTCTGGTCTGTGTAACTAAACAAGGCCTGTGTGTGTGTGTGTGTGTGTGTGTGTGTGTGTGTATTGCTTCCAGTTGAAACAGGATGTCGAGGCTGGACAAAAACACTGTGTCAGACAGCCCCAACTCTCACAACCGTACGCTTGTGGGCAGATCAATCGTGCTGTCAATCCAAATGCAGTTTATCGCCTGCTTCCATTGTTGTTGCAGTTCAGGTTCACTGATGATAGAGATCAGTTCGGGAATAACGATAAGCTGCAATTTTCGTTTATTTAGAATAAGTATAACCTTGGCTGTCAGGTGCGATAGGTTACTGCGCACTGATTTGTCAATCCTTCCAGGTCGCCGTTCACTTACAGTATTTGAACTCTACCCTCTTTGTTGCCTGTCCATCTCCTGTCTTCAGTTATCCCGTCATGCTCCTCAGAAGAGCTTCCCTGGATCTTCGTAGAAACTGTGAATGTAGATTATTCTCAAGTGTAAATCAATGTGATACTACGTACGAAGAGACAGCTAATCCAATTTGATAAGAAAGGTTGTTCAGAATAGTGACGTGACGATTTTACTGGTCTACTGGTTTATTTAGCCTTACTTGTGCAGTATGACGTTGCCACTGAACATTCAGCACAATATATTCATACTATAACACAATTAAGTGCTTGACTCCACAGTACAGTGTTTTACTGTAGCAGTCAGTTGCAAAGAAAATTGTTTGTGCAAAGAGTTTTGTTACAATATGCCTGGAGCTGTTATACCATTATCCACAGTTTATTTATTTAGTCTCAAGTTCTGGCTGTGCAATGCGTCTCCTGTAACTTTTTTGCATTGCATTGTTGGACCACGGTGTCCATCAAACACTCAAAGATCAGGTGTTAGGCACACTTTACTGGACAAAGTGACAGTCAACAGGTGATACCTTACATGTCGGCAAAGTGCAAAACGTGCGTCTCATAAATCAGAGACAGAGACCCAACGAACTGTTAACAACATTTGCGGCTGCACAAAGACCGGTAAGTTACGTTTACCATTAATGTTCTGTGGCAGGCGAGAGCTTAAGTTAGCAAATATTTAATCAATGAGCCCCTCGACACGGTCAGCGCGGCAATGATCCCAGATGCATCTGAGATTTGGTAGCCTAAAGGTTTTCTCATAAAATCAATAAACAATCAGAACTGTCTAATGTTAGCTGTCTGTCTAACATTAGACAGGTGATGAGTTGATAGGTGGCCAGCAGAAGAGTCAGCCTGCTGTGTTTGGAAATAGCATAACGACTTCTTTAGAAAAAACTTTTCTTTGACTTGGTAGCCAACACTGGCGACTTGCCTTTGACTTGCAAAAAATAGGTATTGGTTATAAATTGGGTTACAGCCACACAGTTTTCCAGGAGGCTCAACTCTTGATTTTATGGGGTCTTTAAACAGTGGATTGGGATTTCCTTACTGTTGCCCAAATTATCTTGATTTATGATCCCAAACGATCAAGTTTCCTCGCTTTCGTAGACTATGGGGAAAATGAACTGGGATATAAAATGCTTGCCTGAAAATACGCCACTGACTGTTTGCTCAAGATTTTTCGGATGGAATATGGATTTCTCACTAAAGATCTTTGGATTAGTATGGATTTTTGCATATCTAATATCTACATATTGGAGTCTTTCATCTTCATTCTGCTGCTGAATATTCCAGTGCCTGTCTGTCATGGCAAAACAACTGCAATCATCAGTTTTATTTCTTACTGGAACACATATTGTACGATTTTTTCACATTGTAAAAAAACGAAGTGATGAGGAGCACATGAAGACAATTAGTAGTATAAAAAAAAAAGATTGTTTGAGTGCACTGTTGGCTCTAACATGTAACAATAAATGTTGGTTTCAGGCCACTGGCGACTTGGCAAAAACAGGTTGTGCATTTATCCGTTCCTCTGTGTTTTTTGTCTCAATGCTGGCTTCAGTCCACTTCTGGGAACACACTGCGAATGTTCAGAAAACTTCTCCTCCCTTCTGAAAGCGACCAAATGCCGCTTTGCGTGTGGCACACACAGGACGTATACTTAATTGTGCTTAACAAGAGGGTCATAATCTTCTTGACACAGTCACCTTGGGACGAAACCTGCAGCGTTTCCAGAGTTTGTCAGCAAGAAATCTGCTTTCCCTAGAAACCTCATTCTGCCTCCCGCCTCTCGCTTTAACAACCACTTTGTAATTCGGATTGTTTTTCCCTCTCTCTCAACTTTTTCTCTCTTTTTCCCGACTATGTTTACCCGCTTGCTCCTTCCACTTCCTCTCTCTGTCCCCCTGCGCTCTCTTCGCATTGACTTTGCATAATAGTCCCAGATACCACAGCCTTACTGATCTGACTCAAGCATTTCAGTCCAACCGTCTCATTTGACCTACATCTATAATTGACCGACAGCTGGGAACCCAGAGTTGCAAGGATACGTATGCAAGCGTGTGTGTTTTTGTCACGTGTTACCATACATTTATCCTTACATCGGCAGCCAGGAATAGCTCTCATGACCCCGTTGCACTCATGTGTGGATGCTGCCATGACAAGTTAACGTGATAGTACATCATTGTAGTATGCTCTACATGGGAATCAAAGCTGAGAGGTGTTACAGATGACACTATTGTAGGGCTGGAATCATCCAATTTTCTTTCTCTGCTTTTCATCTTTGCTTTTGTCTCATTTGATCCGCCGCCCTTGTCTCTAGTGGACTTTCAACCCCGCGCTAAATACTCACCATTATTCTTCCGTTCTCTCTCTCTCTCTCTCTCTGTGTCCCCTTGTCTGTGCGAGTTATCCCAACAGAAGGACGGCGAAGGTTCAAAGTGACGGAGCGCACTGGAGGTCAGAGCGGATTGTGTCAACAGTGACAAATCGTCATGTTTGATGACGAAAATAAAGTCAAACAAAAGCGCGAGGGGTGGGGGGGGCGAAAAACAGGGAAAAGGAATAAAATAATTAAAAGAGACAGAAAGACAAAGAGAGTGAGAGTTAAAGAGAGACGGTCAAAGACAGTGAGCCAGAGAGAGCGGCAGACAGAAACAGGCAGATAGGCAGTATCGGGATGCATGCAGGGACTTGTTTTCTGCCCGGACAGAGGCTGGCAGTGTTCGTGAGTCCATCCTGCTAGGAGAACGAAAGCATCTGTATCAGCCCACAGGCATCCGGTTGACATTGCAAAAAGCTGCATGACCACTAGGGACCTGTCTTTACAGTGTTGGCCTCTTTTCCTTGTTGTTTTCAATGGTAAGAACATGTTTTTGCGCATTCCCAGCAGTATGGGAGAGAACATATTTTTAGTGCTCAGTATGCCAGGTGCTGAAAGTTGAAAACATTTCCAACAACCGCACGGCTTTAAAGCATGTTTACAGTGGTCTACACCAGCACAGTCATCGGCTGGATATAACTACCCAAAGAGGCCCACAAGGCTAGCAATGTGCTGAAGCCTCCAGAAGCCTAGGATGAAATTTCTCGTCCTCTATGTATTGATTCAATGAATGAATGACCAAGTGACTGTTTGATTTATACAGCTCAAACTGCAACCAGTAAGGACAGTTTCTTGTTTCTTCATTTTTTCTTCAGCTGGCCAGTTCAGCTGAAGAAAAAAAATGATGCATGACAAGTTGATGGATGGTGATAATAAAAGGTTTGCATAGGGCACTGCGGCATTCAAATGATCTCCGGTAGCCTACATAGCGTTGCATATAAATATACATCTCAGTTTTGCTTTGTCTGCATAGTTTCACAGCCATATAGATATGGGTGGGATTCTGGTTGCACATGTTAAGTGCGCACAAATGTACGGTATATCATGTACTTACATAGCTGGTGGCTTGGTTATTTATTCTCCTTTCTGAAATTAAGATATTTGATTTTTTGCTCATATTTGAGTTATAGAATGGAATTTTACATGTGCCCGGCTTTGTTTTGATCCGATTCTAAGTCGTGTGTAGCTTTGAACGGCTTTGAATGCGATTAGCCCCTTTGAACAGACCGGGCTAACTGTGGACAGTGTCACCAGTGAATGCCACACGAGCTGAGAACTGGATCCTGGCATTTCACCTAGATAAAAAACAGATTCTGCAGAACATGATGACACGGTCATTACTTATTCTTCCTGCTGCATTAATCATGCATTACTTCATGGACACTGACCTTATACATTTTTCTTTCCATACGCCTTTAGATACAGTATTTCTGGACACACTTCTATAGACACATTTCACACCTTAAAATCGAGTAATCGGAATCCGTTCACTTATTTTGCACGCTATATGTTCCTGCTTTGAACTCTTAATTAACTGAAACATCTGTCGGGAACAAGAATCTGTAGGGTCCATTTGCATTGTCAGGATGTTTCCTTGATATATTTATTGTATTTCTATATATAACAATGACCCAATTTCCTTTCACAACCTTATTGATTGCTACTGGAAATTGGATTCATCTTAGACATTGCCTCTCGTTCCTTAAGGTATTTGTTATCTGATCAGTGTGATTTACATGTTTCTTTCTAGAAACTGTAATTCATTACAGTTAGCAGGGTCTTGTCAGTCCAATTACTATATTCTTTTCACTTGTGAAGCGTTTCTCTCCAAGCCCGGATCTTGGCTGTACCAGTAAGGAAATCTCTGCATGCAGAGAGTGCTAAAACCTGAGTGTGGTGATGAAGGCCATTGGAAAAGGGATAAGTGATTCAGCAGGCGGATCAATAGAGAAAGATCCATGCCTCCCAGCCGGCTCAATCAGACCCCCTGGGGGGTGAGAGAAACATTAGGAGACGGAAAGATGGACAGAGCGTGTGTGTGTGTGTGTGAGAGAGAGAGGGAGAGAGAGAGAGAGATAGAGAGACTTTCATTTAAGACCTGATTAGACCAGCAGAGAAAAAGAAAGAGAGAAAATGTGGATCTTTTGTGTTGGTGCTTTGGCATTTCATTCTCAACTGCTGTGCCAATAAACTACATTGTGCCAAAATGAATTACAATAAATTTAACTGAGCTGAAAAGAATTGAGAAATAGAGACTAAGTGCGTTGAGATGGGGGGGCCTTTTTTTTGAATTTCATTTTCAGAGCTATTTTGAGACCCAAAACACAAATCAGATGCTTGAGTCATTGGTTGAGTCAAAGCAAAGACACCGTGCCCTTGACACAGCGCTGAACTTAAACGCTGGCTTGCAGTGCGGTTCATTGAAGCTTCGTCTTAATGCCCAAATTACTCCATTTCCTCCACTAGATGATTCACTTTCCACAGCAGTTCATCCTCTAGTCATTGGATGTGTGATTGATTAAAATAGAAGCCAGTGCAGCACCGGTTAGGAAGCCTCATCACACCGCTGCATTGACGTTAACATCTCTGGCTGCTGGTGTGGATTTCAGCATTGACCTCTGCTGAGACGTGTAAGTCAACCCCATTGTCCTTGTATGACCGTCACACTAATGCCCCAAAGACAGTTCAGTTTAGCCCTGACAACCAAGCGCACGCCGCAGCCCACCTCCCATCCGCCAGCACTCACTCTGAGATGTTTTCCTTACTTGAATAATGTATCAATTTCTACAGAAATGGCAATGTTTGCATTTCTCTCTCCCTCGCTCTCTTCCTCTCTCTCTGGATGGTTCTCCCTTTTCAGTCTGAAAATAGAGTGCAGAAGAAGGCTGTTGCTATGGTGATACATCCACTGGCGTTGCCCGGGACATTTTTAGCCACGCGATGCGCGGGGGGATTTAGCTCGCCTGTAACTTTCTGTAATTTCCATTCTAATTATATCACTCCTGCCTGCGCTGTGTGCCACCACATGGGGTAAAACAGCAGAGCGCGGCTGGGTGAGGATCCTAGTCACTGCTCTCTCCGCTGCCCTCACACCACATTATGCGATGCTATCGTATAATGTCACCACTCAAAGACAGAGGAAAGACAGGGACAGGGAGAGGGAGAGAGAATTTGTGCGTGCACGCTCCTTGCACCGGTATGTGAATGAGAAACTAAGACAGAGAGAGAACCGCCGGAGCAAAAAGAGTAATGCTGCTGCTCTAGTGTACATGACAGAAACGGTGGTTTTACAATGTGATATAAGACAGGACTCTGTTACCACTCAGTGAACAAATCAAATGAGAGACCAGCTGAGATTACAGTAGTTGGGAGCTCTGTTGATGCTCGCTGGACTTAACACTGAGGACCAGTAGGGGGTCTCAGCAGTCATTAATCACCAGGCCTATCAACTGTGCACATAAAATTACACCTTTCTAAGGGACTATGTACAGTAAAAGCATCCTTTTCACCTTTTCTCTGTATTTGTATTCTATAAACAAAAAACCAGCATTTATAACTAGAGATCCTTCAAAAACATTCCTAAAAGAGGACATATTTCAAAATGGTGAATTCAGTTCAATTCAGCTTTATTCTCATTATAAATGCGTAATGTGAAACGTGGTCTTGTCATTCCAACTTGCTAAAAGTGAGAGAAAAACTGAACCTAAAACATTACAGTTGTAATTAAAAACTGCTTAATAACTGCGAAAGTTATAATGTCTCAAATTGTTTTGAAAGACAGGATAATTATTCTGCAAATATACTGTACGTCCAAACATACAGGACAGTAAAAGTGCAAAAATATTTCTTAGAAGCAAAATAACTTAAATACTGCGCACTTTAAAACACTGTACAGCTATATTCATACTTTAATAATGCCAGCAATATTACAATAAGAAAAAGTAAAAAGTTGATCACACACTACAAGTGAAGTCACATGACATGTCTGTGTCTGTGGTTGAACAACTGGATTAGTAAAACTAAAGTGAAATATGTATGTGTCATTGCATAAGGCTGTATCACTGTATCTGATATATGTGAATTAATTTTACCCCAGAAATGTTATGAGCAGTGTTGATCAACCACAGCTTTTATCAAACACTATTGAAAATATTTATTTTGATTCAAAGCCTATATAATATATACACACACACACACATATATATAACCTCTGTAAGAGAGTTAAACATCTGACCAGTTTTACTGAAACTTAGTAAGTAATCACTGAGTCAGGTAACAGAACCAAGCTTTAAAGTGTCAGTGTGCTTCCAGATTGTCGGAGCACCGAGCAGCTAAACTCCTTCTCCTAACACTTTTTCCAACGTCAACATTGGCGGACGGCTGCATCCAACAATTTTTCAAACTTCCTCAAACCGACACTCCAACATTACACCCATTTAACACAGTGAATGGCCAGCTGTGTGGAGGTAGGAGAGTGGGCCTCACTACATTTTGTACATTTGTTTATGGACAAACAAGTGCAAACACCATGAATGCCTTCGAGGATAGATTGTCTGAAAGTGTGTGTGTCGTTATCCTGGGAACAGCTATAAACACTTTTGCCTTTTGACATGTTTGGACTGAGCATCAGACAACATAGTTTTCTTCAAGCATACCTTGGCCTTAACCCTGCTAAGTCCAAGCAGAGTAATCATCATCACACATATTTGTCGAATTGGGTCATCCTTCCAACTTCACTTCGGATGTTTCCCACTGCCTTTCACCTTAAACACTTTCAACACTTAAACAATGTGTTCAAATGTAGCATGTACAGAATTTGATGAATGTCTTTCCTATTGTTTCTTGACAGAGGTAAGACTTCATGGGCCATCACTTTAACAAATACCAATTTGTGCTTGTATTTGTTCCAAGATAAGATACCTATTACACCAAATTAAAGCCTTTAAAGTATATAACAGATGTTCAGAAAACACTTAAACTAGTTGTGAAAATGTGCACATTTTGAAATATGAATTAAAATATGTAATACAGTAACACACACTTGGGCACTTTTATCTGTGGACACCACTTGTGTCCACTTTTCACTTTTGTCTTTTATATCTGTCCAGGTGTCATCATCCCCACAAACCACCACAATGGGTAAGACTTGGGGGTGCAGCGCGGGGAAGTATTTACCAAAGAGAGGGATTGTTCAAAAAAGTGTTGCCTTTAAATAATTCATGGACATCAAAGGCCTTCCTCATTGAACCTCATGAATAAACCAAAGCCTGGGTCAAGCTCAGTGTTTCACAGCACAAGTTCACAACAGCAAAACCTGGGGAAAATATTTAAAGTTATTAAAATAAAAGAGAAGTAGACAGAGGGAGGAGAGTAAAAGTAGCATAATAAATAGGACATCTCAGATCTCAGCAGCTCTTATTGAAGTAGACAGATCAAGTTATTGAAGCTGTGTAAGAGTCCAGAAAAGTTAAATGAAGCATGTTTAGATGTTTAAATGTAGAAAATCTACTCTGCATAAATAGAAATGTGATCGACATAGTCCAGATAGATAAGAGAAAGAGAGACATAGAGTGTCTTCATCATTGAGCCGTCTTTCTAAACTGAAGCATATGTAAGGGAATGAAGGGCCTGACTGATGTAACTGTTCCCTTGTTGACCACGACGTCTTGTATTTCCTAGTATCATTTTACGCTCCATTAGGGCTGCTGATGTTCATTAAAGATGACTGCCCTTCAGCAGACGTGGCATCCCAAACTAATTACAACTTTCAGCAGCCGACGCCCCAAACCGTCATCCACAGTCATGGTGCCTTGAACGAGGAAACAGAAGAAGTGGCCGAGGATATCAGCAAGGATTATATCGCATGGGTAAATGCATTGTCTCGAACTTTAGAAAGTGTCAGAGCACCTGCACTCAAGCAAAAAGTGAGATGGCCTTTTGTTTGAAGTTCAACAAGTGCCCCTCGCAGGAAACACTTCAGTTAAGTAACCATCTTCAGCTCTATCTTTTATTCATCTTTATATCATCCTGCAGGTAAAAGGTTCTATTTTTAATTATTCATTATTAACTGCATAAAAGCTATAGGGTTGCAGGGAAGCTTTCCTGCCATATCCACTTTCAACGATCCATTATCTAATTTCCTGCATTATCTCAAATCCTCTTGTGGATACTCATTTACCCAGTTGGGATGAAACAAGTATTGGAAACTAAAATATTTGTGTTATCCCTCTTGTAAAGTGTTTATTTATTTGGCGGTCTAATGTAGAGAAAATAGGGAAAAGAGAGACGATGACTGACGAACTGGGGTCAGTGTCCTAACCCATGGTCCACCAGGACGCCACGGGTCATTTTATGTTGTCATTTTGTTTACTCATATTCATTTTATTTACAAGGGCAATGTCAGCTGAAAGATAATTATGACAGTTGTGTCATATCCAAAAAGGGCAACGTATTGAATCAGTGCACATACACTTTGAGCTAAATCCTATCCTCCAGTAACATGCTCACAATGACATCTAACATGCAGAAGTGAAGCGTGTATAATGTTCACCGTGTTAATCGTTTCAGTTTATCATGTAAGCATGTGGACATGATTAGCAGCCAGAGACGGCCCACTCAGAGTCAGTTTCCTGTTTCTGTGTCACGTGTGTTTCCTCACTACCACTCCCTTTAGGAGACCAGTGGCAGGTCTGAGTCGATCCATTCCGATCGGAGAAGTGGACGTGAGCTCCGAATATGACTGATTCTTTCGCCCCATAGTCATTGAAGTAGATATTGGAACCATTTTTCACGAGCAACATATTTTCCAAACATTCTGACACAAATCAGGAGAAAGTTAACTTTGTTCGAGGCCTGCCGTCGTCTCAGCAGCACACTCTTGCGAGATCTGGCAACATCTCTCTGTTGGTTGGTCTGGTTTTACTGCAGTGCTGCCGACGTCGCTTCCCAAACTGAAATTTAAAAGGGACTTAAAACTGAAGCCAAGTGTTCAGGAGTCAGAAGATCATGAACGTTATTACAATTCATCGCATCATGAATGTCTGTACTAAATTTCCATCCAATACTTGATGAGATATTTCACTTAAAACTATAGGTTTCATCTACATAAAAGTGCTAGAGGAAAATACAGGGAAGCACCAAATTCAGTAGGATTCATCCTCTGGGAACCATGAATGTCTGTGCAAAATGTCGTCCCAATCCACCTGGTAGATATTAAGATATTCCACTGGATAAGTGAAAGCTCTGGACTAGTGGAGGCACTAGAGGAAACTGGATCATTGGATCCCCAAAATCATTAGAATCCATCCTCTGGGTACTTGAATCAAAGTGGCGGACCAACCAACATCCCAAGAGCCATGCTGCTAACATAGCTAAAAACAACCAAACTGATTAATCACTGGGAAATTCACAGTTTGACCGAGCTTCATCTGTCTGTTTTAAACCAAACATCCCTTGTTGGAAACTTTCTTTTTAGATGCACACATGCTGCATCACTTCTGGCACTAATGATATACTGTAACCACACTCTCCATGCCATCTCTTACAAAGAGGGAATAACTTTTCTCTGTGGGTCAGCGTTGCATGAATCGTTCTCCCTCTGTTTCCCTGTTGTTAGCCCTCTACACATTTGCTGTCGTGCATCTGACCCACTTTTTCCAGCCTGTACAAAAGATGGTTAACATGTGTCAGCTTGTGCAAACAAGTTCCCTGTGCCTTTAAATACTCCTCTATTCATTTCTAGCATGAATGACCTTTTCTGCTTGCTGGTTTTTGCTTTTGACAAATCTGATTTTGAACTGGCCTATAACAAACATACAATTTTCATTAAATTAGTTTGGCCACTTCTGTTTACTTGCCACTTAATGTTGGTATTAGTATTTAATTTCACCACTTTCAGCTTCAGCATAAGGCTAATGCAGATTTTATTCTTGGATTTTGTCTATTTGTGGCTTTGGCAAACGGCCTTGTGTCTTTCTCTGTGAGTTAACATTAGCAGTGCTGAACAGGACTAGCCAAGTCTTATTATTAGTACCACTAAAATTACTCCCAGTGAAGCAGTTCAGTGATGCCTTTTGCTTGTTTTAACAGCAGGGAAAATGTTTAGTATTTTGAACATTTGATCTAAATACTCTACACCGTATATAGCAAGGTGGGTATATATATGTCTATCAAGCATTTTCAGCACGCTCCACTGATGATCATCCTCACTTGGCCTCTTGCAGTGTTAAAGTGGATATTGCATACACAAATGTCCTTTGTAAGAGGCTGCACACACTTGCAAATATAGAACACTGCAGTATTTGGATTTAGCACAAGACTGAAATCAATAGGATTCTGGACCCCCTACCCCCTCTCTCTCCCAGTCTTTTTGTGTGTGTCTTTCTCTCACACACACTCTCTCCTCTTTCTCTTTATCCATCTTCCTCAATCCCCCCCGCCACCCCCCCAGCCCCCCTGATTGGAGGCAAAGCAGGCATGCAGGATCAGTTCCATGGGAGGGCCTCTCCACAGCAGATAATGGTCCATTCCACTCATTTTGGCTTCCTTTTATTTGTTCACATCAACATCAAAGCCTGTCCGTTCCCTCCGTTGGGGAGCGAGGCTTTAAGTCTTTGACTGATCTGCCTTGTTCACTCGTAGCGCTGCCCTGGTGATGTCCATCCCTCATCGCATGTGCAGCAAACACACACATACAAAGGCGTTCACACACACATACATGCTAATGCACACACTCAGACACGGGGGACAAGGAGCTGCACACACACACACACACACACACACACACACACAGACACAGGAAGCCTCACATACAAATCTCACATATGCTCTCTAACACAATGTGAATGACGTTCCTCAAGCGCTCATTAAGGTTGAGGAATGAACACACTGAGCACTACTTAATTTACAGCAGTGGTTCCATAACTATTTTAAACCATGGCACCCCTTCTTGGTGTTTTTTGACAGTATTAATTGAAATAATATTCTGAACCACTCAAACAAAAGCATTTGGTCGCCATTGTATGGCACCATTGCCGCATTTGACAGTTTTTCCTGCAGCTTGTCCTATCCACGAAATACCGCAAGACGAGTAGCTTTCACACTACAGTCTGATTTTAGCTCATTTGGTCAAATGTATTAGCATTTCTCGAGCTCTGTTTACAGTAACAAAACTTTTTGATTGTTTTCTCTGAGAGTCACTGCCTGTCTGATGTGCACATGGAAAACTCATGCTTTGTAAAATGTCTTGCGTCACTATGGCAACCGTGAGCTGTCATCACCAGTCGTTGCTGCGCCATGACTGAGGTACAAAGTGTGAGGGGCTATTTCAACGGCCCCTGGTTCCAAAAGTCCCATCCATTTTTCCCCTTGACAATGTTACGTGGCTCACAGGTGAAGCCCTTCTACGACACGAAACTCTTAATGAATCATTAGTCCAAAAGATGAATAACTATGTTAGAAAATATCTGGTTCTTTGATAAGTAGCCAAAGGTTGTGTACATAAAAACTACAGGGGAGAAGTTAACTTTTTGGTAAGAAACATCCAATCACAGAGCGCCAAATTCAGCTAAGACTACAGTGTTGAGAAAACTAACGATACAATGTGCAGCTTAAATCTATTCACTTTTGAATTCTGGATAATTTTTTGATGAATTCAGCAACCATGCGTGCCGTGTTTTGTTCTCAGCAACAAAGCATTTTGAATTTGCGACAACAAGCTTCTTTCACTATGGCAACCGTGGCAAAAGGCTCATGGGGACTGTTGTATTCAGACCTGTCCGCCACACCATACTGACAGAAGAAACCTTTTTTCTCATAAACAGATTTGAAATAATTAAAACTGGAGCCCGTAACGTAAACCTATAGGATTGCTCTATTGTCCCGTGTTTCTCTGTTAAGTAACAATGAGATCATTGCTTAAAGAAAGAAAAGATCAAAATAATTACGCTTGTGTTGAGGAATCTCATATTTATCAAGAACATACAGTATTGTTGATCTGAACAACAACAGCCAACAAAATCCCCCCTTATGTTGCAAGAGAACGTCTTTAATGTGGGTATTTTATCATGAAACAAATGAATTTCCTGGAGACTGTCAGCATAGCAAAATAATTTGACTTAAATTTCAAAGTGAGCTTGATAAGCCTGAATACCAGATAAAAACATGTGCTCCGCTTATCATCGTTGTCCCTGTGGTTGTTAAGTTTGCCTGTAGAAAGTGCTGTCCGAGGGCTTAATATTACCAGAGGTCAATTCTTAAACTGCAACCCCCCCCCCCCCCCCCCCACACACACACACACACACACACACCTCCCCACACACCTCCCCACACACACACTTTTTACACACTCGTGGATTCAGAAGGCACGATGGCAGAGGATCAATTACTGATCAGACGATAGGAGCTCCTGTTGGCTTCCTTCAGAAGTCAACCTCTCCAGTTCTCTCTTAATTGGCCCCTAATCTCTTCTTTTCTGAATTCTCTTTTTTCCTCTCTCTTACACTGGCTTTATTCTGTCTGTCTGGATATCTGTCCTCTTTCTGTCTTCCTTTCCATATTGGCCTGTTTCTCTTTGCCCGGCGTCTGACCACCCCCATTTCTTCCGCTGCGTCTCTTGACACTGCTCCTAATTACAAAACACACAGGGGCCATTAGCGCGGACCTCCAGCCGACGCCTGTCCCTTTATCCATTCATCCCCTCCCCTCTGTCGCTATCTCTCCATCTCTGGCCTCCTTCTTTCTCTGTTGTTGGTCAAAAGTCGCTTTGTGTGGGACCCGTTAGGCGAACAAAGGCAGCGGGCTGCAGCGGTGCTCAGAAAGGTCACAGTGATGTACGGCCCTCGGCGCTGCCGCCAGGGTCAGGCCTGTCTCAATGGGGACGCACTTAACGCTCACACAGCCAAAAGCATTACGGCATTTTGAAGGAAATGCATGTTGTCTTGGCTCTGCTTAAAGGGGTATACCACTCAATGTAAAAATTAAGTGTGTTCTTATTGGCAAATAAACTTCACTGGCTATTAAAAGGATGCACAGCTTGCTTTCAGAGCTTGAGACCAAACATACAAAAGTCTCACTTTCAGCATAGATTGAGTTTGTAAGCTTATATAACATTTACATATCACATAAAAACTAACTGTTCACTGACAATCCCATAATGAGGAGGTCAGGGCAGATGGGGTGCATACAAAGCACAGGACTTTGACACCAGAGGCAGAAGTTCATAACTGTTACAAATGACCATTACAAAATAGATTAAAACGTCGGCTCTGTGAAATGTCACCCTGGACGGTATGGTTAGATCCAGGCACAAAAACTGCTTGGTTAAGGTTGTGAAAGACTGATTGTGAAATATAAATGCTGAAGAAACCGAAAGCTCCCAGTGGTCCCCCATGTCATGCTGCGGCTTGACTAAGGTTAGGGAAGGATCGTGGTTTTGGTTAAATATTGAAAAGGAAACACAACCCGCCTCATGCTTCAAGTTAGCGTTTTTACTCTTTCCCTCACCTTAACAAAGGGTTTTAAGCTGCTTGAATGAAACGTACATCATGCCTTAGTTACGAGCTATATTGAGGATATTGTAGGGAAGCAAATAAAATAAGCTGACACTGAATGTTTTGAGACACAGAGCGGCCACTGTAATAGAGGCCGATGGTCTAACCCACTCGCTGAAACACCTCTCAACCCCCCAGAGAACTGAATCCCATACCATTCAGCCACCTGAAAATAAATGGTGGTTTAACAGGTTGATATAACATATGATAATCATCCAACATTCAAAAAAGACTACAACACTAATGAAGGATTGATATTTACTACAGTGGCTGTGTGTCTGATTGAAAATGCACTTCTTCATGCAAGTTTCCAAATTCCTTAAATTCTGACTTACAGCGGTACAAGCTTTCTGTGGGACACTGCTGCCTAACAGAGCCTGTGTTTCTGTAAAACTGTACAGCGTGTAGGAAGATGGGCTGTTTAACGCACCCGCATTCATTGTCCTTCCTCTTGTGAATGGCTCTCTGTTGTGTGCTCTGTGAGTGATATTTGTGTTAGGCTGTACGGCTTGTATCAGGGCTCCGGAGGACCAAGAAAACTGAATCCCATTAGTGTTCTATTCAGCCTGTGTCTCTGGATGTGTATACAGCGCTATCTGAGCTGTGAGATTTGCCCCTCCATGGCATGTCTGGTACTCTGCGAGCCCGTGCATGAGTAGCATGTCAAACTAGGCCGCTACATCGAAGCGGGCTCAGTTGCATTACTGTGCATTGTGTGTGCGGCTATGTGGCACTGATACCGCATGCAACAGACAGAGGCAGCCTTGACCCCGCTTTTTGTTGTGTGAGTCGTACATCTGTCGGGCTCCTGTTGCCGATGCTGTGGCTCCTGGTCATTACAGCAATCACATGCTAGATTTATGCCGCTGCCTGATGTTTCATGGCTTTATAAAAGGAGATGAAAGTGGATCTCAATGGCTGGAAAGGGGGGGGGGGGGCGATGAGTGATAGAGGAAAGAACAAAAAATAAAAGAGAGGGAGAAGCCAGTGCAGCCTTAGCACGATGCCTTGTCATTAAATTAAAGTTTTTCATGAGCCAGTAATGAAAATGGACAATTACTTTCTGCAGCTAAGTAATTCTTGTGTAAAAGAAGCAGGAAGCACAAGCAAATACATTAAAAAAAACTGGCATAGGTGACATCAGGAGCAGTTAGAGGCTAAACCGGGATTGACCCCCCCCCCCCCCCCCCTCCCACACACACACACACACACACACACATACACACACACATATACACAGCCCCCCACCCCAGCCCCACTCCTCTTTACCCGGATCCAAATGGCAGATGGAAGGCGTCATTACTGCTGCAGCTCTGGGAATGACAGACAGACAGATACACACACACACACACACACACACACACACACACACACACAGAAGCTACTAAAAATGAAAAAAAGAAAACCCCGGTCATATCCCCCCCACCCCCATTCCCACCATTAAACATACCTGTACTGTAGCTGGAGATAAAAAAAAAAAGCTGTGACTCATAAATATAGAGCACATACGCAGTTCTCTTCTTCACACACACACACACGCGAACAAACACAAACACACACATGAACACACGTAATTCTTGCAAGACAGCCATCACGCCATGTCTCTGCAATACCATAAGCTCGTTGGTTTTGTTTATTGTTTGTCTCCGGGCACTGGGAGGCCTTTTTACACACACACAAACACTCACACACACACACACACACACGTACGCAGGCGCTCCAAATTGTTCGATTAAGTGGGTCATCCTCTCCTACAGTCTCTTGAAAGAGAAAAGAGCTCTTTTTTTTTGTGTGCGTTTCTAGCCGAGAGGCAATCGCACCCTTCCATGGTTTTGGCTGCACCTTTTAAGAGTATTTATGGAAATGACAGTACAGCACTCTGGAGGGCTGCACGCTGCTCGGTTGCTTAGTGTGTGTTTGCGCGTGCGTCCGTGTGGGCACGTGCGCATAAGCACAGGGAGGATTTAAAAAGGCTTGCCTGGGTGAATATCAGCCGGCGTCTGCGGCCTAAACAGCAAACGATGTGTATGTCCAAGTGTATGGTTCGTCATGATGGGTGCTTTATTTATTTAAATACTTTAGTGTGGTGGCGCGGGTGGGGGGGTGAGCTGGGTCTGTATCACTCGAATTGGACTGAGCTGCGACTCCGCCGTACATTTGGCAAGGGTGCGCGGAGGCCGACCTGTCACTGCGAATGAAAGCCAAATATCTTGCAGCCGATCCACTTTGGCTGTCTGAAAGAGAGAGGGAGAAAAAGTGAGACAGAGCGAGCGAGAGAGAGCCGAAGTGTCCATCTCTTTCTCTATCCGGCCGTCCGCCTGTCTGTCTGTCTGTCTGTCTCCTTGGACAGCTCCGTGGCAGTCTGGTCGGATCAGACTCCCTATCATTGAGTGTTTGGACTGATTTGCCTCCAACAGCCACAGCTGCACAGGAAACATTTATGCCCCGTGAAATAAACAGGCTTCAAATTGAGGGTTGAGGATGAATCTTATATGTTTCATGTTAGGAGAGTGGTGAGAGGCATCTGAGGCAGTCTGGGTCTACAGTATACAGCCAATAGATGAGCACCGACTGTTGATGTGTACATAGGTAACACATCAGCAGGTAATATAGTGCTCTAAATAAGTATGAATAACTATAAATTAATAATATTACAATAGCATGTTTTACTACCTTTGCAGTCCATTTAAAGAGCTATTTTTGTCATTCAGAAATCTTATTATTATTATTATTAACATATTCTTTATTATTAAGCTTATCAAGCTTCAAACGGTTGTTTTACTGCACGAGAAATGTGGATACATTGAACACAAACTGATTTTTAAAGTTGTTTTTTGTTTGTCTCTTGAGCTGCTGTTTTGTTCAAAGTTGTTACACTCAAGAGTTGCATTGTGGGATAATAGTGTCCTTCAGCTGCTCTCACGAATCGAGTCATTATACATGGCTTCCTCGCCATTCTACATCTATTTGGTCATTTTTCTTCTTTGAAGGTACCGCATACTCACACACTTGCTTACAGCTAGCCCCAAACCTCGTCCCCAGGAAATGTTTTTGTAGTTATATTATCACCGTTTCACGCACCTTTGTCATTTTGAAAATATCTCTACTAATCCATCACTTGCCACAGTGACAGCAAAGATAAATTTCATCTCGGCCAGTTTGTCAGAAGTGGACAACCATACAGGTGGTAAAGTGACAAAGATGTATTGTCCCTCCTGAGAAGACTGATTCATATTTTAGGTGTTTACGCCCTTGTCTGCTCTATAGTTGCCAAATAATTTGCCATTAGAGTCTTGTCGTTACACTCTATCATAACCTGTATTATAAGAAGAAGCTTCTGTTAGATCCTGAAATCCAATATTATTCATACATACTAAAGGATACAAATAAATCATTTTATCAAAATCACTGATTGTAAATATACTTTTAAATATACTGTTTATTTAAAAAAAAACTCAACAAGGTACCTTTAAATTCTAGTATGACTTCTACGGTGTAGGCTTTAGTGTTCACTTCAAATAAAATAGAAGACATGAAATGATCTCACGATATTTAAGAAGGTTTTAATGTGGAAATGAGGGGGGAAAGTTGTTAAAAGTGGTATTTCTGCTATATTGTGCCTGTTTGTTAGGGATAGCAACTGCAAAAAACCTTGTGGGTGACTTCATTGTCTAAAAGGAACAAATGTAGGTGGTCACAATGTAGGTGGTTTCATCCTATCATATGAGAAATATTTCCACAATGGTATGGTTTAACACAACAAAATCACCTTTATTTTTGAACAAAACACACTTTTTACCCCCCCCAAAAAAAGCATCTTTGCAGAATGGGGCTTTAATGTGTATCATGGCATACAGAGATATCTGAGTAAAGTTGTGTGTGTGTGTGTGTGTGTGTGTGTGTGTGTACCTTTCCTGCGTATGTCTGCACTGTAGCAGGAAGGTTGACATGAAGCTGAGAAGGAGTGTGAAGGGCACAGCACCTCAGGAGGAATGACACAACACATGCGTGCACCCAAACACACACACACACACACACACACATATAGTACACACAAATACACCTCCTCTCCTTTCTTCTCTCTCTTCGATGACTCATCCCACCCAGGGACAGCCAGTGAGGGAGAGGGAGGAGAAAGAGAGAGGAGACGGATGGGAGAGTGTGAGGGGCGACACAACAGTGGAGAGGAAGAAGCTGGTTTGCAGATTCACAGAGGAGACATATGGCATCAAGCATTTTCTTATTGACCTTTTATTTCAATGCTACGCTAATCGGATTGTGTGTATCAGTGTAAAAGTTATTCCCAGCAAACACGCATTATGATTCTCACCAGTCCCACGTGGAGTCTCGCAGATGGTTCTCTCACCGTTATCTTTTTGTTTTAAAAAACGCTGTTTCCCTTTTTTTTTTGCATCGCAGCGGCTCAGCTACGAACACAACAGAAACCCCCCCCCCCAACCAGCGCAGCAACACGCTGAGCTCTGCTCCAGTCTGCCCCGCCGCTCTGCTGTGCTCATTTGATGGTATCTGTTAGAAAGATTCCCAAACTTCCTATGCGTTCCAGGTCTGTATCACTTGTGCATCACAGACTGTAGACCCAATTCTTAACTCTCTCCAAATCCCATAGTCTCTAATGTCTTTATCTTATGGTGTGAGGGTATTTGAGGAGGTAGATAGACTCCTGAGGAGCTCGGGATGTTGTCACAAGAGGTGATTAAACCGCACTGAAGGAGCTACGCTATTGAGCTGACTGTATTGCTGAGGATATGTCTGTATTGCTGACTGCTGCAAAACCCAGAGATAGTTGAGTGGTCAGGTCCCATGTGCCTGTAGAGCAACATGCAGCATATGCCCCTACAGCACCATTATTTCATCCTTACTGAACTTTTTAAGGGCACTAGGGTTGCTCAGTGGTTAGATACATCATCTGATAATAGAAAGGTCCAATATCTGACTGGAGTCAGGGTGACTTAAACTTGACCTTGTATTTCAAGTTGGATATCGGCTGGACAGGTTTGCATCGCTCATGTAATGATACAATGAAATTTTTGTTACGGGAGATATAGAATTAGTTTGAAATAATATCCAAAATGGCCCTCAATTGAAACCCTGAACTGCTCATTTGGTGTAAAGGCATTAACTAAATGGATCCATGTTAGCAAAGATCAATTTCCTCATCAGTGTTTACTGCAGCGTGTCGTTCCATGCCGCGCAATTTTATGTTGAAAATGACCGTTTTTCAACTTTATGCTCCTTTCCCTGCTTTTGGTCATTTTTACTGCTCTCACTTTGCCCCGCAGAAATGGCAGCGGGATTCGAAGTGCTGCTAGATTGCCTCAGATAATGCAATGCTTTCAGGCGAAGCACAGGTGTGTGTCTGTGTGTGTGGGCCTGTCTGGCTGCCTCTGAGGGGAACGTTTTCTGCCCAGAGATCCAAAATGATCCACAAAAAAGTCCAACAGCAAGCCCAGACAAGCCGTCACAGCATGCTGCCACACAAACCCTCCGGAGGTTTTGCTGTGATTATTGGACCCCGATACATGTCATCCCCAGCATCCTATCTGAACATTTAAAAGCCTATTTGCAGAGATTTTTTAAATGATGTGCAGGAAATGGGTGTTAATTGGTGAAAGTGCCAATGGAGCAACATGGTCAACAAACAAAGTAATGACGTTCTTAATAACTTGGCTCTGCTTAGATGACCTTCTTTAGAGCCATTCACAAAGTTCATCTGCACATGAGAATAATAATAGGTGTTGCTAAATGCTTTTTGATGTAGGACTAGTTGGTTAACTGTAACTGGCGAGTTAACTGCTAACACGAGCGTCTCTCTGTTTTTTATTTCTAGTACTTCTAGTACCCCTCTGGCATTTTGTTCTGGGGATTGTGCCTCATTTAAGTGTTATTGAAGACTTTAAATCGAATACGCTTTCTACCCGTCTGTTGGCAAACTGGTTATTTCGGTCGCTGACGGCACGATAAGTTGACACAGTTCATCTGTGAGATGTATATGTGCCATCGACGCGTGTCTCAGACATGTCCAACTGCCATGTCTCGTCCGTGGCAGAGGGGGGTTAAGATAAAAATGCAACACAGCTAATGAACTACCACATAATTAACTGAGCGTCCCTCAAAGGTCAAGAGAGTTTGCTGCAGGTCAACAACGGAAATTTGTGTTTCTGTCAAATTTTTTCCATCCCCTACAAGTGAATCCAGCGATTGAGCCACTCCATTGAAATTGATATCGCCACTAAATTTGGTGTGACTGGATCTTTTATAAAAAAAAAAACACAACACAAATCTGAACAGTTTTTGTGTCTGAATTATTTAAAAAAAAAAATGAATCCCTGCTTTTACTGGTGAGGGGGGGGGGGAGTTCCTCTGTGATTGTAGAATTATAAATTCCTGGCAGGACTAGACAGCCAGCGGCTTGGAGTCAGCACACAGAGAGCTCCAGCCTAGCCAGCTGCTGAGAGCTGCCATCCCCAGAAACAGAGACCTTGGCAGGGGACGGTGTTGAGACACACTGGGTCCCCTCATCCAGCCCGCAGCCCTGTGAGTTCTGCTCAGTGGAGGAGAGAAGAGGGCCCAGCCCGACGGGAGGCTCGGCTCGTCGGGCCCCCGGGCGCGTCGAGTGTGTACTTGTCGGCGTGCGTAACTTTGTGGGTCGGCCCGCGCCTGCGCCGGCTCCAGCTGCAGCGAGCCTCAAAACGGTGCCCACATGTGCGAGTGTGAATGTGGATCCTGTCACCCACCGGGCCTCACACGCGCTCCAAAATAAACGGCTCCCACCGAGGATTACTATCGATCCGTGTGGAGCACTCAGCTGCATTTGGAGAGAGAGAGAGTATACAGTCTCCTCTCTCTCTCTCTCTCTCTCTCTCTCTCTCAGCCTGTCTTCTGAGGAATGTTATGTGTCCGCCTGTCTGCAGAAAAAGTGTAAGGGATGATTTGGAAACACAGTCCACTAAACTGTTACAATGACAAACCACTGCTAGCTGTCTTTTAGACATGTGATACTAAGACTTTATATGTGTGTGTGTGTGTGTGTGTGTGTGTGAGAGAGAGAGCCAAAGAGAGAGGGGGGGGGGGAGGACTGGTAAAACCAGACAGGGAGACTCTTACACCTCCCTCCCACTTATTTTCCCTCTCTGAAGTAAGTGAAAATCTTTTGCTTGTCAGACTTGAGGGAGAGACAGGGCGAGGGAAAAAAGGAGACAGTGAAAAGCGGAGAAACACACATGGAGAGACGGACCGGAGAGAGGAAATAAAGAGGCTGTTTGATTGACAGCCAATACGCCTGCCTGTTTCCTGTCACACACATGATTGCTGACCCACCCCTCTGCCCGGCTGAGGCCTCTGGGTAGACAGGCCAAGAAGGCAGCCCCATTTAAAGAATGAAGGATCATGAATGGATGGACGCCTCCCGGGCCGCTCACTGTCTCTGGGGTGTGTCCGTGTGTGTGTCCGTGTGAGTGTGTGTGTGTATTAGTGTGCATGCGAACGTTAGATTCAGCTCTTCGCCCCATTTCCCCCGTTACCATTAGCCTTAATCTCTAACTCTTAATCCTACCAGAATGACCACTGCACTTCATTGGTTTTAGCATGTAATGTCCAGCTGGATCCCGGTGACATAACTGGAACACAGGACTTTTGTCATTTTAATCAAGTTTTATTTTACTGGGAGGACACGCAGTGCAGAAAACAACAACAGTTTGTCATACAAACCTCACGGCTGACAGACTTCGACTCATGTTAGACAAATCACATAAGTCATTGTAACATCAAGTGGTCATGGAAAAACACGTCCCACACCACATACACCAGACCACAGCTGGAGGTGTGCCTGAAGATGAGCATTAGCCTTTAATATAATATAAAATACCAATAACACAACTTTGAAATTTTTAACCGGGGCTGTGTGGCTGTGGTTTGATCATTTGACCGACCGAGGCCCGGCAACATCAGCAAACAACCCCACAACTGATTGAAATGTGGCCAAATCCTGATTGGTGGACAGCTTTTTTTTTCCAACAGTTTGTCATGTTTGTTGACATCCGCCAGCCCCACCTGCCTAACCTTTATTAATACCAGGCGTAAATCAGATCCAATGTCATCATTCTGATAACTTATCCAGAAACAGATTGCATGTTTATACCAGGTGTAAAGCCAGCCTGACTGCTTCTAACTGGAGCTGTTCCCAGCTGACACGGACCCAACTGCGCCCTCAAAACTGAGCCAAATCTGCAGCACCTGCAGCCGTACCTGGGCCCAAACCGGTCCTCTGGCACTGCAACACAGCAGCAACAAGCCTGACTCAGGCGGTTGCCTGGGTTACTCCCTACAATTGAGTCCAAGCATCTCCGCGATCAATAACGGCAACTTTTTCGCCTGGGGTGATTAGACGGCATCATTAATATCCACAAAAGGGTTCCTATAGTAAACCTATAGTAACCTATAATCAGTGATCAATCAAGAAAGGTTTAAGATTAATGTGAACTTGATTTTCCTCTGAAGATAAACAGCTAATCCAATTACATTTTTTGTTGCCACTTGTTGACCCTAAAATTCATCACATATTTCTGAGCTTAACCGTGCTACCTGGACTATGTCTTGCTCTTTCACTAACTCTCTGTTGTCTTTCATGTGCCTTCATTCCTCCTCTCATCTTTTTCTCCCCCTCCTCCCCTCTCCCCTTCACTCCCCTCCTCCCCTCGGCTGTTTTTGGGGCTCAGAGATAAGATCGTCCTCAATGGCAAACTTTGGAAGACATCTTTAAGATTCCCACTGTCACTTCAGCTTAATGCAGCCCCCTGGGCTCTCACTACAAACACACACGTACACACACGGCCTCCCACTAATAACAGGGGCAGGCAGGAGCAGCCTGGATCCGAAGACTCGTAAACACACGTCTTTTTCCCAACAATTGTCTTTGATCTTTATCAAACAAAACGGTTTCCTTGGTGTATTTTGTGCTTCCATCTCTCAACTTAAACATGCTGCAATGCACTTTTCCCGCTTCGATTTCCCCACCCATAAATAAAATGAGAGCGCATTTGGATTTCCTGACTGCGGGCTTTCAGTAGGCCGATCACTGCACGTCTGTCAGATCCATTAATTCAGAAGTGTGCAAGCAAGTTCTGGTTAACTGTTTCTTGAGGCAACATGTTTACACGTCAAAACAGCTCATTTTCCATATCTAATCAAAATTTGGTTTATTTCTACCAACATGCTGGGATAGCAGACATGCATTAGTTGTGCCTTTGAAGAGTTTAAATGGATCATCAGAGCTCCTTTTTACCCCAAACTACACTCAGCAAAACTCCCCCCCCCCCCCCCCCCGCAGTGTTGCACTGGGTGTAGAATGAGTTCAAGCTTTCCTGTTAAGGGTTCCCACTTCCTGTGTTCACGGTAAAAAAAAAAAAAAAATCATGTCCTTCAGTTTCTGGATCCCATGGTCCATAATGATCTGATCTCTGTCTCCCATAGGCGGGCCGTTGCTATGGCAACCTGATGACGCTCTGAGGAAGGACGGGAGGGAGGAAAGGGAGGGAGGAAAGGGAGGGAGGTGGAGGGAGATGAGGAAGAAGGTAGCTGCACCAAAGGTTGAGTATGTTTGAGAGGATGGCTCACTCGCTTGAAAAGAGAGTGTGTGACAGCTCTCTCGTTCGCAGTCCTTGCTCTTTCTAAACTGCAGTTCGGAAACTATTTCGGAAGTGGATGAAGGGCAACCTTATGTGTATATGTTTGTGGGGGAGTGGAGAGATAGATTTTCACACACAGCATAAAGGAAGTGGTGTGAAAGGCTGCTCGACTAGACCCTGACTTCAGCGCAGAGAACGTGAAAATATGACTTAGTCTGAACAAATAGGTCAGACAGAGCTCAGAAGTGATCATGTGCAGAGGACACATGTCCCCTCCATCCTCCATCTATAATGGCTCCTACACCCTTGCATGGCTCTCTGCCTCTGCTTCTGCCCTGCTGTTGCCATAGCGACCACTCGGGTACAGACTCAAAACAACTTCCTGACAAAAAGCCTACATTTTACCTTTGGAGGTTAACTGCTTTAGATGGGCGGCACATGTGTCTCTCCATTTCTCAGTTTTAGACCCTATAGCCTACAGTAAGCAGATTTATATGTTGTGCAGATTTCTGCCTCGATGCATTTTGCAGTTATGTTTGTGACACCTGGAAGTGATGTGCTTCCAGTGTATAATTTTCCTGTACTGAAAACACACTAAATACACATAAGGCCAATTTTTTTTTTTTTTTTTTTTGAGGCATTTTTTAATTAATTTTCTCAGTTTGCTTAATTGTACGATGGTGTAAGCGTTTGTGTGTGCATGGCATAAAATATGCCATTGCTGAAGTCTTTCCTTCTATTTTGAGCTGTGGATAAACACAGTTTGCTTTTTGCCATCTTGTCTTCAACTATTTTTCTTAAACAAACAGCTTATTATTTTCTTTATTTGTTTCTTTTCATTTATTATAAACATTGTAAAACGTGGCTAGAGGCAATATCAAAGATGCAACAATGGCCAAAACTGTGACTCGCCTCGTCACTGCGATAGACGATCTTTGGCTGTACCTTCCGTACACAATAGCATTCTTTCAGTGAGCGCGGCGGGCGCTAGGACCCTGGGCGGGCGCCGGGGGAAGTCCTCTGCTGCTGGCGGGGCAAGGCAGAGCGCAGAAACACACGCAGCCACACACACACACACACACACACGCGTACGCAAACACGCACGTACACACACTCACCGAGCTCTTCTCCGACGGAGGAGAGAGAGAGAGAGAGAGAGAGAGGGAGAGAGCGCGGAGAGGGATAAACAGAGGGAGAGAGAGAGAGAGAGAGAGAGAGAGAGAGACTGTAGGAACGCAGCGGCTCGTGTGTGTGTGCGTGTGTGTGTGTGTGTGTAGGTACGCTCGCTCGGTGGTAGAAACGACTGGCGGGGCGGATATGGAGGGGCTCGGGAAAAACGCTGGGAACTGACCGAGCACCGAGGCGAAGAGAGAGGGAGAGAGAGAGAGAGAGAGAGAAGAGAGAGGAAGGACGGACGGACAGCACGGAAGGAAGGAAGGAAGGAAGGAAAGGAGGAGAGGAGGAGAGAAGTGTGACAGAGGAGAGGAAGACTGTGAAGAAGGGGCTCGTCTGGAACACAGAAGGATCCTAAGGTGACTTTATGGGGCTTTCATGGCTGTGTGTGTGTGTGTGTGCAGGGCTGTGTGTGTGTGTGTGTGTGTGTGTGTGTGTGTGTGTGTGTGTGTGTGCGCGGGGTGTTGACATGTGCTGCATGGCTCTGCACTTAAAGGGAAGAGTGGAGGTGTGTGTATGTGTGGCAGGGGGAGGTGTGTGTGTGTGTGTGTGTGTGTGTGTGTGTGTGTAGCCTATATATACATTTGTGTGTATGTGAGTTTAAAGGGGTTGTTTTTCCACGAGCTAAGAAGGGGGCCAAAGTGTGTAAGCGAGCTGAGCTGACCGCTATAAACTGGAGTGAAGGGATCAAAAGGAGTGGATACTTTTTAGGGAACAGCGTGATCCCATTCCGACACACACACAGGCACACACACTTGTCAGGTAGGCTACTTTTTAGTTGAGCTAGAGAAAAAACGGGGAAAACGCTCCCTTTTAAGAAGTCCATTTTGACTCCCCTTTCCTTCACTGTGTGTGTGTGTGTGTGTGTGTGTGTGTGTGTGTGTGTGTGAGCAGAGTTTTTTGGTGAAGCAGGTAACACAGGCGGTCTTTGGTTGGAGGTTGCAAAAGCAGCACAGAATGAATTTTCCAAAAGCTCGGCTGACAGTGAATGAGGCTTTATAAGTAGTAGCAGCTTCTTGTGTGCGTTGATATGTGTGTGTGTAAGAGTGTGTGTGCGTGTGTGTGTGCGTGCGCGCGTGTGTGTGCTATAGACGGCAAACAGGTTGAGGAAGGCAGATCTGATCAGACGCACAGCAACAGAGGAGAGAGCGTGGCACAGGCGGAGCAGCAGCACATTGGATTACACACAGACGAATACACACACACGCGCACACACACAAGCTCCGTGGCCAGCAGAACAGCTGGGAGAAATGTGTGTGTGTGTGTGTGTGTGTGTGTGAGTGAGTGCCTGAGAGCGTTTCACTTAATGCATGCGTCTGCCATTGCACGTGCAGGACTGTTTGCTTTTGTATTATCTTTTGCTACTGTGTGTGTGTGTGTGTGCGCCTGTTTCCGAGTGAGTGTGTGTGTGTGTGTGTGTGTGTACCCATCTGAGGCTGTGTAAATATGTATGTGCAGGGAAAGAATGTTCTGTCATCTCCTCAGACAGACGGCATGTGTGTCTACCTCCGTCTCCGTCTTCCCCCCACCCCCCCGTCTGGAGGCAGGAGGGTTGGTTGGGGGGGGCAGGAAAAGCGATCAGATGACCGAGAATAAGGCAGATGAGGAGATTAAACCAGTAGCGAGAGATGGAGCAGAGACGGAGAGGGAGGAGAGGATGATGGAGATTTTAGGACAGGAGGAGGAGGAGGAGAAAAGACAGCGGAGGAGACGGAGTGGAGGAGACGGGGGCTGGCGGGATGCTCTCTCCGGGAGTGCTCATTCATAATTCACCTCCATGGCAAACGCTCATTCACATATTGACCCCCCATGGCTGCGCTCAATGGAGTTCTCGCCCCTCCACCTCTGCCTGTCTCTCAATGGACACCCCTGTGGCGCCACGTTCAGTTAGCCCGCTTCTTTTTTTTCACTTTGGAGACAGCTGAAGTTCTCAGAGAAAGCGCACACTGTTTGTGTCCGTTATGGCTCCTCTGACACGGCACTTTTTTTTTCCGTTGGAAGCTCTGATGTGAGATTGAATTGTGTAAATTGAATATTGAATTCAGACTCCGCCCTGGACACAGATAATTGGTATGGATGGCTCAGTGGGTTAGTGCTTTCAGTACAACTGTTGTTAGTCTGATTCCCTCAACACAGCTAAAACACTCCATAATGGATCTATAATTCATGTGTGAATGAATTGAATAGTCTGCGTTTTGAATAAAAGCATCAGACAGTTTTTCTTGGATGCCAGTGGATGATTTATTCAGCATAAATACTCAAAAATGGATGTTTTTAATATTTCCGATTGTATTAGCCTCGCCTGGAGCTACACTATAACCCACCGCTGTGCTTTGGTCAGCTGTGGCCCATGAGCCATATGGCGGAGTGTCTAAAATGCAATGTCAGAAAAAAAGTGCACTGCAGAGGTACATTTAGTTCTAAAACTTAAACCCTGCAGAGTGCACCTTATCAGCAAAAGTGATAAAAATATCCTGACTCTTTTGATTTTATCAGTGATGGACTGATAGTGTGGTTTACTCAGTGAAAAGAGGACATATGAGGTGCCGTGTTGACACAGTATCTTGGCATATCGCTGTTAAAAGGTTCGTTGTTGGTGTGCAGAGTGAGGCTCTTCTGTCTCCGTACAGCACATCATGGCGCTGCCACCTCCGTTGTCAAGGTTTTGATTCCCACTGGATCCGAGCACACTAAATATAGTTAAACTAATTAAAGGGATCGCTCTCGCCCACCCCCCACAGAGCAACTCCAGTCATCCACCATTCATCTCTGGGTCAATGAAAACCTTACTAAAGCTCGCATGAAAATAACACAGCCTCGTTTTTCCATTCTTGCATTTTTCTAAACTATCTTTAACAGACAAACGTTTTTGACAGCACCAAAACCAGTTTTATTTAGGGACTGCCAGGACCTGCGAGACAAAGGGACACCTTCTGGACGAAAACATCTGAATACATTATTAGGCTACTTTTCATTAGGCTCGCTAGCTTGTCCAGCATATGTATTTTTTAATAATCAGTTCCTACTGAAATGTATCCATGGTAACTCATAAACAACTTTGTCAGACAGCCAAAGTGGTCTCTAAGATAGCAGCCAATAGTGACGCCTGATAATCAAACTGAGTTGCTATTTTGTTATTTGTGTTGATGGTAGCTCATTTCTGTTCTGCCCTAACCAATAGGTAGTGAGTGGCGTATCAGTCCCGCCTACAGCATTTTCAGGTGACACAAAGGCCGCGTTTTCTAGTAGTAATTAACTTTGTGTTTTTCACAACAATCGAAGGAATATGCTGCTTTAAGAGTAGTTATTTCTTTAAGTTGATTAACAACAACTTGCACAGCTGCGTCGATCTCATCGACGCTTGCCGGAACAGTGTGCCGGCATTCTTAATCCCGCCTGCAAAGCTCTGATTGGTCGACCGCACAACACCTGGCTGTTTGAATTGCTGGACAAATCAGACATGTGATTCAGAGGTCTAGAACCAAACAAAAAAGTTTTTTACTCATCTATGAAATTTCTCTTGACAGCTCACATAAGTGGTTGAAAACAAAACAATTGCAGTATGGGTCCAAAATGTCCAATATTGAACCCCTTTAGGATCTGCATTTAAGGAACCAACAACTGAGTTTGCAGTCATTCACTTGCTTTATTAATTTTTAGGTTGGAGACTTGTGCCTTTCACGCACTGCTTCATGTGTTAAAACAACTGGAAAGTTAAAAGCAAGGTATTAAATTGCAGTGGAAACGCAGCCGGCCTAAGTGGCCAAGATGGCTTAGAAGAATAATGCTGCTCTGTATCCCCCAGGTTATAATTGTCTTCAATAGGCCTCCTGCTGATTTGAAATGGACTCATTGTCCACAGTGCCGGGCACCTCTGCTCAATTAGCCTCTCTCTACTTAGTCGTGCTGAGATATTGCTGGTCACATCCTCAGACAGCGAAGTGTATGCGCATACTGTAAATACACACTGACACATACAGAGTGGCGTGCGTATCACACACGCGCACTGTCACGCATAGAAAGACGTCAGCGGGTGTAAAAATAGAGCTTATAAATGGGGGAAAAAGTGTTTTATGTTTACAAGGGGTGATGTCATGTTTGGTTTAGATCCATAGCTGACGAATTGGAGGGCAGCTGTGGTGAGTATCAGCCTGCTCAGCCTCGGCTCCGCTATCTGGTGCTTTTTCTTTTTTGGTGCTTTTAAAGGAGCAGAGTTCAAGGAGTTGCAGTTTTTGAGTGTGTGTGTGTGTGTCTGTCTTTGTGTTTGTGTGTTGTTTTCAGCGGCGGAGGCATGCACACGGTGACGCTGCTCTGGTTGCCAAGCAACACAGGAACGTGGGTGGAAGGATTTCCTGTCCTTAGGAAGCTTTGTTTATAAGTGGGGGGGAGAGTGAGTGTGTATGTCGGCTATATGCGTGTGTGTGTGTGTGTGTGTGTGTGTGTGTGTAGATTTCAATGTGAATTTCAGCAGTATGCTTGAGTGCTTGTGTGTTTTTAATGCACTCTTTGCCTCAAGTAAAAGTGCTACAGAAAAGTCACTTAAGAGACACACACATACACACTGTGTATCCACTGTACACAGAGAGAAAAGGCAAAACAGGCCCTTTCTAGTCTGTTGAGTTGCATTTGCGTTGCATAACTCCCCGAGCCAGGTCCGCTCGCACCGCTCTGTCTCCTCCTCTTCTACCCAAACACTCTCACCATGTCTCAGCCGCCACACTCACGCCAGGCCGCCTCCCGCTAATGATGTCATCAGCATGCCTCATTTTATGTCTCCTCTCGCACATGAGATTGAAATTATGTGTTCTTGTCCTGCATGCGATCCCACAAAAGACACACGCAGCATGTCTGTCCTGCAGGCGTTGGACCCCATGATTACGTAATTGACATTGAGTGAATGGGATGACGTCAGCTTGGCTCTCTCTGACTCTCCTGTCTTTCTGGCTAGCTACAGTGATGTCATAAGTGGACGCAGCCATACACGGTGCGTGTGTGTGTATGTGTGTGTGAGAGTGTGTGTGTGTTGGCATGCATAATCGTGTGTGGAGACAAAAATGACCTCAGGAACCATCTGATTTATATAATGTGTTTACTCCGCCCCCTCTTTTCCCCTTTTCCTTTCCCTTAAAGTAGAAAGACTTCACAGCTAATAGATACTTACTTGTTCTGCATGCCTCGTTCATCGCCAACATGAGGCGTTTAAAGATGCTACCGCAACACACACACACACACACACACACATACACACACACACACACACACACTGTTGCAGCCGGTTGGGGCCCCTGGAGAGCGGCTTCTATTTGAAATGAATATCCCAGTGTCTCGCAACTGGTAACTCCATCGCCTTGTTGCCCTCCGTCTGCGACTGTCTGACCTTTGTTGATTCTCATCCCGAGACTCGCCAACAATCGCAGGCAGGCAGTGAATGAAAGGAGAAAGAGATGATGCTGGGCCGTCTCCACAGATACTGTACGTGCCAGTTCTTATTTTAACAAAAGAAAACACAGCGTCATGGAGAAAGAGGAGTGATTTGGTGGTTGGCCTTCTTCAGTTCTCGACAAAAATATCTGTTTTTAGCTACAGGGATTTAGGCACAGAGGAAGAGTGCTCTATTTGTGTCTTGAGTTGAATAGGCCGCCTGTTGTGTTCTCCAGGCATGGTGGTTGAAGCTCTGAACATCAGCCAGCGTTGGATGGGAGAACTGGGAGGTTTCAACAAACCTGAAAACACACACAAAGACGCACAGACACACTTTGTCTTTTTTGCCGTCCTCTCCCACTTTTTTTTTTCCGTCTCTCTAAGCCCCAAACCCCAAACCAAAAGGAAATCACACCACACAGTGACTTAACACTTTATGGACTGAGCAGCAACACACATACAAATGCTTTGAACACACACACGCACAAACACAAAATATGCAGATTTTCCTAATAAACTGATTAGCATTAGCTCGGCCCTGCTAAGACCAAACCACAAACAGTCTACTGTACACTCCACTGACCACACGGCAGCTTAACACTGAACAGGATGATTTAATACCACTGCACAAACATACACACACATGCATAAATAAACACAGGGACAAAACCCACATTTTAGACCGTAATGACCAAATAATGTCAGAACTTCACTTCAACAAGTAACAGTTGGACATATATGCACAACTACAGTAATTATATACATATGCACACGCGCACACGCACACACACACACACACACACACACACACACACACACACACACACATGCACATGATCACCCCCAACCCCCAGGAGTCTTAGGGCCTTAGTCAGCGTCTGTGAGTCCATGCGTGGGCCTGTTCCCTGGCAGTGTGAGGGGAAAAAATACCTTCCCATATGATGTAAACACCAAAGTCCCTGTGTGTGCGTGTGTGTATGCATGAGTGTGTGTGCGAGCATGCCTGTAAGCTTGTGTGTGCGTGTGTGTGTGTGTGACTGGCATTCTCTGAGATAGGATTCGCTCTCTGTGACAGTTTTCCAAATTATTCCACAACACTGTGCAGTTTCTTTTTAAAGATAAGTTTCTCTGCCATCTCTGCTTTGTTCCACTGCGCACAGTGGAAAGAGACGGCAAAGACGGAGGAGACAGAGGGGCTGACATGTGACATCACTAACTAAAGCAAGGAAGTACGGTGAAAACAGAGGCCGCTGCTTTTAACTCAATTATTAAAAATGTCTTTTATTGATTTTATGATGGTTTTAGAGCACGCAGCACTTTGTTTTGAGTAATGCCGAACAATTGAACTTCATTATTTCTACTGTTTTATAGAAAATAGAATTATGGAGCCTTCAGGAGGCCCCTCATTTTTTATGTTCTAATACATGACTCACATGTTCAATGTGTAATGTGTGTTTGCCTGTGTGCACATACTGGCTGTACTTATATTGTCGCAGACCGCTCGTGAAAGGACTCTAAGCTAAAATGCAGAGAAAGTATTTAAACCTATAGACCAGGGAAACAATATGCCAGAATAAATCAAAGTATTACAGCTACCCTGTATGATTTTAGCATACTGACGGCTACAAAAGTTAACTTAAAGGGGTACTCCAGAGACGTAAGTGCTGCACGTGCTTTAAGTTTGCGAGAATAAAACAGAATGGGTAAGGTGATGCAGCAGCAGCAGCCATGTTTTGACTGTTTTGACTGTCTCTATTATGAGTCAGGCTGGATCTTACACTTCCCATAATGCAACTCAGCAGCATCTTTTCCCAACGCAGGCTTTTAATTTCAACCCACCTTATTTTTCACAAGCTACTTGATACAAATACTGAAGGTCTTGGTTCAAACTGTAAAGTTGACTAGCTTAAATTATTAACATATTAATGAAAGACTAACTGGAGAATGTGTGACACAATCAGCCAGACAGAAGGCACGTCTCTCTGTTGGTGTTGTTGGGGCTACAGAAACACTCAGTCCACTCGCGGTTGTACGGTGGTGTCACAGAGTGGTGCTTCTTTTACCTCATAAACCGTCTCTGGCTGAATACAGACACTGGCTTCAGAGAGCACACAAACCAGATAACAGCCAAGTTTTCTCTTGGCCCACCATCAGGTTTCTCACAGAATTAACATTAATTAGCGACAGCTGATACGACCTGCCACCGGCAAAGTTTATCATTTTACCGGCGAAAGCGGCCGTCAGCTCCGGCTAAAAATGAGAAGCTGCTACCTGAACGTTATGGACACTGATCTTTACTAATAAGAAAGAGAGAGGAGGGATAACAGATTTATTACTGTTAGGAGCTTAGTGAATATGTGTATTTTGCAAACCTGAGTGTCAGAACAGAGTCAATCACCGGTGCCACTACACTTTTCTTTTTTTCACTCGTACATGCAGGGGAACTCTTGCACTGTAGAGCCGGGCTGTCATTTAGGAGAGCAGTGCTGCAACACTAGCAGGCCGAGGTGGATAAAACACAGTGAAGTTCAGTAAAGAAAAGGTTTTGAGTAGTACTCCCCATGACGAGTAAACTGATCTTGATTTGCAAAAATTGGTCCCTTTAAGCAGACAGCTAGCTAGCTGTTGCAAGTTTTTGCATTTCTGTTTTCATTTTTTATTTGACACATCCCGTGTCCAGACACTTTTTGGCAAATCTGCATTATTAGTGTCAGGGAGCAAATCAGTTGCAGGCTGAATTTACCATTTAGTGGGAATTCAGGCCGACGTTAAAACAGCGCAGGGTGCTGCGTTGTTGGGGGCGTGACGTTTAAGGTACTGGTGAGACCTAAAATCTGATCCAACATCAATGCATTTAAAGGTCTATCAGATGCCAGAGGACAAAACGGTTTGCAATGCTCACAGACAGGATTTTTACAACTCTGGAAAGTTATCACGGCAGCAACTATTTTATCTTTGGTCGCAGCAGTACAGTAGAAATACCCGGTTACAAAGTAATCCACCAGGAATTTGTGCTTACATGTGCGTGATTGGCTAACGCAGCACCTTGCTGGATACATTGCAGCAAAAGTTGAGCCTGGTTCAACTTTTTTTTTCGGACGACCAAGGAGTCTTCTGCGCTGGCACCACCCACCGCGCCGACAGACTGGCTCCATTCAAATGAACGAGACGGCTGCCTTTTGTTCACGCAGGGCTCAGGTCGGTCTGAGCGTGACTGTAGGTTAGTTGGACAGGTGCGTTTTTACCTAAAAACGCTGCATAACTCAGCATTCACAGAACCGCAAATTCCCTCCCCAGCTCACTGTTTTTGTTTTGTAACACCACTGTGCACAGAGGGATGGAGGTAGAGAGGACAGGGGCCTCATTCCTGTGATAACCTATAAAGAATTCAGTACACAGATGGGCTGAGCTACCTGCAGTCCTGATGAAACACACTTTTGTAAGTTGTATTCAATGTCCTCTTCCTGTTACTGTATTCTGTGTTTGGTAACATTGTCTGCAGGGGCTTGCTGTACAGGCTTACAGGAGTACAGGGGTATGGCCAGCTTCAAGGGACAATATTGGAAAACACAAAATAATAAACAACTACCAACATTAGCTCCAGTTTAGTAAGGACCATATTTACCGATGTACCTTGTAAGACATTTGAAACATGACTATATGTTTTTTACACCTATGAGCACCACCAGCTGCAAATTAACAAGCTAGTATGCCGCCAATTGTACCCTTTGGTTGCACCATGGAGTGCTAACAATGGTGCAAGATGTATTGTGGTCTATAATGAAGCACCAGCACATTCAACACATTTCTCCACAAACGTCGAGAGCCAGGTGCAAAACAATCATCAACTGTGAACATATTCATCATAACTACATTCAGATCCGGTCAGGGGGCACACTGGAAATTATATGTGCGGTGTGTTTGTTGCTAGGCAACTTTGTCACAATACCCCTGTGACCTTCCGAGACCCTGCCAAGTCTGGTGTTACTGTCCCCGTCTCACACTCGTATGCGTGTGTTATCTGAGACGATGGTGCGACTGCCGCATAGCAACTGAGAACAGCTGTGATTTCACTGTGGTTTGGACGTGTGTGTGTGTGTGAGGGTGTGTGTGTGCAGTTTTATGTTTGTGTGCGTTTACGTCCCTGTGAAGCCGCCGCCGCCACTGCTCATCTATGCACACACGCACAACAACATAATATGGCACACTGTCACTTCCACAGCGTGATAGAGGCATAGACTCAATCAGCCAAAATGCACCCCCCACACTCACACACACACACACACACACTCAACCCTGTTGTCAAATCGCAGCCGAAAATAGAGAGCAGAAAGAGCGACGGAGCAGTCATTTCCCTGAAGATCCATTCATGTAAAATACTGTTATTCAAACCTCCCTCCCCCTTATTCAATAGTCTTATTCATCTCTCTCTTGACTGCAAAACCAAACACGCCTTGTCTTCTGCTTCCCGGCAAGAGCCTTTGTGCCCGCGTACACACAAACGTTTGTGTGTGTGTGTTTTCTCCACTCTTCTCCAGAAGGGGAATGTCCTTGGCCTGTCCGACCTGCATGCTCCCACCGAGCCCTCCGTCAAACACCTGGGGCGGGCTCTCCCGCGCTGCTCCAGCCAATCAGGAGCCCTGGCAGTTAATGACATCAGTTAGCGGAGGATCTTTAGGACCGGCCCCTCGAGGTGATTCGTCTGAGAGAGAGTGCTCTTATTGTTATGATGATTAAGTGTTATATGAAGGGCTATCAGAGGAGAGCCCCTTAATGAAAGTGGAGCACAGAGAGCAGAGGCGGCGGTGGCGGCGGCGGCAGAGCAGTGGAGAGGTACAGAGGGAGGCAGGGAGAAATTGAGCCAGAAGTAGAGTAAGATTGGAGCGGGAGAGGGGAAAATAAGGAGAATTTAAGGTGGGAGAAGACAGAGATGGTGAGAGAAAGGGGGAGCAAGAGGGAGCGCAGGGCTGAATATTCAGCAGCTGTGTCCAGACTTGCTGACTCTGGGTGTTCATGCTCTGAATGTACCATGAGAGGTAGACAGTGTGCACAGCACACTGCCGTAAAAGAGCGAAAGGATAGAAAGAGAGAACAAGTGCATGTATACAAAAATGGATACAAATGTGCGTGGTTTTGTGTCGGCTTACATTCTTTTGTGTGTGTATATGTGCAGGAATGCAAGCATGTTTGTGTGTGTTTGTGCAAGTGAGAACGCTGGAGTTTCCCATGCCGTTTGGTAAAAGAGTGGAACGCCCTGCCTCAGAGGAAAATTCCATCCTCAGCTGCTCCTACGCTGTTGTAAATCATCAGGCTGGGATGTCCAACGCATTCTGTGATTTTGTGAATAAGCGGTTGTCATTTGCCTTTTTGTTGTATCCACTTTCCCTCGGCTTGTCTCGTCATCTTTAGTTAGTCCTTCTACATTTTTTCAGAATGACTCTAGACACCCCAGTTCCCACTTGAGATGGTGACATAACTTGTTGATTTTCGGCTGGTGTACAGATGTCTTTAGAGAGAGTTAATGGCAGGATGTCTTATCCAGTCTAGAAAAAGTTAGTTGCCCCCTTAGTTCATGTCTTGTGGTTGCATTGCATTATGGTCTACCATGAAAAAGTATTCCCCCCCTACAGGGGATTGCTCCCAGTACGAATGCATGTTGTTGCAACCTGGAGGCTCTAGAAAGAAAATCCTGAAAAAACAGGGCCGAAAACCTCATAGCTGCTGATGAGAAGTCATCCAAAATCCATCAGTAGACAACAAAATGGGATCAGACTTTCTCCAGGTTTACGCGTTTGAAGTTTCATTTGAGGTGCTTCCAGCACACCTAAACATGTTTCATTAGTATGGGTTCCACTGGAGAGCTGCAGTGTCTACTGTTTCAAAAGCTTTTGCACCCTTACAAGAACAGGATTATGGAAACACCGGAGAACTTTGTTTTATTTGCCTGTCTTGATGGTTTGTCTCCGTGCTATGGTTCCATTTTTCTCAGGAGCAGTGACTAAAATAAACTTTTTCCTAACTTGCCAATGGCTGTTAAAAGAAAAGATTAAACCTGCCAGTAATTTTAACCAGCATCACTGTTACTAGTACATATATAATATCCATGTTGTGTAGAGAATGAAGTAAGTAAGTATACAGACAGCGGATCAGCAGAAGTGAAGTGCAGTTTTGAAGTTTAAGATGAGGCTAAAAGAGAAGTAGTGTACAGTGAGGCATTTAAATGTTATCCGCCAGTGACCCAGTGAGTAGATTTTTATGCTTCAGAACATGACTGTTTAAAGAGACAGCAGAATTTGAGGGTGTAGTTACCCTTTAAGGCTGTCTACACATGATCAGTGGCCTGAGCTGCTCTGGCTGCAGACTCAGTACTGAGAGCTCCTCTCAAGGCTGAGCATCATAAACTCTATGTGTACAAGAGCTGTTAACTTCATGCTTGAAAAATGCAGCCCCTTCATTAATTGGTACGAGACCAGTCCGTTCACACTGTGGAGGTGGCACCAAGGGGGGGCTCCCTCGAGAGAAAAGGCAGGGTCGTCCCGCAACAAGGTTGAACTTAACTAAACTTAAGCTTGAACGCAAAGCAGCGTCATCTGGCAAGGTGCTGCGTTGGCTAATCAGATAGATGCAGGCACATATTCTTGGTAGAGTGATTTGTAAGATGAAGGTTGTATTTCTACTGTCTGCCTAGCAGACAAAAGAGAAAATGATTGCCGTCGATACAACTTTTTCCTCACAGTATTCTAAATCATTGTGCAGTGTTTTGGCATCTGATAACCCTCAGACCCCAGGATTTATTACTCCAGCTCAATATCCTGGATCGTATTTCATCGTCTCAATGCGTTCCCCACCGATGCAGCCGCTTGCGTTTCTTTAACGCAGTGGTGTTGTCGGTCTGAACACCCACTTAAGACCTAAGACAACTGCAGTGACTCAGTCGGGGTGCCAACACAAAGAGCTCTGACAAAAAACACCACCTGGCTTGACTTTTCCCACAACGCAATGCAACGTCATCTGGCATCACACCGCACTGGCCAATAAAGTGCTTGCAAGCGCACATTCCCAATAGATCAGTTTGCAGCCTGAGCAGCCTTGTTCTACTGTTAACCTCATCACTGTCGTGACGAAGGATACAGTTCTGTAAAATCCTGCCTGATAATACTGAGGCACCGCTGTGAAGTTTTGGCGTCTGATGAGCCAACAAGTTCATGGATCTACCACTCGTGGATTGTATTTCCTCGTCTCAGCTGTACCTGTGGCAGTACGCCCACAACCACGCAGCCCCTTGTGGTTTGTCTTTGAGTGGGCATATTGGTTGTGTTCAGGGTTAATCTTAGAGTGGGTGTGTCTTTGAGTTAGCCTGCAGCCAACAGATGGACCCTTCTCAGTTTATCCAACAAACGCTACTATCACTGGCATTCATTTGGCCCCGGGCAGATGGAAACTTCAGACTTTGCTCCAGAGTCGATGTCAAGGAGGTGTGAGAAAAGAAACTGTAAGACGAACTGCAAGTATACAACAGGAGGTTTGAGGTATTCTCATAAAGTAATGTGGAGAAGGCTACAAGGATAGACAGTTGTTGCATTGGAGCCCAAGCAAAGCTATATAATGTGATACTGTAATAAAAGGCTGAAGAAGTAAAGGCAGATAAAGCATCAGTTGCCCTCGACTTTCTTCTAGAAATCTCTAGCTAACAAGGAAGCTTCACCACATATTTTGCGCTGGCAGAGAGGATGCCAGCCCCCCTTCCTCTCCCACACATCACCCCTGGCTAAAGGAATGTAGCGGAAAACGAGGGACTCGAGATAGAAGATCAGAGGCCTTAATACAAACCACATTGTGTGTTGTTCTCCTGTTTCCCATCTCCTGTGTTCTCCGCATCAGGAGTGAAACAGCCTTTGATGAATATCTACAAAGAGATTTGAGACTTATAAAGAGCGGCAATTTAGCCAGGTATGTTATCTTAAGCCTGGTAATTTGGGAATTCAATTCACTCATAGGTGGAGCCAAGGGAGCCTGTGGTGTTTATCAGGCCGACTAGAATCAGGTCTGTACATTGAAATAGAGAGTTTCAGGGCTATCCAATCAATGACTGACCCCATCTTAAGACTGGGGTTATCATATCTCGTATCCCTCTCCGTTTTCCTTTTCTTTCTACTGAATGCATGTAAGCGAGTGTGAGTGTACTGTAATCATGGATCAGGCCCTGTCTTTCCCGAGTTACACATCCAATCACGGCACCATCATTCCTCATCCCTAATTCTGTTGGCAGGGCCTGTCAAACAGCATACGCTGAAAGACGGGGTGACTTTGAAATGCTGCTAATGACCCTAGGATATAACTACCCTCTCTCTTTTACTCCCCCTCACTCTTTCTTTCTTGTCCACTCCTGTCATTTGCACTCGCGGTCATCCTCTCTCATGTTCACTGCTGCTCTCTGGATCTGCTGATTAGAAAATGCAGATCCAGAATGCAGACATTTTACAAGATGAATCAAACTGGGTGTGGACAGGCTGAGAAGGAAGCAAAGGGGTTAATGTGAAGACGAGCCTCTGTCCTAATTTTATTTAACCTTTGTTTAAACTGGGCAGCCCCACAGATTAAAAATCTCCATCAAGGGAGGCCAGCCAAGACGCAGCATCCAGACAAACATAAGAGTCTCAAACAGAAAAACACACAAAAGCAAAATACAATCAAAGCGACATAGCAGAGAGACTGCTTTATAAGCACTCCAATAGGCAACACTTCAGCGTCAAACCAGCAGGCTCATTGCCAAACCTTTTTAAATCTTGACTAAACAAAGCAAAGACAGCTCCTTATTGAGTCTGCCACAAAAACCTTCATTCACCGCGTCAACTCACCGAGAGAGCTTTCAGCTTTAAATAAGTTTGCAGCCAGTTCCATGAAGAGGGAGCAGAGTACATAAAGGCACTTTTGCCTAATTCAGCTCTGACCTCAGGGACAGATAACAAAAAACAAATCCTGGAGCCGCAAACAGTAATTTTCCACCTACTGTGAAAACAGTGAATTAGTAGACCCAGAGTGGCCTTATATATTTATATATAAAACTGTAGCGGGGGATAAGGCGAGCAGTGTACGGGGTGGCTGTCAGCTCGAGCACAGAAGGTGACACTGATGAGAGACAGAGGTACAGTCAGTAATACAGCTCAGTGTTACAATGGCTAAGACAAGAACGGGTGATGCATGTGAATATATAACAACATATTCAAGTGCTGGCAAGGTAGTAATAGCGGTAGTAGCAACCATTCTGTCTCAGCAAAAGGGGAAAAAAAACATGGCTTGAGTGTAAATAAAACCTGATTTCCACTTTATAGTACCAAACCTTTTATGCATTTTAGCCCAATTACTCCTTTGCACAAGCTTTTCCTACTTTCCCTTTTCTCTCCGTCCAGCTTCGACAGCAACAAAATCAAATTGCAAAGATTTGAAACTTGCTTGAGCTAGGAAATCCATCACATTGAGTAATCCGCCGAGGTTTATTTGTGTCAAACTTGCTTTATCCTTCAAAAGTCATTTTTGAGGGAAGCACGCACTTTTCAAGTTGACTCTCCAACATTCAAAGGGCTCGGAAAATCAAATCAAAATCGTCCTGGTATCATGTAACCACAATGTTTTCACAAGTGTCAATGTCAAAAATGTCCAGCAAGACTAAGAGTCTGCAGCCAGGCCAGCAGCTCTGTGAGGCTGCCGTTGAGCTCACAATGACAACGCTTATGTTCACCATGTTCAGCTTAGCATGTTAGCATCCTAACATTTGCTAATTAACGCTACACACAAAGTATAGCTGAGGCTGATTGTGTCATTAGTTTTGGAGGTGTTGAATAAATGAATACAATTGTAAAACCTGTATTTTAAATGGTTTTGATACTAGTGACGGTGTGACACCTGAGGTTTGGTACTCTTTTGATACCTTACTTTGAGAAATATTAACACAAAACTATGTTTTAATGTAACAAAAGAAGCCAAAGTTCTCAAAAGTCTAAAACTTTGAAATCAATTTTAAGTTTAAAGTTAATTGATAAAGAATTAAATAAAAAAACTTCTGGTCTGGTGCCAAAAAACATATTGCTTTGGGGAGGATTTGGATTTGGCCTCATCTTAATTTAAAACAAATTCAGATATTTAGTAACTAACTTTAATTAATATTCAGTATAACTTAAAAAGACGAAGAAGATGTCCTTTTGAAAATGGTCAGTAGTAAATAAATTCTGCATGTAATGTATTATTTAATTGGATAAAACATGCATATTAACTTCCCAGCATGTGCTGAAACATTCCTTATGAATAGAAAGGCTTTTAGACTCCTATACTAGTGTGATTCCTCATATCACTTTTCCTTTTTTGGCCAGTTTGTGAGTTTGTAAACAGCCGGAATTTTGTTTTGTCAGCATTCAGAACTCGTTTCAGTTGACATAAGGTATCTTGTGCAGTGTTAAAAACAGCTTGTAGGAGTGGGAGGGAGGAGTGAAGGATGTAAGCAGAGTTGTATCATCAGCAGAAGCGGTGTAAGTATCGTCAGCAAAGGCAGGCCAGAGAGGACTGTATAGGCTACTGACAAACTGCTGCCTCACTCCCTTGTCCTTCCCTGTTCACTTTTTTTTTCAAATTCTACTTTCTCTTCTCAATAACAACACATTTTTGTGCTCCAGTCGCCTCTCTCTGCCAAAGGTGATCTAATAAACTCTTCAATCTTGATGTGCTTTCTCCACCCAACATGACGCCGTGCAGTTCCTTGATCACAAACTCCTATCACCAAGTTTTAGCTCATTTGCTTATTGATTCCAATCTACCGTTTCAGTCAAATTTGCAAAAGGCTCAAAGAGCAGAGTGAGTTGGAGGAGCCAGAGAGGGCGGACCTTTGGAACCGGACAGGCTCTTCCAGCGGTTGTTGCCATGGTTTTTTGTTGTCGGGACAAACTGTCAGCCAGTGGCTGAGAGCCTGAGCTGCTGTTTGTTAAAGATAAGTGGAAAAGCCAGAGGGGAAAGAGAAAGAGGGAGACAGGCAGACACAGAGAGGGAGCCCTGCTTAATTTTTTTTCTTTCTTTTTGACTGCAGGACATCCAGCTGAAAAACACTCACTACCTCAAAGCTTCATTCACCCCACTCTCCCCTCAATGTGGGGATCCCGATAGATCTCGCTCCCCTCTTTAAACAGTTCACCGAGCCTTTCTCCTTGCATTTTTTTCTGACCCGCACCCCTCCCTGCCCGCTATCAAAGCTCTGTTGGCTGTGCACTGGCCGCTTTGATATCGTATAGTGTTTCTGGCAGTCTCCCTCTCTTTTTCTTTTTCTCACTCTCTCTCTCTGTCTCTCTCTCCTTTCCCACAATATTGTAAAAGAGCACAGAGCGCCAGCAGGGACCTGCTCACTGTCAAAGAGAAAAGACAGGGAGGCCTTAGAGGGAGTGAGGGAGGGACTGGGCGAGGGAGGGGAGGAGGGGAGGAAAAGGTGGCAACAGTGAGAGACTGAATGTTATCGTTTTATCATTATTACTCTCCTTGTTTGCATCTAGGATTTAGTAGCATTTGATCATATCTGAAGTATTAAATCTGATTATTGTATCAAAAGGCTTTCAGAGGCCTTGTTGAATTTTTTACATTCTGCTTTCAACATTTGTAAGTAATTAAAGTTAACAAGAATAACAAATAACAAGTGTAGTCTTCTCATTTCTGCACACCTCATCATGGTGTGGTCCCAGTCAGAACTACTAAGTTGATAAACTAATTAAAGCCTAACAACTAGGTTAATGATAGGCATGAATGTTTTAAAAGGAAGACTCCTACTACTAAAATGGATGCAACGCTATAAGATGATCATATCACATGTGATCATATCAGACTCACCACTCTGTTGACAGAGTACGTTAAAGAAATGGTTTTACATTTTAGGGAAATGTGCTCATTTGCCTTTTTTTTTTTTCCAAGAGTTAAATGAAAAAGTCTCTCCTGTGTGGAGCTATAGCCGGGAGGTTCTTAGCCTAGCATTAAGACAGGAGGAAAATGGATCTGCCAGCTTGTTGTCATTTTTAGGTTTCAAATGGATCCAAATAACGAGCTACAAGGTGCTAATGCTAAGCTAATCTAAATGCCTCCCGCCTCCATTAGCTGGACAACAGCCGAGAGTTTCATTTGGCTCTTTTGGCTACATTAATCATTTTAACCGGCAAAAACAATAATCATTGATGGGTAAAAACGAGAAGCCTGCAGCTTGCATGTTTTGTACATGCTTTGCTCTTCGCTAATAAAAAATAGAGCATTGAGAGACAAACGATTCAATGATAGCTTCGTTAGCCTCGTAGCTTATCAAAACTGAGTATTTCAACAGTTTTGAACTGGATCCGAAACAGGAAACAACATCGAGTAGTGGTGGTGGTGGTGGTGATGTTATTTTCTAACACACACGCCGCATTTTGAATGCCACACCAGGAGGGAACAGCGACTTGACCTGAACTGAGTGAGGGAGAAAAGAATGGACCGGCCGAATGAGCAACCGAGTGAACTGAGAGAGCGTGCATGAACGTGTGATTGCATGTGGGCCCGTGGTGTGTCATGGCCATTACCATGGAAGTCTAGAGCCCTGGGCCTGGGCTTTTTTTAAGCTTGACCTGACTGTTGCAGTCAGTCCACCACACACACACACACACACACACACACACACACACACACACACACACACACACACACACACACACACTCTATCCCTGCACTCCTGCGAGGGACCTCCAGGCAGCACACACACACACGAGTCACCTTCAAGTGTCCACATTCGCAACCTCAGTTTGCTTTTGTGTGTCTGCGTGTGTGTGTATGAGTCTGATTGTTCGCCATCCTCAGAGAGCAAGGGGGAGCGTGACTTCATGATCGCTGTCTGCTGATGAATCATACCAAACTTACTCTGTGTTTGCCTGATGCAAATGTCTGTTTGCTTTGTTGGTTAGCCTACTTTGAAGGACGGAGGCTGTGTGCATCTGTGTGTGTGTGTGTGTGTGTGTGTTGTCTTGAATTATTCACTGGCAATATTTGATTTCTTGCACCATACATAACACGTGTCCTCTCCGAGCTTTTGCCTCTTAGTTACTGTGTGTACATGTGCTATTTCAGTAAAACAGTATAGTGCTGTTCTTACAGCATAAGCAGTGGCCCCATTGATGTGTTTTGTGCTATCATTTTTCAATTTGAAAGTTCTGGGGCTCAGCTCCCCTAAATACACTGTTTATTGGCAAACCAACTAAGTAGATGATAAGCACATAATATACAGAGGGGGGTAATGTTTAATCCTCTTGCAGGATAGGCTCTGAACTTACAATGTTTAGGGTTCAAAGCAAGGGCCTTGACCTATTTTAACGTATGCCCCAAATAATACATTTTCTTAAACCATATACATTACAGCTATACCTGATTTTGTACTTTGTACAATATGTATTGTAATAGAGCTGCAACTAACTACTATAACTATATATAACTATTTTAAGTGGCAATTCATCTCTTTGATTGTTTAGGCTATATATAAGTTTTACAAAATAGTGAAAAAAGAGACCCCAAAGTGACGTCTTCAAATTGCTTGTTCTGTCTGATCAACTGTCCAAAACCCAAAGATTTTCTATTTACAATGGCATAAAACAGAGGAAAGCTGCCAATCCTCACATTTCAGAGGCTGGATCCAAGCCATGGCTCTGGGGATAATAATGTCGGTCTGTCAGTCCACCACTTTGCTCTAGACTGAAATATCTTTCAGTCAACAATTATTGGATGGATTGCCATGAAATTTTGTACCACATTCATGGCATCCCCAGAAGATACATCCTACTGACTTTGGTGATCCTTTGACCTTTCATCTAATGCCACAATGAGGTTGACATTTTTGATTTTTAGTGAAATGTCTAAACAAGTACTGGAGGCATTGCCATGAAATCTGGCACAGATATCCATGGTGCCCAGAGGATGAATACCATCCTTTTTTTCTAGGGCCTCCAGCAGGTCAAAATTATCACTTTTCCATTGAAATATCTCAACATCTACTAGATGGTTTGGCAACATTTTGTACAGACATTTATGGTCCCATCAGGATGAATTATAATAACTTTGGTGATCCATTAATTTTATTATATCCAATACTTTGTTTTATGGCCAAATACCTGCAAAACTGACATTCCCATCAGCCTCAGATGTACTTTGTGTTAAGTTCTAATTAGCTTATGTTAACATGCAAAAAAACTAAGATGGTGAGGACGGTAAACATTACACATGCTTATCATCAGCATGTTAACATTAACATTTACCTGAAAGCAGTCCTGTGCCTAAATACAGCCTCACAGAGCTGCTAGCCTGGCTATAGTCTTCGTAAATTAAGAAAGACTTTAGAAATGACTTACACAGTTAATTGATTAGGGGTGAGAATCATAGCTTAATTTATGGTACAATACTATCACAATATTTTGCCCACAATAACAGTAGATTACAGCACTGGCAAATCTGTGACACACAATACAGTACATGTAGCAATTCATCTATGATATATCACAATATCTGTAACTGAAGAGTAATTAAAATGTTATTTACATTATTTATTAGCACTATTGTTATTATTTAAACCATTTTTATAGAACAGAAACATTGTGCACTCTTAGCCGTGGTGGCCAAAAACTGCAAAAAGGAACATTTTTTAGAAAGAACAGTTACTGTAGTGAAGGAAGTTCACATCTCTTACTTAATCAGTCAGAGCATCACAAATTTGTTAAATCTGTGGAAATTAAATTAAATAAAAAGTCAACAGCATTTTTCTGAAAAAAAGAGAAAAGATTTATAAGGTTTTCTAGTTTTTGAATGTCTGCTTTTCTAGTATAAATCAGTCCAGTGTTGCTCCAGTCAGTCCTCAGAGGGAAAGGCAGAAGCCTGTTTTTGTGTGTGTGTGTGTGTGTGTTCATGTAAACTGTGTGCGTTGCCAGGCAGCCGGAGAGCAGCAGCCTCGACCGAGGGGTCAGGAGCAGTCCTCTGGGACACCCTGACCCCTGACCTCTATTCCATAACTCTTTGCTGCTATGGATGACATAAAAGGAAGACACAGTCAGACCTTATAGGATGTGATTGGTCCTGCTCTGCTTCCTTAAAGCCCTGTGGAACCCTGATATTTGTCGTCAGGGAAAAGCAGGAAATACAGAAGGGGGGGAGGGGGAGGGGGGGCTGATTTCATGGGCTGAAAATGGAGAACATCACAAGGCTTCCTACAACCAGTGTTGACATATATGTAGCAGAAGTTATTATTTTCCCGTCGCTGAGAGAGTTCTCATTTTCTCCTTCTCTCTGTTGGTCTTGCTCTCCCTTTCCATCCATCCAGCGTATGTGTAGGAGGGATAAAGGTCGTCCTTTTGTCATCAAAACTCCAGATTAGTTTTGCCTCGGTGCATCTGACTCTCTGCTTTATCACTGTGGCCAGAGGAGCCACAAGGTTCAGCTCACCCCTCTGCAAAGTAATAACTCCTACCAGTTACTATTCCATTCTTCGCCACTATCTTCTACACTACTATTACTACTCCATTCTGGGGTAGGGGGATTATTTTCATGGCTCTGGCTTTTTATTGGGCTGTATAGTGAATAGTGACTGTAGTGACTGACAGCAAAGCGAGGAGCAGGAGGATATGACATGCAACATATGTCACAAGCTGCGATCAAACTGACGAAGTTGTAATAGTCGCTTCAGTCCGCCGAGGCCCAGAGCAGAGCATAAATGCACTACTGACAGCATGTCATGAGCCTATCTTGGTTTTATTTTAATATTTCTGCATTGATGTGGTTTTGGGGGTTCTGCAACTTGATGACTTGGGGATTTCTCTGGAAGCCAGTTTGGCTAATATTACAGCAGAACGAAGCGCATTATTGAAATGTTTCTTCTGGCTTCGCCACACAAAACGCCTGCGAGTCAGACAGAAAAAGCTGCCAACAGGGAATGAAGATCTTCTGAGGATTACGTAAATGTGGCATGTGATTTAGACAAGTATCTGCGAGAGCATGAATGCAGTGTTAGATGATTACTTTGTCAATTAGGGCACATGAATTAGCCTGAATCCTCTCCACTCCCAGAGCACTTTGTTAACCTTCTTCTCTTTATGTAAACACTGGTGGCCTTTGTCTCCAGTTACAAAGGCTTCAGAGAGTCTTGAGCTGACCAGAGGACAGCAGGGTTACAACAGGGTCAGTGACATTCTTCAAAATGAACATATTTTCATGGTTTCTCATCTCAGTTCATTGAAATTTGATGGTTGATTGCCAAATAAGTATCTTTGATAACTTCCAGTCTGTGGTTGGATCTTGTTTGTTGGTGCACTATTAGCTCTTGAATCTGAAAAGAGCCCAGCATCTTACCACTTCATTCTTTTTTGCTGACGACAACAGAGTGCATTGATATATTGATTAAAAAAAATGTTTTGCTTTTAATGGGGTACTATTGTTAGCTGAGGCTCGATACGGCTGAAACCAAGCAGGACACTTAGGATGAAGACCTTTAATTTGGTCAATATCCTGTCAGACACGCAGTGACAAAACAAGTCTTTGGGTCGCACATTTTAGGTAAGTGTACTACCTGAAAAACTGAAACTAAAAGGAACTGCTGTAAGGAATCTTGTGATGGTCGTCTGCCAGAGTGACTGCAATGTGTCGCTAAGTAACTCTGAGGAGACAGAGGGATATTTCTGGGTTTGGCTACCATTTATTTTCATTATTGATTAATTAAGCAATTCTGTTTTTGAGTTCAAAATGGTCTTCATCAGTGGATGGAGTTTGCTTAGTGGTTAAGTTAGGCTCTTGGCTGTAAGTTAGGGCTTGAAGAAATACTTTAACATTTTGGGAATACACTTACTCGCATTCTTGCTAAGAGTTAGGTGAGAACCAGTCTAGCTTTGCTTAACATGAAGACTGCAAACAGGGTGAAACAGCTCGCCGGCTCAATCCGATGCAGTCCACCTACCAGCACCTCAGCTGACTTATTAACATCTTATCTTGTTTGTTTAATCCGTACAAATACAGAAGTGTAAAAATCAAAACAAGTTGTAGTTCTATTGGGGGTTATGCACCAGACTATTTCTTGGCCAGACGCAGTCACTCCCTGTCTTGTCCTCAATGTGAGGTTGCCAGGCAACCAGTGGAGGCTCTGCTAAGCTAACTGGCTGGTGGTGGTAGCTTGGTACAGTACACACATGAGAGAGTGGTATCAGTCTTCTTCATCTAACTCGCTGCAAGAAGGCGACTGGGGGTATTTCCCAAAATGTTGAACTATTTTTTTAACTTTTAAACAACACTATGTGCTATGGATAAAATCCATCTCCATGACAACTGATCAAGCTCAATCTGCTGATGAAGACAGTGTGATATGGTTGAAATCCCTGGGAAAAAGGTAGTAAGTGGGCTGTGATGTCTTTTGCTTGATAGATTACCCAAACAATCAGTTGATTTTCAAAATTGATCAAGCTTTGTTATCAATGAATCCACTAATCATATCAGCTCTGCTGTAATTTATAATAATGAATAGAGGGGCTGTTTTACTCGTGGAGTTGCTGCTGTAATTTTCAGCCTTTGTTACCTGTCAGAGTCTTATGGAACCTATATTCATAGCAGCGTAACAAGAACAATCTGACTGAAGTGTACCACCAACCTCCAACCGTTCAAGAAAAGGTGTTTCAAATGGAGAAAGCCATTTACCTTAATTGAGTGGTTTTAAAGTGAAAGAGTTAAAGAGAGCAGAGTGCACACAGAACCAGTGTGGTGCCAGGGTCACACCATACAGATTACAGCTGATTTAAATCGCATTGGTATGCACAGACACTAAGATGGAGAGTGTGCTTACAGTCCGATGCACACACACACACGCAAACACGAAAAAAAAAAAAAAAAACACATGCACACGCTAAGCCAAATGTGGACATGCCAAACAGAGATGAACACAAATCAAAACAAAGCATGCAAACACAAAAGAGATCCAGAGAATGAAGAAGACAGAGAGAATAGCACAGTCCCATCTGTCAAACAAATGTGAGGATGCTTCTCACACACACACACACACACACACTCGAACGCATTCACACACACACACAGCAGGCATCATTTAGTCTGAACTTGAGAGATATCTGCCTTTGTCCTTTAGCAGTTGGTCCTGAGGGGCCGCTGTAGAAGTTGCATGGAAGTTTGTTTAGAGCTGAGCAAGTGTGTTAAGCTTTATGAGAGCCCATGGGAGACATGGTGGCACACACACACTCACACACACACACACACACATGCATCTACTCACACGCACTCAGGCACGAGGCTTGGGCGGCAGCTCGTGCTGGCCCCAACCAACAGTGAGGAGTTTGTTGTCATAGCAACAGTAAAATGAGATGACTTTACTGTCAGCCGTAATGTTTCATGGCCCCCTTGCCGCTATGGCAACATAACAAGGAGGAGGAAGAGGAGATGGAGAGAAAGAGAGCATCAGAGCCATCTCTGCATTCCAGTGGACTCCCACCAGGAACAATGTCACTACGATGCCCTTACTTCCTTCCTAAGACAAACACGCGTGCGCCGTGACAAGCCTGTCAAACACATGCATAAAGACGCTCCCACAAAGAGACACACACACACACCTTGAAAAGCCTGTCAAACACCCTTTCCACCTCGCCCATCCCTTTGATTATGCGCTGACTATTTTCAGCTACGGCGTTACGTTAGCGTCACAGGGGCAATTTGAATTCATTACGCTCAATGTCAATATTGGTGCAACAACGCTGTACCTCAAGACAGGTACAGCTTGTTGAATGAACGTGCGTGCTGTCAGAAAGTGTGAGAAGTGAAAAGAGAGGAGAGAGGAAGTGGAGAGGAGATCAAAGACATCCAGCTCCGCCGAGCGTTTCTCCTGCGACGTGGAGGGAGTCGGATGGAGCAGCGGGGTGACTATAGGCTGGCCGACTATACGCAGAGCAACAGCATAGCAGCTATACATCACAAGTCTATATTTAGCACAGTCCTTCCACTACAGCCTATCAACGCTGTTAAGCAGAGTTATCTGCGCTGGTAGAAAAGTCGGGGGGAACGGAGACGGGGAGGATAGGTGGAAGATCGACAGACACAGAGAAGGAAAAAAAAAAGACGCTAGAACGAGAGTGGAGATGAGTTGTTTTGCTCTGTTGCCATGGTGACACATCGGCCCGAGCTGTAGCAAACTGACAGTTGTCACGGCACAGCGGGTTGCCATGGGTGACAGCTGTCAGTCAATCACACAGAGTGAAGGGACAGATCGGCCGATGATCACCTTGGATTAGAGAGCGATCGCACCACACAGGGGCCAGCCAGAACATATCAGGACGTAATCCCCATGTCCTAATGGTTCTGCTCTCTGGTGTGTGTGTGTGTGTGTGTGTGTGTGTGTGTGTGTGTGTGCGCGCGCTTTCGTTAATGCGTGTGTATTCATCCATGTTTGCATGTCTGCGCATCCTTTCACTTTTGCAACCTTTTTGTACCCGTTTGTTAATGTATGTGCCTTTGGCATTTTAGTGTGTGTGTGTGTGTGTGTGAGCACGTGTTCATCCTAGCCAGGGTGTATATTTGTGTCCAGACTCTGAAACATGTTTCACAAGGCGAGTGGAGCAGATTACAGTTAGCCGTAGCTGCTGCTGGGGTCCTTCCCACAGCTGTCTGTGCTAGAGGACAATCAAAGGCCTGGTTGCGAGCCTTCTGATTGTGGCGCGATACTCAGCCCCAGTCCCCTTCAATTACCACACCCGGCCTGCGTCTAACGAGCTCAGCATTGCTCTTATTTTACGAGAATAATGGTCTGATTAGAATGGGGGGTGTTGAACTCACTCTCTTAATTTGTTTCTCTCTTTTCTTGGCAAATCTCCCGATCATGATCATCTCTGGTCACTTATATCCTGCCGTGGAACCAAGTCTAACCATGAACTTTCTGTAATGTTGTAAATCTGGCAGTTAAAAGTTTGTTCTGCGCTCATCCATAGCTCCAGACTTGACAGCAACATTTTCTCCTGCTGCAGAAACGTTAAAGCACTGGAATCCGTGACCCTGCAAGTATTAGACCTTTAACAGTATTCAGTATGTTATGACAGCCACCCCGTGTAATGTCAATACTTTGCTGGTACACTAGTAATTAGAGGGTAGTTGTACAAGGCAAGATTTCCTCAACCAATGAAGCACTAAATTTGCCATCCCAGTCAGAACTGGATAGAAAGCCCCAGAGAAAAATGATGATGTATACTTTTCCCCTCAGATCTAACACAGCCTAATTGGGAATGTGGTCAAAATCTTGTTGCGTGTCTCCACCCTTTGGCCCTTAACAAAAATTAAGGCTTTACGAGAAGCCAACTGAATTTCACAAGCTGACCTCGTTTCTTTTTCTCCTTTTCCTTTTTCTCTTTCCCTGCTTCTTCCTCCCCCGTCCTTCCCTCCCTCCCCCTCTATCCGCTGTCTCCCTCTCCAGGAGTGAGCCCCGGGCTGGATGGGACCCACCATGCCCCCCAGTAAGAAGGCCCAGAGCCCCAGTAGTGGAGCCAGTGCCTCGCAGGGCATGAGCCCGCCGTACCGGCAGGGGGACGCCGCCACAGCAGCGTCCGAGGCCGAGGCGGCTGACCTCTCCCTGTCCCTGTCCGCCTCCTTCTCCAAGGCCGAGGACGAGGAGCTCACCAGCCTCTCCTGGCTCCACGAGAGCACCGACCTCCTCAACAGCTTCAGCCACTCGGGGCTGCGTAGCGTCTCGCCCCTGCAGGACCCCGACGGCCTGCACCCCCGCTCGCCATCCTCCTCGTCTCCCTCCCCGGACGACCCCCTGCTCGGCGATGCACACTCGGCGTACGACTTGGCAGCAGGGGCCAACCGAAAACCGCCGTACTCCTTCAGCTGCCTGATCTTCATGGCCATCGAGGACGCGCCAAACAAGCGGCTGCCGGTGAAGGATATCTACGGCTGGATCCTGGAGCACTTCCCTTACTTTGCAAGTGCCCCCACAGGCTGGAAGAACTCAGTGCGCCACAATCTGTCGCTCAACAAGTGCTTCAAGAAGGTGGATAAAGACCGGAGCCAGGTAAAGACCTCAGCTGCTGCGTAGAGAAATGTTGGATAACATTTACTTTCCCTCAGGATAAGGGATAGACAAAATTAACGTATCCAGAATGGAGTTGTTGACGTTTATCTGCTAAAGGTACATCGGGATTTCTGTGCGAAAGGGTACTCTGTATCGTTTAGAATTGAAAAGAGAGTTGGTGGATTGTCTTTTTTTTGCCACAAAAACAGACTGGCGGAGCGGGGAGCTTGTCTGTAGATAAGCGATGTTTTAATCTCTCAGTATTACTTTCAAACATGTCACGTCAATATTCATGAAAGATCATTTTAATCGGCACATCTGGAACAATCAGGGCTGAACAGCAGCTTGTTTGGCAGTATGCGAAACTACCTAACGTTAAGTTAGCAGCAAGATATATAAGGCTGTTTATTGATGTAAAGAATATTTTTTAAGAATAATTGTCGAGCAATTTTAAGAATCTCAGTAATTAAGGTGTTATCTTATATAGCATATGAGCTCTTTGATCTGTTTTTTTAAATACACATGAACTCTTTGAAGTTGACTGCCAAGTAAAATATGAAGTCAAATACTGTTGAAATATTCTTCAGTGGCACAATGAGGCCATGGTGAATCAAAGGGTGTACTTCTATAACCTTCAAACTTCTTGAATGTTATCAAAAACAACGTAAGTTATGTCTAATATTAATTCCTGCATCATTTAAATAAAATCGTGTAGGTTGAACAGGTGGTTGACCCCATAGAAAAGTACTTATTGGGCATTTTGTCCACCTTCCAGACAATCCTTTCTAACACTGACTCAGGGATTGAAAACGTCCTATGATGTAAATGTAAATGTAAATAACGCTGCAGCCACATGGTAAATACGCACTTTTATTATTCACTCTATCGTGTGTGGTTATGACTTATTTCACAGCCAGACAGTTATCTGTGGTTTGCAGGCATATCCAACTTGAAGTCAAACATATTCTGTATTTTGTCTACAGCTGTACCAGATTCGGCCTTATCAATAGTTGATGATCTCTGCTTTCATAGTTCTCTTTCACTCAGACGTTCTGCGCTCCCCCAGTGGGAACAGTATTTCGCTTTTGATTTAAGTCTTGATACAGTCTTTTATACTGGCTTGCCTATCCAGATTTTACTCCATTAAAGACTCGGGGTAAACGGGGAATGAATCCCTCACTCAATTAGTGCTAAATTAATACTGGAGGATTTAATAACACAGATGCCAGCAGACTTTAGATTTCATCTTGCCCGAGGGTGTTGGGGGTGGGGGACAAACAGTGAGGATCAATGCTAGCTTTGCGTGTTTAGCTGATTGAGATTATAGTGGAGGAAATGGGAGCTCTTTATGCTTTCCCTGACCAGCGTGTGAACCTGAACTCTTCCTTTTGAGTAAGCTGTGTGTGTGTGTCTGTGTGTGTGTGTGACTTTGTGTGTATGTGTGTTGAGGAAGAAAATGGATGAAGGATGCAGAGGACATGGTGTGTGTGTGTGTGTGTGTGTGTGTGTGTGTGTGTGTGTTCATGTGTGTGTCTGTGCACACACCCTCACGCTATGCTGTCATCTGGCCCTTGACTACAACGGCACAGAGTTTCTCTTGTATACATATCTCCATAGTAACTAGGTTGCAGTTGACATAAAAGTATGCTGTTGCTGTAGCAACGGGAAAACTGATTTGGCTTTACTGACTTAGATGTGTGTGTGTGTGTGTGTGTGTGTGTGTGTGTGTGTGTGTGTGTGAAAATATGTGCATGTGTGTATGAGCTTCAGATGGGCACTGAGGTGCTGAGTGGGGGAGAATGAGTATATGTCCTTATCTTGTGTTATATGCACATATGTACGTGTGTGTGTGGGGGGTTGTGTGTGCGCGTGTGGAGCAGCATGTGTAGAGGTGATTTTTGGCAAGGACAGCCTGTCTTGTCTTGCTGTCAGTGCACACCGTTTAAGACAGCACGCTAATTAACCCTTCAAACCTATTCCCCTCTCTCACATGCACACACAACACTTCCAAACACACACAGGGCATGTCTGACACACAGAGAAACAAACAGGCGCACGCACACATACACACGCTCTCAAGCACGCATGAATGCTTAAAAGGACTCACACACAGACACACACACAGGCGAGTGCCGTGTCGGTGTAGAAATGAGGGCACATCTCTGCAGACTCCTACTCTACCTGCCAAGTGCCGTGCTTTATCTGAAGCTGCAATTACAGAATCTCTGTAATTTTAGTCAGACTCCGCCATTCAAAGCTTTTCACTGAGAATATCTGCATGTGAATACTCCTTTTTTCTCCTTGCTTTGCTTTTTTCCTTCACCTGTTTATGTCTTTTCGAATTGAGAATGCAATTACAGGGTCTAAGATATTTTTCTTTGTGTTGCATTATGTTTTGCTCATTGCTCGCTGTGGAAAAGAAGAAAGGGATTTGGTTAAGGGGAGGTCAAGTTTATCCTTGTGAGGGATCGACGGAGAGACGTAGACACACACACACACGGGGAGAGGCAGAGGAAAGAGGAAGCGGGGAGACATGGCTTACTCTGAACGCACAAAATCATATTTCCATCAATTTACAGAGGTGGAGATTAATATGACAGTGGCCTATTTGTTCCAGTGACTGTATTTCTGGGTCATATCCAGGCAGATGACAAGATGGGGACTAGTTTAGAATAAGCTTGCTGCTCTGTGTGTGTGTGTGTGTGTGTGTGTGACTGTCAGTCGTGTGTGTGTGATTGTGCAAACTTGTGAGAGAGAGCGTGAGAGAGTGTGAGTCCCACGGTTGCCATGGCTTTGTTTACAAACAGGATTCCTCAGTGTGCAGAATGACATGCCTTAATGACAAGTGCTGTTGCCCTCAGACTTGTGGATCAGCGCTGAAGATCAGTGTTGTAACAGCACAGTACACACACATGAACACGCACGCACTCACTCGCAGCGATATGTTTCTCCAAGCCTCTTATGAAACCACCGCAGAGACAACAGGCAGTTTTGTAATCTAAGAGTGGCTATGAATTCTCTTGGTGTTGCACTTAAGTGTGTCACCTCTAACTAAACCTTGCCCTGTGCAGATGAGAGGCGCCCTTCATTCTTTTACCTTTCATCTCGGAGCATTATGAACTGTAGCATCTGAAGTGAGCGTAGATTTTTTTTTTTTTCCCCTCTTAAGGTGTTGTGTTTTTTCACGTTCATTTATCAGCAGGTCGCTGCCACTGATGTATCTGCCAGAATGAATATACTAAATTACTGTAAATGTACTGTATTTTCTCTCTCTGTGTGGAAGTGTTATTGAACAAGTTTTATTAAAGCTGCACTTATCAATATTTTGACAATAAAAAGCGGTTAATTCACTATGTGTAGTACGAAAGGGCTCACTCATAGCGACAAACCCAAAAAGAGCATTTTCCCGCTTTTTAGCATCTTTCAGCTCATCGTTTTGGTTTTACGGTCCGCAGCTGTACTGTTGTTCACTTTCATATTTCCCTTAGGAGCTGGTGGCGACTGAAACAGACCTTAAAGGAGAGAAATATGACTCCAGATAAATGCTGTTGTTGCATCGTGTCTCCTGGATGTGTTTGCAGCCAGTTGTATTTGCATGTCAGCAGCCATATCAACTTTGTAAAGTGATAATATGTCAATGTTTTGTTTACATCTGGTTCTGCTGCTTCCAAGTGGCCAAATCAATCGGTTAATACTGCTTTAATAAGCTATTCAAATATATGACTTGCTCTGTTTTTGTAATATTTTCTCTTATCTAGTTTAAGACACGTTTGTTTCTGTGGTTCAGAGTTATGATTATGAGGGCAAGCCTTGTAGTCACATACTATTTGTTTATTGCAGCTTAAGGGAAGCAATTTAAACATCTGTACGATTGGTTCTTGGTAGTGTCCTTGGAGAACTTTCACGGATATGAAAATTATGCCACCATGACAAGCTAAGGAAGAACCCAAATGACCTCGCTGAAATTAATTGCTAAGTGACAGCGTATCATAAGTGCTTTGGGAGTTGCTTACATTGGACTAGGCCCAGTCTTTGCCGCTCATGTAATCAGTGTTTTTGCGGAGACTTTATGAGCATTTATGATTATATTCTAGTCACAGACTTAGGTAATAGAGTTTCACATTGTGAGATTTCAGTTAAAAATTGACTGTGACTTGGATAGAATATTTTTCATACCAGCAGGATTGAGTCTCTGGGGAATCTGGAAATGTCTCCAATGTTGAAATTTTGCCCTGTATTTATGTTTGGGGAAAACAGAGATATCTGTGACTTAATTATAATAGCCTTATAAAAGACTGAAATGTAAAAACGCACACATAAGAAGCACAAACTGGGGCAAACTTTGGCTTGAATTAAAACCACATGGAAAACAGGTCTGGTACTTGTGGAAAAAAAGTCAATTCATAACACCTGTAGAAGAAATTTCAACTTATTACCCTGCTCTATTTTTCTAAAAATAGCCTGTCGTCCAACCAACTTTTAAACCCAGCAAAGCATCTTTGGCCAATTGTTTATTTGTCTTCAAATGGACTTCATGAAGAACCGAAATGGCCCGTATCAAGCAACTTTACCAGAAGAAATATCCCCCCTCTTCACCTTTTTTTCTCTCTGTCTGCGTCTTGCTCTGCTCTGTGTTCCTGTTTGAATTTTGCATCCTCTTCTGTAATTCTCCTCTCTCTGAGTGCGTATTACAGTTACGCTTCTGCTTCTTTTCTGAATAGCAGACCTCATAAGTTTTTTTTTTCAACCGTCCTAAATATATCTTAACAGGCGTTCAGACATGTATCTGGTCCACGCTGTGCTTGTCCTACAGTATACCATATGATTAATCCTCTGTTTATCTGTAAAAGTACAATTAGTAATGATGGATCCTTGTTTCACAGTTGTGTTAAATCAGGCTTAAACACAACCAGGGTTTACACTTTTAGTCCCGACTGTGGACGTCCATCATAAAATTGTATGCAGTCTTAATACTTTAGATTGGTAGTATAGGTTTAGTCATATTGCTCGTGAAAATGCACCACCGGACAACAAAGCCTCTTATGCTGATGCCTTGCATGTTTCTCTGCACTGACAGTGGCAGCTCTGTGCTCTCTGTGCATCACACGTCTTTTTAAATCTCAGTATTTACTGGGTTGAAAACTAAATTTACTTTCTCCACTCATAGTAGCCAATATGATCTGTTGAAGTGGGTCTCTGCAGTATATGGATGCCCTTGTAGTGGTTGATTGAAGACTTAAAGGATATTTTTACCTATTATAATAAAATCCATGCATCCATCTCTCAATACTTATACTAATACTGAGACAACCCTGCCCTGTCTATGGCACTCAGCCCCAAGCACATTCCTACTGAAGATGTAAGAGGTTACAAATATAATTTCATTTTTGGAAAAGGATAAGTAATTTCCCAAAACAGCGGGGCACTGTAGTTTTAGCAAACATGACTCTGACAGTAGTAAATAGTGCATTAGTTATGGACTATTTTCAGCTGCGGATTAAAACACATTTGGTGCACTAGTGAGAATTACAGCAGCATGACGGTGTATGTGGGATTGACTAAAAAATAAACTACTGTGGCCATGTTCATTGCTCTAAAGCAACATGTCACCCAGTACAACAGTGAGGCCCATTGATGTGTTTTTAATAGGTTTTGGACAACAGTGGAGCTCTATGGCACAGAGGAACAAGATATCAATATATCAAGATCAGGCTATGGGTGCAGAGGCAATACTTGTTAGTAGCATTAATTTAATGTTGTTGTGGTCTTTTTATGGGATTTGTTGACAGTAAGAAAAATGTAGAACATCATCAGCCTTAAAGGAGTTCAACATGTTGGGAAATGTCAATAAATATGAGGCAGCAGCAGTTAGACCGTTAGCTCAGCCTAAAGACTGGAAACACAGGAAAACAGCAAAAGTAGGAACATCTGACAAACTCTCAAGCACCTTTGAAGCTCACTAATTAACACATTTGTTTGTTTATGTTGTTTGTTTAATATAAAGTGTAAAAACTCCAACATGTAGTTGTTATAGGGTTAGAGGAATAAACCCCCATTAAAACCATGTTGCTTTTGTAAGCATTAATCAAACAAAATATAATGTGTTAATTGTATAATGTGTTTGTTTCATATTTAGCGTACAAACATGACCGTGGTTTCAGTCATCTTGTTAAACTCTAGGCAAGAAAACAAATAAGGGCATTTCCCAAAAGATCGAACTATTCCTTTAACTTGAGTATATGAGTAAGGATTGGTTAAATTTACAGAGTAAATATGCATGGGTTAGTACATACAATGCAGTACTCCTAATATTTCTTTGTATGTATTTTTTGTGGATTTGCGTGTCTAAAATGAAGTGAAATATCCTTATGTATTTTAGATCATTGCAGACAGTATGTGTGGAGGTTTGTGTGATTGGTATATGTATATGTGAAAAGATAAGAGTGCAGATAGGAGTGCACTAGCAGTAGTATAGTGTTACTAGCAGGGTCAGTGGCAGCAGGACTTTTTAATATCTCCCATTTCCAAGGGAGACCAGCCCCCACAGCTTATATAACACAGGAAACAGATGTTGGCAACACACAATCATCTCTCTCCCTCTCTCTCTCACTCACTCTCTCTCTCTGCCTTTGTCTCCTCTTTCTTCCCCTTTTGTCTTTCGCTCACACTATGACGTGTCCAAGGCAAGTTACAGTATGCATGTTTTCTCCATCTTGAAAATACCTGTGCCCTGCTCAGTATTCTGCAGTTTTTATAACACAGAGGCATATCAAAACTGCTGCTCTCCTAATCAAAACTACTACAGACTGGTGTAGTGACACAGATACATGTAATTAAATCCATTTCTGTTCTGTTGTGTAATATTGCGATAAGTTGCAATTTAAGATCTAATGCAGTGCCTGGTCAGTTTTAGCTTCATACTGCATGAGATATTTCTCAGGGTTTAACGTTTTGAGTTGTGGATTATTTGTTGTGTAATCCCGCTCTTTAGCAGCAAATATTACCGTGATGTGACTACTTTCCAGTGCATGGATGCAACACAAATAAACACATCATCCAGAAAAAATAAGTGCTCATAGCAGAGGAGTGAGACCAGATGGGATCAAAGGATGGAGAGAGGAAAGGAATATAAATGGAGATCACAAACACAGTTTCGGGTGAATGTCAAGGCCACAGTCCTCTATTGCCTGCTTTTAGCGCTGTAAGATCTGTCCTTGTGGAGGTATCCTATTTTAAAAACTCTGTGTCATACTGTATCAAAGTTGAACCCTGCCGAAAACTCAAAGCCAATCTTTGACCTCAGTTTTTGTGATAATCGATTTTGAGACATGCTGCCTTTTTTTTCAACTTTGCGAATTTGTCAGAAAATGAAAAGTCCATTTCACCTCCTCTCACTTCCAAGCCCAGAGGATGCCTGTTGCCAAGGCGACCGCTATAACCCAGGTGACGGACCCTTCCTGTGAGCTGCGCCCTGTGATTGGCCCATCGACCGGTGTGGGGGGGGTCTACACTTTGAGCGTTTTGATTGGCTGGCTGGTTTTGGCAGAGGCAGGGGCCCCGGCAGACAGAGATTCTGTAGGGAGCATTGATTTAATCGGCTGGCAAGCGGGCAGACAGTAGGCACACACACAGACACACACACACATATATATATACAAACGGCTGGCGGGCTGGAGGTGCAAGGGGAAATTTGGCCCAGTGGGGGTCACCTCTGTGGGAGCGAGCGTATGTGTGTGTAATATCATGCTCTCCAGGAGAGGCGTTGCTGGCAGTAATAGAAGCACTCCCAGGAGCAGACCATGCTGGGTAATATCACACTCCGTAGGGAACTTGCCATACACATACTCACCCCCCAAACACACGCACACACAGAAAAACATGACACATATGGCCTGTGTTCAACACAACTTACATACAAATGCAAAGATCCGGACAGGGTGGACACAAATCAACAGTGCACACACATCCTATTAGTGTCTTGCATTCTTACAAGGTCAGATGCTGCAGTGAGTGGAAGCACTGTTTTTTTTTTTTTTTACTAATTCACTGGACATCCTGGGATCAGGAGACACACGGACAAACACACAGAGGGACACATAGGGAGACACAGAGGCTCTGCACTACCGCCACTCATTAGAAATGATACAGTTTGTACTGTTTTTCTAAAACAAAAAAGTCCCATACCAGACATGAATGTGGGGGTTAATTTGATACGTGTTTTGAAGCCTGCAGCTGGATATTGATATTGATTGACTGTATTGATTTGTATCAGATGTTCATGCTTTTGTTTTAAGTTTCACGTGTCTCTTACCTTTGCAGTTACACTTACAGTAATGTACTTGATAATATTTCAGGTACAAACATTCCATTTTGACTGTGTCTTAATATTTCCTCCCTATTTAAATATCAGAAATACATAGATGGTTGTTTATGGCATGTGTTAATTGCTGCTGGAAATATTTAAGATTTCATTCAAAATTAACATAAAATAATAATAATAGGCTTTCACAGAATAACATATAACTGAGAAAAAAAAATTTTTTTAATGTAATGAACAATGTGGCTTGTCTCTGATTGGCTGTGCCTCCTCAGTACACACATGATCAATCAGGTGATCACTTGAGAGCTGCCCCTAAATGTTACCCTTACACCTTGCTGTAAGTAGAAGTAAGTTGCTTGATAACAGTGTCACACGCACGGCTCCGGCATAATCTGACATCTCCATCTTAATAGATTCCCTGCAGTATTTACAGAAATCAGAAGGCAGCAGTCATGACATCTCCCCACCCTGTAGCCTGTACCTGTATCATATCACAGAGCACTACAAAGTGAGCTGAACACGAGGCAGGATGGCTGTAATTTTATATTTACTTTTCTCTCTCCCCCTCGTCCCGCTGTTGTCAGTCTCCGCCACACACAAACTCCAGATTTTGCCACATTCAGATGACAAGGCAGATGAAAGCACAGTGAGACATGGAGACGGAGACTGTACTTTCATGGCGGCCCGTCTGAGATCCCTTCCTTCTCTATAATCTATAGGCTGGTTTCGCTCAGATTGGGAGCCGACAGCTTCATTAGGTGAGGGGGGAAGCTGCTTTGATCTAAAAATACACACCATCATCGCCTCTGGAGTGGAAAAAGTTAAAGAGTTTCCCTGTGTCTTAATCAGTAAAAAGCCTCCTGATTTTCTTTTCCGCCGAGAGGCAGGAGGAGGATTGGAAAATATTGAGCGAGGTGGCATTGAGGATGTATTAATTCTCATTCCTCCGAATGTTATCTTCCTCGAGAATATGGGAATCGTTGCTGTGTGTACAGGCGGTTTGGTAAATAAGAATCCGGCACAAGGTCCGGACTTGGAGCTTGTGTTTGTGCCCTGGACTTGTTGGCTGACGTCAGTGTGCTGTGTCTGTGATGTGCTTTGAAGGGCCGCAATAGCACTTCCACTAACTCCCTCTCGTCTCTCTCCCTGTCCCCTCGCCACCCCTCCCACACTCTCTGCTTCTTTCTTTCTTTCTTTCTTTCTTTCTTTCTTTCTTGCAGAGCATAGGCAAAGGCTCTCTGTGGTCTATAGATCCAGAGTATAGGCACAACCTGATCCAGGCGCTGAAGAAGACGCCGTACCATCCCTACTCGCCCGGCCTAGCCACCCCCTCCACCTCCCCACCCACCCTGCCTCAGACATTTCATCACAGGTAAGACGGATTAGCTGATTGATTGATTGATTGATTGATTGATTGTTCGTATGACATATCTGATTTATTTAATTTATAACGTAATCACTTTAGGAGGTTTGATTGGATTGAGCCCTTTAATTCAGTTGAGAGCGGCAATAGATACATACATACATACACAGATGCTACAGCACATCCCTTGGTCTTTTCATTACTCTAAGGCACATTAGAGCTGAAACAATAGGCGACGGCACATACGAGTAATTTAACAATTTTATTGTACTCTGGTGGCAGGTTGAAACGAGCGATTTACATGTTTGTGCAGTTAAGAGAGTCAGAACACTCATACAAGCAAGCCTCACAGAAAAAAGTAAGAGAAGTTTCCTTGATTCATTTTCCAGCTCCAGCTTTTAAAATGTACTGATTTGCTGCTTCTCTCTTTGAAAGAATTTCTGGTTGGTGTCAGTTGAATGATCCGATAGCAATCCTTCTAATTCTGAGATTGATCTTGGCGTCCGTGCCTTTTCTCAGTAAACATGTGCATGAAATGTTTTGTATAGACTGTGGTTACTTGTTGTTAATGGTATAGTTGTGTAAATTTGGTTGCTTACTTTGGTCAACAGTTGTATAGCAGGGGAATGTGTTTGCACTTGAATTTTGAGTTTGAATTTTGTATTCAAAACAGTGTTGTTTATGTGAGGAGTAAGAAAAAGATGTATGTTCCTAGAATAATTTCTGAGAAATGCTTTCATACTGTATTTATGCAATATTGGTATTTATCTGATGTAAGTGGATCTTTGAGAGATCTTTCTAATGCCTAAATAATCAATAAATAAGTTGATAAAAATAACCTGTAGTTGCACCTCTAAGGCACACAACATAAAAACATAAACACTCCTCCTCCTCTCCCTCTCTCTCTCTCTCTCTCTCTCCGTCTGTCGTTCTCTCTCCACCCAGCTGCCCCCAGGCATTATATAGCTGACCCGCCCCATCCTTTCCTTAAATCTTTTGCACGCTGTTTTCACTCCCATCCCTCCTCCTGTCTCCCTCCCCCTCAGGCACACAGGTAAAAGCGCTGCTTGCCTTCTTTTTTTTTTTTTTCTCTCTACATGTTCACTTGTTCGCTCCCTAACCCTCTCCCCTTGCCTACCCCGTCCACCCCCCTGTTCTGCCTTTCCTCGGGCTCCTAACGCTACTCCGTTCCGCTCCTTTCGCTCTCTTGTCTCCTCTTTTAATGTCCCACACACCCTCCCGCTCATCTTCGGGCATACATTACAACTAGTGGGGCACCCGGTACTCCGTCTTCTTTATTTATCCCTGCTGTGATTTATTCCTTCTCTCTCTCCACTCTTTTCACTGTCTCTCCACCACTTTATCATTCAATTAAATCCTCCTTTGTCTACATTCACTTCATTGTCCGAACCCCTCACAGCCCCCCCCCCCCCCCCCCCCTCCCCAGCACACACACACGCCTCTCCACAGCATCCACCTGTGTTGTTTCCTCCACATTCCCTTCTTCTCCTCTCCTGACCTCTCCTCTACCCTCCATCCTCTCCCTTTGCTAACTTCTCAGTTTCTGGCTCTTCTGCCCATCCCTGTGGAGATGTCAGCGAGAGGTACTATTAGTCCTCTTTTTTTTCCCTTTCCGACGCTTGTTCTCTTTCTCCATCTGTCTCATCCTCTCTCTCTCTCTCTCTCTCTCTCTCTTTCTCCGAATACGCCCCCCACCATCACCACCACCACCCCACCCCGCTCCCCAGTTGATCCGGGCAGGTTGGCTTGCAGAGCCAGCGGACTGTGTAAGACAGAATAATTGGTTCACCATAAAATGTAAAAGTGTCATTTTGAACAATGAGGTATGGGGAAGTGGAACAAATTGGAGGCCGGATTCGGAACATGAGGAGGAAGGGGAGGCGGGGTGTAGTGAGGAGAGGTCGGCGTATAGGGGGAGTGTGGGGAGGAGGGGGAGAGGGAAGAAGGAGTTCATTTGCATTGGGACACACAGTGGGAAATGAGAGAGTAAGTGAGGACAGTCCATTTCTTGGTTAGAGTGGAGCCTGGGGTCCCTGGTGATGCAGCACCTGAAGAGCATGCATTATGTGAATTTTTTTATGTACAGTGTGTGTGCGTGTGTGTGTGTGTGTTATTTTACCTTTCCGGCAGCCCTTGGTTTCCATTAGAGCTACATGATTTTAAACAGAGAAAAGTTGTAAAGACTCATACAATTGTTTGCAGCTTATTTTTTGTCTTCTTGTCTGTGCAAAAAAAACATGCTTTTTGACTCTCGTATGTCAGGGGATGCTTGAACATCCTTGATTGCTTGAAAAGGGGAGCTTTCCAAATGTCACTGCTTTCAACTGCAACTTTGACAAAACACATAAAGGCTTCTAAATGTTACTTATGATTGAATAACAGGCTTCTTTCAAGTCTCTGTGAGTTGACTTTTTTCATCCTTAGATTAATGGAAACCAGAAGCTGCCTGGAAAGTAGAAAATCAATCTAAGAATTTATGGTGAGCTGTAGAAATCGGCCAGCAGCAACGTAAAGCACATGCCCAGCATTTACAGTATGCACAATTTGTTGCTAATGGGCTAAGACATGAACTCCACTTGTATAGTTCTTTAACCTCTCCAGCAGTATACAGTAATGCTACTGGATCCACAAAGTTTCAAAAGATATTAAGCATTTCTGTCTGAATTAGTAACTTTTTTTTAAAGATTATACAAATGATGTCTGTAATAATTCTATTAGATGTAATGGTGCAACAATAAAAAAGATTTATCTTAGGTTTTTAACATTACATTTAATACTATCTTAGGTATTTCAAATACTTTCAAATACTTTGTAAACTGAGTACTTTCTCATACATACAAATTGTAAGCAGTAGGAAGGAATTTACGGTATTTTCAAACTTAATATTAATTTTAATAATATTATTAATATCACCCTTTAAAGCTTTCTGTAATAACTTGGCACAATAAGGATACTGTGGACAGAGGGTCAAAATCTGCAGCTGCAGTCTGTTACACTTTTATGATAATAGACAATAAACAAACTGCCTGGAGCTTGCAGATCACAGTGTATCAAAATGCGCAAGGGAAATGGCACACAGGTCCATTCCTGCCCTCGGAAATAGTGATTTGACAAAATAGAACAGTCTTCATCATAGTCATGGAGCTGTCGACATGCAGATGTTATGAGTTCATTCAAAACTTTTTGCATCGCAAATTAAAAAACTCATCATTTCAATTTCAGCATACCATAAAGTAGAATAGGCACATCAGTTAACATAAACGCTTTGTTAAATCTTGTAATAATTAACAACAACACTGTTAAAAATGGATATGTAACATTTTATAATATATATATTTATCTGTAAAAGTCATCACATAGAACTTTAAGGTCAAGGTTATCGTCTGGTACTGTATGAAGGTAGGCATGTAGTAGTGAGTCTTCAGGTTTGGATTAAAAGTTTATGTAATAAATCTAATATTAAAACAAATGCACTGAATCAAATGTGGAGACTATGTTATAATATGGAATCAGGTGTTAACTGTTTCCTTATATGAACACAGTAGATCCAATCAATATAACACAATATCTCTGTCAAGAGCCCTCACTCTCAAGAATATTATGTTATGAAGTGTAATGACTGTGAATGGTTGCCCAGCATGTCTATTATGTTAAGGTCAAGGACTGTCTGAAGCAGTTTTATACAACTCGGAAGTGGAAGATGAACCGGGAGAGTGAGAAGATCTAGTGGGAGAGTGAAGAGATGGAAAAAAGAGGGGAGAACGAGGCTGAGAGGGGAGGGAGGGAAGAGAGAAAGAGCAATGATGCTTCTTTGTCCTCTACTCTTTGTCGCTCACACCTCTTGGTTTTTCATGGACCATAATAATTCACACCGCTCCAGTCGACCCCCACCTGCAGTTTGCTTCAGAGTGTGGGTCCATATGTGTGACCGTATCTGCATGTGTGTGCGTGTGTGTGTGTGTGTGTGTGTTTGTGTTTGTGTGCACCTTT